>CM031604.1:40544823-40558635 GCA_018398815.1 Conus ventricosus | reverse complement strand
TTGGCCTGCGCTTGTTTTTTCCCCCACTATTAGATTGTTCGTCTATGTATTTGTCTGACTTTATTCAAGTTTAAAGGCTGTGCCAGTCTTGAATAAAGTTACTCTGTGTTAGGTTTCCTTTTGGAGCAAAACATACCGCACTTGTTTACTGTTTATCGTTTACTGTTCCCTACTCATTTCATTTCCGATTTTGCTTTGATTAAATTGAGGTTATTTGTATTTGTTTCTGTGTGTTTGTCTTTTGATCTCCCTTGCATCTTTGGGTGGATCCTCAGGCGTAGGCTCAAAGACTGTCCCCTACATTTTATATTATTTGCATAATGTCTTTAGTTTTACAGCAACTTTTTTTCCTCCCCACACTTTCGTTTGGTTGCATTTACTACTCTTCGCTGGCTGCTCTGGGGGTGCTTTTGGGATTCTTTTTTGCACCCATGGTGGTGAGAACACCACAGTATTATGGACTGTGGTGTGTCTCTATTTGACGCCGGGAGCGCAGACACAACCAGCCGTGTCTCCCTGATGAGTCCCGATCTAGCGGGCGAAAGGCCTCGGAGCAGGCAATACAAATATATCTGCCTTCAAAAGGGATTGCGATGGTTCCCTTATGCAGCTAGAGAAGAGTTTTCATATCTGTAACATTTTTTTTTTTTTAATTTCATTTTCCCAGTTTCTCATCTTCAAACTCCCCTCCCCTCCCTCAAGTCCAAATCTTTGCCAGACAGTTCAGTTGTTGGCCTGCACTTGTTTTTTCCCCCACTATTAGATTGTTCGTCTATGTATTTGTCTGACTTTATTCAAGTTTAAAAGGCTGTGCCAGTCTTGAATAAAAGTTACTCTGTGTTAGGTTTCCTTTTGGGAGCAAAACATACCGCACTTGTTTACTGTTTTTCTTATAAAGTTGGCCTCAGGCCGTGCCACACGAAAATCTCTTCTAGCACACAAAATTCCCTGGTCCTTAAAGATCTACAAAACAGTTTTCTTTCCTAGGTTTCGGCCTTACAAACCACAAAACCCTCACTATCTCTACGTTCTCACGTCGCCTTACAAGTCTATCTGTGGGGAAAAAGTTCCTGACAAGAAAAGAAATACAAATTAACCATCTCTCTCTCTCTCTCTCTCTCTATATATATATATATATATATAGCGCTGAGCAATCTAAAAATGGGGGAAAACAAGTGCAGGCTAACAATTCTTCCCTCAATGAGATAATGACTTGGTAAAGATTTAAATTTTAAAAAAAAAGGGGGGGGGGGGGGGGGGGGGGGGGGCGCAGGTAGGAGAACGGTAGGAAGAAGAAGAAATTGAGAACATAAAGTCAGGGAAATATATAAAAATGTTAAACATTTCACTAACAGCATATTGGACCCATTATAATCTTTCTAAAGACAGATCAATTCACATTGCCTGCTCCTAGGCCTTTCGTTCGCTGGATCGGACCCATCAGGGCGACACGGCTGATATATATATATATATATATATATATTATATATATATATATATATATGTGTGTGTGTGTGTGTGTGTGTGTAATGCTGAACAAATATCTATCTATATCTATATCTAGATATATATATATATATTCATATTCATGCATTCATCTGCAGAATATTAATCTTCGTTTTTCTCTTTTTCATTTCTTTTCACAACATTTACCTGGAGGTTTGCTAAGCCTAACTTAGGCAGTCGTATCCTTCATCTTTATGTGTAGAATATTTAACCTTCGTTTTTGCCACCGCCCCCCCCCCACCCCACCCCCCCCCCCCCCCCCCCCCCCCCCCCCCCCCCCTCCCGTTCATCTCAGTTCACCAGATCTTACCTGGAGGTTGCTAAACCTGTCTCAGGCAGTCGTGTCCTTAACTTAACTCAGTTTATTTTTTCAAAAAAATATCTTGTTGCCCCTTTTCACATGGTTTTCAAAACCTATCACAGGCATTTGTGGCCGGTACCGTACAGTTTTCACCGACACCTGTCGTGTCATTAATTCGCTCCAAAGAATAAGTAAATAAATAAATAAATAAATAAATAAATAAATAACAATAAAACAAGAAAGAAACAATAAATACACGAGGCATGCGCCCTGGCCTTAAACGTACGATGTCGTCGACCAGTTTGTCCTTGGCGACAACTGACATCCTACAGGTGGCAAACCACTAACCTTGAGTTGGTTGTTCACTGCATTCAGTGCATGCCATCTGTCCTTGGCGACAACTTCTGTGCATGCCATCTGTCCTTGGCGACAACTTCTGTGCATGCCATCTGTCCTTGGCGACACTTCTGTGCATGCCATCTGTCCTTGGCGACAACTGACATTCTACAGGTGGCAAACCACTGACCTTGTGTGTTTGTTCACTCATTCAGTGCATGCCATCTGCGCCGTTACCGTCACTGGGTGGGCCGAGGCACAACGGGGTACACATGTTGTTTGTTCACTACATTCAGTGCATGCAATCTGCACGATTTTTATCACTGGATGGGTCAATGCACAAGAGGATACACATGTTGTTTGTTCACTCCCTTCAGTGCATGCATGCTGCATGGTTTCCATGGCTGGGTGGCCCAAGGCACGAGAGAGTAAACAAGACTTTAAACATATTCTCTTTTCAAAAAAGTCTGCACAAGTGATCCATGATTTCCGTCGACATACATGTTATATACACCAACATCTCAACACGACCAGGAAGTTAGGCACCGACTCACTCTCTCTCTCTCTCTCCCTCACACACACACACACACACACACACACACACACACACACACATTCTCTCTCCCTCTTTTTTCACACACACACACACACACACACACACACACACACTCTCTCTCTCTCTCTCTCCCTCTTTCTCTTTCCCTCCCTCATTCCCCCTTTCTCTCTCTCTCTCTGTGAACCTGGGAACACAAGAATAAAAAAGCATGCAGCATAAAAGAACAGCAGCAACAACAACAACAACAACAAACAGAAATCATGCAGCACAATATGAAAAAGGCGGGGACTCTGGGCCCTGCATGTGAGTCAATGCCAAGAGTGTTTGGAGAAAGATCATTAACAGTTTCTCACCAGGTCGCCAACACTCAGTGTCTTTTCTCCCCCACGTCACCTTCGGGGGTGTGCGCGCTGTGTGTTCTGTACACAATGATCAATTAACGTTTATTTTTTCCCTTTTTTTGGCGGGAAGATTATTTTCACTACCTGAGAGACTACTGGCGATGGCTCTTTATCATCTGCAGCTAATACAAGCCGTAAATGCAAGGGGGGGGGGGGGGGGGGGTGTCCATATACCTAATTTTGAATCTCTCTTGAATTTTTTTTTTTTTTGGGGGGGGGGGGGGGGGGAAAAACAAAAATCTCCAGCAGAACGACGTACTCCCCAATGTACAAAATTCAAAGCAAAAAGGGTTCATTATAAAAACACAGTGGCTTTATGTTTTTCACTAAGCTTAAAGAAAAAAGGGACCCCTTCGAAAACACTGAAAGAAAACATCGCAAAAAATTCCCATTTTCACACATATACGAAAATCATACATAAACAAATTCACAATAGTACTTCAATAATATTTAGAGGAAGAGAATGGGGAAAAGGGAAAAAGAGGGGTTGAGAGAGAAAAAGGAGGAGAAAAAGGAGAGAGAAAGAGGAGAGAGAGGGGGAGGCATATAAATTTAGAAAAAAAGGACCCTTAAAAATCTTCCGTTAAAGAGAGGGGGAAGCATTTTAACTTTAGAAGGGGGAAGAGAGAAGGGGGGGAAGAGAGAGAGAAGAGGAAGAGAGAGGGGGAATAATAAAAAAGAGAGAGGAGAGAGAAAAAAAAAGAGAGAGAGAAAAAGACACTTTAAAATTTAATTTTTTTTTGTCATTCCCAAAGGGCCCCTTTTGCCCGGGGGGGAGGGGGGAAACAGAACAAAAATTTCCCTTTTCCTTTCCGGGCCAAAAAAATTTGTAAAATTTCATTCCAGTGTGTACAAATAAAAAGGTTAACAAAAAACAAATAATTGGGTAACTTTTCCTTATATGCCCTCACGAAACAAAAGTAATGTAGAAAGGTAAAAAAGAGGGGGAGGGGAGGGGAGAAAAGAGAAGAGAGAGGGGGGAGAAGAAAGAGAGGGGGGCATATAACATTACGCAAATCAAAAACCATGACAACGTCCTTCTATAAAAAAAGAAAAAGCAAAAACCCCCAAGACACTTAAAAGCCCTGTAAAATAAAATTGGGGGCCCTCCCTGTCACCATGGGTGAATACCCTCAAGCATAAAACAACAACGATAGAAAAGTGCCCAAAAAAAAAACCCCCTGCATTTTGCGGGGTAAAAACCCTTTCTGCTCAGGGGTCAAATGAAGTTTGGGGAAGGAACTGTTTGTTTTTGAAAAAAAATTTTTAATATTTCAACAAAGAGAAGCTTGAGCAAGAGGGCCCTTTTCTAAACTCGCCACATACAACAACCCCCGCACGCACGAAACCCGCAACACCCCTATCACACAGACTCGTCGTCTTCTCTCCCACCCCAACATACACCGAAACCCCCTCACGCATTCCCCAAAAACCACTTTCTTACACGCCCACACTCACCCCAAACAAAAAAAACACCACACACAAAACCCCACACACACCACACACACACACACACACAAACCAACAAATTACGCATCATCTCCATAACCCCGTCTCATTTTAAAGGGGCATTGCTCCCACGCCGCCAGTCCCCGTTCCAGGATTCACCCGGGTTTTTTTCACGCCCCCGGGGCAATCACAGAGGCCCCAAAATTTTTATTTCCTCATTGGCCCCCTTCTGAGGAGCACTGCCCGCTGCCCAGTCATTCGTGAAGGCTCCCTGTTCCGATCCAAAAAACACAAACCAATGTACTCGCCCACCAAAACGACAACAATTGCCGGGTTTCGGGGACCCAGGGGAGGGAGCGTTTTCCCCTCCGGAGGGGACCTTATGGGGTTCGCCCCGGGTTTCCCCCTGAATTTTTGCCAGAAAGGGAAAAATCCAAACAAAAACTCCCCAAAGGGTTGGGGGTGGATGGGAAAAAGGGAAGCTAAGGTCCCCCTTAAATGAAAACCCATAAAAGATTGGGAACTTTAACGTACTTTTCTGCCCCAGGCCAGGGGCGGTGAGGAGGGTTGAAAATACCACAGTTGCCCCATTTTAAAGAAAAGACTCACCCTTCTTTCATGACGTGCCCCAACGTAAACCAGGCCCCGGAAAAACCCGAGGGGCCCGGTCGAAAACTGCAGCACACCCCTAAAAAGTGTCCATTAAGTGAAGGGAACTTGACCCCCTAGATTCCTTAATTCCCTTTTGACCCATGTTTCCCAAAGGTTTCAAAAGGGGAACCGGGCGGGAGCCCCTCCGCCCTCCCCCCCCCCCTCCCCCGGAAAAAAAAAAAAAACCCTCGAAAAATAAATGCACAGGGGAAAAAAATTTTCGCCCCCCGGCCCGCCCTCAAATTTCCCCCAACGCTAGCCACTAAACCCCACGTCACGGTTCCCTTCCGAAAATTCATACACACCCTTTACACATACCTCCAAGCCATCCCAGCCCCCCCCACCCCCCTCCCCCCACACATTCCTCCACATTCAGACACATGGGTTAAAAGGGGGACACAAAAACGTGGCTACCCCTTTTCCGGGTGGACTTCGCCCTCACCCCCCCCGGGTCCCTTTGGGCAACATTTTGGGTCCTCGCCCCTTCTGTCAATAGCATGAACCGATGGGAAATGGAAAACTTTGAAATGGCGGAACCCAAAAAGGTGGCGAATTTAAAAAGGGCCCGGACATGAAGGCCGGGGACCCTGGGGGCCCGTGGACGGGGACGTGCCCCTAAAACCCCTGAAGCCCACCACCCATACACAGTCAGTCTTTTTCCAAACCCCCTTTCACTACACGGGGAAACCCCAACCTCGCCCACTGAGAAAAAATTTCCTTTGGTCTCCCATTTGATCTAGGTCCCCGCCACAAAATTCACACCAAAATTTTTATCAGTTTTCCTTAACGCCCACGAAATTTTCCCCAAATTTTAATAAAAATCGGGTTGGATGGGTTGTTTGTGGGGGGTTGGGGGGGGGTGGGGTGGGGGTGGGGTTGGGGGGGTGTGTGTGGGGGTGGGGTGGGGGGTGTGTGTGTGTGGGGGATGTGTGGGGTGTGTGTGGTTTTTTTTTTAAAAACCCCCCCCCAACCCCCCAACTGACAAACCCCCCCCCCCTAACGGACAAAAAACCCCGGTTAAAACAACATGGGTAAAAATCAGACCCCCTTTTGGGAGGGGAAAGGCTTAAAAAGGGTTATTTACTTTTGCCTTTTACACACCCACCCCACCCCACACACCCCACACAACCACACCCCCACACCCCCCCGGAAAACGAAATAGGGGAAAAACGAAAAATCCCAAACAGTACACAAGATCACATAATGGCACTGGGGTAAAACAGGGAAAAACCTTTTTTTTTCCCCCCACACACGGGACACGGGAAGCGCCCTTTGTCGTGCAGAAAAGAATGCACTTTATCCCACCGAAATAGTTGCCCCCAGGAGAACACGAACTAAAAAGGGCGGCCCATTTTAAACGTTTTTCATCGAAATTTTACTCTCTGTGCACCTCGGGGTTTCATTCTGCATTTTTACTCTTTTGTGTCACCTAAATTTTTTCATTCTGCATTGTATCTCTGTGTCACCCCATGTTTCATTCTGCGGGTGTACCCCTCGGTGTCATTTTTTCGGTTTTTGTCATTTTTTTTCCCCGTGTAAGGTCGTGTCACCTCTGTTTCATTCTGCAGTGTACCTCTTTTCACCCCCATGTTTCATTTGCAGTGAAAATTTTTCCCTCTTTTTGGGTTTCCCCTCAGTGTTTCATTCGGCAGTGAAATCCCCTGTGTCCCCTCGGTGTTTCATTCTGCAGTTTTTTCCCCCCCTTTCTCTGGGGTCACCTCGGGGGTTTCATTCGGGCAGGGGCCTCTCGTGTCACCCCAGGGGTTTTCTTTTCGGGCATTTGGGTAGGTCTGTTTGTCCCCTCAGGGGTTCATTCGCAGGCCCTCCGGTACCCCAGTGTTTCATTCGGGCAGTGTACTCTCTGGGTCACCTAAAGGTTTTTCTTTCTGCATTTTCTCTCTGTTCACCCCATGTTTCATTCTGCGTTTTTAATCTCTGTGTCACCTCAGTGTTTCATTCGCAGTGACTCTCGGTGCCCCTGGGTGGCACAACCCCCATGCCCCCGGTTCGATGGCTCATCCCCCCCCCCCCCTTCCCCCACCAAAACACACCAACCATCTTGCCCGGCCCCACCACAATTCACGGGGAGTGGGCCCCCTGTCGGGTCCCAAAGGCAACCCCCCAGGGGACACTGCACAGCTGCCAAACCGCTTCCTTTGTGTTTTTGGGGCCCGTTCTGAATAAAAATTCCCAGGACACCACCGCAAAAGCCCTTTTCTGCGACAAGGACCCATACAGCGGGCCGCGTGAGTGAGGGGCCCCCTCGGGAGACTGCAATTCACCCTTTCCCCCAAACGGTCTGCTTTAAACCCCGTGGTTCCGGGATACCTTGACAAAAAACCCCCGGGAACGGGAAACTGAGAGGGAAGGGCCAACCCCGGGGTTTCCCACGAAAAAGACTAAAGGGGCCCCCAAATTTTTCCCCTTTTTTTACAAAAGATCATGAAGGGGATTTAAAAAAAGCTTTGCTTTTCCTTTTTCTCCAGAGACTTCAAAAGGGGATTGACCTACTTTTCCCTGTAAAAACCCACACCCGGCGTCAACCGGGGCCCAAAAGATTAAAACACCTCGGTTTTTCTGGAAAGGAGCTTAGCCCCAAGGGGACCACACTTACTGGGAAATAAAGGTAATTCACCACAAGGGGAAATGAAACCCGTCTTAAAGATGTGCCCCAATAACCTTCCTTTCATGATGACATCAAAAATTTTTTTCCCCAAACAAAATCGCTCTGGGGTACGCCCCTTGAAAAAAATTTTCAAGACGGACAGGTTCGGGGGGTTTGGGGGGGGGGGGGGGGGGCCAGAAGGGCCGCGTGAACCCTTTCGCCCTTTTTCGGCACGATAGTTAGGGAAAAAACACTCTGGCGGGTTTTCCGGGGCCCTTTGGCCCATTGAATCCCACCTTTTAACTTTTTTTTACTGCCCGGGAACATGTTTTGCCTGAGGGGGAACAAAAATTGGAAAATTTTTTCACTTTTATTTTTTAATTCCCTGAAAGCGACACTCCGGTTTCTTTTTTTTGAAGATAAAGTGGATTCTTGGGAAAAAGAATGATTTAGGGGGGTTTTTTTAAAACTTCGCCCTTTTTTTAACAACGTCTCGGACTTCTAAATATAATATCTATGGGGGTTACCAATTCACAATTTTCTCTCAGCTTCCAGGGGGAAGTCTAAAAGTCCTTTTAAAAGCCGGGGCCGCGGGGGAAAATTTCAAACAAACTTTAAAAAGGAAATTTTTTTAAATCAACCGCAAGGTGGCGTGACGATGACAAATGCAGCGAACAAGTAGCTGAATTCAACGCCCTCCTGCCCAGAGAGTATACACTGCAGAATATCAACATGACCAGCACTTTAGCCTCACGTCAAGATTGCTGCAGAACTTACCTTGTCGCTGGGGACCACTTGTAGTGGACTGTGCTGTTCGTGCCTCCGTGTTTGCTGCGGAAGTCTGAGCGAAGACCGCCGCTGTGCCGCCGTTAAGGAGAATAGAGTGCATCCCTTCACTGAGGTGTACATGGTGTGAGTTGACATGAGAACCAGCCCAGGACACAGACATGCTCATGCATCCACAAGTGTTCAAACCAACTTGCAGCAGTACCGTGGTACATACGTCACAGAAAGCGACACACACACACACAGTCCAGTGCTTAAGTGTAACAGTTATATGTCCCTTTGAGTAAGCGTGTACACACACACACAACACACACACACACACACACACGCACGCACGCACGCACGCACCCTCCCCCCACCCCCACCTCCACATTTTTAACTCATACTATTTTTCCCTTTAAGTGACAAGGCTTATGATCTCTGTGTCTCCTTGGTCCAATATACAAATCAGCTATGTTCAATCCATAGCTTGTCGTGCTTTCTTCGCTTTATCTTATCTTCTGTGTGTGTCTGTCGCTCTTTCTATCTCGTTTTTAATCATCGTTAGTGTATCTGTTGTTCTGTGAGCTGTGTTGGACAATCGCTGCACATGTACTGATATTCAAAGTCCTTTGTGTTTAATTTCTGATATGGTTTTCCTTCGCTCGTGTGTGTGTGTGTGTGTGTGTGTGTGTGTGTGTGTGTGTGTGTGTGTGTGCGCGTGCGCGCGTGTGTGTGTGTGTGAATGTGTGTGTGTGTGTGTGTGTGTGTGTGTGTGTGTGGTGAGAGTGTGTGTGTATGTGTTGTGTGTATGTGTGCGTGTGTGGTGTGTGTGTGTGTGTGTGTGTGTGGTGTGTGTGTGTGTGTGTGTGTGTGTGTGTGTGTGTGTGTGTGAACTGTGCTGGACTGTCGCTGTACAAGTACAATCAAAGTCCTTTGGGTGTAATTTCTGATTTGTTTCCCTTTGCTCTATTATTCTCTCTCTCTCTCTCTCTCTCTCTCTCTCTGTCTCTCTCTCTCTCTCTCCCCCCCCCCCCCCCCCCCCCCTCATACCCATGTCAGCTTGTTAGATCGTTCATTAATGCATTTCATATACCCATTTTGTTTATGGAATAAGTGAGCAACGGATTCAACAAAATAATGTAGATAAGCAAACACTGCGGTTTCAAGAGAAAGACTTATTAACGACGTATTTCAAACAACCGGCAGAAAAGAAACACGTGATCCTCTTGACAATGCTGACACACTTGGCGTCTTTCAATGAACACAAAAAACAAGGTGCAAAAGAATGCTCATGCAATACCTTACACAAAACAGATCAGTAGAATTTCGACTCGTGTCTTGAAAATATGCTCGTCTGTTTGGTGTTTATGTTTGAAATCAGTGGTAACTTGCCCTTGTTTTGTGTGTTCATTTGGTATCAGTACCTCTGCAGTGTTCTCCCTTTTCCCCTTGCTGTGCTGTCGCGTCCACTGCATTGTCTCTTGTGGAGAGAAGTATTTGTTGTACCTGGTATTATACACTATCACCAATTATAGACTATCAGCTATTTAGTGAGTCTTGTTCAAAGCTCCCCTCACACACACACCCACACACGCACACCCACACGCACGCACGCACGCACGCGCGCGAACGCGCACAAACACTCACATTCACACACACACACACAACTACTCTCAAGTATCTACAGAAAAAGGAAAGGACTCTCACAGAAGCATGTCCACCTACTGTCAACCCAAACACGCAGCACACACAGACAGCCACAGACAGTAAGGATACCCAGGACACAGCACACACAGACAGTAAGATACCCAGGACACAGCACACACAGACAGCCACAGACAGCAAGGATACCTAGGACACAGCACACACAGACAGTAAGGATACCCAGGACACAGCACATACAGACAGTAAGGATACCAAGGACACAGCACACACAGACAGTAAGGATACCAAGGACACAGCACACACAGACAGTAAGGATACCAAGGACACAGCACACACAGACAGTAAGGATACCCAGGACACAGCCCCACACAGACAGTAAAAAATCCAAGGACACAGCACACACAGACAGTAAGGATACCAAGGACACAGCACACATAGACAGTAAGAATACCCAGGACACAGCACACACAGACAGTAAGGATACCCAGGACACAGCACACACAGACAGTAAGGATACCCAGGACACAGCACGCACAGACAGTAAGGATACCAAGGACACAGCACACACAGACAGTAAGGATACCCAGGACACAGCACACACAGACAGTAAGGATACCCAGGACACAGCACACACAGATAGTAAGGATACCAAGGACACAGCACACACAGACAGTAAGGATACCCAGGACACAGCACACACAGACAGTAAGGATACCCAGGACACAGCGAACACAGACACATAGACAGTAAGGATACCCTGGTCACAGCACACACAGACAGTAAGGATACCAAGGACAAGCACACACAGACAGCCACAGACAGCAAGGATACCCAGGACACAGCACACACAGACAGTAAGGATACCCAGGTCACAGCACACACAGACAGTAAGGATACCAAGGACACAGCACACACAGACAGCCACAGACAGCAAGGATACCCAGGACACATCGAACACAGACAGCCATAGACAGTAAGGATACCCAGGTCACAGCACACACAGACAGTAAGGATACCAAGGACAAAGCACACACAGACAGCCACAGACAGCAAGGATACCCAGGACACACGACACACACAGACAGTAAGGATACCCAGGTCACAGCACACACAGACAGTAAGGATACCAAGGACACAGCAAACACAGACAGCCACAGACAGCAAGGATACCCAGGACACAGCGAACACGACAGCCATAGACAGTAAGGATACCCAGTCACAGCACACACAGACAGTAAGGATACCAAGGACACAACGCACACAGACAGCCACAGACAGCAAGGATACCCAGGACACAGCACACACAGACAGTAAGGATACCCAGTCACAGCACACACAGACAGTAAGATACCCAGGACACAGCACACACAGACAGTAAGGATACCCAGGACACAGCACACACAGACAGTAAGGATACCCAGGACACAGCACGCACAGACAGTAAGGATACCAAGGCACAGCACACACAGACAGTAAGGATACCCAGGACACAGCACACACAGACAGTAAGGATACCCAGGACACAGCACACACAGACAGTAAGGATACCCAGGTCACAGCACACACAGACAGTAAGGATACCAAGGACACAGCACACACAGACAGCCACAGACAGCAAGGATACCCAGGACACATGAACACAGACAGCCATAGACAGTAAGGATACCCAGGTCACAGCACCACAGACAGTAAGGATACCAAGGACAAGCACACACAGACAGCCACAGACAGCAAGGATACCCAGGACACAGCACACACAGACAGTAAGGATACCCAGGTCACAGCACACACAGACAGTAAGGATACCAAGGACACAGCACACACAGACAGCCACAGACAGCAAGGATACCCAGGACACAGCGAACACAGACAGCCATAGACAGTAGGATACCCAGATCACAGCACACACAGACAGTAAGGATACCAAGGACACAGCGCACACAGACAGTCACAGACAGCAAGGGTACCAGGACACAGCACACACAGACAGTAAGGATACCCAGTCACAGCACACACAGACAGTAAGGATACCCAGGACACAGCACACACAGACAGTAAGGATACCAAGGACACAGCACACACAGACAGTAAGGATACCCAGGACACAGCACACACAGACAGTAAGGATACCAGGACACAGCACACACAGACAGTAAGGATACCCAGGACACAGCACACACAGACAGTAAGGATACCAGGACACAAGCACACACAGACAGTAAGGATACCCAGGACACAGCACACACAGACAGCAAGGATACCAAGGACACAGCACACACAGACAGTAAGGATTCCAAGGACACAGCACACACAGACAGTAAGGATACCCAAGACACAGCCACACAGACAGTAAGGATACCCTGAACACAGCACACACAGACAGCCACAGACAGTAAGGATACCCAGGACACAGCACACACAGACAGTAAGGATACCCAGGACACAGCACACCCCAGACAGCCACAGACAGTAAGGATACCCTGGACACAGCACACACAGACAGTAAGGATACCCAGGTCACAGCACACACAGACAGCCACAGACAGTAAGGATACCAAGGACACAGCACACACAGACAGTAAGGATACCCAGGACACAGCACACCACAGACAGCCACAGACAGTAAAGATACCCAGGACACAGCACACACAGACAGTAAGGATACCCAGGACACAGCACACACAGACAGTAAGGATACCCAGGACACAGCACACACAGACAGTAAGGATACCCAGGACACAGCACACACAGACAGTAAGGATACCAAGGACACAGCACGCACAGACAGTAAGGATACCCAGGACACAGCACACACAGACAGTAAGGATACCCAGGACACAGCACACACAGACAGTAAGGATACCCAGGACACAGCACACACAGACAGTAAGGATACCCAGGACACAGCACACACAGACAGCCACAGACAGTAAGGATACCCAGGACACAGCACACACAGACAGTAAGGATACCCAGGACACAGCACACACAGACAGTAAGGATACCCAGGACACAGCACACACAGACAGTAAGGATACCCAAGACACAGCACACACAGTCAGTAAGGATACCAGGACACAGCACACACAGACAGTAAGGATACCCAGGACACAGCACACACAGACAGCAAGGATACCCAGGACACAGCACACACAGACAGTAAGGATACCCAGGACACAGCACACACAGACAGTAAGGATACCCAGGACACAGCACACACAGACAGTAAGGATACCCAGGACACAGCACACACAGACAGTAAGGATACCCAGGACACAGCACACACAGACAGTAAGGATACCCAGGAAAACAGCACACACAGACAGTAAGGATACCCAGGACACAGCACACACAGACAGCAAGGATACCCAGGTCCAGCACACACAGACAGCAAGGATACCAAGGACACAGCACACACAGACAGCAAGGATACCAAGGACACAGCACACACACAGCAAGGATACCCTGGACACAGCACATACAGACAGCAAGGATAACCAGGACACACAGACAGCAAGGATACCCAGGACACAGCACATACAGACAGCAAGGATCACCAGGACACAGCATACAC
>CM031604.1:40534823-40542323 GCA_018398815.1 Conus ventricosus | reverse complement strand
ACATATTTACATAATTATGTGTACATACATATGTATACACGCGCGTGCGCGACACACATGCACGCACGCACGTACGCACCGACAGACAAACGTCATTACTAACTTTATCTCTCAATCATGACACTTGCATACTCAAACACCACTCTCTCTCTCTCTCTCTCTCTCTCTCTCTCTCTCTCTCTCTCTCTCTCTCTCTTCCAATCCACACTCCACCCTCACCCCTATCCCTATCTCACTCTCTGTGCTTTGTTATTTCCCATCACATGTCAGTTTGCAGGCTCATTTAAGTTACTATCGTAATACGTTCATTCCCATCCCCACATTTACCAAATTTATTCATAGATATATGCAGCTGTCTTGCAGTGCTACACTTCTGTATTTTGTTTTCACTCAATGTAATTTTTTTTTTATACCTACATATTTCTCTTGATGCCCAGTTACACTTTTTATTCTTCAAATGTCTTTTTTCTTTCAAGATTAGGAGAGCCATATGACCGTAGATAACGTTTAAAAATATCATCATCATCATCATCATCATCATCATCATCATCATCATCATCATCATCAACAACAACAACAACAACAACAACAACAACAACAACAACAACATCAACAAGAGATACGAAAGTCCTAAAGAAAGATGAGCCTGATGCTATCTTCATAACGGCTGTGAAAATCATGATGTGAGAGGCCTCAAACTCGTTGACAGAGGATGGAGTGACACTACTAGATGCCTGAGGACCGTGCACAGTGGAGCGCCTTGACTGCCTCATGCGTCGCAAGACGCGGGAGCATCTAAGTCTAAGTAAGTGACAAATCCAGTCATGAATGGGTGTGACAACAGTGACAACCCAAACAGGTCTGTCACTGTTGATCAGTTCAATGATCTTTAACTGCAGTTCAATGATCTTTACCTACACGCTTTGTCATGGGTGACACCACACATGAGAACTTAACTAACTTCACAACGTAACGACAATTTTCAGTGTGTCATTTTGGAGGTACAGAACACGGGAATGTTCACGCACAAATAATGTTCACGTAGTTTTCGAGTGCTCAGTATTATTTGTATGTGTTTTTCAGGCTGATGAAACACCCGACAATGAGTCAAACGAAAAATAATATAACCTTATGACACCAGTAAGCCTCGACCACAGAAAATAAGTAATTAATGCAGTCATATCGGACTTTCGGCATTCTATACCTTTCTTTCGATATCGCTGTTGCAACACAATTACACGGCCGCAAAATGAAACAACAATAGCAGTGCATTTGCAAAAGAGAGCTAGTTACCTATTTTCAAACGTCATAATCAGCCCGTGTTATCAGAAATAATCACGTTTTCATACATCATGATTAATCGGTATCAAGGTGATCATATTACATCTCAGTGTCAGACTAAAAAGCAAGGAAAAGGGCAATTATGAAGCCACTAAACTGACGACTTTCATATGAAAGCAACAAAACTGCCATTTCTTTGAAGACAATTACTGTGTCTGAGCCATTAAATTGACAACTTACATATGAAAGCAATAAAACTACCATTTCTTTGAACACAATTACTGTTTCCACGAAGACCATGTCCCTTGTTCCCTTAAACTGCCAAGACACGCTTCCACGAAAGCAGTTACTATTTCATCGAAAAAAAATCTTTTCTCATGATGAGAGTTAAAGTTATCACGAACAAAACTATCGTTTCAACGAAGATGATCGTTATCTCAACGAACAAAATTACTGTTTTCACGAAGAGTGTTGCTGTTCATGCGAAGAAAATCATTGTTTTCGTTAAGAAAATTACTGTTTTCACAAAAACAAGAAGTGTTTTAAGAAGAAGAAGAAGAAAAAAAGAAACACCCTTTGCACCAAAAATTTGTTTTCACAAGGCAACTTCCTGTTTTCGCGATAGAAACGCAGTTTAAAAGATTTGTTTTAAGAAACACATCATTGTTTCAAAACATAGATTCTACGAAGACAATGAGCGTTTCACGGAGAAAATTACAGCTTCCACGAAAAAAAATGCTTTCTGTGTCTAAAAAGACAATTCCTGTTTTCTGGAACAAATTATTGTTTTGATTCTACAACGACGTATAATGTTTCTATGGAGACAGCTATCGTTTCCACGGACAGTCACTGTTTTCAAGAAGCAAAATTCCATTTTATGAGGAAAATCACTGCTTCCACAAAGAAAACCCACTGTTTGCACGAATAAAATTATTGTTTCCACGAAGAAAATTATCGCATCCACTAACAAAATTATTGTTTCCGCAAAGAAAATCATTGTTTCTATGAAGAAAATTACTGCTTTGACAAAGAAGTTTAATGTTTGAATGAAGACAATCACTGTTATCATTTTGAGAATGACAGTTTTCGTAATTAAAATGACTGTTTTTTTGGTGAAGAAAATTACTGTTTTCATTAACGGAATTACTGTTTTCATCAAAAATGATCTTCTTATGCAGAAAACTATTGCTTGCATGAAGCAAAGAACTGTTTTATGCATGGAATCAGTTTCGATGAAGGAAATGACCGGTGGTTTTTTTTTTTTTTTTTTTTTTTTTTTTTACAGTTTATTTGTTTTAAGAAAATAACTGCTTTCATAAAGCATACTAGAATTTGCATGATGAAAATCCGGTTTTCATGAAGAAAAGCACGATGTTAGGGAGAAAACCCTACTGCTTTCAGTGCGAAAACCACCGTTTGTGGAGGAAATCTATTGTTTCAGGATGAAAAGTTCTGTTTTGTTTGAAATCATTGTGTCATTAAGAAGACTGTTTGAGGAATGAAAACTACTGCTTCGTGATGACAGCTATGTTTCAGGATGAAAACGGTAATGATGGGTCTTAAAAGGTTGTGAACCCCAATATTAGAGAAAAAAAACCTTCTACTTACTGATAGAGGCGTACAGATCCAGCAACAGACCAAACAGACAGCTCTCTGGGGGGTAGGTGCCTGTGTCACTGCATGTTAGGTGTGGACAGACACGCCGTTAGTATCCTTCAAGGCACCAGCGATGGTGTCGTCAATGGTCGGTGGACCCGCCACCTCCACTAACACCACCATCACAGAGACAACATTGACAAAAGCACACACTGACGACAACGAGGACAACAACACGACAGTTAGGATTCTAGCAATAACTTGCTGCTCATTTCAGCTTCGGCCGCCTCATCCCTCCGAACCTCCTGAGCGTCGTTATTCTCACGCCTCCTATTCCAGCTTCCATCAGAAAGCCAGGTGCAGGTTTGTCCTGTCACAGCTAAACCACTGCGGTGCACAGGGCGCACTAATTGCCGCGCCGCTCTGAGGCAACCTGTCAGAGAAGGCCCTGCTCTGCTGCCGTGTCATTCCGGTGGTAGGACACTACCAGCTAAGCCCCCATGCCAGTGACAATAACTGATTTGTGTTGGAGCCAAAGCGAACGAGAATCCCCCTTCGAACGGTGCCACCACGTCTGTTCTAATAATGACTACCCCCCCCCCCCCCCCCGCACGAAGTTGCCATGACCAACCACAACGACACGAACTGACTACGGTCAAGGCTGTGGACGGGAAATTGAAAGCGAGGTCATGACGAGAGCAGGACGTGAAGGGACACAGGGTTCACTGTTGGTGATGACCAGGAAGGTGAACTCTTGGAAGGTGAAGACTTCCTTTCCTGTCTTCGTCAACTAACACAATATGTAAACTGTGCAACATTTTCAGTCCCCTACCATGCAAAACCAGAACAGTATTCAATTCGACAAATTATATTGTCCCGAGTCAGTTTTTCACCTGAAGCATGTAGATCATACAGCATGTTGTAAAGTTCTGCCTGGTATTCTGTGCTCCTCCATTTGAAATAAATCTAGCCCAAAGCTGATGCATCCAACCGCTGAAACTATTATACTTGAAGCATGGATTCGTCTTTACCATTGACAAGATCATTAGGCGTTGGCCTATCTACGCCTGAAAACCTTTTCAGAGCAAAATGGCGCCCAGATTCAAAAGCATTAAGGGTTAGCAAAGCCCCGTGCTTCCATTGTTAGACACTGTAACTGTTAGCTCATTCATAAAGAATGAAAAATAAAGCTGGACTGCAAGCATCACCCTGTTTAACCCCAGCTGTACGGTTAATATGATCTGTCAGTCTAGCTCCGCAACGGACCACATCATACATGCTTCTGATATATTTGTAAAGTTTACCCCTAACATCATTCCAATCGAAACTGGAAAGCGAAATGCAACCTTCGATTATAAGAAACCTGTTTTTGAACCAATGAAAACAGAAAGAACGTATGATCAGATCAACAGTTTGCCAACCTTTAGAAAAAAAACCCGGTATAATGATTACTCCAGTCATGTTCTTTTCCTCAGTCTCTTCCTGTGGGCTGTTCTTTATTATAATTCCTACATTTGTACTGCTATGTATAATCAAGAGTATTTCCTCTATTGCTTGGATTATCAGTGTCTCCTTTCTTAAAGACTGGCAAGTTTATTGATTCTGTCCAATTATCTGGAGTTTCAAAATGGAGTGACTGAGGGCGGAAAATGAAGCAAAATTTAGAAAGAGAGGGGGTTAGTTACCGCCAAGGACATAGAAAAACAGAGTACAGGACAAGACACAATGCATTTCGACCTCTTGGGTCTTCTTCAGGCAAAAACAAATAAGCATTTAGGACAGTACGAACGAAGAAAGTAAAGTTACTTATCTTCCCATGTATTTCGGCACCCGAGCAAAATGGCCGCCGGACGTTCTCCTAAATGCTATTTGTTTTTGCCCGAAGAAGATCCAAGAAGTCGAAATGACTTTTGTGTCTTGTTTGTGCTTTGTTGTCTATGTCCTTGACGGTAACTACTCCCCTCTCTTTCTACATTTCAATTATCTGGAAACATACCGTTGTCAAACGGTTCATTGGATAATTTCAGACAAAACCGTACAAGCTTCTGAAAAATGGTTGAACAGTTCACCAGTAATGCTATCAGGGCCGCTGCTTTATGATCTTTTAATCTTTTGATTGCTTATCACGCCTCTCCACCAATAAGGCGATTCATATAAACGTCAAACCGATCTTCAAACCCATTTTGATTTGGCTCATTATCAGCACTCAACTGAAACAAAACTGAAAATGTTGGAACCACAGGTCAACAGTGATGTTATTTCTGTTTGGCAATAGGAACAACAGCCCCAACTTTTCATAGATGTGACAAGCTCATCGTTAAACGCTGTATTGAATTCTTTTCTTCTCCCTTCATTGTGTGTTTATGTCCACGATTAGCTCTCAGATAAGTAGTCTTGTCGCACGGCAAGTGATTAAGATTAAGATTAAGATTAAAATTATAGTCGACGGCAAGTGATTCACAACAGTCCTTGGTCTGTCTTTTATTGAGGAAACATTCATGATCATACTAACACCTAATAGTCTGACCTTAACATACACATTTTCCCCTATGCGTTCGGGATCCATTATACAATCGTTAAATACCATGTGCATTATTTATATCAGGACTGATTAAGCTTATGGGAATATCATTTTTACGCATGTCTTCATCACATAAGGTATCTCCAAACACGCACATTCATTACTCCAAAGAACTCTTTGATGTAACAATCTTTTGTGCTGGCGGCTAAAAGTTTCTATGGGGGATATAACATAGTCGATGACACCGTTCCCACAGTCAGACTATATCAACCTTTACATACAGCATTTATGATACACAAATTTCAAGCAGTGTACACGTTTACTAATAAGAAGTCCCATAATTATTCAGAAGTCTGTCTTGCAAGCAACGTTTAATGGTGAGATCACGTTGTGCGTCAAGTATTTTAAATCTGGAAACATCCTGCGAGGAATAAGATGTTCCACTATGCAGGTCACCTTTTAAGAGATATTGATCAGATGTTAGGAAATTATCGATTAGCCATTATTTAGTTAACTGATTCCATCAGCCATGTGAAAGTGCGTAACGAAAAACTTCTGACGGAATATACAAACACATATATACTAAGATTACTGTACACACACACACACACACCACACACACACACACACACACACACACACACACACACACACTCACATGCTCGCACAGAGAGACAGATAGACAGACAGGTAAACAAACAAACAGACAGACAGACAGACAGACAGACAGTACAGATGCAAAAAATGCACACAGGAATAGAATAGAAGAAGAAAAACGAAAGAGCTTAAAAGCGGGAAACCAATGAAAGCTCATGATCGTACAGTGTATTAACCACTCTTCAGGGGTGGGACTCTCCATAAAGGAAAAAAGGAGGAAACAGTCTAGGGGGTCCGGGGGCATGCCCCCCCGGAAAATTTTGGGTTGCTACATTCAATTCTGTGCAATCTGGTGCATTTTGAGACTGAAATTAACACATTTTATAGGAAAAAGCCAATATTGTTTTTTTTTTCTAAATTGGAAATGAAATGAGGCAGGGAAAAGTAAACAATAAACAGTAAACAAGTGGGGTAACGTTTGCTCCCATAAGAAAACCTGACACAGAGTAACTTTTATTCAAGACTGGCACAGCCTTTTAAACTTGAATAGAGTCAGACAAATACATAGACGAACAATCTAATAGTGGGGGAAAATAACAAGTGCAGGCCAACAACTGAACTGTCCTCACAATAATGACTTGGCAAAGATTTGGACTTAAGGAGGGGAGGGGGGGGGGGGGGGGGGGGCAGTTCGAAGATGGATAAACTGGGAACATGAAATTAAGAAAATATATTACAGATATGAAAACTCTTCACTAGCTGCACAAGGGAACCATGGCAATCCCTTTTGAAGGCAGATATATTTGTATAAAAAAGGCAAATATATCTGCCTTCAAAAGGGATTGCGATGGTTCCCTTGTACAACTAGTGAAGAGTTTTCATATCTGTAATATATTTTCTTAATTTCATGTTACCAGTTTCTCCATCTTCAAACTGCCCCCTCCTTAAGTCCAAATCTTTGACAAGTCATTATTATGAGGACAGTTCAGTTGTTGGCCTGCGCTTGGTTTTTCCCCCACTATTAGATTGTTTGTCTATGTATTTATCTGACTTTATTCAAGTTTAAAAGGCTGTGCCAGTCTTGAATAAAAGTTACTCTGTGTCAGGTTTTCTTATAGGAGCAAACGTTACCCCACTTGTTTACCTTTTTTTTAACACAAAAAGCAATAAAAATCAACTATACTAATACTTACTATCTTTCACAACTTGGACCAAGTGTAGATGAGAGGAGTTCCTTTTCAACCTAATGGCACACAAAATTAATGCAAGTTGTCCAGCTCCCAAGTGTGGAGCTAGACATCTTGCATTAATTTTGTCCGCTGATCCAGAGCTGTCTTGTGCTTGTTGCTTTTAATGTGATCCACCAAAGCAACTTTTCCGCGTGAACTGTAATTTATTTGCACTCGGCAAAGATTGCAGTAAGCAAGGCCACAGGCATTAAATTTGGCTAATAACTGGCCTATCACTTCATCATCATCCACCTTACTCTCCAACCAGTCCCACTT
>CM031604.1:40517323-40529823 GCA_018398815.1 Conus ventricosus | reverse complement strand
GATAGTAAGGCCATGAAATTAGCTCTGGGAGTCCCAGTGCACACAAACACTCATAGATGTTATAAAGAAACAAATATTTTACCTCTAAATGAAAGCGAATATTGGATGTATCCAAATATATGTCAGAAGTCTTTCTGTTGAAAATTCAGTAACTGAAGAAATAATGATTGATTCCAGTAAAGATTTTCCTAAGAGGTCTAAAAACACATCTTACATTCAACCAATTAGAAACTACACATCTGACTTTATGTCACATTGCAATATTGATATTACTGCTATACCAGAATTTCCTGCAGTACCTCCAATGCCTCCTTGGGAGTACCTAAATGCTTCTTTTGATTACAAATATACTTTGTTGAAGAAAAGTGATAATATAAATATTTTAACAACTGAAGTTCGTGAACATTTAGAAAACAGCTATCCAAATCATTTAAAAGTGTTTACAGATGGGTCGGTGATGGAATCCTCTGACAGTGGTTCAGGCTTTATAATACCAACCTTAAATGTCAAGAAATCATATTATGTAGGAAAGGGGTTTTCAATCTATACCTCAGAATTATATGCAATACTGAAGGCTTTGACTTACATATATGATACATCAATTGCTTTCTATCAGATTTTACTTTGTGTTGATTCCAAATCTGTTTTACAGTCACAAGAGCATTGGGACTGCAAAGCTAGAAAAGATTTGCTTTTTGAAATAAAACATCTACTGCATTGTTTCATTACACTAGGCATAAGAATAGATTTTTGTTGGGTCCCATCTCACTGTGGTATAAAGTGGAATGAAATAGCAGACAGTCTTGCAAAAGAAGGAGCAAACAGAAAGACGAAAATTTACTAAACAATCCCTTAGATCTATCCTCTTGTGAATTGATCCAAATTATGGAAAAATGTATGCATAAGCAGAATTCTAGTCAAAAAATGGCTGCTTTACCGTCGTGCCCAAGGCACATTGTTAATTAATTCATAAATTAAGGCTGAATACTTGGAACACTAAATATTCTCAGGGTATTTCTTGTGTATGCAGAGAAAACATTTCTGTGCATCATCTTTGTTTGAATGCTCAGTGTTGACCCCACTCTATGAGGAGAAAGGTATTCAGATGAATAACTTTGAAAATGTTAATACTGTCTTATATGGTTCATATGTTGCTGAAATTGCCATGGTTTTTCGCAGTCACAGGTTGCAAAATTTTTATGAAGATCAACAATTTGTGTACCGCTAGGGTATTTCACTCATGTCAATATGCATATATCAGATGTGGGTTTGAAAGTACTAATGTAGGTGATAAGTTAAGTGTGGAGGTGTGTGTGCGCGTGTGTGTGTGTGCGTGTGTTTTTTATTTTTTTTTTTTTTTTATAAAGTGTCTAATATCATCTGGCGATGAAAAGACATTAAATAAACCACTGAACTGAACTGAACACACACACACACACACACACACCACACACACACACACACACACACACACACACACACACACGCACACACATCACGCACGCGCACGCACCACACACACACACACACACACACACACACCACGCACGCACACGCACGCACGCACGCACACGCACACACACACCACCACACACACACACTCACACACACCCGAGAGAGAGAAGAGAGAGAGAGAAGAGAGAGGAGAGAGAGAGAGAGAGAGAGAGAGAGAGAGAGAGAGAGAGAGAGAGAGATGGATAACTTTAAAGGTAAACAACTACATGAATAGATGAATAAATACATTGACAGATAAAATACCAACAGTTAAATGAAGAAATGGATAACCTAACATAAATATCAGCCTATATAGTTATTGCTTTAAGTGTATTAACCTCTGCGCATTTTTCAGTGAGGCAGACAACTCTGTGGTTCGTTCCCATCGCTACCACTAGTTAGCCCTGATACATCACAGCCTAAGTTACAGTCCATGTGACGTATTCCAGACATCACACATCCACGAACCAGCAGGGTCCTGCTTCATGTAAAGAAAACCAGAAATTATCACTGCCATGTATACTTGTGGAAGTGCGAATATCAGCTTACACAACAACACACACAACACACACCAACACCACACACAACACACCAACACAACACAACCAACATGAGTTCGAAAGGGCGAAGTAAGCTCGTTTGTGCACAACATCAGACAGTAATAACGAAAGCGACACCGAATTTGAACTTTGCTAAGTTGATCACTTTCATTACTGAAAACAAACAAATTCAATGGATGACAATCGCGAATGTGTACTTTGTTGCTGTACGTTTAAACAGAAGCTCTGTTTGAGGCAATCTGCATAGCACAAGTACCAGACATTTGTTAACTGGCTGACAGTACCAGACATTCTATGAACTGGCTGACAGTACCTGACATTCTGTGAACTGGCTAACAGTACTAGACATTCTGTAAACTGGCTGACAGTACCAGACATTCTGTGAACTGGCTGACAGTACCTGACATTCTGTGAACTGGCTGACAATACAGACATTCTGTGAACTGGCTGACAGTACTAGACATTCTGTGAACTGGCTGACAGTACCAGACATTCTGTGAACTGGCTGACAGTACCTGACATTCTGTGAACTGGCTGACAGTACCTGACATTCTGTGAACTGGCTGACATACCAGACATTCTGTGAACTGGCTGACAATACTAGACATTCTGTGAACTGGCTGAAATACCTGACATTCTGTGAACTGGCTGACAGTACCTGACATTCTGTGAACTGGCTGACAGTACCAGACATTCTGTGAACTGGCTGACAGTACCAGACATTCTGTGAACTGGCGACAGTACCAGACATTCTGTGAACTGGCGACAGTACCAGACATTCTGTGAACTGGCTGACAGTACCTAACATTCTGTGAACTGGCTGACAGTACCAACATTCTGTGAACTGGCTGACAGATCAGACATTCTGTGAACTGGCTGACAGTACCAGAACATTATGTGAACTGGCTGACAGTACCAGACATTCTGTTAACTGGCTGACAGTACTAGACATTCTGTGAACTGGCTGACAGTACCAGACATTCTGTGAACTGGCTGACAGTACCAGACATTCTGTGAGCTGGCTGACAGTACTGACATTCTGTGAACTGGCTGACATACCTAACATTCTGTGAACTGGCTGACAGTACCTAACATTCTGTGAACTGGCTGACAGTACCAGACATTCTGTGAACTGGCTGACAGTACCAGACATTCTGTGAACTGGCTGACAGTACCAAACATTCTGTGAGCTGGCTGACAGTACCAGACATTCTGTGAACTGGCTGACAGTACCTGACATTCTGTGAACTGGCTGACAGTACCAGACATTCTGTGAACTGGCTGACAATACCAGACATTCTGTGAACTGGCTGACATACCAGACATTCTGTGAACTGGCTGACAGTACCAGACATTCTGTGAACTGGCTGAAAGTACCTGACATTCTGTGAACTGGCTGACAGTACCTGACATTCTGTGAACTGGCTGACAGTACCAGACATTCTGTGAACTGGCTGAAAGTACCTGACATTCTGTGAACTGGCTGACAGTACCAGACATTCTGTGAACTGGCTGACAGTACCAGACATTCTGTGAACTGGCTGAAAGTACCTGACATTCTGTGAACTGGCTGACAGTACCAGACATTCTGTGAACTGGCTGACAGTACCAGATTTCTGTGAACTGGCTGAAAGTACCTGACATTCTGTGAACTGGCTGACAGTACCAGACATTCTGTGAACTGGCTGACAGTACCAGACATTCTGTGAACTGGCTGAAAGTACCTGACATTCTGTGAACTGGCTGAAAGTACCTGACATTCTGTGAACTGGCTGAAAGTACCTGACATTCTGTGAACTGGCTGACAATACCAGACATTCTGTGAACTGGCTGACAGTACCAGACATTCTGTGAACTGGCTGAAAGTACCTGACATTCTGTGAACTGGCTGACAGTACCAGACATTCTGTGAACTGGCTGACAGTACCAGACATTCTGTGAACTGGCTGACAGTACCAGACATTCTGTGAACTTGCTGACAGTACCAGACAATCTGTGAACTGGCTGACAGTACCAGACATTCTGTGAACTGGCTGAAAGTACCTGACATTCTGTGAACTGGCTGACAGTACCTGACATTCTGTGAACTGGCTGACAGTACCTGACATTCTGTGAACTGGCTGACAGTACCAGACATTCTGTGAACTGACAGTACCAGACATTCTGTGAACTGGCTGACAGTACCAGACATTATAATAATATATAATTGAATATTTCTTGCAGTCATTGCAACACCAAGCTGCTCTGTAAGTTGCTGGAATGGTGCTCGGTACTTATCCTTCGAATTTATTAGTGTATTGTAATTTAATCCCTTGCGGATTCATTCCAAGAACTGGCCCTCAGCACTTGTGTCTTAAGAGGTTATCTTTTTCCACTTTATACTTTTCACAAGAAACTATAGCTTGTTTTTGCTCTTTCATGATTTTCTTTTGCTTCTTAGGTGGCACCTTTCGTTGGTTTCTTGAAAACTCAACAAACATACTACGGTATTGCACACCAGCCTTTTTCTGGGATACCATTCTTCTTAAAACCGAAAAGGCAGAGGAGTCAAGTTACCACTTTCCGCGGTCACTGAGGAGAAACAATCAGGTTTCAAAATATCGGTATCTGACCAGGAGTTAATGTTAGTGAGTTTCCTCCCCATTGGAGATTGTCTCCCTCTTGGAGTCTATAAGCTTGCTGAAGGCTCATTTTGTGAAGCATTTATTATTCCCCATTCACCCACTCAAGCACATACTGTTAGTTAGGCAGAATTATCTACCACTGCAGATATGAATGCTTATCTCCCCCTATTTCTTCAATCTAAGACATAAGAGCAAGCTTTGTTTATAATTGAATATATATATATATATATATATGTGTGTGTGTGTGCGTGTGCGTGCGTGTGTGTGTGCGCGTGCGCGCGCGCGCGCGCGCGCGTGTGTGTGCGAGCGTGCGTGTGTGTGAGTGTAAAGAATTTTAAAGTACAAATACAATGTGAACTGCTGACGAACAACAAATTGAAATGACATGCATGGCACGTGACGGCATGATGTTTACAGCTCAGCCGACCCCGTGGGTCACAGGAGAGCTCTGTGATTGGTCATACCCGCATCAGGAGGACAAGCCGAATAAGCAGCTGGACACTCACGTGGCGATGCAGCAGGCGGGAAGTAGAATGACCTGAATGATCGTGAGCACGTGGCCACGCATCTTTCATCACCAGTCGTGTCTGCACAAAAAGCCAAGAGGGAAGGAAGTGTTACATCACACAATGTCACGATCCTGTATTTTGTAACAAGAGTGACAAAGCGGCAAATCGTCGCAAAAGGTCTCATTTTTTTTCAGATTAAAATTTCTGAAGAGGTACAAATCTGTCAGAGCTCCGGTGCCCCCTCCCACATTATCCACCCTCTCTGTCTCTCTCACTTTCTTTATTTCTCTCTGTTCTCTCTCTCTTATCAAATTATGTGCATATTCTTAGCACGTTTCGATTATACTCTCTCTCTCTCCTCCCATCTCTCTCTTTTGTTAAATTATGTGCATATTGCTTGCATGTTTGACTGTACTCTCTCTCTCTCTCTCTCTCTCTCTCTGGATATTTTATTTTGATGTATAGTAACTGGATATTCTTGTGGATTTACTGCCCCCCATTCTAATTCCTCTTCCCGTGTTTAATCTCCCCCCCCCCCCCCCCCCCCCCAGCGTCTCTCTCTTTCTCTCTGTCTTTCATTGCGTTCGTCGGTCTGTCCCTTCATTGTCTCTCAAATTGTCTCCTTGTACCACTCGTATTGTGTCAATTTCTCTGTTTGTTATTTTTTCTCATTGTCTTCCACTCTCTTTTGCTCTCTATCTGCCTTTCTTTAAACCCATGTCTCTCGTTACGGCTGTACGTCTGTCTCCCGCCATCTTCTCTTCTCTATGTTTCCATTCATGCATCCATCTCACTCTCCCCGTCTTTCTGTCTCACGAAGTAAAACCACTCATGTGAACACACGCACACACATGCGCACGCGACGCGCACACATACATGCATACATATGTACGCACATATGTACACAATGTGTGTGTGTGTGTACGTGCGCGCGCGCGGGCGCGTGTTTATGTGTGTGCGTGTATGCACAAGCGTGCGTGCGTGCGCGCGTGCGTGCGTGCGTGCGTGCGAGCGAGTGAGCGTGTGTGTGTGTGTGTGTGTGTGTGTGTGTGTGTGTGTGTGTGTGTGTGTGTGTGTGTATGGTGGTAGTGGTGTGTGTGGTGTGTGTGTGTGTGTGTGTGTGTGTGTGTGTGTGTGTGTGTGTGTGTGTGAGTGTGTGTGTGTGTGTGAGTGAGTGGTGTGTGTTGTCGTGCGCGTGCGTGCGTGCGTGCGTGCGTGCGTGCGTGCGTGCGTGTGTGTGTGTGTGTGTTGTGTGTGTGTGTGTGTGTGTGTGTGTGTGTGTGTGTGTGTGTGTCGCGTGCGCGCGCGCGCGCGTTAAAGAAACTGTAACTGTTTAAACAAAACTTTTCATTTGAACCGTTTACATTTTTGGATACTTGGTTAACATCGTGGTGCAAATAATCGGAAGTGAAAACAACACCAAAGATGAAAACCAAAGACATAGTCTGCATTACGTATGCTGCGGGGGCTGGGGACGGGGGACGGGAGGAGAGGTGTAAAAAGTGTGGCCGATCTTGAGATAAAACCAACTGGCAGATGATTTCTTGCCGCCGATACGATGCTCATTTCAGCTTCTACACGTCGATGACCGAGCATCGACCTCGTACCTCAGCCCTGTATATATATAATATATATATATATATATATATATATATAAAGAAGAAAGAGAAGAGTATATATTTCAGTCGATCAGAACGGCTGTGTGGGCAGGCAGAAGGTGAGACTTGGCTGTGCTCTTAAATCATCGGTCTACAGGTAGAAACGATATTCCTTCTTCATCAGAACGAGCAGGCTTTCACCTGTAAATAGTCTCACGCCTTGAATCTGTTAAGCAGTCAGACAAAGGATCAGTCACGCCATGAAGAGACTAAACTGATTAACTGGATGGACTACAATGATTAACTGACAGACTACAAATGATTAATGGATATACTATAAATGATTCACTGCATTAACTACAAATGATTCACTGCACAGACTACAAATGATTAGCTGCACAGACTGCAAATGATTAACTAGATAGACTACTAATGATTAACTAAATTGAGTACAAATGATTAACTGAACTGACTAAAAATGATTAACTGATAGACTACTAATGATTAACTGAACTGACTACAAATGATTAACTGAATTGACTACAAATGATTAACTGAACTGACTACAAATGATTAACTGGATAGACTACAAATGATTAAAGGGATAGACAACAAATGGTTAACTGGAAATACTACAAATGATTAACTGGATAGACTAAAATGATTAACTGGATAGACTACAAATGATCAACTGGATAGACTACAAATGGTTAAATGAATGAATGGATAAAGAAATGAATGGAGAACGGAGGCACAACACACACACACACACACACACACACACACACACACACACACACACACACACACACACCACACGCGCGCGCACCCACGCACACACACTCACGCAGGCGAGCGCGCTCGGGCGTACACACACACAAACACACACGTGCAAACACACACAAACTTATGCGCGACAGACAGACACATTTTAACTACAATGATTAACGCACAGACTACAAATGATTAGCTGCACGACTGCAAATGATTAACTAATAGACTGTACACAGGCACATACACGCAAAGCTCATACACACATGCACGCACACACATTAGCACGCACGCGCGCGCACACACACACACACACACACACACACACACACACACACACACACCGCGCGCACACACACACACTTGCCACATTCAGAGCTTCTTCGCAGACAAACATCCAAGGAAGACAGACAGTGAAGCAGCCACTGATATCCGTTATCATGAAGTGCCGTTATCACAAAGGCAAGAGACAATCCGACCAAGCCGCGCAATGCGAGATACTGCATACACATCCTTATTGCCGTTGTAGGCAGTTTAATGTTTGATATAGCTTCTTTCCCGGTCCGTGCTAACCAAGACCAACCAACCAACCACATCAACCTGCCAGCCAGCAAGCCCGTCAGTCAATCGATCATGAGTCAATTATCTTGACATGAAGAACAGATGTAAGGCCGTTCAAAGAATAAACAGTTTCTCCGAAACATTTCAGAGGGCAAAGCGCATTTGGGATTTGTGTGTGTGTGTGTTGTGTGTGTGTGTGTGTGTGTGTGTGTGTGTGTGTGTGTGTGTGTGTGCGTGTGCGGCGTGCGTGTGCGCCGACCGAGCGGCAGCGCGGCGCGTGTTTTGCGAAAAAAAAACCTTCAGAAAGACAGAGAGAGAGGGAGAGATGTAGAGAGAGACAGAGGGGAGAGAGAGAGAGAGAGAGAGAGAAGAGAGAGAGAGAGAGAGAGAGAGAGAGAGAGAGAGAGACAGACAGACAGACAGACAGACAGACAGGGAGAGGGAGACACACACGCACACAACAGACAACAGACACACACACACGAAAGCACGCTCACGCCATACACAACCCCCACACCACATGCGCTCCACACGCGCGTTCACGGCACACACTCACATCACACACACACACACACACACACACACACACACACACACACACACACACACACTACACACACTCAAATGGACAAGAAGTAAAAAAAAAAAAAAACCTCTGTTTTTTTTCCCTCATACTACCCCCCCTCCCCCCCCCCCCCCCCCCAATACAAAACAAAGCAACTCGGGCATATGTAAAGAGGCCAAGTGATAAGTCCCCAGAACGGACATCCTTACCTGCCCAGGAAGCCAACTCCTGCACTTGTCCCGCTCTCAGTCCCCGGCAAGCCAGACGTCCACCGTCAGGGTGTGCAGGTAGCTGTGAACCTGCCCCCAGCCCCACCCACCACCGCTCCTGTGGAATGCAGCCCTCTCCCTTATCAGCCGGCCACACACCATCGTCACGCACGCCTCCAGAGGCCCTCGCCACCCCACTGTCCTTAACGGCAGGAAGACGGTCGTTGGAACAGCGCTGATTCCTTTATCACGCTGACGTTACGGGTTTCTTCTTTCTTCTTTCTTTCCTTTTCTTTTCTTTTCTTTCTTTCTTTCTTTCTTCTTTCTTTTTCTTTTCTTTCTTTCTTTCGCCTTTCTTTTTTTTTTTCGCATTCCCGGCCATGCCAGATCCTCAATCCGTTTAGCAAGGCGAAGTCCAGAGTCCACCGCAGTGACCCCTGCCGGTCCCCACAGCTTCTCCTGGACTTCAGCCGGACTGGGCCGCGTCTGACGTTTCGAGGCTTCAAAAGGAGGGGCAGGACTGTCCTGTATCGCTTCTCCAGTCGCTGTGGATGGGCCCCTTTGAGGTGGAGGCCCGGCGCTGTCGCCGCCTGGAGAACCACGGGACGAGCACCATGCCGTCGAAGATCAGTCTGGCCCATATTGGGTGAGATGCGTGGTGTCTGGTCTTTACCTGCGATTTGTGACTCTGCAGGAGGTCTGCCCGCTGGCCTTAGTCGACACGTTCCGACTTCAGAGCAATTCATGGTTGTCGGGTTACCCTGCGGAAAATCCGCGCTGACCACACCCTACCTGGTAAAATGTGGACGTTAAACCTGAACGTCCTTTCAAGGTTTGTGACAGCTGGTCTTTTCTGATCACGCTGTCTTGATAATGACACGTAGCCACTAAGGACACAGCGCAAGCACAGACCTGTCCTGTCAATGAGGACTGCTCCGATAGCGTGTGTCCTCTCTCTGTTCAGTTCCTCGCTGGAGTCTTACACGTTTAAAGGGAGATAAAAGGTCTTTTATTTTCAAAGGGAGGTAAAAGGAACACTGCCCTGAAACGTAGGACCCGTGATAGAATGCACGATCTACCATCAACAACCTGGAGTGGGACTGACTGAATGTCACCACTTACGTAACATTGCTATGGCTTTATGATCTTTGGTTTTGTTCCGGTTCATTCCACATCGACAGTTTAGACCGATGTTCCCGTGCCACAGCAGCCTTGTTCAGCATCTGTAACAAATGACATGCCATGGTTCCATAGTGTACTGGGGCTGGAAACTTTGTTTAAAGGGGAATGGAGTTTGTAGGAGATGTCCATCATCATCATCATCATCATCATCATCGTCATCGCCGTCGTCATCATCATTATCATCTTTATCAACATCCTTATCATTATTGTTCTTGTTGTGATCATCAGTACGATACCTGGTGGATAAGTCGATCCATCAGTTTCACATAGACTAAATGTGCTGGAGGATTGCTATATAAATCAAAACATGCCACCCCCACCCCCCAACACAGACACACACACACACACACACACTACGTGCCCGCGTGCATACAGCACACGCACGCCCACGCGCGCGCGCGCGCGCGCACGCACGCACACACACACACACACACACACACACACACACACACACACACACACACACACACACACACACACGCACACACACACACACACACACACACACACAGCACATACATGCACAGAGAGAGAGAGAGAGAGAGAGAGAGAGAGAGAGAGAGAGAGAGAGAGAGAGAGAGAGAGAGAGAGAGAGAGAGAGAGGAAGTTTATTCAGAATGGATTACGCTCCCCTCTGAAAAGGAACAAAGACAGTGTCCTTTAGAACGAAAACTTAAAAAACAAAACAAAGAGACAATACCAATACATTACATCGGCAGTTGTGCATTAGCCCGTGAGACGTACAACTTCAAACAGACAAGGGTTTTCCAGTAAGTCTGTGGGATACAGTCATGTCGCAAAGCCTGGAAGACCGGGCAGCAATGACACAATGCTGTTCATCCTCCTCAACATATTCACACAGTGAACATTATATAGCATTTTGAATTAACATTTGCATACCGCGACTTCTGAGCTAATACGATACCATTCTGAATCTCGTTTTTGTAACATATTTCGAAACGTCTCCTATTGTCCAGCAAAAGATATGCTTCATAGATTCTGGATGATTTAAATTTTCTGCAGCATGTAAACCCGTTACAGTTTAGAATATTTATTTTGTTCCACCCAGTTTGTCCATTTATTATCATGTCACCTTTATGAAGATCTTTAAAAAGTACTGAAATTGTCAACACTTGACTGTTCCAAACAGACACGAACCTTTTCTGAAAAGTGAACACGAATACCCTTTCTGAGAAATGAAATCACGAATACCCATTTTGAAAAATGAAATCACGGATACCCATTTTGAAAAATGAAATCACGAATACCCTTTTTGGAAAAACCGAAACTACTAATACCTGATATCCAAGATTTCTTTCCACGTAATCTCAAACTTGGCAGCACGTTGTGTGTTTCATATGACAGTCATAATTCAGCCCACACACACACACACACACACGCACACACACACACACACACACACACACACACACACACATACACACACACACACACACACACACACACACACACACACACACACACACACACACACACACTGTGCCTATGCCCTTCTCAACTGAAAGAAGAATAAGAAAAGAAACACACATAAATAACTTGTCCCTAGTCCATCCGGGAAAAAGGCTCAGAGGTTTGCTGAGCCTATCATTGGTCATTGGTGACCTTTATGTCTCTCTCTCTCTCTCACGCTCTCTCTCTCACACACACACACACACACACACACACACACACACACACACACACACAGACACGCACACACGCACACACACACACACACACACACACACACACACACACACACACACACACAGGTGTCATTCAGAAAAGTTGCAGGCATGCGCTCTTGCCAACGCCGTCGCCCAGTCTGTCTTCGTGTTCCACTGCCAACTCTGCAGGTGATAAACCAATCATCTCGAGTTTATCTGTTCACTATACGTACGACACGCATGCCTGCTGTACGGTTATTTGACGAGGTGGGCAATGGCACAAGACTTTCAAATCCGTCCTTTTTTTTAATTTTAAATTTTTTTTTTTTTTTTAAACCGAAAGCTTGCATAAGTGGTCAGTGTTTACCGTCGACATACTCTTTTCACACACACACATCAACGAGAGACTGTGAATCGTTATTCCTAACGGTAACAGATATGTTAGAAGATGCATTTTGTTTCTCCCTCTAGCACTTGTCCCTTCAGGGATTAAGGATACTAACACTTTAACATTTTTACACAATATAAAACTAATTATAACACAACAATGATGATTCATAATATAAAAACAAGATGCAAAGCATATAAACGTACTCCCAGTTTATCCTGAATACGCGTGAGATATTCCATAAAGAGGAAAAACCGTCTTGGGCTGGTGTAACCGTTAGTTTTTTGGCTATTCTGGTAAACATCGGCCATCATCTGTGACCTATAATGAACATACTTACAAATTTTCAGAAAGATCGGCCAAGTACTTTCT
>CM031604.1:40502323-40512323 GCA_018398815.1 Conus ventricosus | reverse complement strand
CATTGAAACTGACAGATGATGACTTTCAAACTGTGCTTTAAATAGTATCAGCTGACTAAAGCACTGATTGACAAAGAATTGGAGCCAGCCGGAGAGAGAAAGGGCGTGGGGACAGAGAGAGAAAGAGCGGGAATAGAAAGGGAGAGAGAGAGAGAGAGAGAGAGGAGAGAGAGAGAGAGAGGAGAGAGAGAGAGAGAGAGAATGTGAAAGATAACTTTTATCGATGCGCCTGCAATCTGGATTACTGTGCATTGTTATTGATTTGACAAGTTGATGCATTAAAGTGATTGATATGTATGTATGTATGTATGTATGTATGTATGTATGTTATGTATGCATGTATGTATGTATGCATGTATGTATGAATGTGTGAACGTATGAATGTATATGTATGTATGTCTATATGTATGTATGAATGTATATGTATGTATGTATGTATGTATGTATGTATGTATGTATGTATGCATGTATATGTTTACCTATTCATTTATTGTCTATAACCAGCTCATCAGTGTCGATCTCACACAGTGTGACACGCCTGAAATATCCGGACATGGGAAGCTGTTGGCTTCGTTGCTCTTTATCACCGTCCTGTTCATTGTGCTGGCTATAAATTCTTCCTGACAAAGCCAAGACCAAGCAACGCGTTGCCAGGAAGAGTGGTATTGAGTCATGCCAGTCTGATTGTCATGATGGTTGTTACCTGTCTTGAGGGGTATGTAGACACACATTCTAAGCGTGCAGTGGCCAAGCTAACGGCTGTGAAGTGGAACCACTCGTGGAGGGGTGTGTCGACACACAGTCTGAGCGTGCAGTGGCCTAGCTAACGGCTGTGAAGTGGAACCACTCGTAGGGTCGGATATTGACGGTTGGAAAATCCTTTGTCCACTCACCCGTAAACGGGTACCTGATTCAGTTTTCAGGAGAGGTGGAGGGGGTGGGGGTGGGGGTCAGGTTGTGAATGCCGAAGGTTGGGACCCACGTTCCATAACGTTGCGTCCTTGACTCGGTGAGCCTCTAAACGTTTACTGATTTTGAGGTTAGAAGAGAGAAAAGGAAAAGATACATCTGAAGGTGCGGGTAGGACCCTGAGAAGTACTGTCCTCAACTTCCGAACAAACCAGCTGGGAGCAATCCTGCACCACCCTTGGAAGCCTGCGCTGTGTTCACATAGGGTGCAGGCACGCACAGGGTTTTCCATTGAGACGTCAAGGGACAAAACTGCTCCCTAGCAGATGCCATTGTGTAATGACTATTGGAAGTGACACGACAGAACCTTCACGGGAGCGTTCTCATAGGTGTACCAGCCCATATGACTGCAGAGCCCACCATGCGAAAAACGCCACCATGGAGCAAAAACTGCCGTGTGCATCCTGCAGCCTCATTCGTTGCTGTTCCGCTGACAAGTGAAAGCAGTACAACTTGAAACACGGCCAAGCTTTCGCCCTGAGGTCTTACATGCTCCCTGAAGAGAATCCCGGGTCGCAGTCTTTCCTGCAGTCAACAGGACTTTCCCTGCGGTCAGGGGTCTCTCCTCAACGTCGCTGGGCCTTTCCCCAGAGTCCGCCATGAGGTTGTGATCCACTGTTTCCAAGACAATGAGAAAACTGCAGAACGGGCCTGCTTCATGAAAACTTACAGAGCTGCTAGTGGAACAAATCTTCAAGGCTGGCTTTGCCTTCAGAAGGTTGACGGAGAGGATGTTCCAGCACGATGGCTTCAGGCTCGCTCCCCCCCCCCCACCCTCCCCTTTCACACACAACTGCTGTGAATAGAACAGTGATCTGAATACTCTAATACAGCACAGCAGTGTGACGCCCAGACTGTGTGTCATCAGCACACTGTGTGTCATCAACACATCCAGCCAGTGGAGCAGATCCACCTACAATGTCTGCACAAGGTGTGTCACCTGGCAGGACAAGGTGGAGCGTCCATCCATCACGTTCTGAAGGATGGTGGCTCGTCTGGTCTGCCACAGCGTCTGCCATGAAGAAACTTCTCTCTCTCTCTCTCTCTCTCTCTCTCTCCTCTCTCTCTCTCTCTCTCTTGATATATACGATGTCTGTATGGAAGAAAACGTATCCCCACGCTACCAAAGAAGCACAAAGACAGCACGAAGACCTATTTCCTATACAACCAACTCTGAGCCCGATGCCCCCAGCACAGCTCGACACGTCAATAGGTGTAGACAACTGACCCGATTTCTGACACAGAAATGCTGACTACTGCCTAGTTTTGTATCACAGAATAAATAGACCATTGCTTCGTTCTCTGTCACAGAAGTATAGACCATTGCTTCGGAATAGCTCAGTTGGTAGAGCGCCTGACTCGTAATCTTGGTGATCCTGGGGTTGCGGGTTCGAACCTCCGCCGGGGTGTTTCGGTACAGGGGGATTTTTCCCTCGAAGTTAACATTGGTTCTGACTCCATTTCCCATACAGTCCTTCGAATGAGACTTATAAACCGAGGTTCCGTGTGTGAACGCATGCATAACATCTTGCACACACGTAAAATCCCATCACCAACTTTCGGAAGAGTAGGCCAGTTTGGCCGTTGGTATGGATGACACGTTACACATAGCATGCACCCTGCGTGAGAAATGGAAAGAATGAAGGAAGTAAGGAAAATGAGTGATCGATATTGAACGATACTGACTGGATGACACGGGAAACGACTGAATGAAGCGCCAGCTGGCAGCTCTTCAGTCGGCACTACCCAGGTAGGCAGCCCGTTGTGTACACGAATGTTGATTGTAAAGCGCTTAGAGCTTGGCCTCTAGCCGAGAATAGGCGCTATATAAGTATTCATTATTATTATTATAGACCATTGCTTCGTTTTGTATCACAAAAGTATAGACCATTGCCTCGTTTTGTATCACAGAAGTATAGACCATTGCCTCGTTTTGTATCACAGAAGTATAGACCAGTGCCTCGTTTTCTGTCTCAAAAGTGTAGACTGGTGCTTCGTTTTCCGTCACAGGCAGACAGACAGAGAGGCAGACAGACAGGCGACAGTCGTTGTCCTCCATCACTAGCACCAGCTCTGTTGCTGCTTCAGGAAGAATCCGTCCCTTTGCAGGTCAAGTCCTGGAGTTCACAGCCTAGATGACAACCTCTTGACAAGGGCGACAATCGAGTTCGAACCGGAAATCAGGGCAAATGAATGTGGCCCAGATTAAAAAAACAAACAAACAATATCTTCAACTGAAAACTTATCTAAAGCAGTCCATTACCAACAAAATTTCAACAAAGTCACAATGTAAAAGTCATGTAATGAAAATATAGCAGGCAGAATATCTGGCAACAGTCTCCTGGGGTTAAAAAAAAAGTCCTCAGTTTGAGGATTCGGATGTGCATTCTGACTCTTTACATGACGATTCCTTTGTCATATGATGACAACAACAAATCTAAACTGCGATGGAAGACGTTTGAAGTTCTCCCTAAGAGCGGCAGATTTAAGACCGAGTAACGCGAACTGACATAAATCTTCATTACTCTCTCTCTCTGACTGTCTGCTTATCTCTCTAATTCACACACACACAACACACACACACACACACACACACACACAACACACACACACAGAGGAAATGATATAAATCTTTTCCTCTGTGTGTGAGGGGGGTGGTGGGTGGGGGGCATATCGAAATACAGATGACATTTATATCACTTCCTGAATAGGCCTTCGTAAGGTGACCTTGATAGATTAAAATGATTTTTTTTCTTTTGCAATGTGCACGCGCATTTATGCATAAGCAGTCGATGCCTCTGTGTGTGTGTTTGTGTGTGTGTGTGTGTGTGTGTGTGTGTGTGTGTGTGTGTGTGTGTGTGTGTGTGCGCGCGCGTGTGTGTGCGTGCGCGTGTGTGTGTGCGCGCGCGCGTCCGCATGCGTGCGTGTGTGTGTGTGTGTGTAAGCGCGCGCGTGTGTGATGTGTGCGTGTGTGTGCGTGCGTAGTGTGTGTGTGTGTGTGTGTGTGTGTGTGTGTGTGTGTGTGTGTGCATGTGTGTGCATGTGTGTGTGTGTGTGTGTGTGTGTGTGTGTGTGTGTGTGTGTGTGTGTGTGTGTGTGTGTGTGTACTGTGTGTGTGTGTGTGTGTGTGTGTGTGTGTGTGTGTGTGTGTGTGTGTGCTGTGTGGTGTGTGTGAGTGTGTGTGTGTGTGTGTGTGTGTGTGTGTGTGTGTGTGTGTGTGTATGGGGATGGGATTAGGCTGGAACACGTGGGGGAGGGGAGTGGTGAAATCGAGAGGAAGAGAGAGTGGGGAGCGGGAGAGGGGGTAGTGGTGGTGTGGGGGCGGTGGGGGCGTGAGAGTGTGTTCTTGTGCGCCCGTGTGTGAGTTCCAAGTTTTTCTTTTTACATTTGCCTACTTTCTTTTGTGTTCTGTATCTGTAGGAGAGCAATGTAATTACTGTTGCTGGCATCATTTCAGCCACAGGGGAACCGAGACAACAGGTGAATTGAGATTGTGGTCAGTCCCGATTACAAGGAAGGTGATAAATGCAGTGAACCATATCGCAGTAATGCTGTTATAACTAAAATGACATAGACAGAGAGGAAAAGCACAGACAGAAGTTTAAAGAGTCCAGTCTCTGGTTCAACTTCTTTCAGATTACACAAATCCTTCTAATTGTCGATACATACAAGATGAAGGGCAATCGCTTCTGAATAATCTCCCCATTACTTGTTTCAACCCATCACATATGATAACCTCTTCTCTTTAGTGGTCAGAGCTATGTCAGTTCTCGCCCTCAACCATCTTAGTTGACCGTAACGTGTTTCCACGGGCGGAGTCACCGTTTCACGTGCCTCTGGGTTGTAAGGGAAATAACCGCAAATGCTTTTCCACTTTAAGAATGCAGTGGGTTGTTTCTCTTTCTAGCTTACCCCCCCCCCCCCCCCCCCACCCCCCCACCCCCACCCCCCCACCGCAAAGCAAAGCCGATTGACAAGCTAAAAACACTAGCACTAACAAGCGAATTAACTTACACTACCAAGGAAATTGATCTAATAGGATTTTCAGTTGAATGCCACTTTCGAAAATTCTACTACAAGATAAACCCCCTTTAATGCAAGTTATTTCTGTCAAACATTACGGTCGGCTTCATTTAAACAATGAATGTGCCAACTTGTGTGTTTTCTGGCATTCATATAAAATATTAAGATGTTTTCTCATTAAAATCATTAAGATCTTGGACGAAATGAAAACAAGGGAGAGAAATCCCGCCTGAGGGCCAGTGAGCGGCAGTGTTTCCCGCACACGGTGATTTTGGTGTGATACACCGGCCTCGCTGCCCGTTACCTTGCGCACTGGTAGAGCACTGCTGAGCAAGGTATCGCTTTTACTCCTGTGCTTGTCTATTTTATTTTATTTTTTTAAATGATTTTCCTGTTTCTTCGAAGATAATTGGGCAAGCTTTTATTTAATGGAGGTCTTTAGGCTGTACATCAATACACAAATGACTGAATTGTCTGAGCTGAAGAACAAGCCCTCCTGCAGGCTGCCTCCATCATCCAGAACACAGACAGTGATACCTGTCAGGTTGTCTTCCTATCTGACGCCCTCTCTGTCCTGCAGGCATTTCAGAACAGCAAACTCACAAGCCTCAGTGAAGCACTACAAAAAGTAGCTGCTAACAGAAAAGTTGTTCTCCTGTGGATTCCAGCCCACTGTGGGATACCAGGCAACGAGTTGGCTGATCCCCTGACGAGGGAAGGTGCTCAAGGAAGCAGTACAACAACAGCATCACCTACAACGAGATGCGAAGCATCATCCGGACTATCACAATGCCCAGGACACCCAAGGATGATTATCATGTGTTATCCAGAGAGCAACAACGTGTCCTGGTGAGTCACTTGTGTCGAAAGCTCAAGGTGGTGCCTTCTCCAGTCTGTCCTTGTGGGCAGGAACAACAGTCAGCGGAGCATGTGCTCCAAAAATGCCCATTACATGACCAGCCAAGGAGAGAGGTGTGACCAACAGAGACAGCTCTAATGACAAACTCTACGGCAATCTACTATACGGCAATCTACAAGAGCTGGAGAAAACGGCACTATTCACCTCAAGGGCCGGACTGACCGTGTAGACCAAGGCGTTCGCAAAGAAGAAAGAAGAACTGTCTGGTACGAAGGTTAAAACATTAACGAAAGGACACAATTTACGTATTGTGCCTGGTACTGCATAGGCGCGCAGGGTTAGTGTCCCTTTCTCGAATATTGCCAAGAGTGTCAGCCAATAGTGACGTCGTTCTGAGTATCGTGCACAGGTGACGTTCAGATAGTGATGACGTCACATCCATTCGGATATCAGTGGCGCCAAGTCGTCATGTCGATGTCAAGTGTGGTAAGTCATCAACTGATATTCAAAATCATTATGTCAAATATTGATAAGTCATGAACTAATATTCAAATTCATTATGTCAAGTATTTTTAGGTCATGGATTTATATTCAAATCATTATGTCAAGTATTGATAAGTCATGAACAAATATTCAAATTCATTCAAATTCATTATGTCAAGCACTGATAGGTCATGAATTAATATTCAAAATCATTATGTCAAGTATTGATAAATCATGAAGCATTACTCAAATTCAGGATCAGACTTGTGACTGTTAAATAACAGTTTTATCTTTAAAGTGTTGATTGGCTCAGAAAGAAGGGAACAGGAGGTAGGTGGCATCAACATAATATTTGAGTTATACTGACATTATATAATAAACCTGTAGTTTACTCACACACACACACACACACACACACACACACACACACACACACACACATTCACACACACACACACACACACACATATATATATATAGAGAGAGATGGTGTGTGTGTGTGGCGGGGGGACGGGGGAGGGGGAGCTAAAGAAAACAACATTTACCTTTCTTGTTGGCGTGTCACAAACATTGCCCCATGCCGTTTTTCGTCACCGAAGTCCATTCACCCCCGTACTGGTCCGCCCTGTCAGGACATTGATCAAATGAATCATCTTGTGTGATAATGTCCATGGTCCGCCCTGTCAGGTCATTAATCAAATGAATCATCTTGTGTGATAATGTCCATGGTCCGCCCTGTCAGGACATTGATCAAATGAATCATCTTGTGTGATAATGTCCATGGTCCGCCCTGTCAGGACATTGATCAAATGAATCATCTTGTGTGATAATGTCCATGGTCCGCCCTGTCAGGACATTGATCAAATGAATCATCTTGTGTGATAATGTCCATGGTCCGCCCTGTCAGGACATTGATCAAATGAATCATCTTGTGTGATAATGTCCATGGTCCGCCCTGTCAGGACATTAATCAAATGAATCATCTTGTGTGATAATGTCCATGGTCCGCCCTGTCAGGACATTAATCAAATGAATCATCTTGTGTGATAATGTCCATGGTCCGCCCTGTCAGGACATTAATCAAATGAATCATCTTGTGTGATAATGTCCATGGTCCGCCCTGTCAGGACATTAATCAAATGAATCATCTTGTGTGATAATGTCCATGGTCCGCCCTGTCAGGACATTAATCAAATGAATCATCTTGTGTGATAATGTCCATGGTCCGCCCTGTCAGGACATTAATCAAATGAATCATCTTGTGTGATAATGTCCATGGTCCGCCCTGTCAGGACATTAATCAAATGAATCATCTTGTGTGATAATGTCCATGGTCCGCCCTGTCAGGACATTAATCAAATGAATCATCTTGTGTGATAATGTCCATGGTCCGCCCTGTCAGGACATTAATCAAATGAATCATCTTGTGTGATAATGTCCATGGTCCGCCCTGTCAGGACATTAATCAAATGAATCATCTTGTGTGATAATGTCCATGGTCCGCCCTGTCAGGACATTGATCAAATGAATCATCTTGTGTGATAATGTCCATGGTCCGCCCTGTCAGGACATTAATCAAATGAATCATCTTGTGTGATAATGTCCATGGTCCGCCCTGTCAGGACATTGATCAAATGAATCATCTTGTGTGATAATGTCCATGGTCCGCCCTGTCAGGACATTAATCAAATGAATCATCTTGTGTGATAATGTCCATGGGCCGCCCTGTCAGGACATTAATCAAATGAATCATCTTGTGTGATAATGTCCATGGTCCGCCCTGTCAGGACATTAATCAAATGAATCATCTTGTGTGATAATGTCCATGGTCCGCCCTGTCAGGACATTGATCAAATGAATCATCTTGTATGATAATGTCCATGGTCCGCCCTGTCAGGACATTAATCAAATGAATCATCTTGTGTGATAATGTCCATGGTCCGCCCTGTCAGGACATTAATCAAATGAATCATCTTGTGTGATAATGTCCATGGTCGCCCTGTCAGGACATTAATCAAATGAATCATCTTGTGTGATAATGTCCATGGTCCGCCCTGTCAGGACATTGATCAAATGAATCATCTTGTATGATAATGTCCATGGTCCGCCCTGTCAGGACATTAATCAAATGAATCATCTTGTGTGATAATGTCCATGGTCCGCCCTGTCAGGACATTAATCAAATGAATCATCTTGTGTGATAATGTCCATGGTCCGCCCTGTCAGGACATTAATCAAATGAATCATCTTGTGTGATAATGTCCATGGTCCGCCCTGTCAGGACATTAATCAAATGAATCATCTTGTGTGATAATGTCCATGGTCCGCCCTGTCAGGACATTAATCAAATGAATCATCTTGTGTGATAATGTCCATGGTCCGCCCTGTCAGGACATTAATCAAATGAATCATCTTGTGTGATAATGTCCATGGTCCGCCCTGTCAGGACATTAATCAAATGAATCATCTTGTATGATAATGTCCATGGTCCGCCCTGTCAGGACATTAATCAAATGAATCATCTTGTGTGATAATGTCCATGGTCCGCCCTGTCAGGACATTAATCAAATGAATCATCTTGTGTGATAATGTCCATGGTCCGCCCTGTCAGGACATTAATCAAATGAATCATCTTGTATGATAATGTCCATGGTCCGCCCTGTCAGGACATTAATCAAATGAATCATCTTGTATGATAATGTCCATGGTCCGCCCTGTCAGGTCATTAATCAAATGAATCATCTTGTATGATATATGTCCATGGTCCGCCCTGTCAGGTCATTAATCAAATGAATCATCTTGTATGATAATGTCCATGGTCCGCCCTGTCAGGACATTGATCAAATGAATCATCTTGTGTGATAATGTCCATGGTCCGCCCTGTCAGGACATTGATCAAATGAATCATCTTGTGTGATAATGTCCATGGTCCGCCCTGTCAGGACATTGATCAAATGAATCATCTTGTGTGATAATGTCCATGGTCCGCCCTGTCAGGACATTGATCAAATGAATCATCTTGTGTGATAATGTCCATGGTCCGCCCTGTCAGGACATTAATCAAATGAATCATCTTGTGTGATAATGCCCATGGTCCGCCCTGTCAGGACATTAATCAAATGAATCATCTTGTGTGATAATGCCCATGGTCCGCCCTGTCAGGACATTAATCAAATGAATCATCTTGTATGATAATGCCCATGGTCCGCCCTGTCAGGACATTAATCAAATGAATCATCTTGTGTGATAATGCCCATGGTCCATCATGAATGAAGATGAATCGTTCTTGTTTCCCGTACACATCTTTACTGTGCATGACGTGTTCAAAATGGGCTGAAATAGTCAAAATGGGCTGAAATAGTGAACTCTCGTAAGAGTATCGGTCTCTACCATCGACAGCCATCGAGTTGCAACGTGGACCTAATACAGAAACAGCAGACTCACAATTCTTCGTATCTTGATGCTGACGGGTTCTGCAGTAACCAAGGTTTTCGCTGAATGAAAAGACTCACTGTCAGTCTCCGCGGTGACCGCTCTGGTCCAGTGACTAGAGTGCTGGCCCGCGGAGCTAACGGCCATGGGTTCGAGCCTCTCGTGGTGTCGGATTGTGACGGCTTGAAAATCTCATCTGTCCATCCAGCAAGAAACGAGTAGATGATTCAGTTC
>CM031604.1:40479823-40492323 GCA_018398815.1 Conus ventricosus | reverse complement strand
GCCCCCTGGAAAAGGGTCCATTTTGACGGTGGGGAAAGACCCATGACCACGGGGAAAGGGGTCTGTTCCAGGGGGAAAGAAAAACAACTTTGGTTCTTTTCTTGAGGGCCCTTAAGACCGTATGGCAAAAGTTTGGGTGGTCGGGAGTGGCACTCTTTCATTTTTCCGGGGGCATGGGGGGTTTGGGGGCTGTGGGGTGTGCTCGGCAGTGGGGGGGGTGTTTCTCCCGGTGGGTTTGGGCAGTCATGAATACGGGCTGGTACAACCATGGGGGATGCTTTTTTAAGGTGTTTAGAGTTGCATCCTGCAGTCTGTTTACCTCTGTTCAGGAGCAGTTAGCCCCTTGATATTTTAAGGGGAGGGTCCTGCGCGGCCTTTCCCATCGTCAACACGGCAGGCCCCCAAGGGGGGGTTTCGGGGGGCTGCTCAAAAGGGGTAAAGGGACAGTGCTTCTCTGGGTCCCCCCAAGCACCTTGGGTGTTTTTTTTTTTCTTCTTTGCCTTAAACTGGGCCCGCCCCTGGAAAAAGGCCCCAGGGGCCCCGGTTTTGGGGGGGGAAAGCCCCCACTGACCACGGGGAAAGCCCTTTGTTGACAGTGGGAAAGACTAAACTTTGGATTTCTCTTGAGGGCACATAAGACTTTTATGGCAAAAAGCTTGGTGTGTTGGGGGTGCATTTTCATCTGTCCGTGGGCATGGGGGGGGTTGGGTCTTTGGGGTGTGTCGGCAGCTGGAGGGGGGTTGTTTCTCGCCGGGGGCTCTCAGTCATAAAATACGGGCGGGTTAAAACCCAGGGGGGATGCTATTTTTAAAGGCTGTTTGATTTTCATCCTCCCGTCTGATTTTCCCTCTGTTCAGGAGAAAGTTATGTCCTTGTTTTTTAAATTGGAGTGTCCTGCGCGTGCCTGTCCCCTTCGTCAACACAGCGCAGGCCTCCAAGGGTGGTACAGGGCTGCTCAAAAAGGGGGGTGAAGCCCAGTGCTTCTCTGGGTCCTCCCCAGCACCTTGGGTTTTTTCTTTTTCTTCTTTGTTTAAAACTAGGCTAAACCCTGGAAAAAAGGCCCAAGTGCGGTGGGGAAAAGGGCCCCCAATGCCCCACAGGGAAAGCCCTTTTGGACAGGGGGAAAAAAAGACTACAACTTTGGTTTTCTTTTCTTGAGGGCCATTAAAAAGTATGGCGAAAGCTTGGCGTGTCTGGAGTGGCACTCTTTCATCTGCCCGTGGGCATGGGGGGTTGGGGTTCTGTGGGGTGTGTCGGCAGTGGAGGGTGGGGGTTTTCTCGACGGGGGGGTCTGCATTTCATAAAATTACGGGCGGGTACACCCAGGGGGGGATGCTTTTTTAAAGGCTGTTAGAGTTGCATCCTGCAGTCTGGATTTACTCTGTTCAGGAGCAGTTATGCCCCTTTGGGATATTTTAATGGAGTGTCCTGCGCGTGCCTGTACCCATCGTAACACATTTGCGGGCCCTCCAAGGGTGGTACAGGGCTGCTTTTAAGGCAGGTGAAGCCCCAGTGTTTCTCTGGGCCCCTCCCCAGCACCTTGGGGTGTTTTTTTTCTTCTACTCCCAAACCACTACCACCCCACCCACCCAAGATAAGGAAATTGTACACGCCCTCTCATTGGTGGAGAGATGGTCTCTGTTCTTTCCTTTTTCCCGTTCGTCACAGGGGAGGCCTAATTTAAGACGGGTCGACCCGAAAAGAAGTGACCCTGAAAGTGTAATAACCCCCCTCCCCCCCCCCCCCCCCCCCCCCCCCCCTTCCCCCAAAGAAATTTCCCCCTGCCCCTCTCTCGCCGCTACACAAACACATAGTGTAAAAGTTTTTCTGCTGTCCCACTTTCAGGTATTTTTTGCCATGCTAACCCAGCTGTTGTCCCCATACAATAAAGAAAGGAAAAAAAACCATAGAAATAAGCAAAGAAAGAAAAAAAAAACAAAAAAAAAAAAAAAGCGTGTGAAAACAGAAATGTAAACTTGATCAGCCGGAGTGAACGGGAGGGGTTACCTTCCCCGCCCTTTCCCCATGATTTTGTTTTTTAAAAATTTTCTCAGGGTTTGTAATGTCCTCTCTTCTCTCTTCTTTTGCGTTTTGTTCCCAAATCAAAAATTGACTTTTCGTTCAGTGCTTCAACCGTCGAGGATTCGGCCCTCCTCTGCCGGCCTTTGGGTTTAGGGCTCGACTTCTATTTTTCCCCACAAACCCCCGCCAGCAGGGGGATTTTTAAAAGGTCACTGGGGGAAATACATCGTGGGGCATGGTTTGGTTTAAAAGGCCATAAGGGGTTTAATTTTTTTATGAAAGCAGCCCGATTTGGGGGTGTGCAATTTTGAAAATTTAAAAGTTTTTCCCTTTTTCGATGGGCTCGTTTCCCATTCCCCGATTTTCCCCCATTGCGTTGACCCAAAACGGAAGGTAGGTACATCGAAAACGAGGTGGGGTCGTCCCGCCCTTTCCTGGTTTAAAAAAAAAAAAAAAAAAAAAAAGGGGCCCAAAACGAGGGGCTAAACCCCGTTTTGGGGGTTTCAGGGCTTGCCAATTGAAAAGGGGGCTGTTTGTTCAACAGGGAGAAAAGGGGGGGAAAATCAAATCATTTCTTCGATCCCGAGCTACCTTTACAAAACCCAAACCACACCATGGTGTGTAAAAGTTTCTGTTTCTAGGTAGAGGAGGGTTTTTAGGGAAATAATCTTCTGAGCGGAAAAAAAAAAATGAACGATTTGTGTCTTGAAACTCTCAGGTATGAAGACAGTTCTTTTAAATTTAAAAAAAACCCCAAAACCCGGGCTGTTTTAAACGCAAAAATTTCGGGCCCTGCTCTTCTTCGGGCCCCATGACAACAAATGACGCCAAAAGAAAAAATTTACGTTTCCAAAAGGTGCATTGTGACAAACTTTTCTCTTTCGCTCTCGCTCTCTCTCTCTTCCTCTCTCTCTTCCCCCTCTTCTCTCTCTCTCGTGCATAACTCCCTCATCCCCCGTTTTTTTGGGTCACCAGACCCCACACATTGAGCCCCTTTTGGTTTGTTCGTCTTGAGTTATATCTCCAGAACCTCTCCCTCTCTCTTCGTTTATTGATGTCCAGATTTTTCATAAGTTCGATGACTGTGAGCGGAGGTCAGTCAACTGGTGACCGGGGCCATTAAAGTGTTTGGCAACCAAAGTATCCTTCTTGTGCCTGATGTCATACCTGTGGGCATAGAAGCGCTCCGCCAGGGTATTGCCGGTCTCCCCAACATACTGCACATCATGACACGCTGCACAGTCAATCAAGTACACCAGATTGTTGGAAGTACAGCGGACCACATCTCTGATGTTAAAAGATTGACCCGTCCTGACGCTGGTGAAGTTTGGTGATTCCTGCAGATGTTCTTTGCAGATGATACACCGTCGTTTGTCACATTTGTGGCAGCCTGTTGCATCTTCATGTACATCTTCACCTCGATCGCCAATACTAGTCTGAGATACATCAGGGGGCAAGCATGATTGCATCAGCAGTTTGCGGAGGTTAGTACAGTTTCTTTCCCCCACGATGGGAGGAAATGGAACAGCCTTGGTCATCTCCTGCTTGTATGGAGGACCTTCATGTATGTCTTGAGCCACTGGCCAAGTGGAGGATTCGAAGGGTTATGGGTGATGATGAACGGCACTCTCTCTGCATTGTTCTTTCTGCTCACATAGTTGAGAGCGTCACTCCTTGAGATAACTTTCACCTTCTCAATGGATGCCTCCACAAGCGTTGCTGGATAGCCCCTCTTGATCAATCTTTGCTGTAGTTCTTTGCTTCTCTGCTGGAACTTGTCTTCCTCAGAACAATGCAGCGTATACGTAGGCACTGTCCGTATGGTATCCCCCTCATGCAGTGTCGTGGGTGACATGAGTTGAACGGCAAGTACATGTGCGCATCAGTTTCTTTGGTGTGCAGGTCGGTGGTGATCTGACCGTTTTTCGATGCTGATGCTGACATCCAGGTAAGGGATAGCCACTGTTCCATAATTGGCGGTGAACTTGATCGTTGGATGCTGCATGTTTAGCCAGGTCAGAAACTCCTTCAAGTTCTGCTCACCCTGCATCCACAACATGATGATGTCATCGATGTATCTACGCCACATGGTGAGATCAATGTGCCATGGAGACTGTGCCAAGATCCTCTTCTCCACCAGCCCATGAACACATTGGCAATCGATGGTGCCATAGGTGTGCCCATCGCTGTTCCATGTATTTGTCGGAAGAGCTCTCCGTCAAAGTTGAAGACATTGTTAGACAGGATGTGATTTACAATGTCCAGTAGTTTGGTGGTACTGGGGATCTTGTCTGTAACATGACCAAACTCACTCATCATTTCTGCCAGGGATTCGCCAACTTCATGATGAGGAATGTTGGTATAAAGTCCTACCACATCTACAGTGACAATCAGGGTTCCCTCAGGCAAAGGTCCGCTCGTGGTTTTCCAGTCTTCCAGAATTTGAAGGAAATGTGTAGTATCCTTCACGTATGATGGTAAAGCACGGACTACAGGCTGAAGCCAAAAGTCTACCAGTTTTGACAGATTCTCAGTAGGTCCATTGACTCCAGAGATGATAGGTCTTCCAGGCGGATTCTGGCGGTCTTTATGAACCTTGGGTAGGTGATAGAACTGGTGAGTTCTGACTGCGTTGACATCTACAATCTTGCCCCATTTGTAGCAGTTCTCATCAATGACTTTGGCATCACGTAGATCTGTGAAGTGTCCGTTGGAGACCTGTGCAATTTGGACTGAAGTGTCTTGCTGCAGCTTTTCATAATGTGCAGTATTCTTCAGCTGGTGGTGCGCCTCGGCTTTGTACTGATCAAAGTCCTGCACTACTACTGCTCCCCCCTTATCAGCAGGTGTAATTCTCACCTTTCTACTCTGAACCAGCTCCTTCAGATCTTTGATGGCCCTACGTTCATCCTTGCTGAGGTTTCGATGTTTAGGTGGTTGGGGTATGTTGTTGTCCACCAGTGTTTCAATGGTGTTACAGTACGCTTCAAGGGCGTTTGTCCCTGCCAGTAGGTGGTTGCCAGTAGGTCTTTCTGTAGAACTTCAAAGAAGCTGGCAATCTTGCAGGGGCGTCTTCCTCATAGAAGAACTCCTTCAGGCGTAGTCGTCTTATCCCCTCCTTCATGTCATCCAACAGTTGTCGTTCATTGTACGATGTTGGCGTGGGGCAGAACTTGGGGCCGTAGGAGAGAACCTTGCGTTGTTTATCTGATAGAGTCACAGATGATATGTTGATAACATGACCCGGTTCAGGGTTAATGACGTGTCTTCGTCGAAATCGGCGATTCCGTTTACGCGCCCTAGATGGCTGAGAGGCATGCTGACCCAGTGACTGCACTGGTGCAGTGGAGGACTGTTGTTTTGGTAGCGTCTAACTGTGTTTTACGCTCACTGTCAGTCCGGTTAGGTGTTCCAATGAAAGTCCGATCGTGTACTGGTGCAGGAGACATCGGCATACTGATATTTTCTGGCTGCGTGTTGTGCCTACTGTCAGTTCTTTCAGGGCTGGCGGCAACATGCTGGGCCCTGTGTGGTGATAGGCCCCTGCTGTTTTCAAGCTGTCTTAGTTTGTTCATTTTTCTTTGGTTACAAGTTCTTGCCAAATACTCTTCTTTATAACGCAGGCTATGAAGAGCGGCCTCATTATTCACGTTCACTCACTGTGCCTTTCAGCATGCTTTTCGCGATGTTCAGTTGATCATCCAAGTCCGGGGCTGCTGCCTCGTAGAACTCAGTGCAGGCTCGTATGATGCTCTGTTCTGCATGAGTCAAAGTCGATCTGATGTTGTTGATCAGACTATGATTCATCAGGTAATCCGGAGAATGCGAAGTGAAGCTCTAAGCCTTTCGGCGTCAATCCATTTGAGAGACATGAGGCCAGAAACTGCTTGTGAGATTTGAAACGCGTCAACTTGTCTGTCAAGCTGCAGCAAGTAGAAAATAGCTTATGGGGTAACCAGATCCAGCTGAAGCGGATGCAAATTGATCTTGGTCGTTGCTCATTTTGATGAAAACAAATGAATGGTCAGTTCAAAGCTCATTCTACTCACGTTTGGGTTTGTCGGTGGATCCTTGAAGGATTCTTAGTGTTCCTCACAAGTGGAAAATATAATTAAATTCAATAAAAACACAAAACACCGTCTGTTTAAGCGCAAGCTTTCGAGCCACTGCTCTTCTTCAGGCCGCATGACAACAAGTGACGCAATAGAAAAAATGACGTCCATAGGTGACATTGTGACATCATCTCTCTCTCGCTCTCTCTCTCTCTCTCTCTCTCTCTCTCTCTCTCTCTCTCTCGTGCATAACTCCATCATCCTCCGTTTCTCTGGTCACTCAGACCCACACATTGAGCCCTTGTGGATAGTTCGTCTTGAGCTTATATCTCCAGAACCTCTCCCTCTCTCTTCGTTTATTGATGTCCAGATTTTTCATAAGTTCGATGACTGTGCAGCGGAGGTCAGTCAACTGGTGACCGGGGCCATTAAAGTGTTTGGCAACCAAAGTATCCTTCTTGTGCCTGATGTCATACCTGTGGGCATAGAAGCGCTCCGCCAGGGTATTGCCGGTCTCCCCAACATACTGCACATCATGACACGCTGCACAGTCAATCAAGTACACCAGATTGTTGGAAGTACAGCGGACCATATCTCTGATGTTAAAAGATTGACCCGTCCTGACGCTGGTGAAGTTTGGTGATTCCTGCAGATGTTCTTGGCAGATGATACACCGTCGTTTGTCACATTTGTGGCAGCCTGTTGCATCTTCATGTACATCTTCACCTCGATCGCCAATACTAGTCTGAGATACATCAGGGGGCAAGCATGATTGCATCAGCAGTTTGCGGAGGTTAGTACAGTTTCTTTCCCCACGATGGGAGGAAATGGATACAGCCTTGTCATTCCTCCTGCTTGTATGGAGGACCTTCATGTATGTCTTGAGCCACTGGCCAAGTGGAGGATTCGAAGGGTTATGGGTGATGATGACGGCACTCTCTCTGCATTGTTCTTTCTGCTCACATAGTTGAGAGCGTCACTCCTTGAGATAACTTTCACCTTCTCAATGGATGCCTCCACAAGCGTTGCTGGATAGCCCCTCTTGATCAATCTTTGCTGTAGTTCTTTGCTTCTCTGCTGGAACTTGTCTTCCTCAGAACAAATGCGGCGTATACGTAGGCACTGTCCGTATGGTATCCCCCTCATGCAGTGTCGTGGGTGACATGAGTTGAACGGCAAGTACATGTGCGCATCAGTTTCTTTGGTGTGCAGGTCGGTGGTGATCTGACCGTTTTCGATGCTGATGCTGACATCCAGGTAAGGGATAGCCACTGTTCCATAATTGGCGGTGAAACTTGATCGTTGGATGCTGCATGTTTAGCCAGGTCAGAAACTCCTTCAAGTTCTGCTCACCCTGCATCCACAACATGATGATGTCATCGATGTATCTACGCCACATGGTGAGATCAATGTGCCATGGAGACTGTGCCAAGATCCTCTTCTCCAACCAGCCCATGAACACATTGGCAATCGATGGTGCCATAGGTGTGCCCATCGCTGTTCCTTGTATTTGTCGGAAGAGCTCTCCGTCAAAGTTGAAGACATTGTTAGACAGGATGTGATTTACAATGTCCAGTAGTTTGGTGGTACTGGGGATCTTGTCTGTAACATGACCAAACTCACTCATCATTTCTGCCAGGGATTCGCCAACTTCATGATGAGGAAGGGTTGGTATAAAGTCCTACCACATCTACAGTGACAATCAGGGTTCCCTCAGGAAAAGGTCCGCTCGGGGTTTTTTCCAGTCTTCCAGAATTTGAAGGAAAGGGTTTTAGTATCCTTCACGTATGAGGGTTTAAAGCAGAGGAGTGCCGTTCTTTCATACCCTAACCCCTTCGAATCCTCCACTTGGCCAGTGGCTCAAGACATACATGAAGGTCCTCCATATGGAGGTCCTCCTTCGTATGGTACTGTACTGAGTGACAGTTCCCTGAGTTCGTTGGATGGGATCTGAATCCCATGTATGGAAACGGGTCAGTGCTGTTAGCGCACAAACCGTCACCTTTACTGTTATGTTATTTCTTCCTCAAGGATTTTTATGGTTTGCATGGGTTCCACATTTTTTGTTGTTTTTTCGAGGCTCTTCCCGGTTTTGTAGGATTCTTTCTGTTTTCTTTTTTTAACGTCCTTGCAGGGGGTTTTAGCTTCGCGTTTAAGGCATTCCGATAATAAAACACACACACGCGCGCGTACACACGCAACACCTACAAGCGCGCGCGCGCACACACACACCCCACACACACACACACACACACACACACACAACACACACAACACACACACACACACACGATGCATGCACGCACGCATGACACGAGAGGGGGGTGTGTGTTGAAAAGGACATGCCGAAAGCACACATCTTCTAATACACCCAAGTTTCAGTTGCGCCATCTTAAACATCATCCCAGTCAAATACTGTATTAAATAAAAAGTTGATATACATATTTTCAATGACGTTTGCTATAGTGAGGGAAGCATGTGTTAAATGGTCAGGCTAACATACACACGCACGCACGCACGCACGGACACACACACACACACACACACACACACACACACACACACACACACACACACACACAACACAACACACACAACACCCACCCCCGTCTGACAATGTGTGTTGCGTAGATTTATGTAACTGCTAGTCACACGAGAGAGAGAGAGGGGAGAGAGAGAAGGGAGAGAGAGAGAGAGAGAGGGGAGAGAGAGAGAGAATGTCGTCCTCTCCACCCAGTTTGTCTTCACTTCTAGGAAATTTTCTTTTCCTGTCTCAACTTCCCTAACCCCTCTACATCTCCCTACATCCCCCTACCCTCCTCCACACCCAACCTCCTGCTCCTCCTCCTTCACGTCGGTCGTGATCATTTTTTTAAAAAAAAAAAAAGGAAAAAAATGACCTATGGGTCCCACGCATGCCGTGGGCTGCCAGCTGACAACATGATGACGCATGGGTGTGAGCACAGAAACGCAATTGTGGTGGGTTAAAACCCTCATGCACAGTGCATTGTGACCCAACCGGAGGCGAACGTGACATTGCTGCTAATCGTCCATGCATGTGCCATACTGGAATATGTCGTATATGGACTTGCGCTGGTTGGGTTGGGTTGCATTGTAAAGGGTGGTTTGGGTTGATTGTAATGAGTTGTGTTGTAACGTACTGTGTCGCATTGTTCGTATGGTACTGTATTGCATTGTGCATATGGTACTGTATTGCATTGTTTGTATGGTACTGTACTGCATTGCACGTATGGTACTGTACTGCATTGTACGTATGGTACTGTACTGCATTGTTTGTATGGTACTGTACTGCATTGTACGTATGGTACTGTACTGCATTGTTTGTATGGTACTGTACTGCATTGTTTGTATGGTACTGTACTGCATTGCACATATGGTACTGTACTGCATTGCACATATGGTACTGTATGCATTGTTTGTATGGTACTGTACTGCATTGCACATATGGTACTGTATTGCATTGTTTGTATGGTACTGTACTGCATTGCACATATGGTACTGTATGCATTGTTTGTATGGTACTGTACTGCATTGCACATATGGTACTGTACTGCATTGCACATATGGTACTGTATGCATTGTTTGTATGGTACTGTACTGCATTGCACATATGGTACTGTATGCATTGTTTGTATGGTACTGTACTGCATTGCACATATGGTACTGTACTGCATTGCACATATGGTACTGTACTGCATTGCACATATGGTACTGTACTGCATTGCACATATGGTACTGTATGCATTGTACGTATGGTACTGTACTGCATTGTTTGTATGGTACTGTACTGCATTGCACATATGGTACTGTACTGCATTGTTTGTATGGTACTGTACTGCATTGTTTGTATGGTACTGTACTGCATTGTTTGTATGGTACTGTACTGCATTGTACGTATGGTATTGTACTGCATTGTACGTATGGTACTGTATTGCATTGTTGTATGGTACTGTACTGCATTGTACGTATGGTACTGTACTGCATTGTACGTATGGTACTGTATTGCATTGCACATATGGTACTGTATCGCATTGTTTGTATGGTACTGTACTGCATTGTACGTATGGTACTGTATTGTACTGTACGTATGGTACTGCATTGCATTGTTCGTATGGTACTGTATTGTACTGTACGTATGGTACTGTATTGCATTGTAGGTATGGTACTATATTGCATTGTAGGTATGGTACTGTATTGCATTGTTTGTATGGTACTGTATTGTATTGTACGTACGGTACTATATTGCGTTGTAGGTATGGTACTATATTGCGTTGTAGGTATGGTACTGTATTGCATTGTTTGTATGGTACTGTATTGTATTGTACATATGGTGCTATATTGCGTTGTAGGTATGGTACTATAAATTATTGCGTTGTAGGTATGGTACTATATTGCGTTGTATTGGTATCCTGTTGTTCGTATTGTATATTGAATGGCACTGTGCTGTGTTGTGTTTCTTTCTCTTGTATTGCATTGTGTTGTGGTTGTATTGTTTGTGGTTTTGGTGTATTGTATTCCACTGTGTTGTGTTGTGCTGTATTGCTGAGTGTTCTGTTACATTACATTGTGTTATGTTGTATTGCATTATGTTGCATCACATTGTGTTATGTTGTATTGCATTATGTTGCATCACATTGTGTTATGTTGTATTGCATTATGTTGCATCACATTGTGTTATGTTGTGTTGAATTGTGTTATGTTGTATTACATTGTGTTATGATGTTGTATTGCATTATGTTGCATCCCATTGTCTTATGTTGTATTGCATTGCCTTGCACTGTTACGTTATAGTGCATTCTGTGGCATTGCACTGGATTGTGTTGCATTGCACTTGGTTTTGTTATGCTGTGTTGCATTGGATTGTGTTATGTTGTATTGGGTTGTGTCAAGTTATACCAGGATGCATCGTTGTTGTTTTGAATTATATCGTATTGATTGCGTGATATTGTATTGAATTGTGTTGCGCTGTATTGAGTTGCGCTGTTCTGTGTTGGTTTATGTTGTTCTGCATTGTGTTGCGATTTACAACTGTACAAACAGAATTGTCCAGGCTGCCTAGCGCCACTCCATACCAGCCGGTTTGCACAGTACACCGACACACATTTGTGAAGGGAAAACCCAAGGCGTGCAGGAGTGATGGGTGGGGGTGGGGGTTGGAGGGGGGGTGGGGGTGGGGCGGGGAGGGTGAAGGCGTAGAAGACGGTGTTCTCTAAATTGTAGTGATCCCATAGTTGCCTGACAACTAATCCACCGTAACACTCATTGTTCCAGTCCTCCCCCCACCCCGCTTCCCTTCCCCCTGCCCGGCTGTTCCACCAGTTGCTGGAATTCTTCGCTTGCCATGCACATTGTTCCATATAAACTGTATTTTCAAGTGATTTCTTTGGAAGTTTAGACACCTCCCTTCCCCTCTTTCACCCAACCTCAAGCGTTACCAACCCTTACCTCTCCCGTGCCTCCCCGTCCTTCCTCATGTAACTTCCTGTTCACACAGTTTACGACCAGGTGCACGGAATAAACGATGGGCTGTCGACAGGTGGCCTTAGAGTAAAGAATGTTGTTATCTTTGTGAGAAAAAGAAAAGAACTTTTTAATCATGTGAAACACATTTTTCACTTTTAGAGAGTATGTTGTTGGAGGGGATGCAGTGGGAGAGGGCGGAAACTGGGCAAGGGGGAGGAGGAGCGAGGGGGTCTGAAAGTCGTATCAATTCATAACCTGCCAGCTTTTTGTTGTAAAATGACTACTGGATAATGAGAAAGTACACTGTTAATAATGGACACTAGCTGTACCTTTGCCAGTGTCTCTTTGCCCATTTTGCGTATTGTTTGTGGTACGGTTGAGTTTACTTTAAAACTTTTACTCCCCTTCCCCCCCCCTTTTTTTTTTTCTTCAAAGTATGGGATGGTAATATTAAGCGGGGTACCTTGCGCCTGAGCCTATATTTATCAGTCAGAAGAATGTCAGTCGTTTTGTGATCATGTTAAAGACTGACGTTGCTATGTTGCACAGAGCTTGGTTGTGTTTGTTCATGTTTTTTCCAGGACAAGACTGGCTTCTCTAAGTGATATCAGCGCTAAAAAGGTCCACGTGTAGGCGGTTTGGCTGTTACGACGAAACCGAATCTGAACCAAATGGAGATATAGAGAGCGCCGGAAAAGGGGTGTATACCCGTGTGATCGTGTCGTGTTTTCTAATGGATTGTTTGAATGTGAATAAATGAAAGAAGCGACTAACCTCTGACCTTTCTCACTGAATCGCTGCCGTCTGTCTCTACTTCCTGTCTAGTTGTCGGTTATTCAGTCTTACTATGTCTTCTCTGATCGTCTGTCTCTTCTTCAATGTTCTGACTAATTCTCCGTCTTTCTGTCTCTGTGTCCTAATTGTCTGTCTCTCTGTCTCTGT
>CM031604.1:40449823-40474823 GCA_018398815.1 Conus ventricosus | reverse complement strand
CTGACCAACTGTGAAGGAGTTTTTCGGGACCCTGTCAAGAAGGGGGCTGGTTTACGTGAAGTCGCGGCAGATTATTGCAGTTTGGGTCTTGAGCAGGGGTGATCACCTGGTGGTGTAGCTGTGTATTTCCTAGTTCAAACTGAATCCGCACACGAGAGGTCTTTGGAGGTTTTGCGTCACGTTTGAACACTCAAGTTTCATGGTTTGGGTATGGAAAGGCGGGTTTGTGGTTATTAAATGTGCCAATTGGATTTGAGGATCCTCCAATGGGGAGGTGTGACGGTGGTCAAGGAGGTAGGCTGGTTGGTCAGTCTAGTCCTTGGTTGGATAGCACTTGGTGTCCAAGTTAAGATGTTTCTGACAGCTATGGTGCGGCGGAGTGCTGCATTGCGACATGATGGAACTGGGGGTATCCGCGTTGTGAAGATTTGTGAACATTTTGGCTGCTTGTATAGTGAAGTCGATCCTCGCTGGAGCAGAGTCTGCGGAAGACCGAAGAAATTGTGAGTAACGCGGAATGCTTGTCTTTAGTGTAATGGGTTGTGGGAGGATGAAAGTAGCTAGGTATCAGGGCGTCGGTGGGTTTTTGTAGAAAATGGAGGTTTTGATAGGGCCTACTTCTAGGAGATGTGTGTCTAGGAAGTTGACCTACTGCGAAATGGTGGTTGGTATGTCGGATAGATGAGATTGGAAGGTTCTGTGGGCACAGTGAGGAAGTCATGTAGAGGTCTTGTTTTGGCATAATGTGGCTACCCATTCCATACTCGATATACCTTTGTGTACAGTTCAGGTGTGGGGCCTGTGTATGTGTTTCTGAGTACAGGGTCGGTGGATCCAAGTGTCCCATGAAGAGGCCAAAGACATAGGCATGGTCGCCATTTGGTACCCATGCAATCACCACTAATTGTTGTGAAGAATGTGAGCTTGTTGAATTGAAATGTGTTCAGGTGAGGACTAATTCCGCAGTCCTGACCAGATGGTGGTGAGGGGGTGTTGTTGGTTGTGGGGCGGTTTTTGTCAAGGACTAAAATTGAGGGCCCTTGAGTCCATCAGTTGTGGGGATGGAAGAGTGTAAGAGTGAGACCCACGACGTCAGTGTGAAGAGGAGGCGGGTTGCGAAAAACGGGTCTCGTCGTTGTGCATTAATCAATGAAGAGTGTGTTGGGTGTGTCATTTGAGGTCATGGGGGAGCTTTGTACTATGGGTTGCAAGGAGGAAGCTCGTAGGTATATGGCGAAATGTGTTCAGTAGAGGGGCCAGCCGTGCTAAAGGCTGAAACAAGTGGTCCTGCCAGTGTTTACATTTTGTGTATTTGGGGAGAAGTAGAGGTCAGCTGATTGGTGTCGGTCCAGATGAGGTAGTCCTTGGCTGTAGGGGGTAGCTTGTTGATCTGAATTTCTTCTTTGCCTTAGTTAGCAATGACGTTTTATCGGGTGTTGAGGGAGGGGTCGATGACTATGTGAGTGGGGAGTAGAAATTTGTGTTGACAGTTGTTTTTTTGTGCTTCTGCGCTATGTAAGATGTTTTTCCCAACTACCACTGGCACCTCCCTTGTCTGCTGGTTCAGATGACAATGTCCTGGTCGTTACTCGTAGTGATTTGAGGGGCTTTTTGTTGGTATTTTGTAACGGTATGCTGTGTCGGACAGGTTTGGATTTGAGCCGGCCTGAGGTCAATTTTGCATGTATTTTATGTAGAGTTCAAACTTCACACTGGATTTGTTTGAGGGTGTTTGGGGAGAGCATTGGGGTTTGAAATCATTGATCTCGAAGTGTCCAGTTTTGGTGGTGGGGCCTGTAATGTTTCAAGTGCTGCCATCCATCGACGTTTCCTAAAAAAACCCTTTCCACGTCAATGTGGTTTCTGGTGATTGTTGTGGGTTGAAGTAGGGAAGAAATTAAGTACCTTTCGTTAAGCACTGCGCGATCTTTCAATCGGCAGACGAGGGGGAGGTTGTCAGGAGATGGCAGTAAAGACAAGAGGTGGTGGTGATCAGATGTGGTAGTGGGTCAAGGGTGTGCGGTTGTAGGAACAAATGGTCCCGGTAGCGGTAGTTGTTTGCGTCCAGGTTTGCCCATTGTGATAGTTTTGTTTTTGTTGGCGTCAGGTTCAGTGAGTTTAAATGATTGTTGTGTGATAAATGCCTGAGTTTTGTCTGAGTTGGAGGCAGGGGTGTGGGGCATGATGAAATGTTGTTTTTGTTGTCTTTGAAAATGTTGATAAGGATTGGAAGAGATCATGAGTGATACGGAGTGTTTTTATAATTGCCAACATGAGTTTACGACTGGCCCGAAGATGAAATCTTTCGGAGTGGTAGTGAAGAGAGTGGTGTTGTGGAGTTGAAGGGGGTGTAGGGAAAGTGATGAAGCCACGAGGTGTGATGTGTAGTTTTAAAGACATTGTTAAGAGAAAGTTGAAACAGGGATCTGATTTGGTTTTACTGAAACTGTGTTTTTTGGCATAGCCTAGTGCGAATGTTGGATGGTGGTGGTAGAAACTGAATGACCTGCAGAAGCTGGCATGTACGGGAGAAAATTTGGGCAGTTGGCATTGGTGTTGTGGGGTTTATTTGTTGTTGGGCAGGTAGTGGAACAGTGAGACGAGATGCAGAATCAAGATGCCAAGAATGACGAGTGAAAGTGTGTAGTATGGAAGTGGAGGTGACGAGAATGGAAGGTGGACAGTACGATATCAAAACAAAAAAATAAATAAATGGCGGAGGCAGTGGGAAGTGAAGAAGTGGTAGTCCAGCCGTTCACAAGTACATGTAGGGTCCGAAGACTGACGTAAAATACACACAACAAAGGGTATAAGGGTTCAAGTTTACACGCACACACAAAAAGAGGTCTTGAAACACAGTGAAGCGAAATCAACACAACAAAGGGTGTCGGCGATGCACAAGGATATACTAGAACAGGTGGACGTGACGGATTAGAGTGTGGTAAGACGAGACGCTGGAGCTACAACACGACAAAGGGTCTCATATCTATTATGAAAGCTCAGTATAATTGTAAAATGGAATGACTGAAGGCCGCTCGAACGAAGCAAAGATAAAATAAGAGCTTTTTTAGAACATAAAACGCCAATGACAATGAACAAACTAAAGCACAAGACACAGACACGGACCAGGAGGTCATTCAACACTTGGTCTTCAGCAGCGATAAAATAATTCACAATTGTAACTAGAAATTGGACGACAGTACAAACTTTGACGAAAAAACCAAAAAAGAGAAGGAATAATGACCTCATCCGTTATATGTCCATGAAGGCGAAGGAAATGACATCGGGGCCAGGGGATTATGGGAGAGGAAAACAGAGGGGGGGGGGGGGGGGGGGGGGGGGGGGGGGGGGGGGGGGCGGGGGGGGGGGGGGGGGGGGGTGGGGGGGGGGGGGGCAGCGGGGGGGGGGGGGGGGGGGGGGGGCAGGGGGGGGTGGGGGGAGGGAGGGGGGGGACGGGGGGTTGCGTCAGGGGAACGCGGATAAGGTTGGTGTGTGTGATATGATAGGGCTTGTGTGTCTAGTTTTATTAGGATGGTATGATTCTTCTTGGTGATGGCTCTGCGTGGTAATGGTGGATAGATAAAAAAAAACAAAAAAAAAAGGAGAAGAACGGTGTGTGTGTGTGTGGGGTGGGGGGGGGTGGGGGGGGAGGGGGAGGGGGATTTAAGGGGAAGAACAAAACAAAAATTAAGATCAAGATAGATGTGGGTTGCTGGAACTACTGTATAAGTGATGAAAGGGATGTGTGGTGTTGTATGTATTGTGATGTGTATGTGTGTGTGTATGTGTGTGTCGTTGGAGGGGATATTGCCAAATGTGTATGTGCTGTGTGTATGTGTGTGTGATTGGTAGGGGCTATTGCCAATACAACTGTCCAACACAAATCTTTCTACACCCTACACACAACATCACCGCCTCCACACACCAGAAACTCAGTGCTAACTCAATAAAGAAGAAATCAACTCAACAATCTACCCACTACAGCCATAACTCCTCATCATGGACAGACAGCCAAACAGCCCACTTCTAAACCTACTACCCCAAAATGACACTAAAATTGAACACACGCTGCACAGACCCATCTTGTTTCTGCCGGCAGCTGCCCCACTCACACCATGTCGCTCAATACCTAACGTCTCCTTCAACCCATAGTACAAAGCCTCCCCACATACCTCAAAGACACAACCCACACACTCAACATATTAACGCGCACAACACAGACCCCCGCGTTTCAACCCAGCCTCCTCTTCTCAACGTGAAAAGTGGTGTCACTCTAAACACTTCCCATCCCCCACACTGATGGACTAAGGGCCCCTCACATTTTTCCTTGACAAACGCCCCCCCATCTAACCAAACACCCCCCACACACCCAACTCACGGTCAGTCTCGCTGAATTAAGTCCTCCACCCTGAACACATTTCAACTTTCAACAAAAGCACACATTCCTCATACAATTAGTGTCTGTTGCCATGGGTACCAAAATGGGCATCCCAGCCTATGCTTGCCTCTTCATGGGACACTTGGAAACACCGCCACTCAGCTACACTACACCAGGCCCCCCTGAACTGTACAAAAGGTATATCGAGGATGGACTGGGAGCCACATCTAATGCCAATACATTGACCTCCTCAACTTACCTCAACGTTGACCCAACCCTCCATCACATCGATCCGTCTTTCCTACACCAACTTCCGGCAGTCGGTCCAACTTCACTACAGACATCACCCATAGCTCCCCTAGAAGAAGGCCCTACTCCAAAACCTCCATGTTTCTACAAATCCCACCGACGCACAATGCAATCACCTAACTACTCATCCTCCACTACCCACACACTAAAGACAGCAGTCCAATACCTCACCTATTTCTACCTCTCCGCAGCACTACTAGCTCCAACGGAGGAAGATTCACTATACAAGCACAAAAATGTTCACAATTCTTCCACGACAACCGCGGATTACCCCAGGTCCATCATCAATGCAAGGCCACGCCGCCGCACCATACGCTGTATCCAGAACAATCTGCTCATGGACACCACAGCATCCAAACCAAGACAGACAGACCCACAGCCCTACCCTCCTCTCCACCCCGCACACCCTCCCCATCTATAGGATCCTCAAAATCCAATTGGCACATTGATTACACATAACCACAAACCCGCCTTCCATACCAACCCCTGATCCATTCAAAACGTGACAAAAACCTCAAAGACTCCCGTGCGATCCAGTCTATGAACAGAACCACAGCGACACCAACCAGGTTCTCACCCCTGATCCAAAACCCAACTAAGCAAAAATCTGACCCCCTCACCAACCAGACACCTCTTACAGGCCCCAAAACTCCTTTCACAGTCCAAACGCCACTTTCGCTCATGTCAGTGCCCGCAACATTATAATTATGCCATCCACTGCCAGCTGTGTGCAAGATCTACTTAGAGGAAACGTACGCAACACGTTGAAACACCATCGCATGAACACCTGGCTGAGATCCCCACCACCAGACCCAAACCCACGTCGCCACTACACTTCATACCCACACCCAACACAACATCGACCAGTCAAAGTTATGGCCACTCTGGCCAGTCACAGAGTGACAGCTTGAACGCCAACTCAAGAATCCCATCCATTTCAAACTGGGCACACTACAGCCCCAAGCAACAATATCCAACCAATAACCAAACACACATACACGCACCCAATCTTCCACATCAGTTGGATATCCCCTAACCAACACACACACATACAACACACACATACACAACACACTTACATACACCGACCACCAATATCACCCCATTCACTCACTTCTACAGAGTTCAGCAACCCTCCATCTATCTAATCTTAATTTTGTTTGTTCCTTCCCCTTAAAATCGCCCCCCCCCCCCCCCACACACTCCTTTACTCTTTCTTCTCCTTTTTTTTTTATTTTTTTTTCACTTTTATCTATCCTCCAATAACCACAACCATCACTAAAGATACATACTATCCTAATAAACTAACACACAACCCTATCATATCACCACACACGACATCACACCTCCGCGTCACCCTGAACGCAACCAACCCCCCCGCCTCCCCCTCTCTGTTTTCCTCTCCTTCCATAATCCCCCTGGCCCTCATGTCATTTCCGCCTTCATGACATTAACGGATGAGATCATCTTTTCATTCTTTCTTTTTTTGTTTTCTAGTTTGTACTGTCCCACATGTAAATGTGAGTTTATTTTTGCGCCTGATGAAGACCCAATGGTTTCGTAATGCATCGTGTCTGTCTTTCTTGTGCTTGTTTGTCATTGTCATTGGACGGTAAAGTTACTAAAAAAACTCAATTCCTAATCTTGTTTATATAAAATTATTTCTGGTTATGCTTTTGTATCCTTGTGTGTGGGGTTGTATACTATTTTAATTAATGATTCTTCCCCTCTTCCTATCAAATGAGTCACAGGGTAACAAAAGAGTTTAAATCTTTTGTGCGTGCACGTGCTCAGAGAGTGAGAGAGAGAGAGAGAGAGAGGAAAAGCAGGTCTGTAGACGAGCACATGACATCGAACAAACAACCCCCCCTGTCGTTCTTCCTCACCCCTGTTGGAGCCCAGCATTAATGATTGCAGGCTTGGTCACGGCCCTTTACATAAGGCAAGAAAGCGAGCGAGCGCGCCGACTGTCCCTTGTCTTCTGATCGATATCACGCGCGGCATCTAACGGCTTCTTGGTCATGTAGGTGTGCGCACCCAAAGGCTATGAACATCGGTTCTTCCTACCTTTCTCGCTCCCTGTCTGTCTGTCTGTCGACTTGAAGTCAAGGCGAAAATTCTACAGACCCCAAGGACCCCTGAACTGAGGGCAAGTTTAAAAGCGGAGCTGTATACCTTCACTCTTGGAAGTCGTCCGCCTCGTAGTGCCTTGCCCAGAAGCCGGTCAGAAGATGAGTGGCCTGATAATGGGACGTGTTTTGAAGACAGAAGCACACACACACACACACACACACAACCACACACACCAGAGGGGGGGAGCGCTTTGGGGACAAACAGACACACAGATATATTGACTCTGATAACTAAATCTTTCTTCGGTTTTGATCGTACCTACCAACGACAAGCTCCCCCCCGAACGCCCTTCAACACACACTAAACACACACACACACACACGTCACAAACACACACACACACCCACACACACCACGCGCGCGCGCGCGACGCGGCCGCAAGAGCAACGCACGCACCGCACGCACACACAAAAATAACTAATATAATAATCAAAGAAATCACCCCAACACAGAGGAAATGGATACACGACCTTTCTAGTTCGTGGCGGAATTCCGTTTCCGTGTATCATATCTGTTGAAGGAGGTCCCCCACATAGGCTGACATGTTATAAATGTGGCTGACGTGACAAAAAATCGGCGACTTCCTTTTTTATGGGCCGTTGCCGCTGGACGGTAGTGTAGTGGCGCGGTTCGTACATAAAGAAGGAGCGGTGTACAAAATTCAGAGTTTACTCCCTTTCAAGACAACCAGACATGTTGAAAGCACACGACCACCCCCACACCACCCTTCTCCTCATTTGCCCCTCTTTTTTCCCCACCCTTCCCCCCTTCACCTGCCCCCCGAAAATAAGATAAGCGATTTGTGATTACCCAAAAGCAAGAAAAGCGTCACTAAAGCAACAAAAAGGAAAACAACAACAGAAAACGTACGCTGCAAAACCCCAAATTTAGTTTCGTTTTCAATGACGACTGCTAGTTATGATTTTTGTTTTTGTAAAAATTGGTGAAAATATAAAGAAATAATGTGAAAAAGGGGAAAAAAACTGAGAAAAAAGAGAGAAGGGGAGAGAGGAGAGGAGAGTAGGAGGAGGAGGAGAGAAGAGAAGAGGGGGGGTGAAAAAGACGCCCCCGGGCTGCCAACTGAGTTAAAACAAAAAAATAAACAAAGAAAGGAAAAAAAGTGCTTTCAATATAACTTTATTAGTCGGGATTGATTTTCATAAACTCGATTTGTAGTGGATCTTTCTGTTTGTTTCTCTGTCTCTGCTGTCTGTCTGCACTGATCCCTAATATCGGACCCAAGGGCCATTCTTTGTATTTTGTTTGGTACAGTTTTGGGGTTTCGTGTATGATTTCAAGTCCCGGGTGCAACGGGTTTCGTTTGGTTACCTTTCGGGATGAAAATGCTTTTTGGGAAATTATTTCCCTTACCTCCCTTGGGTCGATTCCTTTTTTTTTTTGGGGAAAATTTCTTTAATCATGAATCCCTAAAACCCTCTAGTTGAGGTACATCGAAAATGACAAAAATTTGTTTTTGTTTATTACACCCGTACGGGTTGAAAGCCATTTTTTTCCTTAAATGGTATTTCCACGAGCAATTTTTGGCCCCTTTTCAATTGTCGTCGAATGAATATTGAATAATTCTTGATTTTAAAAAAAGTAAGAGGAAAACGAAGAATTGAAAATGCATTTTAAAAAGTAAAGCCCATAAGTTTCTTTTCGTATATCGCATGCTATGTTTTTTCTGTAAAAATTGCGAAAAACGAAATGACGACAGCCCCGGCCCCCTTTGCGGTCGCCTTCTTTGTTTATGCGGAGTTTTGTCCAAATTACATTTACGAAATTGGGACCCCCGATCGAATTCTTGCTAATGACTCCATTTTTGTTATGAATACAACTAAAAATGTGTAGAATTTTTATTTAAAAACCGTTCAACAGAGTTTTTTTTCAGTTAAAAATTTGTGTCAGAAGTGGGGCCGAGGGCCCCAGCGAGGTAAAAAAGTCAGCTGTGTTTTCTATCAAATTGAACGCAAATTTCTCCCTTAACAGTCTGGGAAAATAAAGTTTTTTGTATAAAAAGAGGGAGCCAGCTTTTATTCATTACAAAATTATTTCACCTGTTTAGTATTTTCCGAAAAGGAAAATATGACGAAATTTTTAAAAGGGCTTATCGGGGACATTAATCAGCAATGATTTGTCAGGAAAAAAAATTTGTCAAATTGACTTATGATTTTTTCTTGTTTTCTGAGGTTTTCATCGATAGTAAATAGTTTTAATAGTTTGAACGGTCGCGAGCCAAACAACACTGTCCCCCATAAAAAAACCCAAAAATTCTGGGGGTTCCGCCTCGCGGGGCCCCCGGTTCGGGGCTGCCCGTTCGTGGCTTGGGGGCTCGGTACATGTTTAAAAAAATCAGCGTTGTGTGAGAAGAGAGAGTTTTCCCCCTAGGTTCCATGGTGAGCGACTGGGTGAGAGCAGAGAGCGCGCTCAGTGCGCGAAGTTTCCGGGTTTTGAGCTCCTACCCATGGGGAGAAAAAAAGGAGAAAATTTCCACGCGCCCACTGGTTTTCCCTTGCCGGCTGCTGTCTTGGTTCCTGCACATATCACCTCTGCCTTCTTCCCTGCCCCCTTACCCCCCCACCATCACAACGGGCCCCTGCGAGCGGATGGAACAAAGGGCCCAAGGAGACACACCCCAAGAAGACCGGGACACCATGGCCAGCCAACTACTCGCCCCCCTGCATCGCCCCCCTTTTCCGCCAGTGTGGGTTTCTGGCCGGGGGGGAGAGGAGCTGGCCCGTGGATGGTCCTCCTGCGAGCCCCGGGGGCATCTCCCCCTGGTGACAGCTGGGGGCAAAAGGACTTTGCTGTCGCCTGGGGGCGGGGGGCATGTCGCTTGTCAGCATTTGGCTGCTGGCAGGGGCGAGGACTGGGGTTTGCCCCCGGTTTTCACGGGTGCCGACCTCCCGCCCTCCCCCGGGGGCCGTGTCCGGGGTGCTTGTGCCCGTCGCACGCTGCGGACCTCAGTGGCCATCCCCCCCTGGTGACTTTCCGCCGGGGGTATGGGAGGGGCCCCCATGCTCAGATTTTTCCTCCGGCCCCTGCGCCGATGGGAGACGCTTGGGGGGTGACCACATCGCGCTGCTCTCCCCTTTCCCCAATGTGCTATGGCCCCCTACCCAGACCACGGCGCCTCCCGGTCTGGTAGGGGAAACCAAAAAAAAAAAAAGTATGACCTCAGTGCCTGGCCTGTGACCGGAAACTCTTTCATTTAACTGATTCGGTCGGATGTTACAGAGACGTAAATTTTTCCGGATGATTTAAAAGATCGCTGAATCCCTCCTTTTTAGGAAAGGTGTGGGGAGGGTTGTTAAAAAATTTTTTTGTCTTTTTTTTTGCACAAGTAGATTTTTGTTGATTGTTTTTCGGGTTTGGAAAATGTATGCCACGGTTTTCAGAAGCCACAAAAGGGTAAGGTTTTATAGCAAAATTCTGTTTGCCTTTTGTACCGGGCTTTATGGAACTTGTTAAATAAAAAGCCCATTGTTGTGTTTGGTTTACCCCAAACCCTGGAAATTTTAAAAAATCCATTAAGGTAATTTTTTACCCGACTTTCTTGGAAAGTTGTTTAAAAAACAAAATCCTCTCTAAAATTTTGGTACTTTACTTTTTAATTTTGTTCAAATAACAAGTCCATTGTTTTTCACTCGGTGCCTACCCAATGTGCCCCTGTTTTTTTTTTTGCTAACATAGTTTTTGAAGGAACTAGGTTGAGTTGACTTTTGGGAAATTTTTTTCAAAATGACAAAACCCAGCCAAAACATACCTTCCGGGGGCTTTACACAAAGGAGTCTATGCAAAAAACTGTTTTTGCCGCTTTATTTGACTTAATGGAATTTTGTCATTTGGGAAACCCAAAACTTTGGATTTTAAAGGGAAACCTTCCGTTATTTTATGTTTGGGTTTATGGATTTTTTTTTCAATGCAAAAATCCTTATTGTCAGTGGCCCCGTGTTTTGAGTTTGTTAAAACCTTTTTTTTCTTCACTTTTTTTCGTGCTATGTTGACTTTATGGATTTTGTTTTAAAAAGCAAGTCCTTTATTGTCATTTGGCACCCCTGTTTTTGGGTTTTTTTTAAAACCGCCAAGTTATTTGTACCTGACCTTCTTGGAAAGTTTAAAATAACAAATCCTTGCAAAGTTTTTTATTTTTATACCTGAATCTTGGATTTTTTTTCAAAAAGTCATTTTTGTCCTTGGGACTACCCAGGGGTTTGGGTTTTAACACAGTTTCCCAATGATTTGTTTTCGCTTGGAACTTTGTTTTAAAAATCAATCCAGTTTTTCACTTTATGTACCCAAAGTCCGGGTTTTGTTATGAAAAGGAATTTCCCTTTTTTGTCATTTTGTATTTGACTTTTTTTGGATTTTTGTTTAAAATACATGTCCATTTTAGCAAGTAACCTGGCTTCAGACCCTTTTTTTAAAGAGAAGCCCTTGATAGTCGGAAAAATGTGAAAGCAAAGAATAGAGGGAGAACAAGATGTTTTGAGTTTTGATGCATTATGTGTTTTGTTTTGGTTGTCATGCCTAAAAATTGTGGCTGAAACTTTTTTTTTTATTGATTGATTTTGCACCCCTACTTGTAACCCGCCCTTTTTATGTTTTTTGTGCCAGCGAGGACGCTGGTTGTAACAGAGTGGGGGGGATGTGCCCGGGGGCTAACAGTGTTTCGTTTGGTTACCTTTCGTGGTAAAATGCTTTGTTCGAGAAGTTATCTTCCCCTTACCTCCTTGGTGATTTCCTTTTTTTTTTATTGGTAAATTTTTTAAATCAGAATACCTCAGAACCCAATGTTGTATGTACTTGCTAAAGTGACAAAATTAATGTATTTGATTCTTACAACCGTACTGGGTTGAGAACCCCAATTTTTCTAAACGGTATTTCGCACGGCAATCTTGGGGCCCCTTTTCAATTTTTGTCGAAAGAATTTGAATAAATTCTTGATTTTACAAAAAGTAAAGGAAAGAAGAATTGAAGATGTGTTAAAAATAAAGCCATAAACTTTCATTTGTAACGATGCCTTTTATCTTTTCTGTACAAGCTTGCGACTATCGAAAAGACGACGCGCCGGTCCCTTTTGCGAGTGCTTCTTTTTTTACGCGGAGTTTTGATCCAAATTATCTTTTTACAAATTCGGCTTCCCGTCGAAATCTTGCTAAATGACTCCATTTTGTTAGAAAACAACTGAAAATGTGAGAATTTATTATTTAAAAACCCTTTTAACAGAGTATTTTCAGTTGAAAAAATTTTGTCAGAAGTGGTGCCCCCGGCCCCCGCGAGGGGAAAAAATCACTGTGTTTTCTATCAAAAATTTTAACGCAAAGTTTCCACTTAGACATGACTCGGAAAATAAAGTTTATATTTAAAAAGACGAGATGCCCTTTTTATTTATTTCAAAAATTTTTTCACGGTTTTTTATCTTTTATCGAAATAAAGGAAAATATGAGTAAGCTTGTTAAAAGTGGTTTTACTTGGGGCATTATCAGCAATGATTTGTACAGGAACAAAATTGTCAAATGGGTTATGTTTTATTCCTTTTGTTCTGAAGGGTTTTTTCATAGTAATAGTGTTGTAGTTTGAACGGCGCGAGCCAGACAACACTGAAGCTGCCATAGAAAACACAAAATTCTGTTGGTTCCGGCCTCGGGGAGGCCCGGTTCGTGGCTGGCCCCGTATCGCTGGCTTTGGGGCCCTCGGTACATGTTAACAGCAGAATCACCGCATTCGTGTGTCAGCCAAACCAAAGAACATCAACATCATACAGTGTATGCTCCAACTACCAGCCCGAAGATCAGGCGGGGGAAGAATTCTACGAGAAAGTAAAGGGCCCACCATCAGAAAAGCCCCAAGAAAGACATAAATCAAAAGTTCAGGGGGACTTCAACGCCAAAGTGGGCCCGATGCCTACAAAGACGGGGCTGGAACAGTGGGTCAATACGGCACAGGGGAAACTAACGACAGGACTTCGCCTTCTGGAGTTTGCCTGCCCCCAAAAGCTCACCATTGCCAACACCCTTTACCCCCACAAACTGTCAAGAAGAAAAACCCTGCATGCGCCGAACGGAATGACTCACAACCAGATCGACTTTGTCCTCACTCCGCGGCGCTTCAAATCAAGCATCAATAAAGCAAAGACGAGGACATACCCCGGAGCTGATTGGGCCCAGCGACCACGATCTCGTGCTGCTCACAATGAAGATAAATTGAAAAAAGTACCAACCTGCGCAGCCACGCATCAAGTTTGAACCTGGAGAATTTAAAAAGACCCAGAGATAGAAGAGGCATTCCAGGCACAGCTCGGGGGGCGGTTCGCGGCACTAAACCTCCGGACAATGACATCAACGACCTCAAAAAACAGCTTCAATGAGGCAGTCTGCGAAACAGCAGAGGAGGTACTTGGGCCAGAGGAAGAAACACCAAGCATGGATCTCAAACGACATCCTTGACCTCTGCGACAAAAGAGATCACTGAAGAATACGAAAAATTCCAGCCCTGAACAAGCCGCACAGTATCGAAAACCAACAACCTTGTAAAAAAAGGAAATGATTGAAGCCAAGAACAATGGATCAATATCAGTGCAAGAACATCGAGAAAGGCATGGAAAAGGGAAACAGCAAACATGCCTTCACCACACTGAAAAACCTCACCAAGACGCAGCAAAACGATCGTCAGTCATCGAGGATCCCTCAGGCGAGCTGCTGGACAGAAAGCTCCGCTTTTTTTGAACAGATGGACACAGTACTGCCAAGAACTTTACAACTACCCTATTACAGCCAGACGACAGTCTGTTTAAAGGGGGAAACCAACACCATCAAGGGAATCCTCACCACTACCAGTGATGAGAGAAGAAGTGGAAGAAGCCTTTCGGCAGCCTTCCGGCGGGGAAATCACCGGGAGCAGACAATATTCCAGCAGAGCTGCTCAAACATGGAGGAAGGAAATTGGTCACTCTAGTAACTCGATTTGTCAGAAGATCTGGAGACAAAACAGTGGCCCACAGAATGGACTCAATCACTCATCACCCCCTGCCCAAAAAGGGAAATCTACGCCAAGCCAGAACTAAGAACAATAAGTTTTATTAGCCACACCAGTAAAATCATGCTCAGAGTCATCTTGAATCGACGAAGAAAGGCGGAAGAATCACCTGGCAAGAACAAGCTGGATTCAGGGCAGGCAGAACACAGTAGAAAAAGATCTTCACCTGCCGGATACTGATGGAGAAACATCTGCAACATCAGAGAGACCTGTTCCACAACTTCATTGACTTTAGGAAAGCGTTTGACAGGGTGTGGCACAAGGGTCTGGGCAAGTGCTCAGAAAGTTTTTGGGATAGAGGAGGGTCTCGTCCAAACCTCCAGGCGCTGTATAACACCGCCAGCAGCGCAGTCCTCCTCAACAACCAGATAGGGGACTACTTCAAGACCACAGTTGGAGTCCGTCAAGGCTGCCCCGCTATCTCCCGTACTGTTCAATCTCTTCCTGGAAAATATCATGCGTGAAACCCTCCATGACTTCCACTCCACTGTCTCCATCGGAGGAAGAATCATCAATAATCTGAGGTTCGCAGATGACATCGACCTGATGGGAGGCAGCAACGAAGAACTCAAGACCCGACAAAGAGACTGAAGAAAAGGGGAGGTGCATATGGAATGGAAGTGAGCACAGAAAAAAGCAAAGTCCTGGGCAACAGCACAACCAACACCCATGCTGAAATCTCATGAACGGACAACAGCTTGAAGAAGTGGGCGCTTTCAAATACCTTTGGCGCCACCTCACCAAAGACGGTCGCTCTACAACAGAAATCAAGACCAACTAGCGATCGCAACAGCAGCAAAGGCAAAGCTAAACAAGATCTGGAAGAGCAGGGAGATCAGCTTTCCCACAAAGATTTAAGCTGTACAAGTCCCTGGTGCGTCCATCCTGCTGTATGGCTGCGAAAACTGGACCATGACAGCAGAGACCACCAAGAGAATCCAGACGTTTGAAACTAAATGCTTCAGGCGCTTGCTCGGATCTCTTGGCAAACCGGAAACAAACGACCTTGTGAGGAGCCAAATAACATCACTTGCAGGCCCCCAAGAACCCCTCTTTGGGGAACAGTCAAGAAGAGAAGCTGTCGTGGTTCGGGCATGTCATACGCCACAATTCACTGCCCAAAACAGTCATCCAGGGCACGCTGGGAAGGCGGCAGACGAAGGGGACGACAAGCCAAATGCTGGATGGACAACATCAAAGAATGGACCAGGAGGATGGCCCTACGCTGATGCGACAGGCAGAGGACAGGGCCGGATGGCGGTGCCTGGCTTCGAGAGTGTCCCTTTTTCTTCCTCTTTCGCCCCCTCATGGGCAAGAGAATGAATGATGATGTTTACATGATTATAAAAGTCGAGCGTTGTGTGAGAAGAGAGAGTGTTCCCTAGAGTTCCATGAGTGAGCGCTGGCGTGAGAGGCAGAGAGCGCGCTCAGTGCGCTGAGAGTGTTCCTGGTTTGACTCCTAGCCATGGGAGAGAAATAAAGAAGGGGAAAAACTCCAAAGTCCCTCCACTGCGTCTTCTTGAACCCGGGTGCGTCCCTTGGTTTCCCGCACATATCACCATCTGCCTGTCCTCACCTGCACACCCCTTACCCCCCCACACCATCACATCAATATAAGCCAGTAGTACTGCTGTTGTAGAGAGTAAACCCCACAAACTGAATCCGAGTTTTGAATCGCACAAGACACGGCGCATGGCAAAAAATGCAGGGACCATTACTGGATCGGTTCGCGACCAGATCAAAAACTGACAGCGCCATCTGTCGACCTGCATTATGACGGAAAAGAAAAATGTGCTAAGGGGGGGGGGGGGGGGGGGGGGGGGGGGGGGGGGGGGGGGAGGGGGGGGGAAAGGCGGGGGGTATTAATGCCCTGCGTTGTTATTCACTGGCGCCTGCCGTGTTCTTCACTGGTCCTGCTGGGTTATTACTGGTCCTGCAGTGTTATTCACTGGCCCTGCCGTGTTATTCATGGCCCTTGCCGTGTTATGCACTGGTCCTGACTGTGTTATTCTGGTCTGCTGTGTTATCACTGTCCTGCCGTGTTATTCACTGGCCCTGCCGTGTTCTTCATGGCGCTGCGTGTTATTCACTGGCCGCTGTGTTATTCACTGGTCTGCTCGTGTTATTCACTGGCCCTGCGTGTTATTCATGGCCCTGCCTTGTTATTCACTGACCCTGCCGTGTTATTACTGGTCCTGACTGTGTTATTCATGGCCCTGCCATGGTTATTCATGTTCCTGTCGTGTTTAATCACTAGTCCTGCCGTTGTTATTCATGGTCCGCGTATCATCCACTGGTCTGCATCTGAATTCATGGTCCTGTCGTATCATTCATGGTCCTGCATCAGTTCACTGGTCCTGTTGGATCATTCACTGGTCTTGCCATTTGAATTCATGGTCTGCGTATTCAACCCATTTGTCCTGCCGTACCATTCACTGGTCCTGGCCATTACCGTTGGTTGTTGGTTGATGACTTGTTCTTGTAGTGGAATGTACTGGTTTTGTTGCCTTGGGGTTCGGTCTAACACTATTGTAGGCTGGTCCTGCATCAGTGTACTTGATGTTGCAACTCTAAAATGTCCATATTTCAACTTGGGGTCTCGTATAAAAGAAGCTGTTCTGATTTTAGGGATCATCTGGCGATAGTTTGCCGTCGAACATTCTGCGTACTCCGGGCAGCCTGAAAAGTGCGATTGGGGGAACTGTCCAAACACGGGCCCAGTGCGGTGTTTCCTATAGGACTGTCAAAACACGGGCCCAATGGCGTGTTTCCTATATTTTTGATATTGAAGTGTTCGGGAATGTGAATCACAATTTGGAGAAAGAGCTCAATATAACTAACTTCATATCTTCTCTCTTTCTTTTTTTCTGTTTGTAAGTTTCTTCTTCATCTTGTGTGTATGACTCAAAGGACAAACCTTGTCCCCCCCCCCACTCCCACCAACCTCATGTGTGTTAAGATGAGAAAGAAAAGAAGAAGACCAAAAAATGGACTGGCAATACAAGAGTCTGGTGTCTGCTGTCATGTGATACCAAAGCTTCTTGGCTCTGTGATATACGACTCTGCACAGCATAGTGGAGCAATGGAAGCCAAAATCAACAAATTCACAAGGAAATGGGAGTGGTTGTCCCACCCTGTTGACTGACATAGCGCTGTACTGTCGCCAAGCAAAGCTGTTGCAAACTACACTGATATCCATCTGGAAGATACACAGCAGGAAAGATCAGACTTCAAAGCATGTGGAGGCTCAGGAGACAAGGTGGTAGAAGCATCAAGCCCAGCTGCCTACAGGCAGAGAATGGAAAGTTCAAGAGCGTATGGATTCTGCAAAGAAAGTCTCAAGATCAGACAAATAACAGGGGGGGGGGACACACACAGACCAACAGTCAAGGACTGGGGGTTGACCAAAACTGAATGGTGGTCAAAGGCCAAGAAAGCCATAAGCAGACTGGATGATTCTGGTAATGAGAAAAGAGAAGACCAAAAAAAAGGTCCCAAAGCAGTCAGCGTGCAGCAAGGGCAATGGACAACGTGGGAGAAACTGCCTACTCTCACAAAGAAGTCTCACTTGGGGGAACATTTTGGCACATGGCCCTTCAGGATGGCTTCATTCTCAGATCTGCATATGCCTTTGCCTAAAATGCAAACTTGGTGAAGTGGGGACCAGACGTCTGCATGCCCCCCTCTGCCGTGAAAAACAAACAGTGGAGCATGTTCCTAAGTCGATGTAATTGGCAACACAGCCTGAGGAGAGTAGGATATAAGGTCAAAAGTCTCACTGCAGAAATGGGAGCTAGGGGGTTTGTTAGGAAAACGTCTGCATTACAGCCTCATGAATACAGCTCGCAGTTGCAGGGACAGGAAAAAACCAGAGCCCGGAAAGAATGGCAGAAGCGGCAGAGAGGTGATCAAGCTGGATCTGATGTCAACGAGGAAAAAAAGTTTGAACTCATAAGCTTAATTTCTACAAACATGGGTGTCCCTGTGGCTCAGTGGTTAGAGTGCGAGTATTAAGTGGAAAATGAGCATTGTCCAGAGGGTCATGGGGAGCGAATCCAGCCATGGCTCCGTCCCAAGAGGGGAAAAAAAAGGGGCCAGCGAAGGGGACATCCGGAGTCAAGAAACCGGGTGTGGCCCAAACCCCATAGAATGTCAGGACGGATAAGGGCCGAAACATTGCTTGAAGGGGGCTTCTCTTCTGAGGACTCTCTGCGCCACGCTCTCCACGAGTTTCTTTCTACTTTGCTCGTCGTTTACTCGGGTCAGGGCAGGAAACGGCCAGGTTACACACACACGCACGCACGCACGCAACACACAGAGTCAGGCAACTAGTGGAGTTCAAAAGGTTAGTGTACTGAATTTTCTGTGAATTAATGACAAATATTGAATGTTGCATGTGATGCGCACACAAGCACGCACGCACGCACGCATTACACACGCACACGCACGCTTAGACACACAACGCCACACACACACACACACACAACACAGTGAATACTTTGAAGGTCTTTGGGGCGATTGCAATTGTCCCTGAGCAATCACAATTATCGTTTACAGATAATTGCACCTGGTGCAGCAGCCGAGTTCCTTTACTAGGTGTGAATCTGCCAGTTGCCATTTTACCCCGGGGCAGTTGGTAATCGCACCCTTGACACAGGCCTCTCTTCTCTCTCTCTCTCTCTCTTTGTTGATGTACGTGTGTCTGTGTGTTGAACAAAAGAAAAAAGACACACAGATATAGAAAGGACGACGTTTAAAGTGCAGTTAAAAGTACAGCTTCTCTCCATTAAGTGCACTCCGTCAAAGTAAAGAAATCCTTTCCAGTTATGATCAGTCTATTTGGACCATGTGCCGGAGTTAGTCATGCTCTCTGACTTGTCGGTTGAACGCTGGGAAAAATGTTTGCTCTCATCATACGACCCCGGATAGGACATTTTTGTTTTATCTTATTCTTTGTTCCACAGGAAACCACTGTAGTGGTTATAAGTGGCTTCAAGCTTTGTGGGAAACAGCGACCTCTGCTGTTAGTCATTTACAGGCAGTGTGGACTAGCTGAACCCCTTGAGTGTCGGTCCACTCTCCCGGCGTTCTCTCTCCCACCTGTCACATCTCGTTGTTCTCAGACGTAGAAGACTGGAAAGACGGATTGACGTGTTGAACACATTGCGCTTGTATTACTTTTGTGATCCGGATCTGTCACGTGGGAAAACCAGCCCTGTGTGGGAAAGACAGTTTTTCTTACCATTCCTTTTCCTTATACAGCTTCTTTCATCTTCTTTTCGGCAGACCTGAAATCAGTTTAGTAATAAAAAAAAGATTGTAAATGCACTAAAGGGGCTCAACAGAACGTGGTATTTTTTACTTAACTCGACTGCTAGTCTGTAGGAAAAAACTGTTCATGAAAGAGAATGGTGAGGAAGGATGTCTGGACAGGTGTCGGCACCGCCCCCATCATGGACATGTCACAATTGTTGGCATTAGCAGATGCCGAAGCCCCATCGGGGGAAAATTCAGTTAAAAACGGTTCCAGAATCAAGTCTCGGTTGTAATTAAACGCAAACACAAAAATCGAAACCAGTGTTTAAACTAAAAAAGACTGATCGTAACGTGGCCGGTTATATCCGATTCACCTGGAAGTCAAATCAAGCACTGAGTTCATTACAAGAGTAAGAATCACATGGATGGATTCATATTGGTACATCTTTGGGGATCTTGTTTAATTTTTTGCGACGTTTTGTTGTTGTTGTTGTTGTGAATGTCGCACATATTCAAACACAGCAGAAATACTACTTAACGCTACTGAATTATCATTGCAAGGGATTATACATCATGGGCGCCCCAATCTTGAGCAATTGAAATGGGTACTAAGACATGATGCCTTATGCAGTCCCCACGGAAGGGACCGTTAACCTTTGTTCTTTACCGGTTTCTGGACATGTACAAGTTATTCTTTAAATCTGGACGGCAGGAATAATTGTTGGTTTATGCGGGATATGTGCACGATTCATAACTGTCATCCAAATGTTTATAGGAAAAATATTCATGAAAGGAATAGCACCAGATATCATGAGAAAGGATATACCATTTCTAAGAAGGGAAAATTTAAGATATATCTAAGGTATTACATAACTTTTGTATACACACGCACAGCACCAACACACACACATACTACACACACACACACATATATATATATATATAATCGATATATATATATATATATATATATATATAGCAGATATATATATATATATATATATATATATATATTTACATCATACACACTATTCTTAGCAACATACACAATATTCATACAAACACACACGCGCGGCACACAGCACACACAACACACACACCACACACACACAACACCCAACACACATATATATATATTATATATATATATATAAATATTCATACACACATACTCACATATTCTTATGCACAACATAAACATATTCATACACACCACACACACACACACAACACACACACACACACACACACAACACACACAGAGATTCCTTAGGGACGTTTCTGATCGAACCTAATACCGGGGTGCGCGGGTCTCCAGCTGATGCTGAGGGCCGCCTTCCCCGCTCTGTCCCTTGTGTTCCATTCTTGTCGTCATGAAAGTCCCGGAAAGCCGCGTGACTCCAGGGGGAGCACATCAAACCGACTTTCATTTCTTTGTGACAACAAGGCGAAGAGAAGATGAAAGAAAAAAGAGTGAGCGGCCAGGAACCATTTCAACGCGGAAGAAAAGAATATCTGAATCTTGCCCTGAAAAAGACTTAAGATGTCGAAAACACGTCGTGTTTTGTCTGGTAAATTATTTGTCCTGAAAAAAATGCTGATTTATTTCCAATTTCTTTTTCCGTTTGTTCCGTTTCCGCTGCAGTGACTTCACTTTGAAGCATATCTTTCAGGACCCTGAACTCCGTCGGTGTTTTGTTGATGTAGTTTCTTTTTCTTACCGTGATGCAAACCATTTGGGTTTGGTCCATAACTGCTTGTCAAGTCATCGGCAACCGTTATGAATGACGCTTAACCTTGTTGTGGCCTTTGTCAGTTGGGGGTGTAGACAACATGTTGGTTTTCAATTCCTGATCACCAATCGACTGAGATACACATATCTTGAGTACAGGCGACACAGTAAACAATTATTAACTCTACACAAGTAGCAGTTTACATGCTGTACTCTTACGGTCTGATCATCGAGAAGACAGCCGGGCAGAATGGTTCTGGTCAAGGTGACAAAATGCCGAACGCTCTCATCGCTTCTCCCGTCGCCCTCCACCCCTCTTGCCTTTCCCACGCCTTCTGTCTGTGAGTGTGTGTGTGTTTCGTGTGTGTGTGTGTGTGTGTACCATGGGATGCTTGTCTCAGAGAGAGAGAGAGAGAGAGAGAGAGAGAGTTGTGGGGAAGGGGGGATTTTCATCATTCAAAGCTGGGAAGATAATGTTAAAACTAATTGTCACAGTCGGGAGAAGAGCTGGTGATTTGAAGCGGTGCCTAACCAAGCCATGAATGATCCACAGCCTGGCATATTCTCTGTCTTACGTGTGGACGTTCACAGCTAGCCGAGTGTTGAAGACAGCCAGACATGGGGGTCCATGTGCGTGGTTTTGGTGTTGTGTGTCAAGTCGTGACTGATGACGCCTGTCAGTCAGCGCCTCAGGTCACCACTATTAGGTTTTATGTCCTCCCGGACAGGTCGGTGGCCTGTGGCTGTGCTCTCTCTCTCTCTCTCTTCTCTCTCTCTCGCTTCTCCTCTCTCTTCTCTCTCTCTCTCTCTCGCTCTCTCTCTCTCTATTCTTGATGTACGGTTCTAAACAGTGTGACTAATGATAAATATATAACTTCATTATAGTTTTCAAAATTATTGTATGGATTCAAGTACAATGATTTTTAAATGTATGTGAATGTTCATTTGTGTTCCATTTTCTTACCCCTTCTCTATTATCTTCTCATGACATTCGCTTTCACCTGTCCACTTCATTGACGTCCTTTCAATTCTTCTTTTTCTTCTTCTTTTTTTCTCTTTTTTCTTTAAATATATTTGCCAAAGTTGTGTTCTCTCTTCTCTCTCTATCTCTCTTTCTAATAAAACCCTTATTTAGTGTGTGTTTAACCCTTTATACGTGCATGTGGGGCTGTGTGTTATCTTGTGTAGAATGGTCGTGAGGTTGGGGGGGGGGGGGGGTAAAAAGAGTTGTCGTCATTGTCTCTGTTTGATATTCTGGATTCTTCATAAATGAACAGGTTATCTTAACCGTTGAATACCTATTTGTGATGTGTGTGGGTGTGTCTCATTTGTTTTAATTACACATTATGCGAAAAGTATTCTGGTAGGCGAACATTGATACACGCCGGATACTTGTAGATGCAATAAAGAGACACAAGAGTTTAGATCCCTACACGTTCGTCGTTGATTGATTTTTTTTTTTTTTTCATGTGATTCTGATTACTGTACTTAGTTGCGGGCCAATCAATAACCCCTGTCAAAACTGCAAAGGATGGGCGGACAAATGGAATGACCTCTCAGCGCGGCCGCATGCTCACACAGGGACAATTACTGCTATGGCAAATAGACTGTGACGGAGAGGCGGTGAAATGGACGGTGTGTCACAGACAACGGACAAGACGCATAAATTCATTGAGTATAAATATACTGTCACAAAAAAGAAACAAACAAAACGACATGTTCATTCCATGGTTCATAACATAAATTTTTGGTGGCGACACGCTGTTGTACTGCTTTCGATTTTACCAGTTTCCTCTTTCTTTGCGTTGGATTAAACATTTTTCCCTTTTCATTTCGTTAACTTTTCCATTTTTGTACTCCCATTTTTATAGAAACAGGAGTACTTTACAATGGGAACGATTAATTGCTCTGTGTTGTGTGTGTAGTGTGTGTGTTGTGTGTGTGTGTGGTCAAAATGGTTCCACTCGCTCCAGACAAAACTACTGGGCGATCTTTCTGAAATTTTGTAGGCATGTTCACTATGGGTCACGGATGATGCCGATGGGGTTATTTTACCGTTAAAGCCGATACTAATCGGCCCATAACCGGCCCATAATGGTTTTTCCTTCTTTATGGACTATTCAGAAATTACTTGGCGATCTTCTGAAAATTTGTAAGGTATGGTTTCATATTATGGGTCACGCTCAAAGGATCAGGCCCGTGATTTTTGATTTAAATTAAATAAAAAAAAACAAAAAAAACCTCACCGATAGACAAAGAAACATGACTTTTTCCCGCAGTGAGCCAAGTTTAGGACCATAAACTTTCAACTAACTCTGCTTTGGTTTGGGAGTTGAGAGCTGTAATTTCCCCATCAATTCAGCAGAACTCCACCGTCTACAGTCAGGTCACGTGTTCACCACAGACTGTTCGATTGTGTTGCCTGTCGGCCAAAAAAACGTGTTGGTCTGTCAGCAACCGTGCCACAACATTTACACCGATGATTTCTCAGGATACTTAGCGGAAACGGAGCAGCAGTGGAAGGATCAAATCCATTCCACTTTAGCCCGTTCGAATCCCATTCAAAAGGTAGATCCAAGTTGGGTGGTTTTTTTCTCCTTTTTTTTAAATTGGAATATAATGGGGTATAGAAAAAAAGCGTTTTGTGACCACAATGAAAACGAATGAGGCTTATAAGATTTGATCTTGTAGATTCGGTGGGGATCTAGCTGCATTACAGCTGGGATCGAGTGGAGCAAAAGCTGTCGGATGTTGGCAGAGGTCTGTGGGTTTTCCCAGTGCTTCCAGTTAAGTCCCTTTCAATCTTCGGGCCTCACGTGATGTGCTTGTTGAAAGTTATAAGGATTGGTCATGTGGCTGCTCGTGGTTCCGTGGATCCTTCTTGTGGATCGGTCAGTGCTGTCTGGGGACTGATCTGGTGTGGTAATCAAATTCTGGAATCTTTAAGTTCTGCGTAAAAGGCGACGTTGGCAGATGCTGGTGACAATGAAAATGAGACACTGCTTTTGAATCCCGCCTTCAGCACGAACCGCACGGACACTTCTGATGTGATCACTGCTCATGTGTTACTGAACGACTTTCATAGCCTCTCACACTCACAGACGTCTCCATAGCGGCCTTGTCTGGCATCGAAAATCAGGAAACGGTTGTGAGTTTGCCCTCCCTTCCCCCTCCCCCTCGTCTCCAAAACTGTCACTTCCGATTTTCGTTGTGCTTCCGACTCTGAAACGACCTTTGTGGTCAGCTGAGCTGAAAACAACAGCACCAGAGCTCTGCACCAAAGCTTGTGTCACAAAACGACCTTTGTGGTCAGCTGAGCTGAAAACAACAGCACCAGCTCTGCACCAAAGCTTGTGTCACAAAACAGACACTACCACTTAAAAAAGAATAGCATACTCAGTTTAGAAAGGGGGGGGGGGGGGGGGGGGGGGGGGGGGGGGGGGGGGGGGGGGGGGGGGGGGGGGAGAGGAATAAATCAAATTCTTACCGTTTTATATTAGTTTCGACATTTTAGTCTGTCTGTCTTAGATATATAACCAACGTCGTTTTTTTTTTATTTCTTTAGATCATTATTGCTGTTATTATGAATGTTTTACTTTATCATTGTTGTTATTATTATTATCGTATTATTATTATTATTATATTATTATTATTATTATTATTATATTATTATTATTATGTATTAATTCATTTGTTTACTTATTATTGTTGTTTTTGTTGCCTATCACTTTGAAATGTTGGTTTAAGCGGAGTCATACGACTCGGATATGATAACAACAACATGACCTGTGAGTGTGGAGGGGGGAGTGTTGTGTGACGGAGAGTTAAATCATGGGTTTCACGAACCTTTCCAAGTCACCACACCACCCACGCAAGCAGGTGGGAAGACAGGAACGGAGAAGACACCTACGTCAGTACCCCCCTAGGAGTTGGTCGCCAGCTCCTCCCACTCGCCCCACATAAACCCTCTCCCCAGCTCAGCTTAGCTCAGGCGGACACGACGCTCCACATTCTCGCATCACCTCGCTGAGCACCGAGCGAATCGACCACCGTGTCGGCCCCAGCACTGTTGGGCCCGCGTGAGGGAAGAGCGAGGCCGTGACTTGTGTGGGGGGAGTCTCGATCAACAAACCTAAACCCCGGCCCCGGGGGGG
>CM031604.1:40447646-40448823 GCA_018398815.1 Conus ventricosus | reverse complement strand
TGTTTGTGTGTGTTGTGTGTGTGGTGTGTGTGTGTGTGTGTGTGTGTATGTGGTGTGTGTGCGCACAAGAGAGAGAGACTGAGTGAGAGACAGACAAACGGACAGACGAGACAGATTGCTTGTGGTATAAAATGTGCGTGTGTGTGTGTGGTGTGTGTGTGTGTGGGTGGTGTGTTTTGTGTGTGTGTGTGTGTGGTGTGTGTGTGGAGAGACTGAGTGAGAGACAGACAAACAGACAGACAGAGACAGAATGCTTGTGGTATAAATGTGTCTGAGTGTGTGTATGTGTGTGCGCGCGCGCGTGCGTGCGTGCGTGCGTGCGTGCGTGCGTGCGTGCGTGCGTGCGTGCGTGCGTGCTGCAGTGCGTGTGTGTGTGTGTGTGTGTGTGTGTGTGTGTGTGTGTGTGTGAGAGAGAGAGAGAGAGAGAGAGAGAGAGAGAGAGAGAGAGAGAGAGAGAGAGAGTTAGTTAGCGACTGGTTATTAATACCGCTCATCGGTCAACGCTGACATCCGCTAGAATGTTATTAATAATCTCTGTCGCCTGCCTGAAGTATGATATTAGCTGTAAGGCTCATTGCTGTATGCATTTACATTTCCCTTGACATCCTGTGTCAGTGTTTAGTCCTCAGTGTGTGTCAGAGAAGGGTTTGCAATCGCTAAGGTTCAAGATCTCAGTCCAGTGGAGTTAAACCCGTGACCCAGTGGTGATGATATTACTGGGGACCATAAAGGATAAGGAAACAAACATGAACAATGAAAATCACCGTGAAACGACAAATCCCTGAACCTTTTACCGGCAACATCAAAGAATTGTTAATGTATGATTAAAAAAAAAATGTGATCCTAGCTAGTTTTCACTTTCTGATCATCTTGTCTTAACCACAGGAAAGGAAGGAAGAAAGAAAGAAAGAATCAAAAGAAAGCGAAAAATATACACAAGCCAACATTTAGGAAAACAATAGCAACACTCGGCATGTTAAGAAATCATACAAACAGTTGATTAACCAAGGTATCAAACTAGTAAACCACGCCTAGTCATCTATCACTTACAAGTGAGATCAGATTCAACCGTATACCATGCTCGGCGCTGCTATTTGGCATGCTTACATGTGGACAGGTGCTGTCGAATATTTGACAAAAGCAAATGTCGTTGTTCTGTCACATGTCAGACCATGAC
>CM031604.1:40432646-40440146 GCA_018398815.1 Conus ventricosus | reverse complement strand
AGTTCTTGAAAAAAAGTCTCTTCACGTCTTATTCAGCACTGCTTGATGGTGATGCCCTTGGTTGACTGGCTCCAGGCTTCAGGACTGGGTCTTCGTGGTCGTCTCTGGGATCTCGACGTCGAACTCTTCTTCTTCGTCTTCTTCACCCACCTCTGGGTTCAAATTCAGTTTGTCTGTCTTCACCCACCTCTGGGCTTCAAACTTAGTTTCCTTCTCTTCCAGCTTGTCTTTAACTCTAAGACCTTGCTGTCTCTTCTATCTCCCAGACCACGTTTCTCTCGACCCTTTCTCTGTCCTGCTCACTCCTCTCCTCTCTCTCTCTCTCTCTCTCTCTCTCTCTCTGCCTTCTCTCTCTCTCCCTGGTGTTGTTCTCCCTACACGTTGTTCTCCCTCAGTTTTATAGGGAGGGAAACAAAGGATTCCCCTTCGGGCCATGCCTTTGTCCACGCTGCTTCTCAAACCCTAGTTCACAAGTACCCTGAATTCTCCACTCGCTACATTCCACACACATCAGCATTTACACACACCCCTACCTAATTGATTAGCAAACACACACTTAGCCCCAGATGGACATCGAAAATTCCCGCCGACTTCGGTGGTCAGTTAACACAGTAATTATCTTAAGGAGGGTTACTACAACCTCCACACGCATTCAGCCAGCCTGACAATAGAACCAACACAGTGACCCACGGCAATACCATCCGAACGAATCCAAGACTCCTGCTCTTCACTGACTGTGTACACAAGAACCTCAGCTGACTGAGCATTTAGAGCTCACTTGGAGCGCCGAGGTCGTAGTGGTTACATCCCTTTCCCCTTTCGCCACCGGGCAGGTCCGAACTCTCTCCTAGGTGTTGTTTGTCATCTGACCACTTCGGCCGTGTGCGGTGGGTAAGGTACCCTGGTTAATTGGTCAATTACCTATTTGTATACCACATACAATGTCCCTTTGTCTCCAAGCGTCTAATGCTTTTGAGAGGTTTCAGGCTCCTTGACAAATTCCCCCCACTCGAAGACAATTCCCTGCATTGGCTAAAACTTAACATTCAAGGAGATGAAACTCATAATTTTCCCATTTAAACCAGTGCTAATATCGGCTCTCATAAGCCTACTTACACCAGAGAACGCACGCAAGATTTGTCTTGCAACAAAAATTAGAGAAAAATCAATACATACACACTATCCAAGCAAATATCAACATAGATCTGGAATCTCCACCAGCTCTAAGTTGTGTGGCCATAAAACCATTATGTTTCTACAGAAATTCTCTCCCCTTCTCTTCATACACGTGGCCCGCAGCCAACTACGTCACGCATACACCACGCTGCAAAAAGACACGCGCACCCACTACCTGACTTCTCGACCGACCATTTTATTTTGGCCTACCTACGGTCCCGTCACTCTTTCTTCACTCTCTAGGCTAACCCACGTTTGTCGTACCGCGCGACATGTGTTGCAATGCGCACAGAAACGCCTGATATCACCAAGGATACCGGGCCAGTAGTACTCTCGCGTCACTGCCTTTTGTGAGGCCTTCTTAGCGAGATGGCCCGAGGCTGACGTCACATGTTTTTCTGACATCACCGCCTTTCTGCGTTTCGAAGGCACAACGATCTGTCGTTTTGTCTTCCCCGAACTCAAGTGAGTGAAAGTCCGGTACAATACGCCATCCTTCATCTCAAACCCGATGGTGCCCTCCTTCACACCTTTCTTCTGCCCTCTGTGAGCAAAACCAAACAGTTTACTGAGCGAGTAGTCGCCCTTTTGTTCTGCTCGCAAGCGAGAGGGGTTGGTCTCACTGGACACGCTCCATTGCGTTCTGGAGTGTTTGACTGCCTGGGGCCTTTTTCTCACGTGGTTCCTTTTCTCCGATTCGACACAAAAGTCAGCGTCTGGGTCTCCGTACCCACGTGCTCCTACGATGTTCCCGATTACCAAATCGTACGCGGCTTCGGAACAGCCAAAGCCTGTACACTTCCACTATAAAATGGTGTAGCAATAAACACCTGGGCCGTTTTGAATTCTGCTACTGTTCCATCTATTTGTCTACACCTCTGTGTTTTACCTGTGAATTGTCCCTTCTCAACCAGGGACTCCTTCACCATGACACCAGTGCACCCAGAGTCTCTATGACATTAACCACATTGTCACCTACTCTGCCTTTGTGCACATCCATGTTATCGCCTGAATCTGTGAACACACAGCACAATCCAGACAAAATAACACTGTCATCTTGTTCATCTTTTTCTACCTGCCTCTCTCTGGGCCTGATCCTCATTGCTGCTGCTTTCTGTGACTTGAATATACAATTCCTAGCCAAGTGCCCTGTCTTATTGCACAGAAAACAGGTACGCTCATTCCTAGCCACGTGGCTATTGGTTTTCATCCTTGTTGGCTCACGTGACGCTGTGGGCCTACGGGTGTGTACTGCTGACTCATTGCGTGAGTCATGTGCTGGCCTGCTATCCTCTGATATGCTTCCAGGCTTTCCTCTTGTTCAGGCAAATCACGCCTCGCTTCCCGGTAAGTCTCTGCCGTCTGAAGTACCTCAGCTATTGTGGTTGCACCTTTTTCCTTAATGTGGATTGTGAGGCCCGTCCCACAACCATCAAGTATCTGTTCCTTCATCACCAGTGTCTTGAGGCCTTCAAAATCACTGTCTACTCCACTAAGTTCTACCCATTTGTTGAAATAGTGATCCAGTCTAACACCGAACTGTGTGTATGTCTCACCCTGTTCGATTCTCGCCTCGCGAAACTTACGCCTAAAACCTTCTTCAGTCAAATCATATGCCTTTAGTACTGCTTGTTTCACCTTGTCAAAATCTCTCTGATCACCTTTGGGTAAGGTGGAAACTGTGTGTAACGCACGACCTGTCAACAAGGCAGACAGGTTTATTGCCCAGTCATCTTCGGGCCAGCCCTCGTGCTCGGCAAACGATTCAAACCGACTGATATAGGCATCGATCGAATCAGTTTCATCTCTGAACAGTGGGAGTTTAGGTCTAGGTGCGCAACTTAGTCTGCGGCCTACTGACTCAGAACTGGTGTCCATTTCACTGCGATTTTCAGACTTTATTCTTTCCAACTCAAATTGTTTGGCTAAGATCTCCGATTCCGCTTCTGCTCTCGCCCTCTCTGCATCTGCTTTAGCCTTTGACGCAGTGGTTTCTGCCTCTATACGTTCCTTTTCAAATTTCCTCCTTTCAGCCCTTTCATCTCTCTCAGTCTTCTGCTGAGATTCAATGAATCTACGCAGTTCATCTCCTGTATATCACAGTTTCTCTCCAAAGCTCATCAGTTCCGCAATGGGAGTAAAACTTTCTTCAGCCATTTTCTTTTCTTATATGTTTTAGCACCACTAAAACAGTTACGCTTATAAACCCAGTAAAAGTTGGTACACAGTTTATCTACTAAACGTTACGAGTACACCAACCAATGGTAGTGTTCCTAACACAAAGGAGCCTTAATCTTAAACCACAGCTTCTGTGAGAGTTAAGACTAGAACCTCGTTCTTCGTTTCTCTGAACGACCTTTGATTAATACAACCACCCTACACACAAGTCAATGCTCAACACTCAAAGAACTAAAGGAAATAATTAGAAGAGCTAATTACAATTGCCTTTATGGACGCTTCGCCCCAGTACTACTCTAGCACTGACTTTGTTTCCCTCCTGAAAACTAATTTGGGCCATGCAATCCTGGCAGGCTCGCCACTTTGTCCAGGACGGGGAAATCGTGATGGTATTGCTTAAGTGCACTAAATTGATGTATTATTAGTCAGGCTTAACACACCAAGGTTATCTTTGCACTCATACACGCATATGCACACTCATGCGCCCATCAAACATTCGCCCCTCTCTGGGAATGGATGTCACGCATTCGTCTCTCTCCTAACACGACTGAGAACAAGAAATGCAATTTCTATGCTACTTATAATTAATCATGAACAATCAAATCACACACAATGAAATATCAGAACATAAAAGATCAATACTTCCTAATCCAATTAATCATGAACAATCAATCACACACAATGAATAAATCAACACATTAAAAGATCAATACTTCCTAATCCCGGGTTATAATAAAATGACTTCTTACCTGGCCAGGTTTTCACACACACAACCACGCTTTCACACCACACCACAGTTCTTGAAAAAAGTCTCTTCACGTCTTATTCAGCACTGCTTGATGGTGATGCCCTTGGTTGACTGGCTCCAGGCTTCAGGACTGGGTCTTCGTGGTCGTCTCTGGGATCTCGACGTCGAACTCTTCTTCTTCGTCTTCTTCACCCACCTCTGGGTTCAAATTCAGTTTGTCTGTCTTCACCCACCTCTGGGCTTCAAACTTAGTTTCCTTCTCTTCCAGCTTGTCTTTAACTCTAAGACCTTGCTGTCTCTTCTATCTCCCAGACCACGTTTCTCTCGACCCTTTCTCTGTCCTGCTCACTCCTCTCCTCTCTCTCTCTCTCTCTCTCTCTCTCTCTCTCTGCCTTCTCTCTCTCTCCCTGGTGTTGTTCTCCCTACACGTTGTTCTCCCTCAGTTTATATAGGGAGGGAAACAAAGGATTCCCCTTCGGGCCATGCCTTTGTCCACGCTGCTTCTCAAACCCCTAGTTCACAAGTACCCTGAATTCTCCACTCGCTACATTCCACACACATCAGCATTTACACACACCCCTACCTAATTGATAGCAAACACACACTTAGCCCCAGATGGACATCGAAAATTCCCGCCGACTTCGGTGGTCAGTTTAACACAGTAATTATCTTAAGGAGGGTTACTACAACCTCCACACGCATTCAGCCAGCCTGACAATAGAACCAACACAGTGACCCACGGCAATACCATCCGAACGAATCCAAGACTCCTGCTCTTCACTGACTGTGTACACAAAACCTCAGCTGACTGAGCATTTAGAGCTCACTTGGAGCGCCGAGGTCGTAGTGGTTACATCCCTTTCCCCTTTCGCCACGGGGCAGGTCCGAACTCTCTCCTAGGTGTTGTTTGTCATCTGACCACTTCGGCCGTGTGCGGTGGGTAAGGTACCCTGGTTAATTGGTCAATTACCTATTTGTATACCACATACAATGTCCCTTTGTCTCCAAGCGTCTAATGCCTTTTGAGAGGTTTCAGGCTCCTTGACAATCACCATGGACCGCATCAGCGTGAAAACGGTGGGGGGGGGGGGGGGGGGGGGGGGGGGGGGGGGGGGGGGTAGAGGGAATGGAGGCGGGGAATAAGGGCATAGCAGTAGGAGAGAGAGTGAGGAGGGGTGCCGCAACGGGCATCGCACGGCACAAGTGAATCGAATCCGCGATGGTTGACTGTACTTTCAAAAAAATTGATCTAACAAAATTCACAAAGCCGTAATGTGTCACGGCCAAACGTCCTCTGCTCTCAACGCGTGTGTGCACGCACGCACACACACACACACACACACACACACACACACACAACACACACACACACACACAAACGCCTGCGGGCGCGGACGCACGCACAAGGGCGCGCGCCCGCGCGCGCGCACACACACACACAACGCGAGCATGAGAACACATACACACATGCATGCGCGCGCATACACATACACATACACACACGCGCGCGCGCGGTTCTCACATTAGACATTTTCATTATGCATTACACGCAGGAGTAGGATGAAGAAGAAAGTGAGAAGGAGGGAAAAAGGAAAGAAGAAGAAAAGAAGGATGGAGAGAGAGAAAAAGTGAGACAGACAGAAACAGACAGGAGAGACAGACAGACAGAGACAGGGAGAGAGAGAGAGAGGGCAGAGAGAGACAGACAGAAGGGGCAGAGGGAGCGAGAGAGACTAGAGAGAGAGTACACACACGCGCGAAGGTACGCGCCTCTTGTATGTGTGTGTGTGGGGGGGGGGGGGGGGGGGTATGTGTTTTGTGTGTGTCTGGTAAGTGAATGTGGATGAGAGTATGAGTGCGACAGAGAGGAGAGAGAGAGAGAGAGAGAGGGGGAGAGAAGAGGAGGAGAAAGAGAGAGAGAGAGAGACGAGAGAGAGAGAGAGAGAGAAGGAGGAGAGGAGGGGGAGAGAGGGGAGAAAAGAGAGAGAGAGATTGATTGATCTTTTAATACACAAGGATGGAGATTTAAGGACAAGCCAGGGGGAGAGGGAGCGAGAGAGACAGAGATAGAGAGTACACACGCACGCGAAAGCACGCGCTGTTGTGTGTGTGTGTGTGTGTGGGGTGTGTGTGTGTGTGGGGTGTTACTCATTTACCAAAAGAGAGAGAGAGGAGTGAGTTGGGGAGGGGTATGTGCGCTCGGGCGCAAGTACGAATGCACACGTGCGCACACACCCTTTCATCGGAGTTCTTATATAATATCTTGTGTTTATGTGTCACAAGCAGGAAAATGTCACAGTCACTAGAGGGGAGAGACGCTTCAGACGCTTCAGATTTATTTTATTGACAATGACAAAATTTCAGTCTTCATGTCAAGGGGGCTATCATCAATGCAGCGTCAAGAATTTATGAAAAAAAACAAACAAACAAACAAAATGAATAGTACATTACAAAATGATTCCCGGTATTGATCTATCTGGGAAAAATTAAATTTAACGTCAAACAAAAGACACCAAAATGGGCTAAAAGACGCTATGACTTTACGAAGAACAAAGAAATGTTACATGGAAACAGCAACAGACATTTTTTTCCCTCTGATATCATAACTTTTCAGCAATATATTTAGCAAACAGACGAAGAATTATTTCCATCATCGACGATAGTAGTTCAATCAAAGTTTATGGTCTTTCTGGCATCAAATTAAACAGTTTTGATTTTTTCCTTTTATCTTCATATGCCTTACATTGAAAATAAAAAGTGCTCTTCATCTTCCTTACTGTTGTCTGGACACAAACACAAACAATCAACAGAAACTTCATTGCAAACCATTTCTTATTTGCTTTAAAACCGAGGGTCCGACTTCTAAATCGGGCCCAAATAGCTTCTATCCCTTTATTAGTAACAGATTTCAAAAACATTTCGGCTGAAGAATACTTTTAAAGGAATAAAACCATGAATACTTGTCACTTTCTTCCATTTTTGAATGCCAATTCTGTTTGTAGCAGGTATTAAGCGATCCTTAAATTCTGACAAAATGCCTTTTCGTTCCCTACCCTTTGCTAAGCACACAATACCAAACCCATTATAGTTAACACATGTTTACTTTCTAACCCCGTTGCAGTGTCCAACTTTCCATTTGTTACATATGCAAAATCATTGCTTGTCTACATATCCTTGACGTTTGGAAGTTGTGGGCAATTTTAACCAATAATTAAAAGATTTTGAAAACGTTTGAATAAATAAAGGATATCTTCCAGAATCACCATAAGCCATGTGTTTGATGATTTCAGTGGAAGTTCATGAATCTTTTATAGCCATAGTATGCACCTTCTCATTTTTCCCAAAAATTTCTTCAAAGTGGGGAAAAGATAGGAGAGAGAGAGAGAGAGAGAGAGAGA
>CM031604.1:40427646-40430146 GCA_018398815.1 Conus ventricosus | reverse complement strand
ATACACACTTCGCAGTTTAATTCATTTCTTCCCACGCTGTATGACCATCATCTCCTGCTCCTCACCCTCATATCCCCTCTCCCCACCCCTCTCCCATAGACACCCCACTACACAGCCACTAACCCTACCCTCCTCTCCCCTTCCTCCTCCCTCTCCGCCCCCCTGATACGCGCATCTTTCTTCGCCTTTCTTTTCCCGTTTGGATTCTCTCCCGTTCTCTGTCCCTCTTCTCGGGGACGTACAAGGCATAGACGCCATGTCGGAAGCTTTGGTGACAAGCTTTCACTTTTTGACAGTCAGGTCTTTGTGTGAGGGGGAAATGGTGCGTTGTGTGTATGTGGGGGGGGGGGGGGGGGGGGGGGTACCACGGATATGCCCGATGGAAAAAAAAAGGACCGAGGGAAAGGAGTGCGGTAGGGTAAGGAGGGAGGGGTGTGGAGAAAAAGATGGAACAGTCACACTCTTTTTGTCGGGTCATACTCATGGGCCTAAAAATCATACAACGTCTACATTGTATACTCCATACAAGGCACGATACGGATTTAAACAAGATTTCCGACATGTTTCACGGTACACTGATTTCCCCCTTTCTTTCCTAACTGCCAAAGTAACTGTTTAAGTCCTACCCGAGCCAACCACTGAGGCCGTTCAGGGCCGTTACTGCATGATTTTTTGATGGCCTCGGGGTGACCGAGTTTAAACGAATGGTGTGCGTTTCCAAAACAAGACATACAGCACACAAGAGGTGAGAAGGGAGGGGACGGTGGCGGGTATGAGTGAGAACCCAAAGGTTCCGCTCTAATTCGCCGCAAGGTGAGCCCCACAAATAAGTAAATACCCAGAGAAAAAGAGAGAGTATATATAAAGCGCCTGTGTGTGTGCGTGTGTGTGTGTGTCCGTCCGTGTTGCTGTTTCTTCCACATATTTCCACTAAAGTAATATCGGACAATTGGCGGCACACACACACACACACACACACACACACATTTTTTAACGTCAATACAGAACCGTTTTCAATGGCGTTTATAGCGATTCAATAGCTGAAAACAGAACTTTTTCTATTGTTTGGGAGGTGGGGTTTTTGTGTGTGACAAATATGTGTACTCTGTACAAAAGAATGCATTGGACTGCTTCTTTTTTTAAATGGGGGAAAAGGACGGCATAATAGTGTTTCATTTTTGTTTACTTTAGAGTTTTAAAAGAAGACAAGTTCCAAGGACAGCATCTCGTCGAGCAAAGTTTGTTTATCTAAGTTGTAAGTTTGACCGAGTGTTTTGTCATGATCCACCCAGTTGAAATCGGCTAAATTTTTTTGGTATAATCTTTTCTTTATACAAAGATGAATTAACGTTTTGTTAGTTCGCTCCATTAGGCCCAACTGACGTGTTTGGGATGTTAAAAACGATAAAAGCTTAGTGTGTACGAGGCTTCTCCTGTTTATGGATCGGAACAATTAATAGAGTGTTTCCATACGAGAGGTATTTTACCTTCACTTCATCTTTTTTTTTAATGTAATCGGTGGGAAAAGCCCACATGTTGGCTGGTAGATGGGATAAAATTCAATTAAATACCATATATGCCTTCTAATTTTTGTTGTGAAAAGACATTCACTGACTTCCTGTGCAGTTATGGGGGCATTTATATAATGTTTATTTTACGGGGCTAGGTTTCAAAACATCATTTTTTTCTTTCTCTCGATACAGTTTTTTTGTTTGGACAGACTACTCATGCTGCTATTTGAGCAAACAAGTCGACAAGGGCTTTCGCTTCAACAAAATTTGAAAAAAAATAGATCCATCAAATTTTGAAGGGCACTGATGAAATTCAATTTCATTTTCATCGTGTTTAAATTTTCCATACTGTTTGTATGTCTGTATACCTTGATATCTCATTTGGATGAAAAGAAGACCAACACTAGCGCTGTGGCCGAGCCATTATCCTACTTTTTTTTTTTTTTTTCATCTGCAGATGTTTCAGCGCACTAATTTCATTTGTATTCTTTCAATATTATCTTTTTCGTCATTCCATCAGACATTATCCATATGCTTTTTTGAAATAACAGGGTTTTTTTTTATAGATTGGTTGGCAGCAGTAAGCAGGGCATTTTGAAACATATAACTTGTCAGCATCTTGAGTGTTCAGATCATTAAGTCTACCTGAACTTCTCTTAATGGATCTGAACATTTACTCCAGTTGGCAAGCTTATTATTGTATTTGAAAGACTGCTGGTTCAGATGTAACAGTTTTGAAGGGATAATTACAGGTATCTGATCACTGTGCAGCGTTGTCATCAAGGGTATTGCTGTCAAAGAGGGTGCTGTATCTAGGTAACCCACACGTCACGAGGACATCGAACAGTTCTCCGCTGATGTTCAGCCACCAGTCCTTGCCGGTGCTGACTGCAATCTTGACACCATGATGTGATTCAACCATGTCTCTGACGCATGTCACAGAAGCTTGACCGCTGTCCTTAGGCGCCCGATGTTCTGGGCCATTCACT
>CM031604.1:40420146-40422646 GCA_018398815.1 Conus ventricosus | reverse complement strand
AACTTTTTTCTCCCTCCCATCCCACTGTAATCAATAGATCCCCACCGAATCCTACAAGAACAAATCTTATAAGCCCATTCTTTTTTCCCTTGTGGTCAAAAGGGTTTTTTTTTTATACCCATATATTTTCCCAAATTTTAAAAAAAAATGAGAAAAAAACCCCCAAACCTTGGATCTAAACCTTTTTTAAAGGGATTCGAACCTAAAGTGAATGGTTTTTTCCCCTTCCCTGCTTGCCCGTTTTTCCGCTAATTTCCTGAGAAAACAAACGGGGTTTAAAGTGTGCACTGTTTCTGACAGACCAAAAACTTTTGCCGACAGGCAAACAATCGAACAGCGGGGGTGAACACGTGACCTGACTGTAGGACGGTTGAGTTCTGCTGAAGTGATGGGGAAATTACAGCTCACAACTCCAAACTAAAGCAGAGTTAGTTTGAAGTTATGGTCCTAAACTTGCTCACTGCGGGGAGAAAAGTCATGTTTCTTTGTTATCGGTGAGGTTTTTTTTTGTTTTTTTTTATTTTAATTTAAATAAAAAATCACGGCCTGATCCAGTGACCCATAAATGAAACATACCTACAAATTTTCAGAAAGATCGGCCAAGTACTTTCTGAGATATTCCATAAAGAAGGAAAACCATTATGGGCCGTTATGGCCGTTAGTAACGGCTTTAACGGTAAAATAACCCATCGGGCATCATCCGTGACCCATAGTGAACATGCCTACAAATTTTCAGAAAGATCGGCCCAGTAGTTTTGTCTGGAGCGAGTGGAACACATTTTGACCACACACACACACACACACACACACACACACACACACAGAGCATTAATTCGTTCCCATTGTAAAGTACTCCTGTTCTATAAGAAAGGGGAGTACAAAAAATGGTAAAAGTATAACGAATGAAAAGGGAAAATGGTTAATCATCGCAAAGGAAAGAGGAAACTGGTAAAATCGAAAGCAGTACAACAGCGTGTCGCACCAAAAAATTAATGTTATGACCATGGAATGTACATGTCGGGTTTTGTTTGTTTCTTTTTGTGACAGTATATTTATACCTCATGAATTTATGCGTCTTGTCCGTTGTCTGTGACACACCGTCATTTCACCGTCCTCCCGTCCACCTGTCTTTTTGCCATAGCAGGTAATTTTCCGTGTGTGAGCAGCGCCGCTGCTGAGAGGTCATGTCCATTTGTCGCCCCTCCTTTGGGAGTTGTCCAGGGGTTATTGATTGGCCCGCAACTAGAGTACAGTAATCAGATCACATGAACAAAGTCAACGGCGGAACGTGTAGGGATCTTAACTCTGTGTCTCTTTATTTCAGCTACACAGTATCGGCTTTTGATCAATGTTCGCCTACAAGAATACTTTTCGCATAATGTGTGAATTTAAAACAAATGAGACACACCCACACACATGTTCACAAAAAGGTATTCACGGGTTAAGATAACCTGTTCATTCATGAGAATCCAGAATATCAAACGGAGACAATGACACAACTCTTTTTACCCCCCCCCCCCCCCAACCTCACGACCATTCTACACAAGGATAGACACACAGCCCCACATGCACGTATAAATGGGTTAAACACACACCTATATAGGGTTATTAGAACAGAGAGAAGGGGAGAGAGAGAGAGAGAAAACAACTTTGCAAATATATTTAAAGAAAAAGAGAAAAAAAGAAGAAGAAAAAGGAGAGAAATGAAGGACGTCAATGAAGTGGACAGGTGAAGGTATGTCATGAGAAGATAATAGAGAAGGGGTAAGAAAGGAACACAAATGAACATTCACATACATTTAAAAATCATTTGTACTTGAATCCATACAATAATTTTGAAAACGTATAATGAAGGGTTATTGATGTTATCATTAGTCACACTGTTTAGGAAGCGTAGCATCAGAGAAGAGAGAGAGAGAGAGAGAAGAGAGAGAGAGAGAGAGAGGGGAGAGGAGAAACGAGAGAGAGAGAGAGAGAGAGAGAGAGAGAGCACAGCCACAGGGCCACCGACCTGTCGGAGGACATAAAACCTAATAGGTGGTGACTGAGGCGCTGACTGACAGGCCGTCATCAGTCACGACTTGACACACATACACCAAAAACCACGCACTGACCCCCTGTGTCTGTCTGTCTTCAACACTCGGCTAGCTGTGAACTCACACACGTAAGTCAGAGAATATGCGCAGGCTGTGGATCATTCATGGCTGGTTAGCACCGCTCAAATCACCAGCTCTTCTCCCGACTGTGACAATTAGTTTTAACATTATCTTCCCAGGCTTTGAATGATGGAAAATCCCCCTTCCCTACATCTCTCTCTCTCTCTCTCTCTCTCTCTCTCTCTGAGACAAGCATTCCCATGTGTACACACACACACACACACACACACACACACACACACAGACAGAAGGCGTGGGAAGAGGCAAGAGGGGTGGAGGGGGCGACGGAGAGCCGATGAGAGCGTTCGGCATTTTGTCACCTGTACCAGAACCATTTCCGGTTT
>CM031604.1:40377115-40419146 GCA_018398815.1 Conus ventricosus | reverse complement strand
AATATTTTCGCATAATGTGTGAATTAAACAAATGAACACCCCAACACATGTTCAAAAAAGTATTCACGGTAAGAAACCTGTTCATTCATGAGAATCAGAATATCAAACGGAGACAATGACACAACTCTTTTTACCCCCCCCCCCCCCCCAACCTCACGACCATTCTACACAAGGATAGACACACAGCCCCACATGCACGTATAAATGGGTTAACACACACCTATATAGGGTTTTTAAAGAACAGAGAGAGAGAGAGAGAGAGAGAGAAAACAACTTTGCAAATATATTTAAAGAAAAAGAGAAAAAAAGAAGAAGAAAAAGGAGAGAAATGAAGGACGTCAATGAAAGGTGGACAGGTGAAGAGGTATGTCATGAGAAGATAATAGAGAAGGGGTAAGAAAGGAACACAAATGAACATTCACATACATTTAAAAAATCATTTGTACTTGAATCCATACAATAATTTTGAAAACGTATAATGAAGGTTATATGATGTTATCATTAGTCACACTGTTTAGGAAGCGTAGCATCAGAGAGAGAGAGAGAGAGAGAGAGAGAGAGAGAGAGAGAGAGAGAGAGAGAGCGAGAGAGAGAGAGAGAGAGAGAGAGAGGAGAGCACAGCCACAGGGCCACCGACCTGTCGGAGGACATAAAACCTAATAGGGGTGACTGAGGCGCTGACTGACAGGCCGTCATCAGTCACGACTTGACACACATACACCAAAAACCACGCACTGACCCCCTGTGTCTGTCTGTCTTCAACACTCGGCTAGCTGTGAACTCACACACGTAAGTCAGAGAATATGCGCAGGCTGTGGATCATTCATGGCTGGTTAGCACCGCTCAAATCACCAGCTCTTCTCCCGACTGTGACAATTATTTTTAAAACATTATCTTCCCAGGCTTTGAATGATGGAAAATCCCCCCTTCCCCTACATCTCTCTCTCTCCTCTCTCTCTCTCTCTCTCTGAGACAAGCATTCCCATGTGTACACACACACACACACACACACACACACACACACACACAGACAGAAGGCGTGGGAAGAGGCAAGAGGGGTGGAGGGGGCACGGAGAGCCGATGAGAGCGTTCGGCATTTTGTCACCTTGACCAGAACCAATTCTGCCCGCTGTCTTCTCGATGATCAGACGTAAGAGTACAGCAGTGTAAACTGCTACTATGTGTAGATTTATAACTTGTTTTTCTGTGTCGCCTGTACTCAAGATATGTGTATCTCAGGTCGATTGTTGAATCAGGAATTGGAAAACCAAGCCATGTTGTCTACACCCCCAACTGACAAAAGGGGGCCACAACAAGGTTTAGCGGTCATTCATAACGGTGTGCGATGACATTGACAAGCATTTTGACCAAACCCAAATGGTTTGCATCACGGGAGGAAAAAGAACTACAGTCAACAAAACACCGACCGGGAGTTCAGGGTCTGAAAGATATGCTTCAAAGTGAAGTAACTGCAGGCGGAAACTGGAACAAACTGTAAAAAGAATTGGAAATAAATCAGCATTTTTAAAAGGGACAAATAAATTACCAGACAAAACACGACGTGTTTCGACATCTTAAGTCTTTTCAGGCAAGATTCAGATATTCTTTTCTTCCGCGTTGAATGTTCTTTCCGGTCTCACTCTTTTTTCTTTCATCTTCTCTTCGCCTTGTTGTCAACAAAGAAATGAAAGTCGTTTGATGTGCTCCCCCATGGAGTCACGCGGCTTTCCGGGACTTCATGACGTCAGAATGGAACACAAGGGACAGAGCGGGGAGGGCCCTCAGGCAGTCAGCTGTGACCCGCGCACCCCGGTATTAAGGTTCGGATCAGAAACGTCCCTAATGAGATCTCTGTGTGTGTGTGTGTGTGTGTGTGTGTGTGTGTGTGTGTGTGTGTGTGTGTGTTGTATGAATATGTGTGTAATGTGTGTGCATAAGAATATGTGAGTATGTGTGTATGAAATATATATATATTTATATTTTATATATATATATGTGTGTGTGTGTGTGTGTGTGTGTGTGTGTGTGTGTGTGTGTGTGTGCGTGTGTGCGCGCGCGTGTGTGTGTGTGTATGAATATGTGTGTATGTGCATAAGAATAGTGTGTATGAGTGTATGAATATATATATATATATATATATATATATATATATATATATATATATATATATATATATATATATTATATATATATATATGTGTGTGTGTGTGTATGTGTGTGTGTGTGTGTGTGCGTGTGCGTGTGTGATACAAAAGTTTATGAAATTTACCTTAGGTTATCTAATTTCCCTTCTTAAGAAATTGTATATCCTTTCTCATGATATCTGGTGCTATTCCTTTCATGAAATATTTTTCCTATAAAATTTGATGACATTTATGGGGAATCGTGCACATATTCCCATGAAACCACACAATTATTCTGCCGTCCAGATTTAAAGGAATAACTTGTACATGTCTCAGGGAAACCGTAAAGAACAAAAGGTTAACGGTCTTCGTGGGGACTGCATAGTCATCATGTCTTAGGTACCCATTCCAATCTGCTCAAGATTGGGGCGGCGCCATGATGTATATCCCTTGCAATGATAGATCAGTTTGCGTTAAGTATATTTCTGCTGGTGTTGGAATATGTGCGACATTCACAACAACAACAACAAAACGCAAAAATTAACAAGATTCCACAAAGATGTTCCAATATGATCCATCCAGTGTGATTCTTACTCTTGTAATGGAACTCAGTGCTTGATTTGATTCAATGTGAATCGTGATATACCGTCCACGTTACGATCAGTCTTTTAGTTTAAACACTTGGTTCGATTTTTAGTGTTTGCGTTTAATGTACATACCGAGACTTGATTCTGGAACCGTTTTTAACTGACATGTTCCCCCGATGGGGCTTCGGCAGTCTGCTGAATGCCAACAATGGTGACTTGTCATGATGGGCCGACACCTGTCCAGACATCCTTTCCCCACCACTGTCTCTTTCATGACAGTTTTTCCTACAGGACTAGCAGTCGAGTTAGTAAAAATACCACTTTCTGTGTGAGCCCCTTTAGTGCATTTACAATCTTTTTTTTTTATTACTAAACTGATTTCAGTCTGCCGAAAAGAAGATGGAAAGAAGCTGTATAAGGGAAAAAAGGAATGGGTAAGAAAAACTGTTTTTCCACACAGCGGTTTCCACGTGACAGATCCGGATCAGCAAAAGTATACAAGCGCAATGTGTTCAACACGTCAAGCCCGTCTTTCCAGTCTTCTAACGTTGAGAACAACGAGATGTGACAGGTGGGAGAGAGAACCCCGGGGAGAGTGGACGACCCCAAAGGGGGTTTTCAGCGAGTCCACAAGGGCCTGTTTTTGAACTAACGCAGGAGGTCTCTGTTCCCACAGGCTGAAGCCCACGTTATAACAACTACAGTGGTTTCCTGTGGAACAAAGAATAAGATACAAAAATGTCCTATCCGGTGTCTGTATGATGGAGAGAAACATTTCCCAGCGTTTCACCGACAAGTCAGAGAGCATGACTAACTCCGGCACATGGGACCAAAAAATGACTGATCCTAACTGGAAAGGATTTCTTTACTTTGACGGAGTGCACTTTAAATGGAGAGAAGCTGTACTTTAACTGCACTTTAAATTCGCCTTTCTATATCTGTGTTTCTTTTTCTTTTGTTCAACAAAACAGACACCGTACATGCACAGAGAGAGAGAGAGAGAGAGAGAGAGAGAGAGGCCTGTGTCAGGGTGCGATTTTCCAACTGCCCGGGGTAAATGGCAACTGCGATTCACACCTGAGTAAAGGAGACTCGGCTGCTGCACCGGTGGCAATTTTCTGTAAACGATAATTTTGATTTGCTCAGGGACAATTGTCAATCGCCCAAAGACCTTCAAAATAGTTCCTGTGTGTGTGTGTGTGTGTGTGTGTGCGTGTGTGTGTGCGTATGCGTGCGTGGGGCGTGTGTATGCGTGCGTGCGTGCGTGCTTGTGTGCGCACTCACATGCAACATCAATTTTGTCATTAATTCAGAAAAATTTTCAGGTACACAACATTTTGAACCGCACTAGTTGCTGAATCTGTGTGTGTGCGTGCGTGCGTGCGTGTGTGTGTAACCTGGGCGTCCTGCCCTGACCCGAGTTAAACGACGAGCATAGTAGAAAGAAACTCGTGGAGAGCGTGGCAGCAGAGAGTCCTCAGAAGAGAAGCCCCTATCAAGCAAGTGTTTCGGCCCTTATCTCCTTGACATTCTAGGGGGTTGGGCCACACCCGGTTCATGACTCCGGATGTCCCTCTGCTGCCCCTTTTTTTTTCCCCATCTTGGGACGAGCCATGGCTGGGATTCGATCCCATGACCCTCTGGACATGCTCATTTTCCACTAATGACTCGCACTCTAACCACTGAGCCACAGGGACACCCGATGTTTGTAGGAAATTTAAGCCTTATGAAGTTCACTTTTGTTCCTCGTTGACCAGATCCAGCTTGAACACCTCTCTGCCGCTTCTGCCATTGCTTTCAGGCTCTGGTTTTTTCCTTCCCTGCAACTGAGAGCTGTTTCATGAGGCTGTATGCAGACGTTCCTACAAACCCCTAGCTCCAATTTCTGCAGTGAGGACTTTGACCTGATAGTCTTCTCTCCTCAGGCTGTTTTGCCAATTACATGAGCTTAGGACATGCTCCACTGTTTGTTTTTCACGGCAGAGGGGGCATGCAGGATCGTCTGGTTTTCCCCACTTCACCAGGTTTGCATTTGAGGGCAGAAGGTCATATGCAGATCTGAGAATGAAGCTGATCCTGAGAGGGGCCATGTGCCAAATGTCACTCCAAGTGAGACTTCTTTGGAGTGCATTCTCCCACGTTGTCCATTGCCCTTGCTGGCTCTGCTGGACTGCTTTTGGGAGTCTTTTTTTTTGGTCTTCTTCTTTTCTCATTTCCTGAATCATCATGTCTCTTATGGCTTTTCCTTTGGCCTTTGACCACCATTCAGTTTTGGTCACCCCCAGTCCTTGTCTGTTGGTCTGTGTGTGTCCTGTTATTTGTCTGATCTTGAGACTTTCTTTTGCAGAATCCATCGCCTCTTGAACTTTCCATTTTCTGCCTGTCTTCAGCTGGGGGCTTGATTGCTTCTACCACCTTGTCTCCTGAGTCCTCCAGCATGCTTTGAAGTCTGATCTTTCCTGCTTTGTATTCTTCCAGGATGGATTTCAGTGGTAGTTTCAGCTTTGCTTGGCGACAGTTACAGCGCTATGTCAGTCAGACAGGGTGGGACACCAAGCCATTTCCTTGTGAATTTGTTGATTTTGGCTTCCATTGCCTCCACTATGCTGGTGCAGATGTCGTATATCATCAGAGGCCATAGAAGCTTTGGTATCAGCATGAACAGCAGACACCAGACCTTGTATTTGCCAGTCTTTTTTGGTCTTCTTCTTTTCTCATCTTAAACGACGAGCATATGTTGTGGGTGGGCAGCAGAGGTGTCAGTAAAGAAGAAGAAGAAGAAAACTTACAAACAGAAAAAGAAAAAGGAGAGAAGATATGAAGTTAGTTAATTGGAGCTCTTGTCTCAAGATTGTGATTCACTTCCCGAACACTTCAATATCAGAAATATAGGAAACACGCCATTGGGGCCCGTGTTTGGACAGGTCCTATAGGAAACACGCCACTGGGGCCCGTGTTTGGACAGGTCCCATCGGCACTTTTCAGGCTGCCCTGGAGTACAGAATGTTTCGACGGCAAGACTTCGCCAGATGATCCTAAAATCAGAACAGCTTCTTTTAGAACGAGACCCCAAGTTGAATATGGACATTTTTATTGCAACATCAAGTTACACTGATGCAGGACCAGCCTACTATATTGTTAGACCGGACAAGGCAACAGAAGACCAGTACATGCCACTACAAGACCAGAGTGCATCAACACACAACGGTCACACACGGTAATGGCCAGAACCAGTGAATGGTACGGCAGGACCAGTGGGTGATACGGCAGGACCAGTGAATCAAATGGCAGGACCAGTGAATGATACAACAGGACCAGTGAATCTGATGGCAGGACCAGTGAATGATACGACAGGACCAGTGAATCAGATGGCAGGACCAGTGGATGATACGGGCGGGACCAGTGAATAACACGGCAGGACTAGTGAATAACACGACAGGACCAGTGAATAACATGGCAGGGCCAGTGAATAACACAGCAGGACCAGTAAATAACACGGCAGGGTCAGTGAATAACACGGCAGGGCCAGTGAATAACACGGCAGGGCCAGTGAATAACACGGCAGGACCAGTGAATAACACAGCAGGGCCAGTGAATAACACGGCAGGGCCAGTGAATAACACGGCAGGGCCAGTGAATAACACGGCAGGACCAGTGAATAACACAGCAGGACCAGTGTAATAACACAGCAGGACCAGTGCATAACACGGCAGGGCCAGTGAATAACACGGCAGGGCCAGTGAATAACACAGCAGGACCAGTGAATAACACAGCAGGACCAGTGAATAACACGGCAGGGCCAGTGAATAACACGGCAGGGCCAGTGAATAACATAGCAGGACCAGTGAATAACACAGCAGGACCAGTGAATAACACGGCAGGGCCAGTGAATAACACAGCAGGACCAGTGAATAACATGGCAGGGCCAGTGAATAACACAGCAGGGCCAGTGAATAACATAGCAGGGCCAGTGAATAACACAGCAGGGCCAGTGAATAACACAGCAGGGCCAGTGAATAACACAGCAGGACCAGTGAATTTTTGTTTGTTTGTTTTACAGCTTGGAACAGTTGTGCGATTTTAGGATCTTTTGTGTTGTCAAGACTGAATTGAAGACGGCCGTTTTTCACGTTCCTATCGTTCTTCAACCTGACACCAACATTACTCCTGACAAGATGACGGTCACTGCCAAGAGCAGCTCCTGGGAAAGTCTTTCTTTTAGCCCCACTGACGCCAGACTTGTTGCTGTTCTTCACAAGAACACAGTGTGTCTGGCTATGACACTGGCCGTTTGGGGAGTGCCATGTCCATAGTCGAGATGCTTTGTGGTCACCGGGGATGTCAGCAAGAGCCAAGGCATCACACTGGCCAGTACCAGCAGGCGTGGTGCCCCACCATCAGTTCTCTCGTTACAGTGGAAGCTGCAGAAATGTCTTCATGTCCTTGGACTTGAGTTCCTGCCTTGACATTCGCGTCACCCTGAGCGATGTAAAGAAGTCTTTCTTGTCCACCTTGTTTGAAGGGGTATGTAATTCTTCAATCTGGCCATCATCATAGTCCGATGTAGGAGCAAACAGTATGTCCACACTACATAGATGTATCAATGGTGGGTGGTCATGATCCTGCCGGAGACAGGGCAGCATCCAACCATAGCGTTCTGTATGTTTTTGTTGACTGACAATCAACACTCTGTGGATAGATCTGAAATTTCCCCCACTGCAGTACAGGACATACCCTTCGTCAGTCTGCACCTTGCCGCTGCTCTTCCGTTTAACTTCGCAGAGATAAGAGCGGTGACGTGCCAGGAGTATTTGTCCATCTCGGGGTTAGTTCATACAAATGTCCTGCCTGTCAGTGTTCATCCTTTTCCCCGGAGCTGCGAATTTCGCCGCCCACCCATACCCCCCCCTCCCCCTGCGCCCCCCCCCCCCCCCCCCCCCCCCCCCCCCCCCATCCCCCAGTAGCACATGTTTGCGTCCGTCATAATGCAGGTCGACAGATGGCGCTGTCAGTGTTGATCTGGTCTGCGACCGATCCAGTATGGTCCCTGCATTTTTTCTGCCATGCGCCGTGTCTTGTGCGATTCGAACTCGGATTCAGTTTGTGGGGTTTACTCTCTACAACAGCAGGTACTACTGGCTTATATTGATGTGATGGTGTGGAGGGGTAAGGGGTGTGCAGGTGAAGACAGGCAGATGGTGATATGTGCAGGAACCAAGGGACAGCAGCCGTCAAGAAGACGCAGTGGACGACGTGGAGTTTTCTCCTTCTTTATTTCTCTCCCATGGCTAGGAGCTCAAACCAGGAACACTCTCAGCGCACTGAGCGCGCTCTCTGCCTCTCACGCCAGTCGCTCACATCATGGAACTCTAGGGGAACACTCTCTCTTCTCACACAACGCTCGACTTTTATAATCATGTCATCATCATCATCATTCTCTTGCCCATGAGGGGGCGTAGAGGAGAGATGGGGAGACACTCTCGAAGCCAGGCACCGCCATCCGGCCCTGTCCTCTGCCTGTCGCATCAGCGTAGGGCCATCCATCCTGGTCCATTCTTTGATGTTGTCCATCCAGCATTTGGCTTGTCGTCCCCTTCGTCTGCCGCCTTCCAGCGTGCCCTGGATGACTGTTTTGGGCAGTGAATTGTGGGCGTATGACATGCCCGAACCACGACAGCTTCCTCTTTTTGGGACTGTTGCCAAGAGGGGTTCTTGGGGGCCTGCAAGTGATGTTATTTGGCTCCTCACAAGGTCGTTTGTTTTCCCGGGTCTTGCCAAGAGATCCCGAGCAAGCGCCTGAAGCATTTAGTTTCAAACGTCTGGTTTTCTCTTGGTGGTCTCTGCTGTCATGGTCCAGCTTTCGCAGCCATACAGCGGGATGGACAGCACCAGGGACTTGTACAGCTTCTTCTTTGTAGGAAAGCTGATCTCCCTGCTCTTCCAGATCTTGTTTAGCTTTGCCATTGCTGCTGTTGCGATCGCTAGTCTGGTCTTGATTTCTGTTGTAGAGCGACCGTCTTTGGTGAGAGTGGCGCCAAGGTATTTGAAAGCGCCCACTTCTTCAAGCTGTTGTCCGTTCATGTAGATTTCAGCATGGGTGTTGGTTGTGCTGTTGACCAGGACTTTGCTTTTTTCTGTGCTCACTTCCATTCCATATGCACCTGCCCTTTCTTCCAGTCTCTTTGTCAGGTCTTGTAGTTCTTCGTTGCTGCCTCCCATCAGGTCGATGTCATCTGCGAACCTCAGATTATTGATGATTCTTCCTCCGATGGAGACAGTGGAGTGGAAGTCATGGAGGGTTTCACGCATGATATTTTCCAGGAAGAGATTGAACAGTACGGGAGATAGCAGGCAGCCTTGACGGACTCCAACTGTGGTCTTGAAGTAGTCCCCTATCTGGTTGTTGAGGAGGACTGCGCTGCTGGCGGTGTTATACAGCGCCTGGATGGTTTGGACGAGACCCTCCTCTATGCCAAACTTTCTGAGCACTTGCCACAGACCCTTGTGCCACACCCTGTCAAAACGCTTTCCTAAAGTCAATGAAGTTGTGGAACAGGTCTCTCTGATGTTGCAGATGTTTCTCCATCAGTATCCGGCAGGTGAAGATCTGTTCTACTGTGCTTCTGCCTGCCCTGAATCCAGCTTGTTCTTCCGCCAGGTGTTCTTCCGCCTCTTTCTTCAGTCGATTCAAGATGACTCTGAGCATGATTTTACTGGTGTGGCTAATGAGACTTATTGTTCTGTAGTTCTGGCATTGGCGTAGATTTCCCTTTTTGGGCAGGGGATGATGAGTGATTGAGTCCATCTGTGGGCCACTGTTTTGTCTCCCAGATCTTCTGACAAATCGATGTTACTAGAGTGACCAATTCCTTCCCTCCATGTTTGAGCAGCTCTGCTGGAATATTGTCTGCTCCAGGGTGATTTCCCTGCCGGAAGGCTGCCGATGGCTTCTCCACTTCTTCTCTCATCACTGGTAGTGGTGAGGATTCCCTTGATGGGTTGAGTCCCCTTCAAACAGACTGTCGTCTGGCTGTATAGGGTAGTTGTAAAGTTCTTGGCAGTACTGTGTCCATCTGTTTAAAACAGCGGAGCTTTCTGTCAGCAGCTCGCCTGAGGTATCCTCGATGACTGACGATCTGTTTTGCTGCGTCTTGGTGAGGTTTTTCAGTGTGGTGAAGGCATGTTTGCTGTTTCCCTTTTCCATGCCTTTCTCGATGTTCTTGCACTGATTAATTGATCCATTGTTCTTTGGCTTCAATCATTTCCTTCTTTACAAGGTTGTTGGTTTTTCGATACTGTGGGGGCTTGTTCAGGGCTGGAATTTTTCGTATTCTTCAGTGATCTTCTTTTGTCGCAGAGGTCAAGGATGTCGTTTGAGATCCATGCTTGGTGTTTCTTCCTCTGTCGCCCAAGTACCTCCTCTGCTGTTTCGCAGACTGCCTCATTGAAGCTGTTTGTGAGGTCGTTGATGTCATTGTCCAGGAGGTTGAGTGCCGCGAACCGCCCCCCGAGCTGTGCCTGGAATGCCTCTTCTATCTCTGGGTCTTTTAACTTCTCCAGGTCAAACTTGATGCGTGGCTGCGCAGGTTGGTACTTTTTCTTCAATTTGATCTTCATTGTGAGCAGCACGAGATCGTGGTCGCTGCCTATATCAGCTCCGGGGTATGTCCTCGTCTTTGCTTTATTGATGCTTGATTTGAAGCGCCGCGGAGTGAGGACAAAGTCGATCTGGTTGTGAGTCATTCCGTTCGGCGCATGCCAGGTGTTCTCTTGACAGTTTGTGGGGTAAGGGTGTTTGGGAATGGTGAGCTTTTGGGTGCAGGCAAACTCCAGAAGGCGAAGTCCCTGTCGTTAGTTTCCCTGTGCCGTATTGACCCACTGTTCCAGCCCAGTCTTTGTAGGCATCTGGGCCGACTTTGGCGTTGAAGTCCCCCTAACTATGATGATGTCTTTCTTGGGGCTTTTCTGATGGTGTCTTCTACTTTCTCGTAGAATTCTTCCACGCCTGATCTTCGTGGCTGGTAGTTGGAGCATACACCTGTATGATGTTGTTTCTTTGGTTTGGCTGACACACGAATGCTGATGATTCTGCTGTTAACATGTACCGAGCCGCAAAGCCAGCGATACGGTGCCAGCCACGAACCGGGCCTCGCGAGGCCGGAACCAACAGAATTTTGTGTTTTCTTGGCAGCTTCAGTGTTGTCTGGCTCGCTGTCCGTTCAAACTACTAACACATATTTACTATCGATGAAAACCTCAGAACACAAGGAATAAAATGCAGTAAGTCCATTTGACAATTTTGTTCCTGTACTAAATCATTGCTGATTAATGTCCCCGAGTGAAGCCACTTTAACAAGCTTACGTCATATTTTCTTTATTTCGATGAAAGATACTAAACAGCGTGAAATAATTTTGTAATGAATAAAAAGCTGGCATCTCGCTCTTTTTATACATATAAAACTTTATTTTCCGAGTCAGTGTCTAAGTGGAGAACTTTGCGTTCAAAGTTTGATAGAAAACACAGCTGACTTTTCACTCGCTGGGCCGTCGGCACCCACTTCTGACACAATTTTCAACTGAAAAATACTCTGTTGAAACGGTCTGTTAAATAATAAATTCTACACATTTTCAGTTGTATTCATAACAAAAATGGAGTCATTAGCAAGATTTCGATCGGGGAAGTCCGAATTTCGTAGAATGATAATTTGGATCAAAACTCCGACAGTAAACAAGAGGCGGACTCGCTAAAGGGACCGGCGCTGTCAGTCATTTCGTATAGTCGCAAGCTTGTACAGAAAAGATCATAGGCATGCGATATACGAAATGAAAGCTTATGACTTTACTTTTAACATGCATCTTCAGATTCTTCGGTTTTCCTCTTACTTTTTGTAAAATCAAGAATTATTCAATATTCATTCGACAGACAATTGAAAATGGCGCCAAGATTGCTCGTGCGAAATACCAGTTTAGAGAAAATATGGGCTTCTCAACCCAGTACGGTTGTAATGAATCAAATACATTAATTTTTGTCACTTTAGCGTTTGTACATACAACTATGTAGGTTCTGAGGTATTCATGATTTAAGAATTTACACAATAAAAAAAAAAGGAGATTCGACCAAGGGAGGTAAGGGGAAGATAACTTCTCGAACAAAGCATTTTCATCCACGAAAGGTAACCAAACGAAACACTGTTAGCACCCGGCTACATCCCCCCTACTCTGTTACAACCAGCGTCCTCGCTGGCACAAAAATGACATAAAAAATGGCAGAGTTATCAAGTGGGGGTGCAAAAATCAATCAATGAAAAAATAAAGCTTCAGCCATCAAGTCTTTAGAGGCATGACTACCCCAAACAAAACACATCAATGCATCAAAACATCAAAACATCTTGTTCTCCCTCTCATTCTTTGCATTCACATTTTTCCGACTATCAAGGGCTTGCTCTTTTAAACAAGGCGTTCTGAAAGCCAGGATTCACATTGACTAAAATGGACATGTATTTTAAACAAAAATTCCAAAAAGTCAATACAAAATGACAACAAAGGATTCCTTTCATGAAAAAAACCCCGGACTTTGGGTACATAAAGTGACTAAACTGGACTTGATATTTTAAAACAAAGTTCAAGTCGGACATCAGAAATCATTAGGAACATGTGTTAAAACCCAAAGAAACTGGGTAGGTACCAAGTGACAATAATGGACTTGTTATGTAAACAAAATTCCAAGATGTCAGGTACTAAAAATGACTTTGCAAGGATTTGTTATTTTAAACATTCCAAGAAGGTCAGGTACAGAATATACTTGGCAGGATTTAAAAAAAACCCAAAACACGGGGTGCCAATATGACAATGATGGACTTGCTATTTGAACAAAAATCCATAAAGTCAGACATAGCACGATAAAAGTGAAGAAAAAAAAAGGATTTATCAAAACTCAAAACACGGGGTGCCAACGTGACAATAATGGACTTGCTATTTAAAACAAAAATCCATAAAGCCAGACATAAAATATACTCGGAAGGATTCCTTTAAATCCAAAGTATTGGTTACCAAATGACAAATTCCATTAAGTCAAATATAAAGGGGCCCAAAAACAGATTTTGCTATAGACTCCTTTGTGTCAAGTCCCCAGGAAGGTATGATTTGGCTGGGTTTTGTCATTTTGAACAAAATTTCCCCAAAAGTCAAACTCAACCTAGTTCCTTCACAACTACTGTTAGCACAAAAAAAAACAGGGGAAATTTGGGTAGGCACGAGAGTGACAACAATGGACTTGTTATTTGAACAAATTCCAAAATGTCAAGTACCAAAATGACTTAGAGAGGATTTGTTATTTAAAACAACATTCCAAGAAAGTCGGGTACAAAATATACCTTGAATGGATTTGTTAAATTCCAGGGCATGGGGTACCAAACGACAACAATGGGCTTGTTATTTGAACAAGATTCCATAAAGTCCGGTAAAAAAATGGCAAACAGAATTTGCTATAAAATCCTTAGCCAGTACTGCTGGCTTCTGAAAAACCGTGGCATACATTATCCAACCTGAAAAACAATCAACATATATACTAGCTTGTGCAAAAAAAAGACAAATAATTGTTTAACAACCAGTCCACAGCACCTCTTCCTAAAAGGAGGTATTCAGCGATCTTCATAAATCAGTCCAGGAATATATTTACTGTCTCGTGTAACATCCGACCGAATCAGTTAAATGAAAGAGTTCCTGGTCATCCAGGCAGGCACTGAGGTCATACCTTTTTGTTGGTTTCCCTACAGACGCGTAGGCCGCCGTGGGTCTGGCGTAGGTGGGCCAGTAGCACATTGGAGAACTGGGGAGAGCAGCGCGATGTGGTCACCCGGCCACAGGTCTCCCATCAGGCAGCAGGGCCAGGCGAGACCATCTGAGCATGGGTCCCATCTCCAGTACCTCCGGCGGAAAGTCAACCAGGCTGGGGATGGACCACTGCAGGTCCGCAGCTGTGCGACGGGCACACAGCACCCAGGACGACGGCCCAGGCGGAGGCGACGGAGGTCGGCACCCGTGAAAACCGGGGACAAACCCCAGTCCTCTGCCCCTGCCAGCAGCCAGAATGCTGACAAGCGACATGGCCCAGCAGCACCCAGGCGACAGGCAAAGTCCATTTTGCCTCAGCTGTCACCAGGAGAGATGCGCCGACTGCAGCAGGAGGATCCATCCATCGGGCCAGCTCTCTCTCCTCCCGGCCAGAGAAGCCCACAGCTGGCGAGAATAGGGAGCTGATGCAGGGGGTGCAGAGGTAGTTGGCTGGCCATGGTGTCCCGGGCTTCTTGGGCTGTGTCTCCTTGGTCCTTCTGTCTCCGATCCTGCTCGCAGCGCCAGTTGTGATGGTGTGGAGGGGTAAGGGGTGTGCAGGTGAAGACAGGCAGATGGTGATATGTGCAGGAACCAAGGGACAGCAGCCGGTCAAGAAGACGCAGTGGACGACGTGGAGTTTTCTCCTCTTTATTTCTCTCCCATGGCTAGGAGCTCAAACAGGAACACTCTCAGCGCACTGAGCGCGCTCTCTGCCTCTCACGCCAGTCGCTCACATCATGGAACTCTAGGGGAACACTCTCTCTTCTCACACAACGCTCGACTTTTATAATCATGTACCGAGCCGCAAAGCAGCGATACGGTGCCCGCCACGAACCGGGCCTCGCGAGGCCGGAACCACAGAATTTTGTGTTTTCTATGGCAGCTTCAGTGTTGTCTGGCTCGCTGACCGTTCAAACTATTAACACATATTTACTATCGATGAAAACCTCAGAACACAAGGAATAAAATGCAGTAAGTCACATTTGACAATTTTGTTCTGTACTAAATCATTGCTGATTATGTCCCAGAGTGAAGCCACTTTTAACAAGCTTACGTCATATTTTCCTTTATTTCGATGAAAGATACTAAACAGCGTGAAATTAATTTTGTAATGAATTAAAAGCTGGCATCTCGCTCTTTCTATACATATAAACTTCATTTTCCGAGACAGTGTCTAAGTGGAGAACTTTGCGTTCAAGTTTGATAGAAAACACAGCTGACTTTTCACCTCGCTGGGCCGTCGGCACCCACTTCTGACACAATTTTCAACTGAAAAATACTCTGTTGAAACGGTCTGTTAAATAATAAATTCTACACATTTTCAGTTGTATTCATAACAAAAATGGAGTCATTAGCAAGATTTCGATCGGGAAGTCCGAATTTCGTAGAATGATAATTTGGATCAAAACTCCGACAGTAAACAAAGAAGGCGACTCGCTAAAGGGGACCGGCGCTGTCAGTCATTTCGTATAGTCGCAAGCTTGTACAGAAAAGATCATAGGCATGCGATATACGAAATGAAAGCTTATGGACTTTACTTTTAACATGCATCTTCAGATTCTTCGGTTTTCCTCTTACTTTTTGTAAATCAAGAATTATTCAATATTTTATTCGACAGACAATTGAAAATGGCGCCAAGATTGCTCGTGCGAAAATACCAGTTTAGAGAAAATATGGGTTCTCAACCCAGTACGGTTGTAATGAATCAAATACATTAATTTTTGTCACTTTAGCGATGTACATACAACTATGTAGGTTCTGAGGTATTCATGATTTAAAGAATTTACACAATAAAAAAAAGGAGATTCGACCAAGGGAGGTAAGGGGGAAGATAACTTCTCGAACAAAGCATTTTCATCCACGAAAGGTAACCAAACGAAACACTGTTAGCACCCGGCTACATTGATATCAGTAGCACAGTAGAACCTCAAATCTGTACCAAACAGAATACAAGAATGGCCACTTCGGTGCCCCATATTACGGCATCAGTGCTAGACAGACAGACAGAGACAGAGAAACAAACAGAAAGATATCCACATGGACAAATCTGAGATTATGACTAATCAATGCTCGACTAATAAAGTTATATTGAAAGACACATTTTTCCTTTCTTTGTTTATTAGTTTGTTTTAACTCAGTTGATGCAGTCTGGGGCGCTCTTTTTCAGTGCCCCCCCCTCTCTCTCTCTCTCTCTCTCTCTCTCTCTTCTCTCTCTCTCTCTCTCTCCCCTCTCTCTCTCTTATTTTTCTCAGTTTTTTTCCCTTTTTCACATTATTTCTTTATATATTTCACCACATTTGCACACAAAACAAATATCATAACTAGACAGTCTGTCATTGATAAACGAAACTAACTTGGTGCTTCGCAGCGTACGTTGTTGCTGTTGTTGTTGTCGTTGTTGTTGCTTTAGTGACTGCTTTTCTTGCTTGTGAGTAATCACAAATCGCTTATCTTATTTTCGGGAGCAGGTGAAGGGGGGAAGGGGTGGAGAAGAAAGAGGGGTCAAGATGAGGAGAAAGGGTGGTGGTGGTGGTGGTCTGTGTGCTTGCTAACATGTCTGGTTTGTCTTGAGAGGCATGTAACAGCTCTGAATGTGTACACCGCTACCTTCATGTTACTGTACTGTACCGCGCCATCTACACATACCGTCCTGCGGAAAAGGGCCCCATAAACAAGGAAGTCGCCGAGTTTAAGTCACGTCAGCCACACTATAACATGTCAGCCTATGTGGGGACCTCCTTAAACAGATTTGAAATAAAAAACCCGGGAAAATTCCCGCACGAATGAAAGGTCGTGTATCCATTTCCTCTGTGTGGGGTGATTTCTTTTTTTATTATTATTATTATTTTGTGTGTGCGTGCGTGCGTGCGTGCGTGCGCGCGGCGCGCGCGCGCGCGCGTGTGTGTGTGGGGTGTGTGTGTGTGTGTGTGTGTGTGTGTGTGTGGTGTTGTGTGAAGGGGGTAGGGGGAGCTGTGTCGTTGGTAGGTACGATCAAAACCGAAGAAAGATTTGTTATCAGGGAATATATTGTGTGTCTGTTTGCCCCCAACGCTCCCCCCCTCTGTGTGTGTGTGTGTGTGTGTGTGTGTGTGTGGCTTCTGTCTTCAAACACGTCCCATTATCAGACATCATCATCTGACCGGCTGGGCAAGCACTACAGGCGGACGGACTTCAAAGAGTGAAGTATACAGCTCCGCTTTTAACTTGCCCTCAGTTCAGTGGTCCTCTGGGGCTGTAAATTATCGCCTTGACTTCAAGCGACAGACAGACAGACAGGGAGACGAGAAGAAAACCGATGTTCATAGCCTTTGGGCGACACACCTACATGACCAAGAAGCCGTTAGATGCCGCGCCGTGATATCGATCAGACAAGACAGTCGGCGCTCGCTCGCTTTCTTGCCATCTGTAAAGGGTGACCAAGCCATGCAACTTTAATGACTGTGCTCCACAGGGGTGAGGGAAGAAGACAGTGGGGTTGTGTTCGATGTCATGTGCTCGTCACAGACCTGCTTTTCCTCTCTCTCTCTCTCTCTCTCTCTCTCTGAGCACGTGCACGCACAAAAGATTCAACTCTTTTGTACCCTGTGACTCATTTGATAGGAAGAAGGGCAAGAATCATTAATAAAATAGTAACAACCCCACAACAGGAACAAAAGCATAACCAAATAATTTTATATAAACAAGATTAGGAATAGAGTTTTTAGAACTTACCGCAATGACAATGACAAACAAAGCACAAGACAAGACACGATGCATTTCAACCACTTGGGTCTTCATCAGGCGAAAAAATAAATCACATTTAACATGTGGGACAGTACAAACTACGAAAAACAAAAAAAGAGAATGAAAAATGACTCATCCGTTAATGTCCATGAAGGCGGAAATGACATGAGGCCAGGGGGATTATGGGAGAGGAAACAGAGAGGGGGGGGGGGGGGTTGCGTCAGGGGACGCGGAGGTGTGTGTGTGTGATATGATAGGGTTGTGTGTCTAGTTTATTAGGATAGTATGATATCTTTGTGAGGTTGTGGTAATGGTGGATAGATAAAAAAAAAATAAAAAAAAGGAGAAGAAAGGTGTGTGTGGGGGGGGGGGGGGGGGGTTTTGGGGGGGGGGGGGGGGTGGGGGTGGGGCGATTTTAAGGGGGATAAAACAAATTAAATTAGATAGAATGGAGGGTGTGCTGTATACTGTTGAAGTGTTGAAGGATGTGTGTGGTGTTATGTAAGTGTGTGTGTAATGTGTGGTGTGTATGTGTGTGTGTTGGTAGGGGATATTGCCAATGTTTGTGGAAGAGGTGGGTATGTGTGTTTGGTTAGGGGTTGGATATTGATGCCTTTGGGGGGTAGTGTGCCCATTTTGGAAATGAGATGGGATTTCTTGAGTGTGCTTCAAGTTTGTCACTCTGTGACTGCCATGATGCCTACTTTGACTGGTCGATGTTGTGTTGGGTTTGTGGTTTAAGTGTAGGGCGACGGGTTTGGGTCGGTGGTGGGCGGATTCGCCAGGTGTTTCAGCGGATGCGTGTTTAAGGTTGCTGACGTTTTCCCTATGTGATTTGCCACACGCTGGCGTGGATGGATAAAAATGTTGCGGCTCGACATGAGAATTGGCGTTTGACTGTGAAGGAGTTTTTGGGGCCTGTAAATGGTGTCTGGTTTGGTGAGGGCAGATTTGGCATTTGGGGTTTGGAGCAGGGTGAGTACCTGGTGGTGTGTTTGGGGTTTCTGTTCAAATGGATCGCCGAGGAGGTCTTTGGGGTTTTTGTCACGTTTTAAATGTGATTGGGTTTGGGGAGGGGGTTGTGGTATGTCAATGTGCCAATTGGTTGAGGTTTCTACAGATGGGAGGGTTTGCGGGTGGTGAGGAGGTAGGCTGTGGGTCTGTCTGTCTTGGTGGATGCTGGGTGTCCGAGCAGATGTTGGGATACATTGGTGCGCGGAAGTGCTGATTGAGGGATGGAAGGGGGTATCCGCGGTTGGTGAAGAATTGTGACTTTTGGCTGCTTGTATAGTGAAGTCTTCTCGTGGAGCAAGTCGCGGAGCGGAGAATTTGTGAGTATGGATGCTGTCTTTAGTGTGTGGGGTGGGAGGATGGTGTCTGGTATGATGTGGCGGTGGGTTTGTAGAAAATGGGGTTTTGAGTAGGCCTTCTTCTAGGGAGATGGTGTGTCGGAATTGGGACCGACTGCGAAATGGGTGGGTAAGTCGATAGATGGATGGAAGGTCTGGGCAAAGTTGAGGAATGTTGGGAGGTCTTGTTTTGGCTAGATGTGGCTCCAGTCCATCATCGATATCCTTTTGTACAGTTAGGTGGGGGGCCCTGGTGTTGTGTTGGAGTAGGCGGTGTTCCAAGTGCCCCATAAAGGGGCCCAAGCATAGGCTGGTCCATTTTGGTTACCTGGCAACACCCTATTTGTGAGAATGGTGCTGTGATTGAAATGTGTTCAGGGTAGGATAATTCACGAGTTACCAGAGTGGTGGTGGGGGGTGTTTTGTTAGTGGGGGCCGTTTGTCAAGGAAAAATGTGGGCCCTTATCCTCATTGGGGGATGGAAGTTAGGTGACCCACGTCAAGTGTGAAGAGGAGGTGGGTTGAAAACGGGTCTGGGTTGTGCGAGTTATCATGTGATGGTGTGGGTTTGTCTTTGAGGTATGTGGGGAGGCTTTGTCTGGGTTGAAGGGGTCTGGTATGCGAAATGTGTTCAGTGGGGCAGTGCAGGCTGAAACATGGGTCTGCAGTGTGTTCTTTTTTGTATTTGGGAGTAGGTAGAAGGTGGGTGTTGGTGTCTGTCTGATGGGGAGTTGGTGTAGTGGGTTAGATTTTTGGGAGTCGATTTTTCTTTGATTGAGTTAGAAATGAGTTCTGGTGTTGAGGGAGGGAGTATGTGTGAGTGGGGTAGAATTTGTGTTGGCAGTTGTTTGGCAATATCCCCTACAACCCCCAACACATTACAACACACATCCCCATTGGCAAATATTCCCTACCCTACCACTTCTACACAAATACAACCTTCTAACCCCACCACCCTTCACACTCTAAGAGTTACAGCAACCCTCTTTATTTTTCTTAATTTTGTTTTTATCCTTCCCTTAATCCCACCCCCCCCCCCCACACACACCACACAACCTTTCATCTCCTTTTTTTTTTTATTATCTACCCCCAATTCCCAAACACCACAAAAATTCTTCCTCCTATAACAACCCCCCCCCCCCCCCCCCCCCCCCCCCCCCCCCCCCCCCCCCGTTTCCTCTCCAAAATCCCTGGCCTCATGTCATTTCCCCCTTCATGGACATTAACGGATGAGTCATTTTTCTTCTCTTTTTTTGTTTTTCGTATTTTGTATGTCCCACTGTTAAATGTGATTTATTTTTTCGCTGATGAAGCCCCAAGTGGTTGAAATGAGCTGTCTTGTCTTGTGCTTTGTTTGTCATTGGTCATTGGGGGTTTAAGTTCTAAAAACTCTTTTCCTAATCTTGCTTCGTTCGCCGCCTTCAGTCACTCCATTTTGAAATTTTACTGAGCTTCATAATGACTGATCCCCTTTGTCGTGTTGTACTCCAGTCTCGTCTTCCACACTCTTTTACGTCACGTCCCCTGTTCTAAGATATCTTTGTGCACGCCGACACCCTTTGTTGTGTTTGCATTTCACGTCCTGTTTTCAACCCTTTTTGTGTGTGTGTGAAACCTGTAACCCCGTTTACCCTTTGTTGTGTTGTATTTTACGTCACGTCTTCGACCCCCTACATGAAATTGTGAACGCTGACTTCCACTTCTCACCCCCACTGCCTCATTTGATTCTTTTTTTTGTTTTGATTCGACTGTCCACCTTCCATTCTCCGTCACCTCCATTTCCCAAACTACACACTTTCAATCGTCATTCTGCATTCTTGATTCCCACTGTCTCTGTTCCATACTGCCCAACAACAACTAACACCCCCAACACAATGCCAACTGCCCAAATTTTCTCCCAAACCCATGCCAGCTTCTGCAGGTCCATTCAGTTTCTACCACCCCCATCCAAACCCTTCGCACTAGGCTATGCCAAAACACAGTTTCAGAAACCAAATCAGCATCCCATTTTTAACTTTCTTAAACAATGTCTTAAACTACACATCACACCCCGTGGCTTCTCACTTTCCCACACCCTTCCAACCTCCACAAACACCACTCTCATCACTACCACCGAAAAGATTCTCTTCCGGGCCCGTGTAAACTCATGTTGGCACATATAAAAAAACTCAGTTTCACCATGAAATCTCTCTCCAACCTTCTCCAACATTTTCAAACACAAAAAACAATCTTTATGCCCACAGCCCCTGCCTCCCAAACTCAGAAACTCATCCCTACACACAACCCAAATCATTTACAACCACTGCAACCAGACCCAAAAAAAACAAACTATCACAATTGCAAAACAGACAAACAACTACCCGCCCGGACCATTCTGCTTCCACAACCCACAACCCTGAACCACTACCACATCTGATTTACCACCACCCTCTTGTCTACTGCATCCCTGACAACCCCCCCCTCTCTGACGATGAAAGAATAAATCTTAAACAAAAGGACTTAAATTCATCCTACTCAAACCCACCACCCAAAAATCACCAGAACCACATTGCGTGGAAAAGGGTTTTTTTGGAAACTTCGTTGGATGGCAGCACTTGAAAAACATTACCAAAGGCCCCCCCCACCCAAAACTCTGACACCTTCACTCAACTTTTTCAAAACCCAATGCTCCCAACACCACCCTCAAAACAAATCCAGTGAAGTTGAACTCTACATAAAACATGCAAAATAGACATCAGCCGGATCAAATCCAAACCTGTCCGACACTGCAACCTTTCACAAAACCAACAAAAGCCCTCAATCAAATACGGAACGACAGGACATTGTCATCAAACCCGCGACAAGGGTGGTGCAGTGGTAGTTTGGGACAAACAACTATACATAGCAGAAGCACAAAAACAACTGTCCAACACAAATTTCTTACACCCACTCACAACATCACCCTCCCTCAACACCAGAAACTCATTGCTAACTCAATCAAAGAAGAAATCAGACTCAACAAGCTACCCACTACAGCCAAACTCCTCATCATGACAGACACCAAACAGCCCACCTTCTACCTACTCCCAAATACACAAAATGAACCCCACTGGCAGACCCCTTGTTTCGCCTGCAGCTGCCCCACTGAACACATTTCGCAATAAACCCAGACTTCCTCCTTCAACCATAGTACAAAGCCTCCCCACATACCTCAAAGACACAACCCACACACTCAACATGATTAACTCGCACAACACAGACCCCCCTTTTCAACCCAGCCCTCTTCACACTTGACGTCGTGTCACTCTACACTTCCATCCCCCCCACTGATGGACTAAGGGCCCTCACATTTTTCCTTGACAAACGGCCCCCCAACCAACAACCCCCCACCACCACTCTGGTCAGACTCGCTGAATTAGTCCTCACCTGAACACATTTCAATTCAACAAGCACACATTCTCCCCAAATTAGTGGTGTTGCCATGGGGGACCAAAATGGGACCAGCCTATGGGTTGCCTCTTCATGGGACACTTGGAACACCGCCTACTCAACACATACACAGGCCCCACACCTGAAAATGTACAAAAGGTATATCGATGATGGACTGGGAGCCAATCTATGCCAAAAAAAAGACCTCCTCAATTCCTCAACTTTGCCCAGACCTTCATCCATCTATCCCACTTACCTACACCATTTCGCAGTCGGTCAACTTCCTAGACATCACCATCTCCTAGAAGAAGGGCCTACTCAAAACTCCATTTTTTACAAACCCACCCACGCACATGCATACCTAGATATCATCCTCCACAACCCACACACTAAAGACAGCATCCCCTACTCACAATTTTTCCCTCTCCGCAGACTCTGCTCCGCGAGGAAGACTTCACTATACAAGCAGCCAAAATGTCACAATTCTTCACCAACCGCGGATACCCCCGTTCCCTCATCAAAAGGGAGCACTCCGCCGCACCATAGTGTATCCAGAAATCTACTCTGGACACCAGCATCCACCAAGACAGACAGACCCACAGCCTACCTCCTCTACCACCCCCACCACTCCCCATCGTAGGATCCTCAAATCCAATTGGCACATTGTCTAACACAAACCCGCCTTCCATACCAAACCCATGATCACATTCAAACGTGACAAAAACCTCAAAGACCTCCTCGTGCGATCCAGTTTGAAACAGAACCCCAGCTACACCACCAGGTACTCACCCCTGCTCCAAACCCAACTGCAAAATCTGCCCCCTCACCAAACCAGACACCATCTTACAGGGCCCCCAAAAACTCCTTCACAGTCAAACGCACATTCTCATGTCAGAGCCGCAACATTATATATGCCATCCACTGCCAGCTGTGTGGCAAGATCTACATAGGGGAAACGTCAGCACACTTGAAACACGCATCGCTGAACACCTGGCTGATATCCGCCACCACCGACCCAAAACCCCTCGCCCAACACTTCAACCACACCCAACACAACATCGACATGTCAAAGTTTGGCACTCTGGCAGTCACAGAGTGACAGCTTTGAACGCACAACTCAAAAATCCCCTTCATTTCCAAACTGGGCCCCACTAAACCCCCCAAGGATCAATATCCAACAATAACCAAACACACCCTACCCCCCTCTTCCACATCAGTTGGCAATATCCCCTCCAACACACACACATACACCCACACACATACACACACACACGTCATACACCACCACCACATCCCCCTTTACTCACTTCATTCAGTAGTTACAGCAACCCCCCATCTATCTAATCTTAATTTTGTTTTGATCTTCCCCCTTAAATACCCCCCCCCCCCCCCCCCACACAACCTTTCTTCTCCTTTTTTTTTTTTTTTTTTTTTTTTATCTATCCACCATTACCACAACCCTCACAAAGATATCATACCATCTAATAAACTAGACACACAACCTATTATATCACCACCACACACCCCCGCGTCCCTGACGCAACCCCCCCCCCCCCCCCCCCCCCCCCCCCCCCCCCCCCCCCCCCCCCCCCCCCCCCCCACCCCCCCCCCCCCCCCCCCCCCCCCCCCCCCCACCTCACCCCCCCCCCCCCCCCCCCCCCCCAAAAAAAAAACCGGCCCCCCACCCCCCCCCCCCCCCCCCCCCACCCATTTCCCTTCCCCCCACCCCCTTTTCTTTGTAATCTGGATTTGAACCCTTTTGGATAACGATCTTTCCTGCTTCTAGGCATCCATTCAAGTGAATCTCTCCTAAACCTGCTTCATTTTCGTCTTTCCTTCTTGCGGGCAAAACTTTTTTCGGATTCAGTCTCCCGTTTTCTCTGCATGGCATTTTGAGGGTCAACCTAAACGGTAAATGTTAAAATTTTTTTTCTTACCTAAAACCAGACACACCGCAATTCATAGCGAAAAGGTTTGATGCAACCCAGCGACCTCACAAGCTTTATACGTGGTCCAACTGATCCCGCAAAAATGACAGAACGATTAATCACTCATAGCGCCAGGAGGGAGGGGAAAGAAAGGTCTGGCTGGTAACTGACGACGCAGACACACGACAACTTTTAAACACAGCCCCAGACACACAAAAACATAAATGACAGACAGGCCAAACACCCCCCCCCCACCCCCCCCCCCCCTCTTGTTCCTCTCTCATAATCCCCCTGGCCTCATGTCATTTCCGGCCTTCATGGACATTAAACGTGATTGAGTCATTTTCATTCTCTTTTTTTGTTTTTTCGTAGTTGTACTGTCCCCACATTAAATGTGATTTTATTTTCTCGCTGATTAAGACCCAAGTGTTTGAAATGCATCGTGTCTTGTCTTGTGCTTTTGTTTGTCATTGTCATTGGCGGTAAGTTCTAAAAACTCTATTCCTAATCATGCTTCGTTCGCCGCCTTCAGCACTCCATTTGAATTTATATAAACAATTGAAATGATTCTTTCGAGGCGAAATGCACACACATAAACGACTTTACATAGTTTGACAAATTTACTCAGTTTTAACTGATCTTCTTAGCCACCAGAAATCTTTATATTTTTGTAATCAAAATAGGATTTAAAAGAAAGGTCATCTGGTAGGAATGAAATCAAATCTTGTACCATGCTTATACAATACTAGCGCATTCCATAATCAAGTAGAATTCGTCTCCTAATACTGCATTCATTTTTTCCATCATTTACAAAAAACATTCATTGCGGGACTAAAAACTTTTATTTCTCGGATTCATTCATCAGTTTATGGCTGCAAGCATGGCAGTTGATGTATGGGGTCATAAGCATAAATCTGGTAACTGGTGGGATTATTCTTTTCTTACTGATCGACTGGGCATGAGCACACAGAGCAAGTTCATAGCGAGAAAAGGTTTGAAATCTATAGCCCAGCAGACTACACAAAGCTTTACTACATTTCCAAACTGATACGCATCAAATGACATTGTGAAAACAGATTAAATCATCATACATAGTCGACGTAAGCAGATAGAGAGATAGAGAGAGAGAGAGAGAAGAGAGTCTGTCTGGCAAACTGACTTGACTGAAAGACAGACAGAACAGACGTACACAGACAGACACACAAACGTACACTCTAAAGACAGACAGGCAGGCAGGAGGGAGGGGTGGGGTGAGGGGTGGATGTGGAGGGTGAACGCAATTCCCTTTTCTTTGTGTAACTGATTGCCTAACTAGCAGAGAACAGAGATCGTGACCGGTACTGGTGTAGGGATAACTAATGCCAGTGACGGAGTGACAGACGGTGAGGGACCGTACATGTGCACAACAGACATTAAAACCATACACTACCGACTGACATGCTCCACAGTCAAACCGGAAGTGACAATTCGATCAGACATCTTAGTTTCTGGAAAAAAACCCTACTGAACTGTGTTCGTTAACACAACACACACACACACACACCCAACACACACACCGGCAGCACACTCACACACGAGGCAAGGCACACTACACATGGCACGCACACACCCACACACCGGGGGTGGGGGCGGGGGGGCACATACTACACACACACACACAACACACACACACACTCCACACACACACACACACACACACACACACAACAACACCACATCACACACACACACACACACACACTACACGCACGCAACTCACGCACGCACATCACGCACGACGCACGCACGCACACACACACACACACACACACACACACCAATAATAAGTTCTCATAATATTGAAGTAGCTTTCTTCCAGGTTCTCGATCAGTTGCATACAGGTTCTTGGTGCCTCACTGTCTGTCTGTCTGTCTGTCTGTCTCTCTTTTTTTTAATTTTTTTTTCCCGTTTTAGTGCTTAACAATAGTTACACTGTTGCAGGTCGTGTGTGTGTGTGTGTGTGTTGTGAGTGTGTGTGTGTGTGTGTGTGTGTGGGTGTGTGTGTGTGTGTGTGTGTGTGTGTGGTGTGTTTGTGGTGTGTGTGTGCGCGCGCGCGCGTCGCGCCGCGCGCGCGCTTCTAATCATGACCACCTTATTTGTGTTCTTTCATACATGACAGTTCTTTCACATTGTTTGATTTCACTGATATTCATCGGCGAGTATGAAGCCTATTTAATCTAAACGCTCCCTACGTTTCATTCCATGTTGATCAATTATGCATAGGTTATTTGAATTATATTCGAGTGGGCGTATGCGTGATTGTTCTAAATATTACACATTCAATTCACACACACACACACACACGACACACACACACACACACACACACCACACACACCCACAACTCACACACACACACACTCTCTCTCTCTTCTCTCTCTCTTCCTTATCTCTCTCTCTCACATGGGGGGTGAGATAGAGAGAGGTAGAGAGAGAGAGAGAGAGAGAGTAGATAGAGAGAGAGAACCCGAAGGGCGGGGGGGGGGGGGGGGGGGGGTGGACAGGAGACAGAGGACTCGTGGACACGTTCACAAGGACTACATGTAAGTGAGACATGGAGTAACATAGAGAGGCAGAAAGTGAAACAGGTAATGCAGAGATTATTAGTAGGATACGTTTGGAAGAGAGATAGACATTGAGAACATGTGAGACAGGAGACCGAACATGTAAACATAGAAAGATAGACAGGCATTCAGACAGGAGACGTAGAGACCAGTAACCAGGAAACAAGGATAGAGAGACAGACATTGATAAGGAACGTAAGACAGTAACAGGAAACACGGATAGAGAGACAGGCATTCAACCGAATGACGTAGAGACAGTAACAGGAAACTATGGATACAGAGACCGGCAATTCAGAACGAGTAGGAGGGACGCTGAAGACAGTACAGGAAACAAAGATAAGAGACAGAGCAATGAGACAGAAGAACTATGTGAGACAGTAACAGGAAACACGGATAGAGAGACAGTCATTCAGACAGAAGACCGTAGAGACAGTAACAGGAAACATGAAACAGAGACAGGCATTCAGACAGAAGACTCCGGAGACAGTAATCAGGAACATAGATAGAGAGACAGACATTGAGACAGAAGACTATGTGGAGACAGTAACAGGAAAACGATAGAGAGACAGGGCATTCCAGACAGAAGAACTAGAGACAGTAACCGGCAACATGGATACATGAGACAGGCTTCAGACAGAAGACGCGGAGACAGTAACAGGAAACCATAGATAGAGAGACGACATTGAGACAGAAGACATATGTGGAGGACAGTAACAGGAAACACGATAAGAGACAGGCATTCGACCAAAGACGAGAGACAGTAACAGGAAACATGGATACAGAGACAGGCCATGTCAGACAGCATACGCGAGACAGTAACAGGAAACATAGATAGAGAGACAGACATTGTGACAGAAAGACTATGTGGAGACAGTAACATGAACACGGAAGAGGACAGGCATTCAGACAGAAGACTAGCATACTGTAAATCAGAAACATGATAGAGATACAGGCATTCATACAGAAGAGACGTAGAGACTGTAACAGGAAACATGGATAGAGAGACAGACATTGAGACATGAGACCGTAGCAGGAAACATGGACAGATAGACAGCAATTAGAGAGCAGCAGGACAGACCTTTAAGAGGTAAACATTCATGGACAGACATAACAGAGAACAGTAAAACAGACAGATGAAATTAGAAAGGAAACAAAGACATGGAAGACAGAACAATTAGATATTTATAATCGTGAAAAAGACATTTAGGTGAGAATAAAAACTATATATTTTGAGAGGAAACAGACATGTATAATTAGGGAGAAAAACGCCAAGAGACGGGCAGTGCCGCGCAATGGCAAAGAAAGAGACATACCGAGAAAAAAGGAAACAAGAAAGAGAAACAGACATTAGAAGAGGACCAGAGACAGAGACAGAAATATAAAAAAAACAGAACACCAAGAAGGCAGACAATTATTTAAAATGGAAGAGAAACAGATATTATATATATTAAGAGTGTAACGGGAACAGTTACAGAGAAACTGAAACAGACAGACAGACCGGAATCAGAGAGTGACCACACAGACAAATAATTGAAGAAGACACTGAGAACGACAAGTACAGAGGAAAGGACACAAAAACATTTAAAGAAGAAAAGACGCAGAGTGACAGACATAAGAGAGGAAATAGAAAACACCCCTAGTATAAGGGAATAGAGAAACACACAGAGAGCAAACAAACGAGACAGACAATTAGAAAGGTTAGGCAGACAGAAAAACGATCAGGGAGCACACTGATACGAGAGACAGACATGAGAAAGGAACATACAAAGATCACAATTAGAGGGAGACAGAGAGATCGAGAGGACAGGCCGACAGACAGTTTCATGGGAAACATACTCATAGAGACAGACAAAAAAAGTGGCAACAGAGACAAAGGACAGACAATAATGACACAGAGACAGAAAGACGGAGAATTAGTCAGAACATTGAAGAAGAGACAAGACGATCAAGAAGACATATTAAAGGACTGAATAACCGACAACTAGACAGGAAGAAGAGACAGACGCAGCGAATCATTAGAAAGGTCAGAGGTTAGTCTCTTCTTTTCATTTTATCACATTCAAACAATCCATTAGAAAACACTACACGATACACTGGTATACACCCCTTTTCCGCGCTCTCTATATCTCCAATGGTTCAGATGCGTTTTCGTCTAACACCAAACCGCCTACATGGACCTTTTTTAGCGCTGATATCAAGACTTTAGCGAAGCCAGTCTTGTCCCTGGAAAAAACATGAAACAAACACAACCAAGCACTGTGCAACATAGCAACGTTCAGTCTTTAACATGATCACAAACGACTGACATTCTTCTTGACATGATAATATATGCTCAGGCGCAAGGTACACGCCGCTTAATATTACCATCCCATACTTTGAAGAAAAAAAAAAAGGGGGGGGTAAGGGGAGTAAAAATATTTAAAGTAAACTCAACCGTACCACAAACAATAACGCAAAATGGAAAGAAGACACTGGCAAAGGTACAGCTAGTGTCCAATAATTAACCTTGTACTTTTCCTCATTATCCAGAAGTCAATTTACAAACAAAAGCTGGCAGGTTTGAATTGATACGACTTTCAGACACCCCTCGCTCCTCCTCACCCCTAGCCCAGTTTATCCGCCCTCATCCCACTGCATCCCCTCCAAACAACATACACTCTAAAAATTAAAAATGTGATTTCACCAGAATAAAATTCTTTTCTTTTTTCTCACAAATATACAACATTCTTTACTCTAAGGCCACACCAGTCCGACAGCCCATCGTTTATTCCGTGCACCTTGTCGTAAAACTGTGTGAACAGAAGTTTTACATGAGGAAGGACGGGGAGGCACGGGAGAGGTAAGAGGTTGTAACGCTTGAGGTATGGGTGAAAGAGTGGAAGGGATGTGACTAAACTTCCAAAGAAATCACTGGAAAAAAGAACAGGTTTATCTGGAACAAAGTGCATGGCAAAGCGAAGAATCCACAACTGGTGAACGCCGGGCAGGGGGAAGGGAAGCGTGGGTGGGGGGAGACTGGAACAATGAGTGTTACGGTGGATTAGTTGACCAGGAGGCGAACATGGGATCATCAACAATTTAGAGAACACCGTCTTCTAACGCCTTCACCGCTCCCCGCCCCAACCCCCACCCTCCCCCTCCAACCCCCACCCCCAACCCCATCACATCGCTGCACGCCTTGGGTTTCCCTTCACAAATGGTGTCGGTGTATGTGCAAACGGCTGGTATGGAGTAGGCGCCTAGGCAGCCTGGACAATTCTGTTTGTACAGTTGTAAATCGCAACACAATCAGAACAACATAAAACACACAGAACAGCGCAACTCAATACAGCGCAAACACAATTCAAATACAATATCACGCATCAATACGATATAATTCAAAACAACAACGATGCATCTGGAATAACTTACACAACCCAATACAACATAACAGCAATCCATGCAACACAGCATAAACAACACCGAAAATTGCAATGCAACACCATCCAGTGCAATGCCACAGAATGCACATAACGTAACAGTGCGAAGGCAATGCAATACAACCATAAAAAAAAAGGACATGAGATGCAACATAATGCAATAACACCTCATAAACACAATGGGTAATACAACATAACACAATTCACACAACATAACACAATGTGAATGCAACATAATGTGCAATACAACCTAACACAATTTTATCAACATAATTCAATACAACATAACACAATGTGAATGCAACATAATGCAATAACAACATACACAATGTAATGTAACAGAACACTCAGCAATACAGCAACAACACAACACAGTGGAAAACAATACACAAAACCACAGAAACAATACAACCCAACACAATGCAATACAAGAAAAGAAACACAACACAGCACAGTTCCATTCAATATACAATACGAACAACTTATACAATACAACGCACAATATAGAACATACCAACAACCGCAATAATTTATAGTACATACCCATACACCGCAATATACACCACTATGTACAATACAATACAAGTACCATACAAACAATGCAATACAGTACCATACCTACAACGCAATATAGTTACCATACCTACAACAGCAATATAGTAACCGTACGTACAATACCAAATACAGTACCATACACACAATGCCTATACAGTACCAGAACCTACAATGCAATAAGTACCATACCTACAATGCAATACCGTACCAATACGTACAGTACAATACAGACCCATACTACATGCAATGCAGTACCATTCGTACAGTACAATACAGTACCATACTTACAATATCAGTACAGTACCATACAAACAATGGCGATACAGTAACCATCTGTGCAATGCAAATACGGTACCACTACGTACCAATGCAGTACAGTACCATACGTAAAATGCAGTACAAGTACCATACTAAACAATGCAATACAGTACCAACGTGACAATGGCAGTACAATACCAACGTACAACTGCAGTATCAGTACCCATACACACAATGCAGTACAATGTAACCATACAAAACAATGCAGTACAGTACCATAACAAACAATGCAGTACAGTACCATATGTTCAATGCAGTACAGTACCATAACAAACAATGCAGTACATACCATACTAACAATGTCAAACAGTCAACCATATGTTGCAATGCAGTACAGTACCATATGACAATGCAGAACAGTACCATATGTGGCAATGCAGTACAGTACCATAGTGCAATGCAGTACTTAACCTATACAAACAATGCATACAGAACCATAAAGTGCAAGCAGTACAGTACAAAACAAACAATGGCATACTGTAACCATATGTGCAATGGCAGTACAGTAACCATATGTGCAATGCAGATACATTACCATACAAACAATGCATACAGTACCATATGTGCAATGCAGTACAGTACCATTCAAACAATGCAATACAGTACCATATGTGGCAATGCAGTACAGTAACCATACAAACAATGCATACAGTACCATATGTGGCAATGCAAGTACAAACCATATTGTGCAATGCAGAACAGTACCATACAAACAATGCATTACAGTACCAAAACAAAACAATGCAGTACAGTACCATACGTACAAAGCAGTACAGTACCATACAAACAATGCGAGAACAGTACCATACGTACAATCAGTACAGAAACATAGCGTGCAATGCAGTACAGTACCATACAAACAATGCAATACCGTACCAGTAAGCACAATGCAATACAGTACCATACGAACAATGCCGCACACAGAACGTTACAACACAACTCGTACCAATCTACCCAAAGCCAGCCTTTTACAATGCAACCCAACCCAACCATGCGCAAGTCCATATACGTCATATATTCCAGTATGGCACATAGCATGGAAACGAATTAGCAGCAATGTCACGTTCGCCTTCCGGTTGGGTCACAAATGCACTTTCATGATGGTTTATATTACCCACCACACAATGCGTTTCTGTGCTCACAGACTGGGAACCATGCTACCTCAATGTATGTTCAGCTGTCAGCCCCGTCATGCGTTGGGACCAATAGTCATTTTTTTCCATTTTTTTTTTTTTTTAAACAAATGATCACGAACCGACGAGAAGGTATGGGAGCAGGATGTTTGGTGTGAGAGGGTAGTGGAATGTAGGGAGATGTAGAGAATGGTTAGGGAAGTTGAGACAGGAAAGAAAATTTCCTAGAAAGTGAAGACTAAACTGGTGAGAGGACCCGGAAAAAATAACAAAATAAATCTCATCTCCTCTCTCTCCTCTCACCCTCTCCTTCTCTCTCTCAATCTCTTCATCTTCATCATTCTCTCTCTCTCTCACATCGGAGCCTAGCATATTAATAAATCTAAAACTCAACACACATTGCTCAGACGGTGGTGGGTGTGTGTGGTTGTGTGTGTGTGTGTGTTGTGTGTGTGTGTGTGTTGTGTGTGGTGAGTGTGTGTGTGTGTGTGTGTCCGTGCGTGCGTGCGTGAGGTGTGTAATGTTAGCCTTACCCATTTAACACATGCTTGCATCACTATAGCAAACTGCGTCAGTTGAAATATGTATATCAACTTTTATTAAACAGAATTAGACTGGTGATGATGTATAAAGATGGGCCAACTGAAACTTGGGTGTATTAGAAATTGTGCTATCGGCATGTCCTTTTCAACACACACCCCTCCCTGCGTTACATACGCGTGCGTGCAAGCAACGTGTGTGATGTGTTTGTGTGTTTGTGTGAGTGTGTGTGTGTGTGTGTGTGTGTGTGTGGTGTGTGTGTTTGTGCGCGCTGCGCGCTAGTAGGTTTGCTTTTGACGCGCGCGTGTGTTTTATTATTATCGGAATGCCTTAAACGCGAAGCTGAAACCCTGCAAGGACGTTAAAAAAAGAAAACAGAAAGAATCCTACAAAACCGGGAAGAGCTCGAAAAAACAACAACAATGTGGAACCACATGCAAAACCATAATAGAATCCTTGAGGAAGAAATAACATAAACATGTTACAGGTGACGGTTTGTTGCGCTTAAAACAGCACTACCCGTTTTTCCCAGAACAATGGTAATTACCAGAACCCATCCAACTGAAACTCAGGAACTGTCTTCAGTACAGTACCATACGAAGGAGGGACCTCCATATGGAGGACCTTTCAATGTATGTCTTGAGCCACGGCCAAGTGGAGGTATTCGAAGGGTTAAGGGTTATGAATGAACGGCACCACTCTGCTTTAACCATCATACGTGAAGGATAGCTACACATTTCCTTCAAATTCTGAAGACTGGAAAAACCACGAGCGGAACCTTTGCCTAGGGTACCCTGATAGTCACTGTAGATGTTGTAGGACTTTATACCAACATTCCTCATCATTAATGTAGGCGAATCCCTGGCAGAAATGTATGGATGAGTTTGGTCATGTTACAGACAAGACCCCATGTACCACACCAAACTACTGGACATTGTAAATCACATCCTGTCTAACAATGTCTTCAACTTTGACGGAGAGCACTTCCGACAAATTACAATGGAACAGCGATGGGCACTCCTATGCACCATCTATTGCCAATGTGTTCATGGGCTTGTTGAGAAGAGGATCTTGGCACAGTCACCATGGCACATTGATCTCACCATGGGCGTGAAGATAACATCGATGACATCATCATGTTGTGGATGCAGTGTGTGCAGAACTTGAAGGAGTTTTCTCTGACCTGGCTAACCTGCCAGCATCCAACTAACAAATCCCCGCCCATTAGGAACAGTGCTAACCCTACCTGGATGTCAGTCATCCGCATCGAAAACGTCAGATCACCCACCGACCCTGTCACACCAAAGAAACATATGCGCACATGTACTTGCCGATCAACACATTTCACCACTAACACTGCATTAGGGGAATACCATAGATATACGGACAGTGCCTACGTATACGCCGCATTTGTTCTGAGGAAGACAATTCCAGCAGAGAAGCAAAATAACTACAGCAAAAGATTGATCAAGAGTGCTATCCATCAACGCTTGAGGAGGCATCCATTGAGAAGGTGAAAAGTTTATCTCAAGGAGTGACGCTCTCAACTAAGTATCAGAAATAACAATGCAGAGAGGAGTGCCGTACAACATCACCCATAACCCATCGAATCCTCCACTTGGCCAGATGGCACCAGACATACAATGAAGGTCCTCCATACAATGCAGTAGGAAGAACAAGCTGATCCATTTCCTCCCATCGTTGAGGGAACGAAACTGAGCACTAACCTCGCGCAAACATCTGATGCAATCATGCTTGCCTCACTGAAGAATCACAGACTAGTATTGTGCGATCGAGGTGAAGATAGTACAAGTAAAGATGCAACAGTGCTGCCACAAATGTATACAAACGACGGTGTATCATCAGCCAAGAACATCTGCAGAATCACCAAACTTCACCCCGCGTCCAGGGACTGGTCAATCTTTTACATCAGAGATATGGTCCTCTGTACTTCCAACAAAAAATCTGGTGAACTTATTGACAGGGCATGCGTGTCATGTAAGATCATTATGTTGGGGAAGACCGGCAATACCCCGCGGAGGGCATCTATTCCACAGGTAAGGACATCAGGCACCAAGAGGATACTTTGGTTGCCAAACACTTTAAAGGCCCCGTCACCAGATGACTGACCTCCGCTGCACAGTCATCGAACTTATGAAAAAAACATGGACATCAATAAAACGAAGAAGAGAGGGAGAGTTTCTGGAGATAAAATCTCAAGACGAACTATCCACAAGGCTCAATGTTTGGTCTGCGTGACCATAGAAACGGTGATGAAGAAGGAGTTATGCACGAGAGAGAGAGAAGAGAGAGAGAGAGAGCGAGAGAGAGAGAGGGCGAGAGAGAGATTATGTCACAATGTCACCTAAGGACGGTCATTTTATTATTGCTTACGTTGTATTCATGTGCGGCCCTGAAGAAGAAGCAGTGGCTCGAAATCTTGCGGCTTAAACAGACGGTGTTTTGAGTTTTATTGAATTTAATTATATTTCCACTTGTGAGGAACACTAAGAATCCTTCAAGGATCCACCGACAAACCCAAACTGCTAGAATGAGCTTTGAACTGACATTCATTTGTTTACATCAAAATGACAACGACCAAGAACAATTTGCCATTCCGCCTTCATCTGATCAGGTTAACCCACATAAGCTATTTTCTACTTGCCTGCAGCTTATACAGACAAGTTGACGCGTTTCAAATCTCACACAAGGCAGTTTCTTGGCTCATCATGTCTCTCAAATGGAATTGACGCCGAAAGCTTAGAGCTTCACTTCGCATTCTCCGATTACCTGATGATCAAAGTCTTGATCAACAACAACAGATCGACTTTACTCATGCAGAACAGAGCATCAAACGAGCCTGGCACAGAGTTCTCTAACGAGGCAGCAGCCCCGACTTGGAGCTCAACTGAACATCGCGCGAAAAGCATGCTGGAAAGGCACAGTGAGTGAACGTGAAAATGAGCCCGCTCTTTCATATCCTGCGTTATAAAGAAGAGTATTTGGCAAGAACATAGTAACCAAGAAAAATAACAACTAATACAGCTTTTGAAAACAGTCAGGGGCCTATCACCACACAGGCCAGCATGTTGACGCCAGCCCTGAAAGAACTGACAGTAGGCACAAACACGCAGCCATAAAATATCAGTAATGGCCGATGTCTCCTGCACCAGTACAAACGATCAGGACTTTCATTGTGAACCCCTAACCGGACTGACAGTTAGTCGAAAAACACAGTGAGACGCAACCAAAACAACAGTCCACCACTGCACCAGTGCATCACTGGTCAGCAAGCCTCTCAGCCATCTAGGGCTCCCGTAAACGTAACTCATCGCGATTACGCCGAAGACACTTCTTAACCCTGAACCGGTCAAGTTCTCACCATATCATCTGTGACACTATCAGATAAAACAACGCAAGGTTTCTACTCCTACGCCCCAATTTTCTGCCCGCACAACGCCAACATCGTACAATGAACGACAACTGTTGGATTGACATGAAGGAGGGGATAAGACGACTACGCCTGAAGGAAGTTCTTCTATGAGGTAGACCCCCAGCAAGATTGCCAGCTTCTTTGAATGTTCTACAGAAAGACCTACTGGCAACACCTACAGCAGGGACAACGCCCTTGAAGCGTACTGAAACACCAATGTAAACCCTGGTGGACAACAACATACCCCAACCACCTAACTCGAAACCTCAGCAAGGATGAACGTAGGGCCATCAAAGATCTGAAAGGAGCTGGTTTCATATAGAAAAGGTGAGAAATACATCCTGCTGATAAGGGGGTACAGTAGTAGTGCAGGACTTTGATCAGTACAAAGCCGAGGCTCACACCCATCTGAAGAATACTGCACATTATGAAAGCTTCCAGCAAGACTCTACATCCAACTTGCACAGGTCTCCCAACGGACACTTCATGGGGGAATTCACAGATCTACTGATGCAAAGTCATTGATGAGAACTGCACAAAGGGTCAAGATTTTAGATGCAACGCAGTCAGAACTCCACCAGTTCTATCACCTACCAAAGGTTTCAAAAAGACCGCAGAAATTCCGCCTGGAATACCTATCATCTCTGTAGTCAATGGACCTCTACTTGATAAATCTGTCAAAACTGTTAACTTTTGGCTTCAGCCAGTAGACCGTGCTTTAAAAACCATCAAACGTGAAGGATACTACACATTCCTTCAAATTCTGTGAAGACGAAAAACCACGAGCGTACCTTTGCCTTAGGAACCCGATATCACGGTGGTAAGATGTGGTAGACTTAATAACCAACATTCCTCATCATGAAGTTTGGCGATCCCCTGGCATAAATTAAGAGTGAGTTTGGTCATGTTACAGACAAGATCCCCAGTAGCCACCAAACTACTGACATTGTAAATCACATCCTGTCTAACACTGTCTTCACTTATGAACGGAGAGCTCATTCCGACAAATAACAGTGGAACAGCGTGGTCACACCTATGGCAACCATCGATTGCCAATGTGTTTCATTGGGCATGGTGGAGAAGAGGAATCTTGCACAGTCTCCATGGCACATTGAACTCACCATGTGGCGTAGATACATCGATGACATCATCAGTTGTGGATGCAGGGGTGAGCAGAACTTTGTGAAGGAGTTTCTGACCTGGCTGAAACATGCAGCATCCAACGATCAATGTTACCGCCAAATTATGAACAGTGGCTATCCCTTACCTGGATGACAGCATCAGCATCGAAAAACGGTCAGATCACCACGACCTGCACACCAAAGAAAACATAATGCGCACATGTACTGCCGATCAACTCATTCACCCAACGACAACACTGTTGCATGAATGGGATACCATATCGGACATTGCCTACGAAAACGCTGCAATTGGTTTCGTGAGGAAGACCAGTTCCATCAGGAGAGAAGCCAGACCTACAGCAAAGAAAGATCATAGGGGCTATCCCGCAACGCTTTGTGGAGTCATCCATTGATAAGGTGAAAGTTAACTCAAGGATGACGCTCTCAACTAGGTGAGCAGAAAGAACAATGCAGAGATGCGTGCCGTTCATCAACACCCTACCCCTTTACGAAGTCCTCCACTTGCCAGTTGGCTCAAGACATACATGAAGGACCTCCATACAGCATGGAGAAGACCAATGCTGTTTACCAATCCACATCGTGGAGGAAAGAAACTGTACAAACCTCCGCAAACTGCTGATGCAGATCATGCTTGCCCCTGATGTATTCTCAGACTAGTATTGGGCGATCGAGGTAAGAAGTACATTAAAGAAGCAACAGGGCTGCCACAAATTGTGACAAACCGACGGTGTACATCTGCAAAGAACATCTGCAGGCAGGAATCAACCAAACTTCAACCACGTCAAGGAACGTGGTCAATCTTTTAACATCATAGATGTGGAGCCGCTGTACTTCCCAACAATCTGGTGTACTTGATTAACGTGCAGTTCGAGTCATGATGATGCAGTATGTTGTGAGACCGGGCAAAACCTCTGGCGATCCTTCTAAGCCCACAGGTATGACATCAGTCACAGAAGGATACATAGGTTGCCAAACACGTTTATAATGGCCCCGTCACGCAGTTGACTGACCTCCGCACACAGACATCGAACTTATGAAAAATCCAGGAACATCATAAACGAAGAGAGTAGGTAGAGGTTCGGTAGATATAGCTCAAGACGTGACTATCCCACAAGGCTCAATGTTTGAGTTCAGAGAGACCAGAGAAACGGAATGATGATGGAGATTGTCAAGAGAGAAGAGAGAGAGAAGAGAGAGAGAGAAGAGAGAGAGAGAGAGCGAGAGCGAGAGAGAGATGATGTCACATGTCACCTATGGACGTTCATTTTTTCTATTGCGTCACTTGTTGTCAAAGGCGGCCTGAAGAAGAGCATTGCACGAAATGCTTTGCGCATAAAACATACGGTGTTTTGTGTTTTTATTGAATTTAATGAACGTCATCATACTGAGAGTTCAAGACACGAAATCGATCATTTGTTCCTTTTCGCTCAGAAGATTACATCTAACACCTCCTCTACAACGCATAGTAAACAGAAACAATTAATACACACCAGTGGGTGTGGCTTTGTTTGTAAAGGTAGCTCGGGATCGGTAAGTATGATTTGATTTCGTCTGCCTGTTTGAACACTGCAGTCCCTTCAATGTTCGAAGACTGAAACTCCAAAACGAGGTTAGCCCGTCCTGCTTAGACCTTTTTTTTTTTTTCTTTTTTTTTTTAGAACGACACGAAGGCAGACGATTCCCACCATCGTTATCGATGTACCTACCTCCGTAATTGTCGAACGCAATCGGGGAAAATCAAGGAATAGGACGAAGCCATCGACAAGGTAACGTATTAATTTCAGATTGCCCACATCCAAATCTTGCTGCTTTCATAAACATTACAATTATAATCCCTTATGGCCATTATCCAATCATGCAACAATGAATTTACCCCATGACCGGTTTATAATTATCCTCTGCTGGCGCGGATTTAGTGGAAATAGTAGTCGAGACTAATCGATGCAGGCAGAGTGACGGCGAATCCACGACGGTTGAAGCCTGAACGAAGAGTCAAGTGGTTTGACATAGACAGGACCAAGAGAGAGAGAGAGAGAGAGCACATTGACAACAAACCGCTGAGATCAGAATTTAAAACAAAATCATAGGGAAAGGTCTGGATGTAATCTACGTTCAAGCTCTGTGCTGATCAGTTTACATTTCTGTTTCACATCGCGTTTTTTTTTTTTTTGTTTTTTTTCTTTCTTTCTTTTTGCTTCAATTCTATGGTGATTTTTCCTTTCTTTATTGTATAGGGACAAACAGCTTGTGTAGCATTGGCTAATATAGCCTGCATGTGGGACAGCATAAAAACTGTACACTATGAGGTTTTGGTGTAGCGCGCCGAGAGAGAGCAGGAGGATGTGCATGGGGGAAGTGGGGTGGGGAGGGGGGGGGGGGGGGGGGGGGGGGGAGGGGAGGGGAGGGGGAGGGGGTATTACCTTTCATGTCACTTCTATGCAGGTCGATGCCGTCTTATTAGTCCATCCACCCTGTGACGAACAGGAAGGGAAAAACAGATGACCACTCTCTCCACCAATGATAGGGCGTGTACAATCCGTTATGCTGGGTGAGTTGGTGGTAGTGGTGGCAGTAGAAGAAAAAGAAACACCGAAGTGCTGGGTATGACCCAGAGAAGCACTTGTCTTCACCTGCCTTTAGAGCAGCCCTGTACCACCCTTGGAGGCCTGCACTGTGTAGACGATGGTACAGCAACGCGCAGGACACTCCAATAATATATCAAGGGAGCATAAACTGCTCCTGTAACATAGGTAAATCAGACTGCAGTATGCAACACATAACAGCCATAAAATAGCACCCCCAAGGGGTGTAACAGCCCTATTTCATGACTGCAGAGCCCACCGGCGAGAAACACCACCCTCAACAGCTGCCGAGCACAACCCCACAGACCCAACCAACCATGCCCACGGACAGATGAAGAGAGTTGTGCCACTCCAGACAACAGCCAAGCTTTCGCGCCATAAACGTCTTATGTGCCCTCAATAGAGAATCCAAAGTTGTAGTCTATCGCCCACTGTCAACAGGACATACCCTGTGGACAGTGGCGTCTTTCCTCACCGTCCACTGGACCTTTCTCCCAGGGTCACCTATTTAATGACAGAAAAGAAAAGAAACACGAAGTGCAAGGTGAGGACCCAGAGAAGCACTGTCTTCACCTGCCTATTAGAGCAGCCCTGTACCACGACACTTGTAGGCCTGCCCTGTGTTGACGATGGTGTACAGGCACTCGCAGGACACTCCATTAAGATGATCAAGGGACATAACTACTGATCCCTGAACAGAGGTAAATCAACTGCAGATGCAACTCATAACACGCTTAAAAAAGCATCCCCCATGGTGTACCATCCCGTATATGACTGCAGAGCCCACCGTCGAGAAACACCACCGCCTCCAGCGACCGAGCACACCCCAAAGGACGCCCAACCCACCCATGCCACGGACAGATGAAGAGAGTTGCCACTCCATACGACAGCCAAGCTTTCGCCATACGGTTCTTATGTGCCCTCAAGATAGAAACCAAAGTTGTAGTCTTTCCCACTGTCAACAGGACTTTCCCTGTGGTCAGTGGTCTTCCTCACCGTCACTGAGAACCTTCTCAGGTCAGCCTAGTTAATGCAAAGAAGAAAAAGAAACACCCGAAGTAGCTGGGGAGGACCCAGAGACGAAGCACTGACATCACCTGCCTTTAGAGCAGCCCTGTACCACCCTTGGAGGCCGCGCTGTGTTGACGATGGGTACAGGCACGCGCATGACACTCCATTAAGATATAAGGGACAATAACTGCTCCTGAACACAGAGGTAAATCAGACTGCAGGATGCAACTCAGAACAGCCTTAAAATAGCATCCCCCCAAGGGTTAACCAGCCCGAATTTCATGACTTAAGAGCCCACCTGTCGAGAAAAACACCACCTCCAGCTGCCGAGGCACACCCCACAGACTCCAACCACCCATTCCCACGTACAGAAGAAGCGAGTGCCACTCCATACACAGCCAAGCTTTCGCCATACGGTCCTTATTGCCCTCAAGAGAGAATCCAAAGTTGTAGTCTTTCCCCACTGTCAAAAGGACTTTCCCTGTGGTCAGTGGGCTTTCCTCAACCGTCACAGTACCTTTCTCCAGTCAGCCTGTTAAGGCAACGAAGAAAAAAAGAAACACCCGAAGGTGCTGTGGGAGGACCCAGAGAAGCACTGTCTTCACCTGCCTTTATATCAGAACCCTGTACCACCCTTGAGGCCTGCGCTGTGTTGACGATGGAACAGGCAACGCGCAGGACACTCCATTAAGATATCAAGGACATAACTGCACCTGAACAGAGTTAAATCAGACCTGCAGTATGCAACTCATAACATCCTTAAAATAGCATCCCCCGAAGTGTGTACTCAGCCCTTATTTTTTATTCATGACGCAGAGCCCACGCAGGCGAGAAACAACACCCTCCTCACTGCCGAGCCACCCCACAGACCCAACCACCTGCCCACGGAAACGATGAAGAGATTGCCACTCCAGACACCAGCCAAGTTGGAGGCAGTATATAATTAGATAAATATATTCGTTCTGACTCTCAGACTCATATGAGCATAGTATGATAAATGCTTAAAAATAAACAGAAGAGGAAATACGCAAACGCCCAGACTTGTGTAGCAAAAATAATTGACCAGCAACCTGTTTCGAAACTTCGTAAACTTTCTCGCGATTGCTGCCTGTCTATTTGTCTTTTTTGAACACATCACAACTCCACACACACCCCACACACGGTTTTGCTATGAAGCCCTTCTTTCTAGATGTTTGTTCGCCAGATGAGGGGGGGGGGTGAATTGGGTGGAATGGAGGGCGGGGTATGATAGGGTAGGCGGACGTGGGAGGAGGCGAAAACTGAAATTTTCATTTACCTCAAGCCAACCGAAATGATGCGGCGTTCGTTGTTTAATAGATTTCT
>CM031604.1:40367115-40372115 GCA_018398815.1 Conus ventricosus | reverse complement strand
TGTGTGTGTGTGTGTGTGGTGTGTGTGTTGTGTGTGTGAGTGTGTGTGCGCGTGCGTGAGTGTGCTGTGTGTGTGTGGTGTGTGTGTGTTGTTTCATACACAAAAGCGGAACATTTCATAGAAAGGAAAATGGAGTTACTTTGTCGTAACCCTATAAAATTCACTAGGCCCAAAAGATAACAAATACATCTAGAACGCTGGGGAAAATATTGACTCCACCGATCGGGAATGCTGTGTGTGTGTGTGTGTGTGTGTGTGTGTGTGTGTGTGTGTGTGTGTGTGGTGTGTGTGTGTGCGCTGATCTGTCTGTCTGTTTGTCTGTTTATCTGTCTGTTTCTCTTCTCTCCTCTCTCTCTCTCTCCCCTCTCTCCTCTCTCTCTCCCCTCTCTCTGTCCTGTTTTGTGTGTGTGTGTGTGTGTGTGTGTGTTTGGCTTTTTCTCTCTGTCTCTTTCTCTCTCTGTGTCTCTGTCTGTCTCTCTGTCTCTCTCCCTCTCTCATAACCGCACAAATGCACCACACACACACACACACGCACACACACGCACACACACACACACACACACGCTCGCGCGCACCTATTCATGATGGAATTCATATTCTACATAATGGAAATCTTTTGAAGTCGCATGCTGAATTGACTAGAGCCTAAAAAAAGAAAAACGAAGAATACCCACTGGCCGGAGTAGTAAAGTATAGTTTATTTATAATAATCAGTATGTGTGTGTGTGTGTGTGTGGGTGTGTGTGTGTGTGTGTGTGTGCGTGTGGCGCGTGCGTGCGCGTGTTGTATGTGTGCGTGCGCGCGTGTGTGTGTATGCGTGTGCGTGTATGAGTGTGTGTGTGTGTGTGTGTGTGTGGTGTGTGTGTGTGTTGGTGTGTGTGTGTGCGCGCGCGCGCGCGCGTGTGTGTGTGTACGAGTGTGTGAGCGTGCATGCGTGTGTGTGTGTGTGTGTGTGTGTGTGTGTGTGTGTGTGTGTGTGTGTGTGTGTGTGTGTATACACGTATGCATTCATGCGGGCGTTGAGTGCCTCTGTCTTAGAGACCAGCAGGACTTGGCTTTAGGGCTTGCACCTCCACCACCACCACCATGTACATACAAAAATGCCTGTCCTCTTGTCCGCAATGTCCGTGCACCCCCACCCCCCACCCCTTGATAGTGTGAAGCGAGCCAACAATACTCATCGTAGTTTACTTCCTGTCTACCAATTGTATGTCTCAGTGAGAATGAGGTTTGTTTGGTGAACAGCCGTGGACTTTGGCTCCATTGTGTCGATGCTGGTCTAGTCCCGCATGGGTCAAGTCTTTGACTGACTGTGTCTCCACTGCTGACAGAAAGTTTGTTGTGTCAGGCCCGGATTGTTTTTCAGTGCCGTCCATCAAGTGATTGACAGGCGACACTGACACCACTTCCTGGTCGGGTTGTCAGTGGGTGCTAGTCTTCGCTCAGGGTGACGATGTCTCCGTCTCCGTCTGTCTCTGTCTGTCTGTCTGTCTGTCAGTCTCTCTCTCTCTCTCTCTTCTCTCTGTGAGGGGACGGTGCTCTTTCTGTCTTTCTCTTTTCTCTCTCCTTCTTCCTCGCTCTCTCGCTCTCTCTCTCTCCCTCTCTGTCTTTACGTTCTCCCCTCTCTCTCACTCTTTCTCTCTCTGTCCCTATCTGTCTGTCTCTCCCTCTGTCTTTCCCTCCCCCTTCTCTTGGTCTCTCTCAAAGAGGACGGTGGTCTCTCTCTCCCTTCGCGTCTCTCTCTCTCTCTTCTCTCTCTCTCTCCTCTCTCTCTCTCTCTCCTCTCTCTCTCTCTCTCTCTCTCTCTCTCCCCTCAGCGAGAGTATGAATGAATGAATCTCTGATATCTGGCCTTCCTATTCAGATATTACACACTGTATTCAAACTCTATGTGTCTTCATAAATCAAGTAACTCAATGTTGCTTTCGTCCTCCCTGCTGTTGTCATTTTGGAGTGCTGGCAGTTTCGTTTAATTCTATTTGGATTGTAGATTCATCTCCTTTTCTTTTCTCTCTCTCTCTCCCTCTCTCTCTCTCTCTCTCTCTCTCTCTCTCTCTCTCTCTCTCTCCCCAACATCATTACCATTATCATCATCATTCTTTCTCTTTCTCTCTCTCTCTCTCTCTCTCTCTCTCTCTCTCTCTCTCCTCTCTCTCTCTCTCTCTCTCTCTCTCTCTCTCCACACTGCGTACATGTGTGTGAGCTTCCCCAGCCAACAATTGACGAAAATACCTCATTTTGAACAGCTAGTAAGAAGGAGTAATTTGACAGTTATTGGTACTTGTACAAGGCAGGAATCCCTGGTGGGGATGGGGGTGGGGGATGGGGGCAATAGTTTGGGTTATCAGGACCCAGATCTGCCGCCGATGCTCAGGAAGAAGTCTAGTGGTTTGGTTGCCGGACTGTTTTCCGTCGCCTGTGGCCATCTAGCTTTGTGTCTCCTCCCATCCGTTCAGGCCTCGCCATAATGTGCTTGAGGAAAGTCTGCACAGATTTACACACACACACACACACATGTATATAGTTTAATTATGTCTCTCTCTGTCTCTGTCTCTGTCTCTCTCTCTCTCTCAGCAACAAAAAGGCCAGTCTGATGAGTACGGTGTGTGTGTGTGTGTGTGTGTGTGTGTGTGTGTGTGTGTGTGTGTGTGTGCGTGCGTGTATGCATGTGTGTATGTGTATGCGTGCGTGTATGTGTGTGTGTGCGTGCGTGTATGCATGTGTGTGTGTGTATGTGTGCGTGTATGTGTGTGTGTGTGTGTGTGCGTGCGTGTATGTGTGTGTGTGTGTGTGGTGTGTGTTGTGTGTGTGGTGTGTGTGGGGTGCGTGTATGTGTGTGTGTTTATGTGTGCGCGTTTGCATGTGTGTGTGCGCGCGCGCTTGGTGTGTGTGTGTGTGTGGTGGTGTGTGTTGTGTGTGTGTGTGTGTGTGTGTGTGTGTTTGGGTGCAAAGTGTGCGGTGTGGTCGGAAACATGGTTTGTCTAATTGTGGCACTATCCGTCACTTCCCTTTTTCCACATCAGCTCCAGCATGGGTCTTTACTGTTTGTACTATCACTGACGACTATCGCTTTGCTGTTCCCCAACGCCTGGAGGGCTACAAGTACTTGGGCGTAGGGTGTAGCATGGACTGTTAAGTGCGAACACAGTTGTGGTATGACAGGATCGCCAAATGAGCTACGACTAGGACCCTGCATGTCAACAGTTGGAGGCAAGGAGATGCACATTGAAGGGCCCGTGGAATGGGCGTTCAAAGGTCATGACAGTTGCAGGGTGTCTGAGGAAAGAGGACATACAGCAGTGTCAGTCAAGAGGTGTTTGTTATGGCTGCGCAATATGGTGTGTTCGTCATGGTCATCAGTCAGTACTCATGAACACATGCACACCTTATACATCATCACTTGATGCGTGACAGAGACAGACAGACAGGCAGATAGAGACAACAACGACAGAGAGAGAGAGAGAGAGAGAGAGAGAGAGAGAGAGAGAGAGAGAGAGAGAGAATGATAACGTTGATGATGGTAATGATAACAATGATTAGAGAGGAGATAGAGAGAGACAGAGACAGACAGGAGACAGAGAGGGAGATAGACGGACAGAGACAGAATGGGAAGGAGGGAGCCCGAGAGACAGACCGGCAGACAGAGGGGGAGAGAGAGAGGGAAGTTCTTAATTTATTTTTGGTTAGTCGTAGTAAAACCGTGAATAGAATGCATTCTAAGAGACGTTCATCCTTCCTTCTTTTCAATTCACTCATATTTCCAACTGCCTGAAAGCAGAGGCTAATTTAAATGTAGTCTAGGCCTAAGGGCTGTTGGACGAACATGGTAGGGGACCTTTCAAACCGTGTATAGAGCTTGGCATTATGGGAGGCGGAATACAACCCTCGCTTTCGCCGCTTTAAACCTTCCTGAACTGAATATCTACTCGTTTCTTGCTGGATGGACAATGAGATTTTCAAGCCGTCACAATCCGACACACGAGAGGCTCGAACCCATGGCCCCTAGCTCCGCGGGCCAGCACTCTAGCACTGGACAGAGCGTTCACCGCGGAGACTGACATAGTCTTTCATTGAGCGAAAACCTTGGTTACTGCAGAACTCGTCAGCTTCAAATACGAATAATTGTGAGTCCCGTGGTTTCTGTATAGGTCACTTGCCAACTCGATGGCTGACGATGGTTTGAGACCGATACTCTTACGAGAGATTCACTTATTCAGCCCATTTTGAACACGTCATGCACAAATAAAAGAATGTGTTTCGGAAACAAGGAACGATTCATCTTCATTCATGTGAACCATGGACATTAATCATACAAAATGATCATTTGAATTAATGTCCTGACAGTGCGACAGTATGGGGGTGAAATGGACTACGGATGAGAAAAAACGGCATGGGGCATTGTTTGTGACACGCCAACAAGAAAAGGTAAAGATGTTTTCTTTAGTCCCCCTCCCGTCCCCCAGCGACGCAACACACACACACATCAACCACACACCACACACACACACAACACACACAACACACACACCATCTCTCATATATATATATGATTTGTGTCTGTTGTGGTGAGAATGTGTGGGAGTGTGTGTGTGTGTGTGTTGTGTGTAGTGTGGTGTGTGTGTGTTGTGTGTGTGTGTGATAAACTACAGGGTTATTATCTAATGTCAGTATAACTCAAATATTAGTTTGATGCCAACTACCCCTGTTTCCCTTTTTTTCTGAGCTAATCAACACTTGAAAGATAAAATGTTATTTAACAGTCCAAGCTGATCCTGGGAATTTTAATAATGCTTCATGATTTTCAATACATGACATATATGTCATTTGATTATTCTAAGGGGCCCTGGGCTTTTCACAAATTTACATATTTATTTTGACAACATGGAAAAATCAACGATATTTTTGAATGTTGAAGGGGGCCCCGGGCTTATCATACGGACATTTGATAATTTAACGGCCTACAAAACAAAAGAAATTTTTTTATTAAAGTCCTGCAAAAC
>CM031604.1:40349412-40367015 GCA_018398815.1 Conus ventricosus | reverse complement strand
TGTGATTGTAGTAGGGTGTGAGTGTGTGTGTGTGTGTGTGTGTGTGTGTGTGTGTGTGTGTGTGTGTGTGGTGTGTGTGTGTGTGTGTGTGTGTGTGTGTGTGTGTGTGCGTGTGTGCGTTCGTGCGTGCGTGCGTGCGTGCGTGCGTGCGTCCGTGCCTGCGTGTCTGTGTGTGTTTGTGTATACATACATGTTAGATACGGTTTTTTTTCTTCTGCATATTTGTGTTATACTATCTCTGTTGTCACTACATATAATACTTTCGTTTTGAGCCAAATGAGATGAATTCTACATTATCCATGTACACAGTCCCACCCTCCACCCCACCCCCCTTCCATCGCCACCATAAAACATACACCCACCCACCCCCACCCCCCTTCCATCGCCACCATACACATACACCCGCCCCCCCTCTCTCTCTCTCTCTTTCTCTCTTCTTGGTGCATGTACCCCTATCTAGTTTAGTCTGATGCACACAAACGTGTATTGTATCTGGAAAGAGTGGGGAGGGAGGGAGGAAGAGAGGGAGAGAGGGGAGAGAGAGAGAGGCAGAGAAAGAGAAACAGACAGACAGGCAGACAGATAAGACAGACAGACAGATAGAAACAGAAACAGAGAAACAGAGATAGAGAGAGATGTGATTTTTTTTTTAATGGGTGTTGCTGCAGCGACCCTCTCTCACCTGAGTCTGGCAGTTGTCGCCGGTCCACTCGAAGGGGCAGGAGCAGTTGTAGCCTTGCAGGTCCCCTGTGCACGTGCCCCCATGTTGACAGGGCCCGCTGTGGCACAGCGAGTCGATCAGATTGCAGGTCTCCCCTGTGGGAGAAAGCACAACGCCTTCACTCTCTCTCTCTCTCTCTCTCTCTCTCCTCTCCCCTCTCTCTCTCTCTCTCTCTCTGTGTCTGTCTGTCTCCTTCCCTCCCTCCCTCCCACCTTCCCTGCCTCTCTCCCTCTCTCTCTCTGTCTCCCCTCCCTCCCTCCTTCCCTCCCACCTTCTTCCTTCCCTTCCTCTCTCTCTCTTTCCCCGTCCTCCCTCTCACCACGCCCCCACTCGGTCTCGTTCGTACCTTTTAATTCATAAACAAAACAACAACAAAATTGATGAGTGAATCGCATTCTGTTCCGTTATTGTTCCATGCAAGTATCCGTCTGTTGTCTTTCTGACCTTCGCTATCATGTTCTCAAAATATTTTGGATTAAGCGAGTGCTGCGGCACAATACAGATATACCTAGGATTCATCGCTCAGTCTTCAGGAAGCCTAGGTGCAGAACAACAAAGGGAGAAATGGTAGGTAACACCCCCCACACCCCTGCAGAAAAGTTTCATACTTACACGTGCACGCACGAGAGCAAAGACAATGGTATCCAACAGAGAAAAACACTCACTTTTGAGTGGTAATCCCACGTAAAAGTTACCAGTGTGATCGAAACGGAATTTGAATAACTAATCAATGTCCATCATTACAAGGAACATCAGTGATGTGTACTGAGGAAATATTGAGTGAATTCATGATCAAGTCAATACAACTCTTCAATTCTGAACTCAACTGCCACAGTCAAATTTCTTAAAAGAAAGAAAGAAAGAAAGAAAAAAGAAAGAAAGAAAGAAAGAAAGAAAGAAAGAAAGAAAGAAAGAAAGAAAGAGAGAACGAAAGGAAGAAGAAGAAAAAAAGAGAAAATCTGAAACGTCAGTTAATAAAACTCTTCAATACTAAACTCAGTTTCCAGTCAAAATTCTTTTCCAAAAAAAAAAGGGGAGAAAAGGCAAAGAAAGAAAGAAACACCGCACGGGTCTTACCGGTGTAGCCTTACCCAGACCCCCCCCCCCCCCCTACCACCACACGGGTCTTACCGGTGTAGCCTTGCCCAGACCACCCCCCTACCACCACACGGGTCTTACAGGTGTAGCCTTGCCCAGACCACCCCCCTACCACCACACGGGTCTAACCGGTGTAGTCTTGCCCAGACCACCCCTCCCCACCACACGGGTCTTACCGTGTAGCCTTGCCCAGAATCCCCCCCCCCCCTCACACGGCTCTTACCATTGTAGCCTTGCCCAGACAACCTCCCCCCCTCCCCTACCACATGGATCTTACCGGTGTAGCCTTGCCCAGACAATCCCCCCCACCCTCCCCTACCACACGGATCTTACCGGTGTAGCCTTGCCCAGACCCCCCCCCCCCCTCCCCTACCACACGGATCTTACCGGTGTAGCCTTGCTCTACAACCCCCCCCCCTCCACAACCACACGGGTCTTACCGGTGTAGCCTTACCCAGACGCCCCCCCTCCCGCCCCCTCACACGGCTGTTGCCATTGTAGCCTTTCCCAGCCAACCTCCCCCCCTCCTCTACCACATGGATCTTACCGGTGTAGCCTTGCCCAGACAATCCCCCCCCCACCCTCCCCTACCACACGATCTTACCGTGTAGCCTTGCCCAGACCCCCCCCCCTCCCCTACCACACGGATCTTACCGGTGTAGCCTTGCTCAGACAACCCCCCCCCCCCCCCTCCACAACCACACGGGTCTTACCGGTGTAGCCTTACCCAGACGCCCCCCCTCCCGCCCCCTCACACGGCTGTTACCATTGTAGCCTTGCCCAGAACACACACCCCCAATCCCGCCACACGGATCTTACCGGTGTAGCATTGCCCAGAACACCCCACTCAATCCCGCCACACGGGTCTTACCGGTGTAGCCTTGCCCAGAACACCCCCCCAATCCCGCCACACGGGTCTTACCGGTGTAGCCTTGCCCAGAACACACACCCCCAATCCCGCCACACGGGTCTTACCGGTGTAGCCTTGCACAGAACACCCCCCCCCCCCCAATCCCACCACACGGGTCTTACCGGTGTAGCATTGCCCAGAACACCCCCCCCCCCCAATCCCGCCACACGGGTCTTACCGGTGTAGCCTTGCCCAGAACACACCCCCCCCCCCCAATCCCGCCACACGGGTCTACCGGTGTAGCATTGCCCAGAACACACACACACACCCAATCCCGCCACACGGGTCTTACTGGTGTAGCATTGCCCAGAACACCCCCCCCCCCCCCCCAATCCCGCCACACGGGTCTCACCGGTGTAGCCTTGCCCAGAACACACACCCCCAATCCCGCCACACGGGTCTTACCGGTGTAGCCTTGCAGGCAGCTGCAGCTGTACCAGCCGGCGTAGTTGGTGCAGGTGCCGTTGTGCAGGCAGGGGCTGGACTGACATTCGTTGACGTCCTGGTCGCAGTCCTCCCCCGTCCACCCTGACGGCCAAACACAAGCGGTCAGTTCAAGCCGGTGCCGACGATGCAATGGTCCACTGTGAACCTTTTTTTCCCCCTCTGTACCGCCCTCTCTGGCTTGGCACCTGACTACCGCTCTGAATGACGTCACTTCTGGACTAGATATCGTCACCGTCCGCTCATCTTCTGACTATCGTGTCCGGCAGCTCCCCCCCCCCCCCCCCCCTTTCTCCTCTCTCTCCGTCCCTTGCGCCCCAATTCCATGGAACAAACACCCTCTGTCTGTACAAAACAGTGGAAAAGACACACACACACACACACACAACACACCCAACACACACACATACACACACACACACACCACACACAACACACACACACACACAACCCAACACACTCTTGTCCATACACTGCACAATCCTTCCGCTCTGAGCATATCTTTTGTCACGCATGAACGGACCACACACTCAGTGTCTGTGTTGACCTTTCCGTTCTCAATGACCCCTGTTTCTCAAACACTGAGAGTCTCTCGCTGTGTTTAAAACCATGACGGCTGAAACACACATCTCTGCCATCGTGTGTCAGTATATCCTAATGCATGTAGGATTATCGAGGTTATTTCGAATGAATGGGTAAGTATAACTGTTTTATCCCCAATACAAGGGTGAAGTTTACATGACGGATGTATATACTTAATCATAGTCATTGTTTCATTTTTAGGAGCGCCGTGATAAGGTTTCTAGGACGAGGTCTCACTAATATCCAGTATTACTACTGCTGTATGGTTTTTTTATTCGCGCATAACGCTTTATACATGGAAACTTAATCAGATTGACAGTCAATGTTCTCACCCTGGCTCGCTTGTAATTAGATGGTTTTTGTTTGCTTGTTTGGTTTTCACATATGGTTCAATTGAAAAAAAAAATCAACCAAACTGATGAACAATCCCACTGGTTTTCACTCCTATCACTCACACACACACACACACACACACACACACACACACACACACACGCGCGCGCGCGCGCGCGCGCGCGCGCGCGCACGCACGCACGCATGCACATACGCACGCACGCACATACCATGCCCTACCTCGCTTGCGTTTCTGTTGTAAAACAGTCTTTAGTACATTTGATACGATGGAATTATAAATCTCCTTTCATACTGACGTAAACAGTGCGCATATCAATACAACCGAATCATGTAACTCTGGGAGTGGGTGGGGTTGAGAGTGATTTATCATCACACACACACACACACACACACACACACACACAAACATACGCAGAAGCGCGAGCGCGCGTACACAAACGGACAACTGGATGAATGGATGATTAGATGGACAGAGATAGATAGATGCAGACAGATAGATAGATAGATAGATGCAGACAGATAGATAGATAGATAGATGCAGACAGATAGACAGACATATAGGTAGACAGACAGACAGATAAATCGATAGGTAGATAGATAGACAGATAAGTCAATATACAGAGAGACAAACACACTTAAAGACAGAGACAGATAGACAAATAGATATTTCTTTACTGAAGGGTATCCCTAACATTTGATTAGCCTGACAATAATGGAAAAATGCTGCACGCACATCCTCACCTCTAATACACTTCTTTTCCCAGTCCCCTCGATGCACGTGTAGTGACCCACGCTGTCGTCGCGTGCCTTGCAGTACACGTCACACTTTGTGGTATAATAATAGGCGTCACAGTAGAAGCGATATTTGAACCACATGCTGCACACACAGCACATCACAATATCTCAGCTCACAATACAGAAAGGTCTATGATTACACGTGCATTTCTGACTAAAAAGAGCGCGCGCGCACCCATGCATGCACGCACGCGCGCACGCGCACGCACCCACGCGCGCACACACACACACAAATTTTTTACCCCAAATCTTTTTTTTTCTTTTTTTTTAATTTTGTTTTTAGTTTTTCGTTCAGATTATTGTTTTTATCCTGGACACAAGCAACCCTGGATACAACAGGTGCAAAGCATGATCACCTGAGGAGGGGCGATAAATCGCCACCTCTCACAGAATTCTAGGAAGCTTGTCTCCCTTTTGTGGTGAGTAGGCTCATCTCCGCCGAAGCTGGAGACGCTTTTCGCTACCATTTACAACAACGTTTGATGCATTCGTCGAATCACGGAGCCCAATATATGTTAACATCGAGAGATGAAGGAACAGATGGGGGAAAAAAATAAAGTTTATACAAATAAGTATCTAATTCGGCTTCCACTGATGGGGAAAAACAAAGAGAAAGTCTGGACGTCCTTGTTCATTTCAACTTCTCACGTTTTAAATCCACTCCATCTTCGATTCTAAGGCGATCAACTGAGTGTTTCAGGCCTAGAAGTAAGAACAGAATTCTTGGAGAAAAGTTTTCATGTTGTTCGCCCACTATTCATCACAATGCCCGGAAATGAATACCGACCTCTGATGGTGGGAATGTTCCCTGTCAGAGCTCCGGACCCGCCTCTCTTCACAGGCACAGAGCCGGGGGCAAGAGACTGATCTTTGTGTCCACACGATAACAGTTAAAGCTGTTTTTTTAGCGGAACGGACGAACGTTTCCTTTTTTCCATAATGTTAACATGCCTTGGCAACTGCTTAGCTGTTGAGTAGGTGAGAGAGAGAGAGAGAGAGAGAGAGAGAGAGAGAGAGAGAGAGGAGAGAGAGAGGAGGAGAGAGAGAGAGAGAGAGAGAGGAGAGAGAGAGACAGACAGAACATACAGAGACAGAGACAGACAGACAGAGAGGAGAGAGGAGGAGGAGGAGGATCTTTATTTCCAAGGTAACATATAAGCAAATATATGCTTTTTTACATCCGACTCTTGCCCCACCGAGGGGCTAAGATTGACTAGCAACTAACTAAGCGTGACTAGCTCCTAAACCATACAAACAAACGTTATTATAATGCATGAAAACATAGATGCGTTTTTCCTCCAATATTGGCGAGGACATGAGCATGGAGAAAAAGGGACATTGAAACCACAATCAACAATAAATGAATTGATTGCTGAAAAACAAGGAACAAAATCTCACAAATACACACACGCGCGCGCACACGCACGCTCGCACGCACGCACGCACGCACGCACGCACGCACGCACACACACACACACACACACACACACACACACACACACAAAACTAGCCCTCCTATTAGTTATTAAAGGCGCGAGCGAGTGAGAGAGACACACACAGAGAAAGAGAGAGAGGAGAGAGAGAGAGAGAGAGAGAGGAGGAGAGAGAGAGAGAGAGATTAATAAAAAAAAATAAGGAAAAAGATCACACACACACACACACACACACACGCGCGCGCGCGCGCGCGCGCACGCACGTAGAAAGTGACCATCCTATTAGTTATCAAAGGAGAGAGAGAGAGAGACAATCCTACTAGTTATCAAACGAGAGAGAGAGAGAGAGAGAGAGAGAGAGAGAGAGAGAGAGAGAGAGAGAGAGAGAGAGAGAGAGAGAGAAGAGATGTTAAATACGTATATTTAGAATATCAACATATCTTACTGGTAAAGGTCATAATTAAACAACAACAATACATCAATAACATCAACATATTACACACATTTTCATGATGTGGTTACAATGTATGAATAGAATAAACAATTCAAGAAGCAGTTGTCAATGGCGACAATACATTCATGAATCAATGATCAGAACACTTATTTATCATCGTGTGTTGTGTGTGTGTGTGTGTGTGTGTGGTGTGTGTGTGTGTGTGTGTGTGTGTGTGTGTGTGCATGAGTGGGTCAATGTGTCAGTGTGTGTGTGTGTGTAAGCGTACGTGCGTGCGTGCGTGTGCGTGCATGCGTTGTGCGTGGGTGCGTGCGCGCGTGTATGTGTTTATGCGTGTGTGAGCGAGACAGTGGGAGGGAGAGAGGTGGATGCTTTCATAACCCTTTCCATCTTTTTTAGAACCATTGATACATTGCCCCAAACTAGAATCATTAATCAAAAGAAATCAGTAGTAAGGAGAGAAAGAGGGAGAGAGAGAGAGAGAGAGAGAGAGAGAGAGAGAGAGAGAGAGAGAGAGAGAGGAGAGAGAGAGAGAGAGAGAGGCAGACAGCCAGACAGAAACAGAGAATGATAGAGTGACAGAGAGAGAGAGAGAGACAGACAGACAGAAAGACAGACAGACAACCCAAACAGACGGACGGACAGACAGACAGACAGAGAGTGACAGACAGACAGACAGACAGACAGACAGACAGACAGACCGAGAGAGAGTGAGAGACTCACTGTTTAGAGCCCGATCTTTTGTATACACTAGTCCAATTGGCTCCGGCCTTGCTGGACGCGGGGGGGTAGTTGAGGTTCATGCTCAGCGTGACCACGTGGTCATCGCCCGTGACAGAGTCGTCGTCCCAGGCTTCCAGCACAAACATGACGTCGCTGGCTCCGTGTGTCTGAAAGCAGAGCGCTCTGTCAGTGCCAGCGCCCCCTCCGGCCCGGCCCGGTCCGTCCCACCACACAGGGCTCAGCAGGGCTGTCACCCAGAGGACAGGACAGAGGTCACTCCTGTCAACACCGGTCCGCCCCCCCCCCCCCCCAACACACACACACACACACCACCCAAACACCGTGCAGATCAGGACACTCCATGGGACATCTCACCGCCAACACCGTAACCCTCCAGAACGGTCAGATCAGGTCAGGCTGAGCACACCAGCCCCTCAGCTAAGTTTTGGTATGCCCCTCTGGATAGTTCTGACGTGCCCCTCTGGATAGTTTTGGCGTGCCCCTCTGGATAGTTCTGACGTGCCCCTCTGGATAGTTCTGACGTGCCCTCTGGATAGTTTTGGCGTGCCCCTCTGGATAGTTCTGACTAGCCCCTCTGGATAGTTTTGGCGTGCCCCTCTGGATAGCTGTGGCGTGCCCCTCTGGATAGTTTTGGGATGCCCTTCTGGATAGTTTTGGCGTGCCCCTCTGGATAGTTCTGACGTGTCCCTCTGGATAGTTTTGGCGTGCCCCTCTGGATAGTTTTGGCGTGCCCCTCTGGTTGGTTTTGGCGTGTCCCTCTGGATAGTTCTGGCGTGCCCCTCTGGATAGTTTTGGCGTGCCTCTCTGGATATTTTTGGCGTGCTCATCGGCCTAGTTGTTGCGTGCTCATCGGCCTAGTTGTTGCGTGCTCATCGGCCTAGTTGTTGCATGCTCATCGGCTAAGTTGTTGCGTGCTTATCGGCCTAGTTGTTACGTGCTCATCGGCCTAGTTGTTGCATGCTCATCGGCCTAGTTGTTGCGTGCTTATCGGACTAGTTGTTGCGTGCTCATCAGCCTGGTTGTTGCATGCTCATCGGCCTAGTTCTTGCTTGCCACTCGGCCTAGTTTTTGCGTGCCTATCGGCCTAGCTTTTACTAGCGACTCGCACTAGTTTTTACTAGCCACTCGACCTAGTTTTTGCTAGCCACTCGGACTAGCTTTTTGCTAGCCACTCAGCCTAGTTTTTGCTAGCCACTCGGCCTAGTTTTTGCTAGCCACTCAGCCTAGTTTATGCTTGCCACTGGGCCTAGTTTTTGCTAGCCACTCGGCCTAGTTTTTGCTTGCCACTCGGCCTTGTTTTTGCTTGCCATTCGGCCTAGTTTTGACTAGCCTTTCGGCCTAGAGTTCACTTGCCACTCGGCCTAGTTTTTGTGTGCCTCTCTGTTTAGTTTTTAGCGACAGTTTTTTTCTTTAAGTGAAAACTTCTTCAAATTATATTTTCACAAAAGGATATTAGCAAACAAAGCTGCAGCCGTAACACTGTCACTGCCTGGTCGCCAGATTTGACTGGGGGTTTCACCATAACCTAAAGCAACTGATCTTCAATTTAAAACTGCCGGCAACACACACACACACACACACACACACACACACACACACACACACACACACACACCACACACACACACACTTTCCAGTGAGAGAGAGAGAGAGAGAGAGAGAGAGAGAGAGAGAGAGAGAGAGAGAGAGAGAGAGAGAGAGAGAGAGAGGAGAGAGAGAGAGAGAGTCCACGACAAGAAAAAAGTCTTGCGTTGCATGATCTTCTGATCTTTACACCACTGTGTGATTGCTGTCGACCTTCTTTTTATTTCTGAAACATTAACCTGTCTGCTCCCTTTCATGGTCTATCCGAAGTATGCGTTGACGGTAAAAAACAGAAGAAAGTGATTATTTGTTTCAGACAGAGTAGAAAAAAAAAGAAAAGAAAGGTTGGGGCGAGCACTCAGAGCACTGCTACACACACCTGGAAAGATGCGCTTGAGGATTTTAAATTTTAAAAGAAAGAAAGAAAGAAAGAAAGAAAGAAAGAAAAAAAGAAAAGAAAAAGAAAAGGAAAAAAGACTGTCATGTAAAGATCTGTGTTTGCTTTCTGAGGTGACGTCGTTGCATGCAAAGGGTCCATGTTTACAAAATCACATAACGTTAAACTATCTGCTCTGTAACTATCTTTAGTAATTCCTCAAACTGTGTACATGACATGGTTATTGGCAGTTTAAACAGTTTGGCATGAAAATATTGAAAAGGTGAATTGACTGGCAATAAACAGAATTTGTGGAGAACGTTCTAGTGTAAATCATGATAATTTGGTACATTGCGATCTTGGACCATAATTTGCTTGTTTAAACTTCCATGTTAAATCGATGAATCACAGGCTCAAACAGTCGTGCAATGCAGATGACCCCATGCAGCCTATGTGTTATATTGCTTGGATGGTCACAGATGTTTAAACAAACAACACCGTGTGGAACAATCAAGGAGTGGGATATATACAAACATTTTAGGAGAAATTCGATCGAAGGATTGTACACTCCGGCCAGCAGATTGGGTGACCATTTCGGAGACGGAGGGAGATTATTCATCGAACTTTAACCGGGAAAGTGTATGGAATCTTACATCCAATCATCTATTTATAACAGACTGGGGACAAATGGATCACAGAAGCATGGTTTGCAAGTGTAAATACTATTCTTCACCAAAAAAAGAAGAAAAAAAAAAAGAAAAGAAAGGTGGGGGCGAGCACTCAGAGCACTGCTACACACACACATCATCCCTCACCACAGCAGAGCCTTCTCACCGGAAACGTGCTGGCACTGGCGACGATAGGGTTGTCCACTCCTTTTATGTCGCTGTTGAAGTCCATCGTGTTGTCATTGTGGTAATGGCCACTCTGTTTACGCTTGTAGTAGCAACTGTCGACGTTTGGAGTTCTGGTGAAAGGAACGAAGAAAGAATGAAAATTTAATGGTTTGAAAAAAAAAAACCCAGAAAGGTTTACATTTCAAAACATCCGATGGGAGATTAAAACAAATCTTTGCAGTTTAACGGCAGGAGGGGGGGGGGTTGACTGTAAAGTCAACAATAGTAAGCACTTGAGTACACAGATATAAAACAACCAATATGAATACCTTCTTTTCTACTTCGCGCGCGCGCGCGCGCATACACACACACACACACACACACACACACACACACACACACACACACACACACACACACACACACCCTAATGTTGCCGCTTTCAAATACCGTCATTATCTCAACACAATGAACATGATACTGAAAACAAACAAAACCAGTACTGATGCAGCAATGGCAAGACCGACAAAAACGCAGGTGAAGATAACATTGAGCAATACCTTTGTTTGTCTATGCAAAATATGAAGTAGATGTCACATTGCTGCGTGTCGAAATGCTCAGTGCAGCTGCTCTGAAAGCGATCCATTTTGATTTCGATTTTTCCAGAACTTTCCACCGTCTGAAAATAAAATACACATCGGATCCGAACCTCAACGAATAAAAATAGTAATTGAAAAAAAAAAACATACACTGAGCAACTCAAAACGAACATAAACACACGCTATATGTGCATGCATACATGCGCTCACGTGAAAGAAAACACACACAGGACCTGCAAACACACGTGCATGGACACAAGAAATGAAATGAAATGAAATGAAAATTTATTCAGATAGGCCACAGCCCCTTCTGAAGGGGGATTACTTACAATACCTTACATGGTGATTACAACAACAGCAACAAAATAATGCATAAAAATTATACAAAAAACATAAATGCGTGGAGTACAATCTGTTGTACAAGTGCACGAAGTACAATCTACTGACTCAGATACTAATGTCGATTTGGCAAATTCATATAACATCGACATAACACTACTTTTATTAGCTGAGCACAACAGATCGCCTCTTAAAGGCTCTATACAAATATATGTACACATTCCTCACAATACTTTGATTTCTGTTCGTCATTAATAGACTCATACGGAACTGACATGGGTTTGCACAATATTTAGATGGAATAAATTCCTGCCGTAGATCACCGAGAGCAGGGCAGAGGAACAAAAAGTGTAGTTCGTCATCGTTTACCTTTCGACATAGTGGGCATATGAAACTGTCATCCTGAACTCCATTGGTATAATGGAGTACATTTACGATGTACTGCTATATCTGAAACCCCAAATCTGAACTTTGTCATGTAATTCTTAATAGTCTGTCAATATCGAGTGAAAGATACGTTTCACAATTATTAAACGACTTAAATGTTCTGTACCATGAAAACCTAACACTTTCCTGAATATGTTCATGCCAGTTTTGCCATCTGTTATCAGTAAGTCTTTGACGAAATATTTGCAAAAACATTTCACATTTTCCACACCCTGGTTCAGCCATACAAATCCAAAACCATTTTGAAATAGTATCTTACGAACACCTGACGCCCACGTGGATTTACCACGTGTATCTAACCAGAATAACATTTTGTAAGCCTTCAATGGTAACCTATTATCATTCATCCGTGATATCTTCAGCCAGTATCTGATACACTGCACACGCGAATTTTATAAATAGGATGACGTCCAGTATCTCCATAAACTTAATCATTAGGTGTTTTAACGTGGACGCCTAAAAATTTTTTTAGAGCATACAAATGAATTTTTTCAATATGGACAGCGGCAGCATCCAATCCCCACAATTCAGCACCATAGAGAACAATGGGTTGCACCTGAGTATCAATATCTTTAACAATACTTTAAGTGAATTATTCTTAAGTACGTACAATCTTTGCAGAACGCATAGAAGAGCATTTCTTGCCCTGCTTGCAAGATCTGTACAAGCAGCCACAAAACTAAGACGTGTTGAAAAATAAATCCCAAGATATTTATAACAATTAACAACAACCATTTGGTCCCCATTAAAAGACCATCTCTCTCTTGCTGCAAGGAAACTCCCTTTTCGAAATACAACGATTTTGCTCTTTTTCATATTTACCTTAATTTTACAACTTTACAAATTGTTCAACTGGGTCTGAAGGCCCACTGGGGTTTCTGACAACAAAGCTATATCATCTGCCAATAGCAAAATAAATAATTCAGCTACATCTGGAGACAGGGTTGCTCCATGCCTTCCGTCTCTATTATTTCTTGTGCCCAATTCGTTAATAAATAAGGAAAACAAAACAGGGCTACACGCATCTCCTTGCTTAACACCTTTTGTACAAACTATGTAATTTGTAAATTTCCACCACACCTGACTTTTGCTTTCACACAATCATACATGCTCTTAATACAACGATGCATCTTACCCTTTATCCCATTCTTTTGAAGTATTGGCCAAAGCAGTTTTCTAGACACTGAATCGAATGCCTTTTCGAAGTCAATAAAGGCTACGTACAATTTGCGGTTCCATGAAAAGTGTTTCTGTACAATTGCCAAAAGTGTAAACATTTGATCGATAGTTGAATAACCTTTCTTAAAACCCGCTTGCCACTCACCTGTACTATTATTATGTTCAACCCATTCTTGCAATCTACAGTTAATTATAGAACTATATAACTTACTACTTATATCACACAGTGATATGCCCCTATAATTGTTTGAATCATTGACTTCACCTTTCTTAAATAAAGGTAGTATAATTGATTCTGTCCAGTTATCAGGAAATACCCCTTTGTCAAAAAGTGCATTAAAAAATCTGACGAAGAAATCAATTACGGCGTTTCCAGCATTTTCACATAATTCTCCAACTATGCCATCAGGGCCTGCAGCTTTTCTGTTCTTGAGTTTTTTAATTGCAGAAATTACTTCTATTCTAGAGATCGGAAAATCGAGGAAACTTGCATCGCTATTGATATCGAGAAAGTACCTTCTTCATCAGATTCTTCTACGTCTTCTTCAGTATCGTCTTCGAGAAGTTCTTTGAAATGTTGATACCAATCGTTTACAGAAATATTGTTACAAGTATTCTGCCTGTTCTTTTACACAAGCGTTAAATATATTTAAAGCAGCGCTAACATCATCATCGATCAAGTTGACAGCTTCCTCCAGCATTAATAATGCATGCCGACTATTTATTAGATTATGGAAAATATTAGCATATTCATCTTGCCATTTATACACATCAAGAAGCTGTATGTTGCACTTAACGCCTTTCTCATTTCTTACTTCAGGGAGTAAGTTAATATTGAGCACTAGAGGTAGATGGTCAGACTCAATCCGTTCATTCACACAGAGGTTGCATGATAGATTGATAACAGTAAACATGTCAAAGGAAGTTATGAAATAATCATTCACACTGTTCCCTGTCTCTGAAATATATGTGAAACAACCTTGACGGTCACCGTCACACACGCCATTTAAAATGCATAGATCTAACGCGGTACACGTGTTTAATAACAGCTTTCCATACCTGTTCAATGTATTGTCTTCAGAACATCTGTTAACAAGGGTTCCATTGTATAAATTGAAAGTACATTTTTTTGTTGGAAATTCTTGACAAATGTTAGAAATTCTACTATTTAGATCTCCAGCCAGAAGTACATACACATCAGGTACTCTGAGCATAACATCAGAAAGGCAATTTTCCAAATCAGTTATGCCATTATCAGTATCATAGAAAGCATAGTGTGGTGAATTTTCCGGAGGTACATATGTACATACAAAGAGAACATTCTTAGAAAAACCAAATACACCTTTAGAAATATTGAACATAATGGTATTATTTAGGTCAGTCAGTACCTCTTGTACGAAGGGCAAAAAATCCTTTTTGATAAGACATATAACTCCTCCCGATCGTCTTCCATGTTTTGTAAACTGAACAGCAGGTTTAGAGAAAACTTTATGATTGCTAAAAAACATTTGAATGTAGATTTTCAACGAACGTTTCTACTAAACAAACTAAATCAAAAGACGTTATGTATGAAACAAAATGCTTTATCAGACAACTTAGAAAGCAGGCCATTCACATTCCAATGTAAAAATGATACATGTTTTCCGTTCACATCAGTCAAATTCATGTCACATCGGCTTTCTGTAAAATCATTCTCATCATTCACAGCTGCTATATTCCATCTATTATCAGCCATTACATTAACCTTTTCATTCTCCAAACTTGATATCTGAATATCTGTACAAGAAGAAAAACAATCGTTCCACGTGAAAGATGAATCATCTTCATCGTCTCTTAAATCATGTACACAAACTTCGGAAGGGACGCTTTGATTCCATGTTTGAGATGACAAAATCTTGTTATGTACAAAACCTTCTGATGAGAAACACCCATACGATGATGAGATCAAATCCTCTTCATTCACACTTTCATTCACTCTTTCATTATGTGTTCTAAGTTTAGAAGAAAGGCACTCAGTTGATGAACCAAAAAGAGCACCTCCATTCATTCTTTCATTGTTTATGCTGACATCAGAAGATTGGCGTTCGTTCGTTAAAAGAGATATAGCGCTTTCCACCAGTCCTTCATTGTATACGGGAGCTTTACAGGAAAAACATGTGTTCAAAGAAGAGAAAAACTGTTTTCAACCACACTTTCATTATGCACACAAATGTTAGAAGAAGGATATTATCAATCACAAAAGGAAAACACACTTTCATTCATTCTTTCATTATGTGCGAGATCAACATTCAATATGTCATCACGTACATGTTTTCCGACCACAGTAAAAAACATCTGAATGTGTACGGTCTAACGACACATTGCACGCACAATTTCTGTCGTGAACGTGACAGTTTACAGGGAGAGTTGACACAGCTGTGTCACCCGTCCCAACCCGAGCTGCACGTGTTGTGGCATGGACACAAGAGAGAGAGAGAGAGAGAGAGAGAGAGAGACAGAGAGACAGAGAGACAGAGAGAGACAGAGAGAGTCTTGTTTAACAACGACTGTTTTATATTAACGTGGTTAATGATGAAAAATTGATTGATTAGTTAGACAAATATTTTTACTTTTTTTCATGAAATGGTACGTAGATGACAAACGTACTACATCCACATGAAAATGGTCATCTTTATTTTCACATTCATAATGTGCCATAAGTTTCATACTGATAAAAAAAAATAACAGTGACCGTTCAAAGCTAACTATGGCTTTCAGGTTGCTAACAATCATTTTTCATTCTTTCAACTTGTCAACTGATGCCAAAGTAGCATCAAAAGGACAGACGATTTTTCTGCATCAAATCTCAAGAATTTCCTCTCACACAGTCAATAACATCAACTAAAAACAAGTAATCTTAGCAATAGTGTTTTATGAAAAAAAAAATGTTTTTCTCATTACAACCTTTTATCACGAAGACGGATAACAATTCATAATTTCTCACATTACACGTTCAATGATGATTACGCAGTGTGTAATCAAGTCTTCAATCCTTTTCGTTCAGTGAATTTTGCCGGTGATATTTGGGCTTTGTTTGCGTTGTTGTCTGCACAGGGGCTTATTCATAGCTCAGACTGTCGTTCAGACTCAGGTGGACGTCTTGAGAGTCGTGCACTGTGTGGACAAGGACCAGCATTTCCCCGTCAGCACCCCGCTGTGAACACGGCGTGCCGCGTTCAGTGACTCGTGACATGTTTGTTTGTTTGTTTTTGCGGCCACGTCGACCCATCATTGAGACTACCGAACCTTCTGGCGTGTCGTCAGGCAGTCTGTCAGTTTTTGTCCACATTCTATTCTTAAAATCCAAGTAGACCTCTGTACACAAGGCCACTTAATAATGAAGTAGTTAGTCACACGAGCACTGGTACAACATGCACGATCACACAGCCATTGCATGGCTTATCGCCGGGATATGTTCTCTTCCGGATCAGCTTACTCTCTTCACACTTTCCTCCTTTGCCCCTCTCCGGATTGCTGGCGCGCGCGCACGTACACACACAAAACACACACACACACACAAAGTCACACACACAAAGTCACACACACACACACACACACACACACGCACACGCACACGCACACACACACACACACACAAAGTCAATCACACAAAAGAGAGAGAGAGAGAGAGAGAGAGAGAGAGAGAGAGAGAGAGAGAGAGAGAGAGAGAGAGAGGCAGACAGACACTGAGAAACACACAAACACATATACACGCACCCGCACACACATACACACTTAGACACACACATACACATATACGCTCGCGCGCGTGTGCGCACTCACACACACACATATACACACACACACAAACGATCCCGCGGGCGCGTGCGCGCGGGCGCACGCACTCACTTTGCCCCTCTCCGCACCACACACACACACACACACACACACACACACACACACGCGCGCGCGCGCGCGCGCGGGCACATGCACTCTACACACACTTTGCCCCTCTCTGCACCACACACACACACACACACACACACACATACACACACACGCGCACGCGCGCACACACACACACACACACTGGTGCGGACTCACACATACACATTTTGCCCCTCTCCGCACCATGCTCTCTCTCTCTCTCTCTCTCTCTCTCCCTCTCTCTCCCTCTCTCTTTTACTCAGGACTTTGATGAAGCATATGCCATTTTTACACTGTCACAAACCTACTCACAGCGTCTCCTCCCCTACCTCCCGCTCCCTCTTCTCCCACCCGCTCAGACTCACACTCGTACGGTAACTGCACGGAGGGGTGTGGTACCGATTCGCCTATTCCCATTTCGCCTATCCACAATTTCCATCACTTTTCCCGGTACCAAAAATAGAGTGGCGCGTGGTGTCATTTCGCCAATGCATCGAGTGTCAAATCGCCTACGCAGAGTTCAGAACGTGTGTTCCGATGAGATTGTTGAGTGCAGTTCAGAAATTGTGTTCCGAACTTCATGAATGTTTGTGAGCTGTTATTAACTGCGAATTCTCTAACTTGACTGTTAGTGGTTGCCGACCAGTTGTTTGTTGAGATATGGAAACTATACTAAGCCAACGTGGAGGAAAACTTTTAGCGTATGAGGGACATCTCTACCGGCTGAATCGAAAAATGGACGACAAAGTCTACTGGAAGTGCAGAAATGATACCTGCAATGTTCCATGCACAACCAACGCAG
>CM031604.1:40324412-40344412 GCA_018398815.1 Conus ventricosus | reverse complement strand
TTTGGGGCAGGCTTTTTAGAAGAGAGACTCTCTCTTAAAATAATAACGGAGGGTCTGTTTTCATAATTCGACTCAACTTCATTTACGTCTACGCTCCATTTTTGCGTTCTGTAGCTCCTAATTCTTACATCGCCCCTCCGCATCTCAAGGAGCATACTATATTCTTACTTTTAGCCCAATCGGTAAAGAGTTTTTGATTACCTTGGATGCCTTCGTAATGCTAATTTTTTTTATTTGATCGCGTTAACTGGCTTAAGGCCTGTTGTTTAATTCTCATTATTCATGGCAGCGTAAGACTGCTGACCAACCTCTTACCCATTCTTGTGTTGCGTTCTCTATCCATAATTTCTCCTGTGATATTTGATAGGTAAACAGACGTCAGCTAGGATTCTATTAAAGTTTTCTTCTAGGTTGTGATCGATGGTTGCCGGGATCCCTCTCTTAACTGTAACATGTTGTTTTAAAAACAACTGGTTTTCAGAGCCTTAAACTTTTTTCATCATCATCTTGAAATCATCCTAAGATACTTTAATGGACTCGCAGGTATATTTGTTGTAAAGCCACAGCCACAGCAGTTGAGCTTTTATCCGTATAAAGGTTTCAGCGTCTTTGTATCTTGAAGCCATGTCAACAACTGTCAGAGCTTACTTAACTTTTTTCTTCTAACTTTATCATGTGGATGATACAGCAAGTCCATATGGTGGGTGTCATTTGGAACTGAGTTAACAAATTAGGCCTTATTATTCTTTTGGGGGCAGGGGAACAAGATATATTTTCCAAATTGCTGTTTGAAAGCCAGTCTTTCGACATCCGATTCACGACTCTCCAAGCCCGCTTTACTCGTTTTTCAATAGCAGTTCTTTATCCTTTCCTTTAGGAGATTAATATATTTTGTACCTTGTATTGTCCATATGAGACTGTTGTTAATTGTATTTTTATTGTTTTTTTAAGATTGTTTGTGCCAGAATATAGATTGCTCCCTTTGCACCCACAATAAAAACCAATTTCTGCTATTTTTTTGTTCTTCTGATGGTTCATAAAAGTCAGACAGCTCTGGAGGTGGTGTTTTTGTAAAACTTCTTTCCTTTTCCACCAAGTAATACTCATTCATTCCCTCATCAACCGTCTGTAAATGTGTGCTCTGCATGTCCCTGTTCTCTTAACGTTTTATTAATAAAGTCTAAGTGAGCAATTCGTCTTTTCTCGAAGCGTCTCTTGCCTTGGATAAATCTTCCATTGCCTTATTAAAGACGTTCTCTCTCTTCATCGGACCTCAATTTACTAACATTAATTGCCCTTCCAGAGAAGGCCAAGGCTTAACAATTAGCTCCTCCCACCATCTTAACTACTCCCGCCATCTTTTTATAAATCAATATTTTCTAGATTTAATTGTCTATGAACTAATATTTTTGGTATAAATTTCCCCGTGTAACAAGAAAGTTTTTGATGCAATCCCTGCAGTAATTACAAGAATAACCTTAACAACGTCCTCAATGTCTAACCTTCCTAGGTCAGCCGGCTTCATTTTAAACTGTTTTTGCGAACACGCTTGCCTTACTAAGGCCGCTAATTACAGACAGAGTGGTAAATTTGTATTGATAATCTTTTTTTCACTATCTTTTTTTTTAACTAAAAAAATAATTTAAAATAAACATAATACGAAAGGTGTCTTTGTGCTTTTTAATCGATAATCTTTTGTTGTTAAAGCTAAAAATAAAGTGGCAACTAGTTTTGGCGTATCTTCTATCTTTCCCATGTTGGGCGGTTTTATTCCTAACAAACATTTTGCAAGGGTTGAATAAACTATAACACCAACGATAGGCACTGCAAAATTTAAACCAACTTTAAACTCATGGTTTTAAAAGTTTATTTTAAATTTTTTATTGTTTTAAAAAAATGGATTGTGACAAACTATTAAAGTGTGAGGAGCAAGCAGACTACTCCGTAGATCACAGCCATAAAAAAAGTTTATATCTCTTGCCGCGTATGGAAAAACTAAACAGTATTTAGGCACTGAACAAAGGGTATTGAACAGATCCAACAATTGTCTACATCAACGTTGAGAAGTACTACGCCTGGTACGAAGCACAACTAGGGTCAAAATGGTTAGATCAGTGGGTCAGACAATGATTAGTTATATGCAAAGTTAGTAAGTAAGAGGGCGCCCGGTTGATTCAAAAGAAGATTTTAAATAGGACTTATCACAAGATCCGGTTTTAAACAAACCCTTTTAAAAAACTCTTGCATGTGACTTTGTACTACAGATTTGGGACTTGTTAAGCCCATTCATCATGGGATTAATTACTTTTTAATCATTTTTATTTTCATCATATTAAATTTAATTCGCAATAAAAAAATGAGCGATCAGGAGAGAAGATGCAAGGACAATCCGCAGGACCCTCCGCAGGAGCAGATTGTGCCACAAGTGAATGTACCACAAGTGGTAATGTTACTAAGTCTAAAAATCCTGGACGTGTTGAGGCGGGGCGTAAACTAGCTGAATGAAACAGACTAAGAAACCCAAACCAATCAGAAAAACAAAAATTTTTTTTTTTTGGTTTTAAAACATCACCACCGAAACAACAACCAATTAACAACACCAAAATTCAAAATTCAAAAGAAAAGAGGTATCATTTTTTTAATGAGTGTGCGGGTTTTGGTTGTGGGGTTTTTTTAAGCATACAAAACTTAACACCCAAACTTAGCCAAACCGAAAGCCCCAAAGAAAAAAGAAAAAGAACCCCCCCTTCGGAAAAAAAGTGCAACCCCCTGTGTAACCCCTTTTTCTATGGAACATTTTTAAAAAACGAGAAAAAAAAGTACAATTTAAGAACTAGTTTAAAGTACAAAAATTTTAAAGTTTTTATGAAAGAACTTTTTAATTTAAGTGCAAGAAAATTTTAAAAAAAATAAGTTTTTTTAAAAATTTTTAAAGTTAGTTTTTAAATTTTTATGTTCTTTTTTAGTTTTTAAACTTAAGTACTATTTTGGTTCTTAATTTAATCAACCCAAAGGAAAGGCCAAGTTAATTTTTTAAAAGGGTTCCCCCAAGTTTTTTCGGGCAATAAAAACTCGGATTGACGAAGTTCTCTTTTTATTGTTGGGGATGGGTTTTTTCTTGTTAACGCATTGTTTTTTACTTGTTAAGGAAAAGGGGCAATTAACATTTGGGGTGAAAAAATTTCTTTTTTTTCCCAAAGAGAGCTTGCTTGTAGTTAGGGTGATTTTTTTTTTTGAAAAACTTCTTTCCCTTTTGCCCTTCCCTTTTTTCTTTAAACAGAATTTCTGGCTGGAACGCTTTTAATTTTTTGACCACAAACCAAATTTTTTTTTTTTTCTGTCCCATTGAGTTCTTTCCTTCTTTTCCCAATAACTTTCTTGTTCACATTTTGAAAAAAAAGGCTGTTTTTGGGGTTTTGGCATGTGTCTTTCCCCCCCAAATCTTTTCCCTTTTAGATAGTTTTTGTTTCTTTCTTTGTAAAAGTCTTCTGGGGGGCCCTTTCTAGAATAAAAGAGTCAGGTCTGTTTTTATTCCTCTTGCTTCGGGGTACAGTGGTTTAAAGTACGTACAGAAATTCAATTTTTTAAAAATTTAGTTACTCAAAATTCAGTAAACCCGATAAACACCGGCTTGTCCAACTTAAAACCCTTTTTTTTCCCAAAATTTTTCCCAAACCCAAAGCGCCCTTTAAATCTTTAAAAAGTCTTGATAGTTGGGTTTAGGGGAAAACCTTAATTGCTTGGTTTTCTTTTTTTAACTAATTTTAAAATCCTTTACGATTTTGTTTTGTTCTCCATGATTTTACCAAAACAGCTGGGGGTTTATTTAGTTTTTAAAAAAGTCCTTTTTTGAAACATCATGGCTTGGGGTTTTAAGTTCAGTTTTCTTCTTGTTTTGGCCTATTTTTTTGGGCCCGTGGGCACAAAATAATTTTTCCGGGGAACAGCTGTCAGCTTTAAAAACCTGTCTTAAGTAAAAAATTTTGGGGTTTTGGAATGGCACACATATTTATTTTTTTGTAAGATGGGAAATAGTTTTGGGGTTTAAAGGGGCTCATCTTTAATCTTTTTTGGGGGGGTTTGGGGTAAACGTTGTGAAGATGGTTTTAAAATTTTTTGGTTTTTTAATTTAATTCCCGATTTGCCCTGCTTGGTTTTTCGGGTAACTTGGGAAAATGCCTAACCCCAGTGTTTTAAAATCATAGGGGTTTTATCAATTTTTTTTTTTTTCAGTGGTTGGGTTTTTTATCTTGGCCCTCCAAAACGATTTTTTGCGTTTAAATACTTTTGTTTGTTAACGGTTTGTTGGGGTTTTAATCGTCTAAATACTTGTTTTTTTGGGTTTTAGTTAAGGTTGGGGCCATGTTTGCCCCCCCCCGCCCATTTCAAACATCTGAAGTGTAAAGGGAATTAGAAATTAACCAACTGGAGGGTTTTTAACCTTTTAAAAATGCTTTCCCAAAAAAAGCCTGGGGGAGAGATTTAAAAGGGGGGGTAGTGGAAATCTAAAAATTTTAATTTTTTATTTCATGTAGATCTTAAAATTTTGAAAGAAATTTTGCCAATAAAACCCCACTCCGCCCCAAAAAATATTTAAACGTGATAATCGCCCTTTTTTGACAGTGTAATTCGTCCCCGGCTTTTTTGTTTCGATTCATTTTCAGAGTCAGTTATTTCTTTTGCCTCTAAGACAAAAAAAAGGGAAAACGCCCCTTTTGGGGGAAACCCAATCTTCGTTTAAACCTTCCCAGATTCATGTTTTTATAAGGATAACGCCTTTCGCACTAAAGATGGATCAAATATTGTTTTTGTGATTGGAAAATCTTGTGAGATCCCCTTAAATTTTTCTAAACGGGGCCCTCAATGTTTGGGGTGAGTCATAAAAGCATAAAGTGTCAAAAGTTTAAAATTTATTTACTTTTTTTGAAGGGCCCGTGCAATGCAGGTAACCCTCTTATATTCAGAAGTTCCCCCTGCTTGCTTTATGAAAAGGTTTCGTGCCTCGAAAAATTATGAAAGAAGATAGGCAGTTTCCATGTCTTGGGTCAAACCCTTTAAATTGAAGATTAAAAATTGCTGTGCGGGCCCCCCTTACTTTAAAAAAAAATTTTTGTTTTGGGCTCTTACTGCGTTCCTAATAATTTTTTTATTGCAAAAACCCCAGTGTGTAGTTTCTCCCTTGCTTCTTTGGGCTTCAGGAGGGCCCTAACAATGTTTTTGAAAGATTTGTTGGTTGGATTTAATGGGTTGCCCAAATTGTTTCCTTTTGCTCCCAAAAATCTTCTAGCTGCGTTTTGGGGGCCCCCTGTAAAAAACTTTGGGTTGTGTGGTTGGTGGCTGACCCCAACAAAAAACGCTAAAACAGATTGTTGGGGGGTTTTTTTTGGTTTTTTTTTGTTCTTGGGGTTGTGGAACCTTTGTACTGTGGTAAAAAGGGGATTCAAAAATTTGGGATTTAAACCCGTATGGGGTCATCTGCATTTTGTGTATATTCTTAAAACTAACTTTAGCCCCAGGCTTGGGTTTGTGAGGAGTTTGGTTTCACAGTCTACAAACTTTTACAATGTTTCTTATGATTGGCAGCTGCTTTTATAGTAGGGATTCTAACCAGGCACCTTCTACAAGGGTCTTGTCTAGCTGGATGCTTTGTAGTATAAGCCATAAGTTGTTTTGTTCTGATTAATACATAATGGCTTTTGTACTATCGCAATCAGTATCAAGTCTACATGTTTGTCAAGTGATTCGCCTAAAGTAGGAGCGTTGGGAGAAAACCTTGAGGCACTTTCAGCTTCTACAGACCATGTGTATACGTTTACAGTGATGGTTTGTTTTGCCTTCAAACTGAGATATACTTTCTATACTTATGGAAGGTTATGTTATTAAAGTTCAGCTCTTGCTTAATTTCTTCATAAATTTGGGAAAAATCTGTTTGCATGATTTTTGACAGGATGTAAATGCGCTAAAACACACCACATTAAAACAATGTTGTCAGAATTATGTATGTTTAAAGACTGCTCGTTTTAACTCTAGCTCTTTTGGGAGAGGAAGGTAAGAATTGCCAACTATAGGATAGAAAATTTGTTTGTTCAATTTGATTTCAAGGACTGTCCTTCAGACCAGCCAGAACCCCTTAAAATTTGCTCAGAGAACAGTAAAATGTATGTTCTAGCTTTTTATGCCTCACAAGTTCGGGCAAATAAAAAGCTAGAACATACATTTTACTGTTCTTGATAATCCATCAACCCTTCTCTTTCAATAAACCCAAAATAACCCATTTTTTACAAACATACATACTGTGTGGATTATCCGTTTTCAATACTAATTTACTAAACTTTTCAGATTTTAGTTTTTGCTTTAAACCCTTTTTTTTCTGATCATTTTCCTAACTCATTTTCGCGCAGACATTCTTCAAATGAGTCTCTGTCTTTATGTGAAATAAAACTCAGTCTTTAATGTTCTCTAAAGTCTTTTAAAACTGAGTTATATTTTTGAATAAAATCCCCACACTTATCCAGATGTCTTCCACTAAAAGCTAGTTTTGACAAAGTGTTTCTCTTTTTAACTATGTCTCTTTCTGCCGAACAGTCATCTATAATAAATATGTCTGCTTTCCCTTCAACAGTTTATAAAACTGTTCTAAACACTCACTCATTTTATTGCTAGGATCAAATAATTATTTTGTCTCATCTGTCCATATAAACCTTCTATCATGATATGCTTTGTTCATTTAAGTGTTGGACGAAAAAACAATATGATCAAAATTACAGCGATAAACTGTTTTGTAATACGTCTAGGACAAATATTGTTTTTCCACAACCAGTCTTCCCACAAATCATGAAACAATGAGGAGTTTTGTCATAAAGTTTAACTGCGCCATGGTTTTATAACAGAATTTAATCTAATCCAGTTAATTATGATTATCAAACTCTCTGTCACAACTTTCAGTGTAATAAACCCATAAGGCCCTAAATGTTAAGAATAATCCAATTCATCTGTACGATTGTTTTTCATTTAAGTCAACACTGATTTTGTTGCTTGTTTGTTATGGTCTTAATATCCTACCATTGTGAAGAACGACCGACGGTAACTTTAAAGACGTTTAACGTCTAAGATTTGCCAGCTAATATTAATTCCCTTTTATAAAGGACGTCACTACCGCCCACAGACACCCTCCCTCTCCACATCTTTAAAGACAGAAATTTCAAATATTATTGTGAACCTGTCTCCTAATTTCCTGCGCGAATGAACCTGTAATTTGTAGAGCTTCCTTTAACAACCGTTTCTTTCTGTGGAGGAAGTACTGTTTTTTTCCCATACGGCGTTATACAATTTCTTTCCGACTATTGTCCTCTGCATAAACTTATATGTAAAGGGCCAGAGTTTGAGTGCTTTTCTCTGAAACTTTTTTGAAGGCAAAAAATGTAAATGGGCTTATGAATTTCCAATTTTATTTTCCCATCTAAATATGTTTCTAAGTGCCATTTGCTGTCAGTTTTCGAACTATTTTATATACATACTGGCCAGCATATTGTGCTTCTACATGCGCAGTTTGTTCCTAGTTTAGGAAACTTTTTGTTGTCGCCAACCGTTATGCGTTTATAATCGCCATCTATTAGTGTACTCAAAACCATACAAAGCGCCTAACTCACCGTTCTTTCAAAGTCCGCAACATCTGCAAGTCTTTAATTTCTAGAGTTATACACCTCAAGGGGAACAGGCGCTAATGTACTCCGGATTCTTCTGGCCCACGCGACATTTTTAGTACAGCTTATTATTTTATTTCCAAAACAATGTGCCAGTTATACATTTCACGAACTTTCCCTGTTTTTGTCTTGCAATTCTTATATTAAAATGCCCGACCCTCCCACAAACTAATCTATTAAACTGAAATGTATTGTCTAATTCATAATCGCAATATGGCCAGCTTTCCCCTGACGGAAAGATCTCTTAAAACCGTTGAGGGCCTTCCATCATATAAGTTTTCATCAGTGCTCAGCTCGTCCAAAGAACATAGATAATGAATGTAATGCAAGATCGTGCGGATTTTCCCCCTCATAGTAGTTTGTTTGGTGTAACACTAAACCAAGAATGGTTGATTGTTAGTTGCAAAGCCAACATTTTTACTAGCTCTTTAACAAAATATAACCAACTTCTTCTTTTCAGTTGAAGTCAACATTGGTTTTCCAGATTCGCATTGTTAAGTTTGAGAGTTAATGTCAAAGTACTCATTGCTTCTTTTCGTGAGCAAAACCGTAATATCCATCAGGTATGGTTAACTGGCTATACTAATTGTCCTCTATTATAATCTTGTTTTAATCTTATTAATTTCCTGGCTCGGGTTATATTAAACCATACGACTTTGTAAAAATTTTCATACAGGCAACCATTTTGGCTCCGCAATTGTTAATCAATAGCATGTTCTAAAATGATACGCTGGGGGGGGGAGTTGTTATTGTTAAAACATTTTTTAAAACGAAATAAAAATGAAGCGCATTCAAATATAACTAATGCAAAATATTCTGTAGGCCGCACTACAATCCTAAAAAATATAACAACTGATACTCTTGACATTTCATGTGACTCAGTCTGACGCCTTCAAGTAATGGTTAGTACTCCATTGAAGAGCTATCTTAACCCTCCTATTAAAAACGACCGCATCCCAAAAGGTGGTTTAGTCATCCGAAGCAGTTTTATCATAACCAGTTAAACTTTGCGTGTTTTGTGCATCAACTGGGTTGTGGAGTGTCGTATGCTGAATCATTAAATCATCCGATCCTGTGATCCAGTGTACAGATTTCATTTCTATTACACCTTCAGACGAATTTTGACTGCAAGCTCCATTACCAAATGACAAAACGTTTAATCCATTCAGCAACAGAATAGACATGAGGCTTTTAAAAGGATCTGTAACGAATCCCAATATTAAGGCCAAGACTGACTTTAGCAAAAGTTGGATCTAAATCATGGTTAGGCACCCCATCCTTATTTTGGGGGCGTTCACAGAACGTATAACTGGCCTGGAATCCTCCTTACAACATTCTTCTCTAAAGCACAGGCTTTCACCTCGGTCCATAGAGCAAGAAGCATAAACAGCATGGACAACCTTTATTTTAGACACTTCTAAGGGCGAACTAAAAGCAGGAATAGAACGAATAAACGACTCTGTTCTACTTTATGTTTGGTGTTTTGCTAGTCGCAAGAACAAACGAGATCGAGCATAACTGAACCTTCTACTGCTTTGATGCACAAAAACAGTACTTGGCAAATTAGAGGACGCCATAACTTCAACTGTTGATTTGCCTCAGTATTAAAAGGTACCAACATGTTTTACATTCGCAAAGATCGAAAGTAGACTTTTGCTGTTGCACTGGTTTATACATGCTACCTTCTGACCTCAATACTCCAGTAGGTACAAAATAACACTACAAAAACGAAATCCATGTGGCAGGCAAATGAACAAAAGTCGGAAAAACGAAATCAATTCTGAAGCCAGTATATTGCAAGCAGAAAAGAACACGATGAACCCCCAAGAATAAAGTTCAACCAATCCCCTGTGGCCCAAAGCCCGAATGCCGATGTAGAACACGAAAAAAAATTATGACCATGAATATGGTAAAGACAGCACTTGTGGGTGGGGGGGGGGGGGGGGTGGAACTGGCCTAGGATTACTTTGGGTCTTTATCTTACTAAAATAACCCAACTATTAAGAGAACTAATGTCCATAAGTGCTCAGCCATAAAGCCAACTACTTTGCCTGCAGTAGACAAAAGCCAGCGAACAACACCCCAATATACCTGGTAAGCTTCCACAGCTTTACTGCGGACCTAATTTTTAATAAACCCGCAAGAATGATCAACTGTTTTTAACCCATGAATTATCAGCGGCGATGGAGGCGATGGCGGGCGGAGGCACTGGGCTTGACCGCCGCCGCCTCTAAAAGCCATCCACCAGTTTACATTATTGCAAATCCTAAGCAGATTAACGCTTGCAATGTGACACCTTGCTCTCTAAAACAGTGTTTTTATTCTTTCTGCTAGTGTTGTGTCTTCATATAAAAATTTTGATATTTCTCTTATTCTGCTCACTTGATGTTCGTAATTGAGCTCGGCAATTAGACACCGCTTTTAGTATTGCCGATCTTTCTCTCAAGTTCTTTATTCTTTGGTTTAATTTCTTCTATAACAACAAGCCCTAAGTTGGCGTCATCAGCCTCAACAAGTTTTTCTTTTTCTCTTTTTATATGGTCATCTACTTCATCCATTTGCTAAGTTGTTTGTTAAAATTCGCCTCTGAGGTTTCTCAAAGCATGATTAGGGGCCTCAATTCTTGCGGGGGTACGGGGGAAGAACATTAATTGGTTTTTGGTACTGTTTTCTTCGGAAAAACTGGTTCATTGCTTGATTTATTTCCCCTCTGTTTGACTAAATCTGAAGTTCAATGATTTTGCATTTGGCTATCTGTTGGGATTCTTGTAGTGGTGTTTTGAATTTCGCAACTGCCTCCCGATCTAATTTAGGTTTAGAAATCAAGGCGATTTTTGTACGCTCACATGGAGTCTTTGCCTAAGTGTACGCAGGCTTTAACTTTGATGGTTTTCGTTCATGTGTAGCTCAACACGTTGTCCTTGGTCGTTTCTTACAATCAAATGACCGCCCGTCTAATTCAAAAAGTCAGGAGGCGAGTAATTGGAGGTTCAAGGTCTAAACCTTTTTGTAAAATGCCCAACCCTTTTCTTCTGTTAATTCACGCAGTCACGAGAGCGCTAGTGATGCTGTATCAAAAGGAGCCATTCACGCATGTCCTCCAGATCAGGACATTATAATCTTCATCTTCCATGCCCTGCCATTTACTTTAATAATAAACTTTTTATTTTGTTTATAAAAAAATTCACAAACATATGGCTCGATTCTTGCCATAAGAAGATTGAAAGAAGCCTTTGCGTGAAGGAAATAAACGGAATATTACTGTCCAAATAATCCGGTCCTACTAATTGATGCGGATCAAATTCTTACCTGTCAAATTCCAGACCTAGAGCAATGAAGTGATTGTGCCAAGGCTCTGCCGCGACTTACTTTCAAAAATAGAACTCACTTCAACCAACAGACCTCAACAGGACATTGTACAGAATTTGGGACGGGCAATCGTTAAGAAAATTTCTAAAAAACTTGAGGGACAAAAATATTTTCCTTTACATAATGGTCATACATATTTTAACCTATTCTGATCTATGGAACCGGAACGGAAAGGCTGACTTGCGTTTCAAGGAATACGAAAATGAAGAAGCACTAAAACAATAGAATAGGCGCTGAAGATTCTAAGAGACGGCAAAAGTGTGTCACTCTCCAAAAAGAACAAGAAACATATCGACAAACTAAATCAAACACGTGCGTTATGGAAATCGCTTTTCAACCCCTAATTTTGAGTTGTTAAAAGCCGCATGCCCATACTTTCAAGGAGCAATTAAAAAGACAGATTGTCATATGAACTAACTTTTAAGGGGGGTCGTCAATGAGGTATTATATCTTCAACACCGAAGCAAAGTACAGCATTACGACATCTCGTAGAGTTTGACATCGGTAGCAACCTAACTTGGCGAGGCTGATCGACAACAATATCAGTCAAAATTAGCAATATCTTACGAAAAGTGATTTTTTCATTCTAAATATCCTAAAAAGCAGGCAGACACTATATGGAAATTTTTTTGTTTTAGTGCCGCAGCGGAGATCGCTTAAAGGTATTTTATTGCTGTGTGAAAATGAGAACCATTCAAAAGACAAACTGAAAATTTTGTTAATCCCTAAAAAAACGAAGTGCAATGTACAATTGAGGTAGCCCTAACCAATCTACGCTAAAGGGGGCTTAACCTTATCAGCAATTTTGATTTTAAATAAGAAAACTGGAGGTGGGAGGTGTAAAATCCCAACAGTTACCTTGTGTCTAAAGATCTACATCTTCACAGTGTTAACTTGATCATAATTTAACAGCGAACTACGGTTTAATGGATGACCTAAGGTCAATGGAGGATAATCAAGTTACTGGAAGCGGGGAGAACTTTATAGACATAATAAACATTCAATTGATAAGAAAAAGAGGCCGATAAACCACTTAACGTGTATTAGTTTTAATATATGATCGCAGTCTGAATATTCAAGATAACAGATTAAAAGATATCCAATACTAAATTATTTTTTATTTTTAAAAAAGCAGTCTGTTTAAGGTTTATCCATATGCGCACTACAGCGCCAGAGTCACCAAACGAAGGATAGTAGAACCCCCTAACATAAAAACCTACAGATTACCAAACATTACGCAAATGCAACAAAAACTAGAGCAAGACCTTTCAAAATACAGCAAAACCAACGAAGGTATTCTGCTGCCTGTAATGCTGTTACATATGTTAATACAGGAGCATCGACTTTGAGTGCTCTATCAGCAGGAACGAGTGTAGTCTCTTAGCAACAGGGAGGCGTAGATGCGCCGCAGTTTTTACCTCTAGCCGTTTTTTTTAGCTCTGCCTGTTTTCATTACTGTAAGTTCTGCAGGGCAAAAAATTAAAAACTCAACTCCAAAGCACACTGCTATGGTTCACTAATAACAGCTAAACTTAGTTCGTTGCAAACGGACACGAAATAAAGCGCTAGTTGACTCAAACATCACGATGAAGAAATTAGTCGTTTACAGGCCGATTTGGGGAGTCGAATATATAGAAAGACAAAAGTTTGATCTTCAAATAAAAAAAAGGCAAGGCAAGTTTTTCTCAACAGCCATACACCGCCAGATAAAAAAAGGAATGTTTTAAAAAAAGTAAACGAGACATTTAAACTCTGTTCTAAACAGCTCACATAAACGCAACAAAGGGCATTTATACTTTAGTTTATGAAGTCCAAGCACAAAAGACCGTTGATATTGATTCTGATTAATTTTTTTTAATTTAAAATAAAAAATTTCAATTAGAAAAGACAACTTAAATTGCTAAAATATATGAAGGACCGGACGAATTGTTTGAAGTAATGCTTAAGGAAGGCGTTTGTCAAAAGAATTTGAAATGATATTAATCTAGAAGTCATTGATCCTGCAAACGTACAGGCAAGTGTGCTCATGCTATTTCTCAAGTTCAGGTAAAGGGGGGGGGGGGGGGGTGGGGGGGGGGGGGGGGGGGTGTGGGTGTTTGGGGGGGAAAAAATCTAACAGTAGACCACCAGTTAAAGTAATGTTTAGCTGTTTAAATCGACTATATAACAATAAATGTTCCCCGAAGATGGATATGGCTGCCTTAATGCGGGGATAAAAAAAAGGGTCATACACACAAAACGCCACTCCTGGCGAAGACCAGGGAGGGGTCAGAAGAGTAACACCTGCGTACGCAGAAAGAAAGAAAGAAAGAACAATAAATGAAGAAAATCTAGAAGTCTGGGTCTCAACTAAACAACAGGTTATTCCTTCTCATAAGGAGTTTTACTTAACGCCTGGTTGGGCAGACCAACTGCTTGCAGAGTTTGAGTGTGGCCGCTGAAGAAGCCAAAATGAGAGGCCTGGTTGGGCAGAGGCGATTTCTTAGAGATCAATTGAAAACAGGACTAAGTAAATGAGCCGAATGTTGGCAAGTGCTTACTTTCCTACCCCCACATTAAGTCGCAAAAGAGCAGTTCATAAACATAGAATTTTCGGACGACAAATGTATTATGTGGTGTGTTTCTTGCAAGGCTTCATTAATGTCCAGCAAAAACGCAGAGAAAGTATCTAACTATGAACTTTGTACCTTACATCCAATGATCCTTAATCTTTAGTGGAATAATCCCATTCCTGTTAGTGAAGACCAAATTGATTCAGTTTGAAGAACAAAACAAACCATAACTGTAATGTATACACATGTCCCCCCCCCTTGAGGAAACAAATTTTGGTTGCCTATTCGAGTGTCTACAGACAGCCAAACAATAGGTGAACCAGACTAAAGCCATGTTGACTTACTCCTAAATTTTCACCAGCAGGGCTACCACATTATCACATTGATACGACACCATGAGTAGATTATTAGCGCATACATCAAAAAATTTGGGCAAACAGAATTCTGTAGAAAATGTTTAACAAGACTTCCATTCCTTTCAAGCCGTGCTTGAACATAAAAAACATTGTAAAGTTCTGTAGACTGTAATAACAGAACTAATTACGCCACACCCGGACCTATAGTTATTTTAAGATCTGGAAACGGATTGCAAACGAGTCCATATGTTGTTACGCAGACTTCGAATCGCTATTTTCCATATGAGTGGACCCAAATCCCCACAGAAAACTTCCTAAAACAGCTTTGGAGTAATCACAGATTTGCCCATTTGCTTTTGTTATTGTTAGTTCGGATGGCGTCCCATACAGAACCAGAATTGTATAGGGGACCCAGATGCTGCAAAATACTTCTTAGAACGCATGCAGCAAGTGCGTACGCCTGTTCTAATAATCTACACTTATCTGCAATCAAAATGACTCCATGAAGACCAACAACAGAATGACTCGAGCACACATTGTTGGATTTGTGGTTTAGAACTAATGTCTAACAGCGAGAAGGCCAACCAACAGATAAGAGACCATGATCAAATTAGTCGGAAATCAGAGAGCAGCGTCACAGTAAATGCAATCTCAACTAAAGTTTGATCCTAAGACCTGGAAGCTGCCCATCATCTTTCATAACTTGCGAGGTTACGACGCACATCATATAATGAAAGCAGCAGACGACGCCTTCAGGAGAACATGCACTTGCACAGTATCAGAAAAGACATGTGTTTCACTTTAAAATACCTGTCTTTATTAAGCTCTATGCAGCACATGATGGGATCATTAGGCACTGGCTTATGTCCTTAACGAGTCCGCCAATACGGAAGAATAAATTTATGACCCAACACTTGTTTAGAAAGGGCGTTTACCCTTAGAGTAAATCATGAACATTTGAAAAGGTGTTGGATGAAGATACACTTCCGCCTAAAGACGCCGTTCTTTTAACTAGTCCCTCAGAGGAAAGCAATAGTGATTCTGATTACAGCATACTCAAGGGATGCTGGCAAAGTTAGATTGTAAAACGATGGAGACTATCATGCTGCATACCTTGGATGCTGATGTATGTTTGTTGGCGACATTTTTGAAAATTTTAGAAAGGGACCTGCATAAACATTATAGCCTGGATCCCGCGCATACATTTCTGCCCTGGGAATGCGCTGGATGCTTTCTTCAAGTTTACTGGAATAAAGATTGATTTATTGTCTGACCACCAATGAATCAGATATTGAAAACGGATTGCGTGAGGAATTATATGGCGTCACACCATTACTGTTAAAAGCAAACAACATAACTTGGACGACTTTATGATCCAAGTAAAAGTCTAACTATCTTAAGTATTTAGATGCAAACAATCTGGTATGGATGGGTATGGCGCATCACTCCACTACGCAACTTTGAAATGTGTACTAAGCGGCGGGGGGGTAACGGAGGTAGGAGGGTATTTGTTGTGCTTTGGGTAAAGGGTGGGTTAGAGCTGATTAACGCCATCTAATGGGTGTTATTCAACAGCGTGGTTTCATTTCTAGAAGTTGACTTAGAATATCCTCATGAACTCCATGACATACTAATGACACCCTTAGCTTGCAGAAAATCTAAAGATGAACCGACAGAGCCGCCGAAACTTGTGTCCTAATCTTACGAGACAAAAAAAAATTATGTGCTGTCCATTACAGACTTTCTACTAATTTTATTTAGACATGGGTTGACGTGGACAGCTGTCATCGTGTAATTGCTTTTGATCAAGAACATTCATGAAACATACATCATGAAGAACACGATCATAGAACTAAATCCCGATGCCTTCGAAAAACTTTATTTCAAGCTGATGAACAACAGCTGTTTCGGAAGACTATGCGAATCCACACAAGCGCAAAGATGTTAATTGGTCACCAAGAGAACGAAGCAATAAGCGGACCTGTCAAAACCACATTATCAGAACTTTAAAGATTTCATGAGGGCTTTTGCAAAATGATGGAAAAAAGAAAGTCAAATTGGACAAACTGTATTTATTGGGTTTACTGTTTTAGAATTATCAAAGCTTTTGATGTAGAATTTCTTTAGACTAACTTTAAACCCACGTATCCAGAGTCCAGAGTACATTAAAACAGATACAGATGTTTTGTTATAGATATCCCTACTGAAGATATCTATAAAGGACATGGAAATAGAAGTGGCTGAAGGCATGCGGATGGTACGACACATCTGATTATCCTAAAGATTCGCCTTGCATTCAACCGTTAACAAGAAGGTTTAGGAAGATGAAGGACGATATCTGAGGGGTGATTAAGAGTTTATTGGTTTTAAGGTCGTAAAATGTACAGAATTTCTAGCCAGAGAAAACCATTAAGAAAGCAAGAAATCTCGCAGCGGTTGTGCAGTCAAACATACGCATGACAACTACAAAGAACCCCATTGTTCAATAAACAACTTGTCATCCAATGACAACGTAAACTACGATCTAATCCTACATGAGATCAACACAACTGTTGTAACAAAGAATCATTGGATAGAACAAACACTAAGACTAGTATTTTTAATACCAGAGTTTTCATATGCGATTGGACACTGGAGAAACAGCATAATTTATAGATTCTTCTTCACTGAGGGGCTTCACTGAGGTATATATTTTTCATCAACTTTATTATTTAAGATCAATCAATATCATTATCCAATTCAGCCAAAATGTTTTTTCATGTTTGCTTTGATTTGTTCGAATTTTTTTTTATTATCATTAAGATATTCTTTTCCCATATCTGATAATCAAATTTAGTTGTTGGGTTGTAGGTGATCTGGATTTTAGCAATGTATTGGGTGAATCCTTGCAAATGTTTCCCTAATAGGTAAACTCGTATCAAATGATTCCCGTATTATTTTCAAGGTCACTCCTTTATCATTCTTGCTTCTTCCTGAGCCATTCCCATTTTAGGACGTAAATATATTTATGTAAATTAAAAATTAAATAAGCACCTGGAGGTTAAGACAAAAAATGACAGTATTTTCGGGCCAGAAAAACTTTTTCCTCAAGTTTCATTATAAGCTCAATCAGATCATTATCCAAATCAGCCAAATGTTTTTCATGTTTTGCTTGATTGGTTCGAATTTTTTTTTATTAAATTCAAGGATATTCTTTTCCCCATATCTGATAATCCAGAAATTTGGATTTGGGGTTGAGGTGGCTGGATGGTTTAGCAGTGTTGATGAAACCTCATAAAGGTTTTCCTTAATAGTAGAACTCTATCAAAGAGTCTGTATTAATTCCAAGCTCTTCCGTGATCATTCTGTTTCGTTCTGTGTTAATTTTTTTTTTTTTTTATTTTGGGGGGGGGGGGGGGGGGGGGGGGGGTTTTTTTTTTTTTTTTTTTTTGGGGGGGGGGGGGGGGTGTTGTTTGTTTTGTGTGTGTTTTTTTGGTGTGTTGGGGGGGGGGGGGGGGGGGGGTGGGGGGGGGGGGGGGGGGGGGGGGGGGGGGGGTGGGGGGGGGGGGGGGGGGGGGGGTCTTCCAGTTTATCTCAAATATATTTTTGTAAATTAATTAAGCAACTGGAACTGTGTTCCTGGGGGAGTATTTGCAGTTATTCCTGCACTAAAGTCGTTGTGGAACTGGTTGTTTTGTTGTGTCAGTTTCTCGGTAAAGAATACTCGGCGGATTCATCTTTACAATTCTTTTATTTTCATATGGGATCAACACTCCAAACCGGATCGGTTGCCCTGATGCGAGTGTCCCCTTCTGCTTCCCCGTAAATTAAAGGTACCTTACTTTTAAACCAAACGGAATATTTGCCTGGTTGTACTGAGTCTATCAGCAACACTTTATTGTTTTTTCTTTATTGCTTGTATGGTTTTTAACCTTTTAAAGTTTCATTATTCATTGCGCGCAAAACAGAGGCGAGTCTTCACTTAACCCATTCTGTGTTGCGAGAATTGTCCACTCAGCTCTCTGTATACTGGGTAGGAAAAAATCTTTCTGATAACTGTTTGTTAAAGGTTTCAACTAAAAGCTGTGATCTGTGAACTCCTGGAATCTCTTTAATGGTAACTCTATGTTTTAACATAATTGATTCACTGGCCTTTAAATTCGTTTCTCATCGTCGACTTGAATCATCGAGGATAAGTTAGCGGCCTCGATGTATATCATTTGTAGGCAACACAACAGCAGAAGCAGCTCTTTGGTTAATATCCGCATCCTTATATCTTGAAGCTAGTCATGACTGTGAGTGCGTACTTAAATCTTTCGTCTAATCGTAACATGTGGTAAATATAGACGGTCCCATATGATGGGTGTCCGTCGTATTGTAATCACAAGTGTGGTCGCTGTATATCGTCTAAGCGCAGGTAAATAAATTTGCAATTGCTTGTTTAGATAACCATTCTCTTTGCTGTTATGTTCCACTGACTCCCGCTGTCTTGGCTTAGCATTTTTATTGCCGTGATTCCCTTCAATATCCTTTTGGCGAATAATAGATTTTGTTCATTTTATTCGCCAATATTATGCGCAACAAAATACACGAACGGCATGCCAAAGACAATAAACACGATTTTCTTGCCTCTTTGTTTTTCTGATGGCTGATAAAAGGCACTGAATTTTGGTGGGGGCATGTCCCTCGATTGGTATTGCCTGTTACAAGAATAATAAGCCTTTTTAATTGCCTGTCAACATTTTATAAATAGTGTAAGCTGCATGTCCCTGGTTTTTCAGTTTTTTATTAATGAAATACAACTGCTCAAATTCTCTGCTTTTCATAGTTATCTTGTGCGCTGCTATTGCTCCATAGCTTTGTTATGTCTTTTTCTCTCGCTGTCATCCCGCAGTTTACTAAATGCGTAATTACTTCGCTAAAAGCAAGCGTACATAACCACCGCGCCAGCCTATCATCACTACGAGTTTATGAAGCCATTTTTATAAATGTATTTTTATTTTACATATTGATACTGTCAGGAATTATTCTGCTTAACTAGAAAAAGTCTTTCGTAGCAAAACGAAGCTTGCATGAATAGCACTTAGCTTTGGCTGGAATCTCAAAGTCTAGCATGCCAATATCTCTGTTTGAATTTATTTACAAGCCTTTTACCAAGCATTGTGTATCCTATACTTAACCCCAATAACACAGAATGGTATACAAGATTATAACAGTCTTTTCGGCGGCCTCAAATTTTTAAAAACAAAATAATTATAATTAAATAAAAAAACATGAACACCGATGATCTACTACACTACAAAGCAGCCAATCCGTCTTGACTTACAAATGAAGAGTTGATGACCAAGCTGTTATGCCCCAAAAGGAGAGGTGTATTTCTTTGGCAGCATGCGGAAAAACCAAACAATTCCTCGCAATGGAACTTCAGCATAGAACAGAATCAACAGCTGTTAGCCGCAAGACATTAAAAGTATCAAAACAGGTAAGAAGCGCAACTAGGATCAAGATGTAAAACTGTCGGGCTAACGGTTCTTAGTTTGGTTCACTAAACTAGTAGGCCGATTTGTTCCCATTGATACGGAAACAAGATTTTATGTAAGATTTAACGCAGATCCATTTTAAACAGAGTCATTAGAGTCTCTAGGATGTGATCTGTATTACAGATTTGGAACATATATTATCGCCGCTAATTCATGGGATTAATTACTTATAATCATATAGATTTTATTTCCTATCAAAATGACCGATCCAGAAAATCATCAAATCAGATCAGAAAACAAAGATCAGTGGAGAAAGTAACCAGTAAAAAATCCTGGATGCGTTGCAGCAGGAAAAAGAGTAGCAGATGCACAAACAAAACAAATTACAGTTGCAATCACAGATAAAAAAGTGCCATAGCCGCAGCCAGTTGTTTCAAATGCCGTCTAATAAAACGCCAGAACAAGTTGATTCAGGCCTACCACAACAGGTTGCCTACACCGCCAAAGTCTTCAACCTTTTCTTAAAGCAATTGTCCTTATTTTGCGGCATTGCTGTTGGGG
>CM031604.1:40319941-40324312 GCA_018398815.1 Conus ventricosus | reverse complement strand
GATCTGGTTCTGTGTTGGCCCCCTAAACCTCCAGATCCATCCGATGGTGAGGAGACTCGGGGAAGTGGTGATGGAGACTATGGGAGATGCGTCGTGGGTGAAGAAAGACAGTGTTGAACAAGAATTATGTTCCTCGATGTTATGGCCTAACAAACAGCCAGTGGCTGGTCCATCCTTGGACATGATGTGTTTAGGTAGGAGGGGGGGGGGCGGGGGGAGGAGGATAGAGGGGATCGAGTGGAGTTTTGTTTTTTTGTCATGAAATTCGGTCTGGCATTTCGACGAAAATATGTTTTAATCCGAATAGACTGTACAAAAGTCTCTCTTTCTCTCTTCTATCTCCTCTCTCTCTCTCTCTCTCTCTCTCTCTCTATCTTCTCTCTCTCTTCTCTCTCTCTCTCTCTCTCCTCTCTCTCTCTCTGAGGAGTGTGCGTTTGTGTTTGTGTGTAGTAGTACGTTGCCAGCTGAGTGAGTGCGCGCGCGCGCGCGTTGTGTGTCGTGAGACAGAGTGAGAGAGAGTGTGTGTGAGTGGAGAGAGACGAGAGAGAGAGAGAGAGAGAACCGAGAGAGTGAGAGTGAGAGAGAGAGAGAGCGAGAGAGAGTGTGTGTGTGTGTGTGCCTTCGTGTGTGTTGTGTGTGTATGTGTGTATGTGTTGTGTGCGCCGCAGAATCATGCGTTGAAATAGGGCGTAAGTACCATTGTTCGCTGGGTTGCTCTCACAGTGGGGGATAAGTCTTTTTCCCATTTTCTGAATTCTTTCAGGCTATATTATTGCCTCGCGGATTGCACAGCTCAATGACGCAAGCATGCCATATTAAAAGGGGAATTTTGTTTTCAAATTTGATGTCAACAATTTAAGACCACAAGCGAGTATGCAAGAAAAGAGAAAAAAAGAAAGAAAGAAAAAAAACAAAGATCAATCAAAGGCAAGCAAGCCTCTAAATGGGAAAAAAAGGATTCAAAAAACAACTCTCTCGTGTACTGTTGTGTTCGTGTATCGAACAACACAGATATTGCTAGACCCTCAACGGACAAAAAAAAAAAAACAAAAGGAAAAAGAAAAAAAAAAAGGAAAGGGAGGGTTGGGGGGGGTGGAGGGGGGGAAGAGGGGAGACGAGAAGAAGGACAGAGGAGAAGAAGAGGACATACGATTATTTCAGATTCGGCCTTTATTATTGGGCCCACTCTCCCTTTCAATTGTCTCCCTGCCTGCCCCACATCATTCCCGCTCACCCTCATTCTCCACCCCTCTGCCCAACATCTTCCACCCCCACCCTCATCATCCCCCCTCTGCCCACTTCATCCACCCCCACCCTCAGCTCTACCCCTCTGCCCACCATCATCCACCCCCACCCTCCATCTCCACCCCCTCTGCCCAACCAGCATCCAACCCCCACCCTCAATTCCACCCCTTCTGACCCCACCATAATCCACCCCCCTACCACCTCCCCCCACCCTCATCTCTACCCCTTGCCACCATCATCCAACCCCACCCTCATCTCACCCTCTACCACCATCATCCACCACACCACCCACCCTATCTCCACCCTTCACATCATCCACCCCCCCACCCTCATCTCCACCCCTCTGCCCACCATCATCCACCCCCACCCTTCATCTCCACCCCTCTGCCCACCATCATCCAACCCCCACCCTATCTCACCCTCTGCCACCTATCATTCCACCCCCACCCTCATCTCCACCCCTCTGGCCCACCTTATCCTCCCTCACCTTCTTTCCACCCTCACCATCATCACCCACCAAACCCCATCTCCACCCCCTCTGCCCACCATCATCCACCCCCACCTCCATTTCTCCACCCCTCCTGCACAACCATCAATCCACCCCCACCCCTCATCTCCACCCTCTGCCCATCATCATCAACCCACCCACCCTCATCACCCCTCATCTCCACCCTCTGCCCACCATCATCCACCCCACCCTCTTCTCCACCCCTCTGCCCACCCACCATCATCCATCCCCCCACCTTCTTCTCCACCCTCTCAACATCATCACCACCCCCACCCTCATCTCCACCGTCTGCCCACCATCATCCACCCCCACCCTCATTCCACCCCTCTGCCCACCATCATCCACCACAACACCCCCACCCTTCTCTCCACACCCTATGCCCCCACCATCATCCATCCCACACCCTCATCTCCACCCTCTGCCCACCATCATCCACCCCCTCACCATCATCTCCCCCCTCAGCCCACCCCCACCATCATCCACCCCACCTCATCTCCCACCCTCTGCCCTCCATCATCCATCCCAACATCATCTCCACCCCTCTTGCACCACCCATTCCATCCAACCCCTCCTCATCTCACCCCTTCTGGCCCCCCCCACCATCATTCACTCCCCACCCTCATCTCCACCCATCTGCCACCTTCATCATCCCCCACCCTCATCTCCACCCCTATGCCCACCAATCATCCTCAACCACACTCATTCCACCCCTCTGCCCACCACTCATCAACACCCCCACCCTCATCTCACCCCTCTCCATCATCCACCCCCACCCTCATTCCAACTCTGCCCCCCATCTTCCACCCCCACCATCTTCTCCACCCCTCTGACCCCCCCACATCATCCACCCCCACCCTCATCTCCACCCCTCTGCCCACCATCATCCATCCCCACCCTCATTCCACCTCTGCCCAACATAATTCCTCCCCCACCCTCATCTGGACACCACTCTGCCCCACCATCATCCACCCCCACCCTCATCTACTCCCCTCTGCCCACATCATCCATCCCCACCCCCCCTCATGTCCACCCTCTGCCCACCATCTCCACCACCCCCCCCACCTCATCTCCCACCCCTTGCCCCCAGCCCAGCCACACAACACACAAACGCCACCACCCAAACACCCCACTCTCATTCAACCTGCTCGCGGCGTGTGCAGGCGTATAATTCATAATACACTATCAGGGCGGGTATACACGCGCACACACACGCGGCGCGCGCGGCATTGCTGCGCACTCGTACACGCCAAACACATTCGGACACACAATACACACGCGCTACGCGCGCTTGATCACTCACACACACACACAACACCACACACACACACACCACACACACACATCACACAACACACACACACATACACCACACACACGCACGCACGCACGCACGCACGCACCGCACGCACACACAACACACACACACAAGCGCGCGCGCGCGACCTCGCGGCGAAAAAAAACGTCCAGAAGAATCGAAGATGCACGAAGTTTTAAAGTGACTGGAACAAGAACAGGTTTGTTTGGGGGGGGGGGTGGGGGGGTGTTGTTTGGTATGGGGGTTTGGTTTTTTTTTTTTTTTCGTTTTTCCTCCTTTATCTTTGAGCGTTGGTACTGGTGGAAGTCAGTTTTTAGCAGTCATTAGGGGGGGTTACAAATGTCGTTAGGAGGAAATCAGATGTCTGTCTGGTACGTTGGGATTAATATCATTTACCCTACTGCATTACACATTACCTCTCATCTGACTGAGCCTCTCTCTCTTCTCTCTCTCTCTCCTCTCTCTCTCTCTCCTCATATCTCTCTCTCTCTCTCTCTCTCTCTGTGTGTGTGGTGTGTGCGTGTGTGTGTGTGTGTGTGTGTGTGTGTTGTGTGTGTGTTGTGTGTGTGTCTTGTCTGTTGTATGTACTGCTTCTCTTGTCTGTCTCTCTCTGTCTCTCTCTCTCTCTCTCTCTCTCTCTTCTCTCTCTCTCTCTCCAGAAAAAAAATCGAACGTAATTGAAAGGAGATGACTGCGTGTCGAGTTGCTTTTCGTGGTGGTCTCTTTTTATTCTTCTTTTAGTGTACGCCCCACCGTTTCCCTATCCCTCTGATGTTAGATTGGGACTTGCAAATCTCATTACTTTAGATGAGTTTGGAAATGGACTTTTCGGGTTCTGAAACGAGCGTACCAGCCCCGTCGCCCTCCCCCCGTTTAAGGCCTTGATGTACATTGGCTGTAAGCTGATATTTTTTTTTTATAATATTTTTTTTTTGTTTGTTTGTTCTTTTGTTTATTATTTTTTATATTATCATCTTCTTGTTCTTTTTATATTATGCTGCGTTTAGTCGATTATTTTTATTGTAAAGGTCGAATGTATCCTACATTACATCGTGTTGCATGGCTGCCGTGGGCTGGGGAGGTACATTCTTTTTAATGAAAAAAATAGCTTGGCATTTTAATATTATGCATTGGTTGAAGTAAGTGAAAAAGTATGAAGGGCTGCACCAACATTAGGAGCAGGATGGTGAGGAAAGGAGAGGGAAAGCAGGAGAAAAAAAGAAAATTAATTCTGTGATGTGTCCCCCCCCCCCCCCCCTTACTTCCTCCCGCGATCTTAGCATATGGCTCAAATTACCAGCAT
>CM031604.1:40302441-40314941 GCA_018398815.1 Conus ventricosus | reverse complement strand
ATCTGCCCCATCTTTGTGTACATGTTTATTCTGCCCCTCTTTGTTGTACATTTTTTTCTGGCCCTCTTTGTGTACATGTTTTTTCTGCCCTATTGACTGTTCGTGGTTATATGCCCCTCTTTCTGTTCATGTTTATCTGCCCTCTTTTGTACAGGTTATATGCCCCTCATTTCGCGTTCAATGTCTGCTGTCGGTCCCTGCATTATGTGGAGAAAGAGAGGAAGGTAAACAGGGATGCACTGCCCACATACTGTACACCATTATCGCTGCTCTTTCTGTACGTCTCAGTGTTCATCTTCAATTCCGCTCTTTTCTGTACGTTCGGTGTTCATGTTAACCGCCGCTGTTTTGTACATCTCAGTGTTCATGTTTAAAAAGCCGCTCTTTCTGTACGTCTCAATGTTCATGGTTTAACCGCCGCTGTTTCTGTACGTCTCAGTGTTTATGTTTAACCGCCGCTGTTTCTGTACGTCTCAGTGTTCATGTTTAACCGCCGTGTGTCTGTACGTTCAGTGTTCATGTTTAACTGCCGCTGTTTCTGTACGTCTCAGTGTTATGTTTAATGCCCCTCTTTTGTTCGTCTCAGTGTTCATGTTTAACTGCCGCTCTTTCTGTGCGTCTGGGAAAATTCATGTTTAACTGCCCCTCTTTCTGTGCGTCTGAAAGTTCATGTTTAACTGCCGCTCTTTCTGTACGTCTCAGTGTTCATGTTTAACCGCCGCTCTTTCTGTACGTCTGAATGTTCATTTTTAAGTGCCGCTCTTTCTGTACGTCTCGTGTTGTTTAACCGCCGCTCTTTTTTGTACGTCTGAATGTTCATGTTTATCCGCCGCTGTTTCTGTACGTCTCAGTGTTCATGTTTAACCGCCGCTCTTTTTGTACGTCTCGGTGTTCATGTTTAACCGCCGCTCTTTCTGTACGTATTTAAATGACCCACTTTTTATACATGTATATCATCCCTCTTTCGTACACGTCTATCTTCCCCTCATTTTCGAATTTTGTCTGTCTTTCTGTACCTCATTTTCGTACAGTCTCTGTCCCTCATTTTGTACATGTCTGTCTTGCTCTACCTCATTTCCGAAATGTCTACCTATCCTCATTTTTGTTCATTTTCGTACATGTCTATTTATCCTCATTTTTGTTCATTTTCGTACATGTCTATCTATCCCTCATTTTCTTACATGTCTTCTGTATGTCATTTTCGTACATGTATATCTATCCCTCATTTTCGTACATGTCTATAGATCCATTTTTATATGTCTGTCTTCCCCTCTTTTCGTACATGTCTGTCTATTCTGTGCCTCATTTTGTACATGTCTATCTATCCTCATTTGATACATGTCTATCTGTCCCTCATTTTTTTTCATTTTCGTACATGTCTATCTATCCCCATTTTGATACATGTCTATCTATCCCTCATTTCGGGTAAGCAATCTGCCCCTCATTTTCGGCTGTCTGACTATCCCTCGTTTTCGTACATATTTATCTATCCTCATTTTCGTACATTTTCTATGTATCCGTCATTTTCGTGCATGTCTATCTATCCTTCATTTTCGTACATGTCTATCTGTCTGTCATTTCGTACATGTTTATCTATCCCTCGTTTCGTGCATGTCTATCTATTCTCTCATTTCGTACATGTCTAGCTATCCTCATTTTCATTTAAGCAATCTACCCCTCATATTCATACTTGTTTTTCTCTCTGTTTTTTGTTTTGTTTATATTTTTGTTTTGTGTTTTTCCCCCGTATACTGTCCCTCTTTCTGACTTATCTATATGTTCCTCTTTTCGTACAAGTCCATCTGCTTCTCTTCAGTGTTCGTCCTGTCTGCTCTCAAATTTTTTTCCCCCTGTTCTTCGAAGAGACCTACTGTATTAGACAGACCGAAATAATGCGAACAGTTTCTACTTTCGGGTAAATTGCAGGATGGCAAAGAGGAAGCTTCCCTCTTTTTTTTTTTTTTTTGTTTTGTTACCCTTTTTTTTTACTACCCTATTTTTTTTTTAAAGTTTTTTTCTTTTTTTTTTTTCTTTTTTTTCCCCATTTTTTTCAGGCTTTTTTGTTTTTTCGACGAATTACCATTTTCTACTGTTATAGATCCTTTTTAAATTTTTTTCCCCTTTTTGCCCGCGTTTTCGGCCCTTTTTTCAGCATCTTTATTTAAAAGGGGGGTCCCCTTTTTTTTTGACAGGGTTTTTTACCCCAAAAAAGGGGAAAATTTTTTTGGGAAGCTTTCCCCTTTTTTGTTACTCCCCCGGGTTTTGACAAACATCCCATTTTCGCAGGGGAGAGCCGGGAGTCTTTTTTTTTGAATGTTTCGTTGTATTTTTTTTTCTATTTTTTGTGCATGCTTCTATTTCTTTTTTCGTCGGGGGGGTTTTTTTTTTTTTTTTTTTTTTTTTTTTTTTTTTTGGTTTTAATTTTTTTTTTTGTTTTTTTCCCCTTTAAAGCCCCTCTTCATTATTAATTTTTCCCTTTTTTTTCCCATTCTTTTCCCCTTTTGGTTTTTTTCCCCTTTAATTTTTATGTTTTAAAAAAAATTTATTAAAAAAAAATAGATAAATTTTTTTATTTTAATAGGGGGAAAAGGGGGAAAGGGGGGGAAAAGGGGGAAGAGGGGGGGGAAAAAAGGGAATTAAAAGGGAGGAAAGGGTGGGGGGGGGGGGGGGGGGGGGGGCCCTAAGTGTAGGGCCCCGGGGGGGGGAAAGGGGGCGGTGGCAGGGGAAAAAATTTGGGGGGGCCCTTTTGGCGTGAATTTTAGGGGGAAGGGGGGAACGGGCCCCCCGGGGGGGGGGGGAAAAGGGGGGAAGGAGAGGAGGGGGGGGGGGTTGGGGAGGGGGGGGGGGGGGGGAAGGGTGGGGGGCAAGACGGGGGGGTTTTAAAGGGGTTAGCGGGGGGGGGGGGGGGGGGGGGGGGGGGGGGGGGCGGAAAAGAAGGGGGGGGGGGGGGGGGGGGGGGGGGGGGGGGGGAAAAAAGGGGTTTTGCCCCTTCTTTCCTCTCTCTTTTTTCCCCTCTCCCCCCCCTTTTTTCTCCTCTCTCTCTCTCTCCTCTTCTCTCTCCTCTCCCCCCCCTTTTCCCCCCCCCCCCCCTTGTTTGTTTTAAAAAAAAAATTTTTTTAAATCCAAACCCCCAAAACCCCCCCGGGGGTTTTCCCCTCTCTCTCTCTTCTCTCTCTTCCCCTTCTCTCCCTTTTCCCTCTCTTTTTACAAACACATTTACCCCCCCGGCGCGCGGCGTGCCACACACACACACCCCACACCACACCCCACACACACCCCATGCCACACGCGCGCGCCGCGGCACGTGGGGGGGGGGGGGGGGGGTGGAGCGGAAGGGAAAAGTTTGGGCAAAAATATGGGGTCTCGTCCAAAAATGGGGGAGGGGGCCCAAATTTTTCCGACAGTGGGAAAAGAGGGGGGGGTGGGGGGTAGATGGGGGGGGGAAAGTGAGACTGGGGGGGGGGGGGGGGAGAGGGTTGAAAATTAGAGCGACATTGAAAACGTCAAGTGACCGTGACTTCAATGTGTGTCTCCCCCGGTCTGACAGGCCCTTGTAGGAAAATTGGGCAACTCCTCACCGCCCGTGGGCCCCCTGTCAGAATATGAACAGGCCTGCCACAGATAGCCACAGTGACACACACCACACACACACACACACACACACACCACACACACACACACAACACACACACACACACACAGAAGGTGACAATTTCAAAGAAAGAAAACAAAACAGATCCTTTTTTCTCGCTCTCTCTCTCTCTCTCTCTCTCTCTCTCTCTCTTCTCTCTCTCTCTCTCTCTCTCTCTCTCTCTCTCCTTCACTGGTTATAAATCGTTGTTTCATGAGAGAGGGGAAAAAAGATGAAAAAAAAACAAATCAAACGAAATGAGAAACGCTTAAAAAGAAACGAAAATTAACCCCAACATTAAGAATTGAAAAAAAACAACAAAGGAACACACACAAACACACAAAATGAATTATTGACAGAAAGCTGACATCCTGTTCCTCTCTCTGTCCCCTTAGCCCAGGCCACAGCATGACATACATCACATGTTACATGATGTATGGAAGAAAACAAAGGTATGTGAAGACAGCAGTCGGTCAATCCTACAGGAGAAGGAAACAAAGGTGTATGAAGACAGCAGTCAGTTAAATCCTACAGGAGAAGGAAACAAAGGTGTGTGAAGACAGCAGTCAGTTAAATCTACAGGAGAAGGAAACAAAGGTGTATGAAGACAGCAGTCAGTTAAATCCTCAGGAGAAGGAAACAAAGGTGTGTGAAGACAGCAGTCAGTTAAATCCTACAGGAGAAGGAAACAAAGGTGTATGAAGACAGCAATCAGTTAAATCTACAGGAGAAAGAAAACAAAGGTGTATGAAGACAGCAGTCAGTTAAATCCTACGGAGAAGGAAACAAAGGTGTATGAAGACAGCAATCAGTTAAATCTACAGGAGAAAGAAACAAAGGTGTATGAAGACAGCAGTCAGTTAAATCCTACAGGGAAGGAAACAAAGGTGTATGAAGACAGCAGTCAGTTAAAATCCTACAGGGAAGGAAACAAAGGTGTATGAAGACAGCTGCGAGTTAAATCTTGCAGGAAAGGAAAGAAAGGCGTATGAAGACAGCTGCGAGTTAAATCTTGCAGGAAAGGAAAGAAAGGCGTATGAAGACAGCAGTCAGTTAAATCTTGCAGGAAAGGAAAGAAAGGCGTATGAAGACAGCAGTCAGTTAAATCTTGCAGGAAAGGAAAGAAAGGCGTATGAAGACAGCTGCGAGTTAAATCTTGCAGGAAAGGAAAGAAAGGCGTATGAAGACAGCTGCGAGTTAATCTTGCAAGGAAACATACAGGTAATAAAGACGGCACGATTTAGACCATTCAGAGAAGGAAACGCAATTAATACATGACAACAGTAACGAGCGACATTATGCAGGGAAAATAATGTTGAGCTAGTTGTACAAGGTAGCGGTTAAAACCATGCAAGAATTGAAACTTCAAGGACATGCAAGAAGACAGCAGCGACTTTAGTCATGGAAGAAAAGAAACACGAAGTTAATAAAGACAACAACATGTTAAACCATGCATGGAAAGAATCATGGAGATATATGAAGACAGCAGCGAGGAATTTTCAGTACGAGAAATAAAACATAGAATTGTATATAAAAGGTAACTACAAGTTATGCTGTGCGAAAAAGTAAACATGAAAGTCTCCAAGAGCAGCATCTATTTTCTCATTGCAGGAAAAGTTCATGACGACAGCAACGAATCACGTAGTTCAGGAAAGTATGTGCAGGTAGCAAACGAATAATGTAATCCATGAAAGAAAAATCCACGAAGGCAGCAACTTGTTACGTAATGTGGGAATGTCTAGGAAAATAGTCAGTTTTATGGTATGAGAAAAGAAACACGAAAAGAAAAATGCGTGAATAGCAATCGTCATGCAGTGCGGGAAAGGAAGCAGACAAGTCTGTGAAGGCAGCAACAAGTGATAAGATGCAGGAAACGAGAGAGGACCGTCTGTGAATGCAGCAACAAGTCATAAGATGCAGGAACGAGAGAGGACCGTCTGTGAAGGCAGCAACAAGTCATAAGATGCAGGAAACGAGAGAGGACGTCTGTGAAGGCAGCAACAAGTCATAAGATGCAGGAAACGAGGAGGGACCGTCTGTGAAGGCAGCAACAAGTGATAAGATGCAGGAAAACGAGAGAGGACCGTCTGTGAAGGCAGCAACAAGTGATAAGATGCAGGAAACGAGAGAGGACGTCTGTGAATGCAGCAACAAGTCATAAGATGCAGGAAAACGAGAGAGGACGTCTGTGAAGGCAGCAACAGTCATAAGATGCAGGAAACGAGAGAGGACCGTCTGTGAAGGCAGAACAAGTGATAAGATGCAGGAAACGAGAGAGGACCGTCTGTGAAGGCAGCAACAAGTGATAAGATGCAGGAAACGAGAGAGGACCGTCTGTGAATGCAGCAACAAGTGATAAGATGCAGGAAACGAGAGAGGACCGTCTGTGAATGCAGCAACAAGTCATAGGATGCAGGAAACGAGAGAGGACCGTCTGTGAAGGCAGCAACAAGTCATAAGATGCAGGAAACGAGAGAGGACCGTCTGTGAAGGCAGCAACAAGTGATAAGATGCAGGAAAACGAGAGAGGACCGTCTGTGAAGGCAGCAACAAGCGATAAGATGCAGGAACGAGAGAGGACAGTCTGTGAATGCAGGCAACAAGTGATAAGATGCAGGAAACGAGAGAGGACCGTCTGTGAATGCAGCAACAAGTCATAAGATGCAGGAAACGAGAGAGGACCGTCTGTGAAGGCAGCAACAAGTCATAAGATGCAGGAAACGAGAGAGGACCGTCTGTGAAGGCACGCAACAAGTGATAAGATGCAGGAAACGAGAGAGGACCGTCTGTGAATGCAGCAACAAGTGATAAGATGCAGGAAACGAGAGAGGACCGTCTGTGAATGCAGCAACAAGTGATAAGATGCAGGAACGAGAGAGGACCGTCTGTGAATGCAGCAACAAGTCATAAGATGCAGGAAACGAGAGAGGACCGTCTGTGAATGCAGCAACAAGTCATAAGATGCAGGAAACGAGAGAGGACCGTCTGTGAATGCAGCAACAAGTGATAAGATGCAGGAAACGAGAGAGGGACGTCTGTGAATGCAGCAACAAGTCATAAGATGCAGGAAACGAGAGAGGACCGTCTGTGAATGCAGCAACAAGTCATAAGATGCAGGAAACGAGAGAGGACCGTCTGTGAAGGCAGCAACAAGTCATAAGATGCAGGAAACGAGAGAGGACCGTCTGTGAAGGCAGCAACAAGTGATAAGATGCAGGAAACGAGAGAGGACCGTCTGTGAATGCAGCAACAAGTGATAAGATGCAGGAAACGAAAAGAGGACAGTCTGTGAATGCAGCAACAAGTGATAAGATGCAGGAAACGAGAGAGGACAGTCTGTGAATGCAGCAACAAGTGATAAGATGCAGGAAACGAGAGAGGAAAGTCTGTAAATGCAGCAACAAGTGATAAGATGCAGGAAACGAGAGAGGACAGTCTGTGAATGCAGCAACAAGTCATAAGATGCAGGAAAACGAAAGAGGACAGTCTGTGAATGCAGGAACAAGTCATAAGATGCAGGAAACGAAAGAGGACAGTCAGCAACAAGTCATAAGATGCAGGAAACGAAAGAGGACCGTCTGTGAAGGCGGCTACAGGTTATATAAAACAGGAAAGGACTCGGGAGAGGTAGCAACAGGTTGTATGTTCGGACCAGTAAAGTAAACAGGATAGTGTCTTTAGACAGCAACTGAATCTCAAATCGAAGCAAGAAAGTCCTGAGCACAAGAAGAAGTTGTTCGATGCTGGAAAGGAAACAGGAAAGTCTCCGAAGACGCAACAGGTTGTTCGATGCTGGAAAGGAAACAGGAAAGTCTCAGAAGGCAGCCAACAGGTTGTTCGATGCTGTAAAGGAAACAGGAAAGTCTCTGAAGGCAGCCAACAGGTTGTTCGATGCTGAAAAGGAAAACAGGAAAGTTCTGAAGAACCCCCAAAGTTGTTCGATGGGGAAAAGGGAAACGGGAACGGTCTGAAGACAAAACACTTGTTTCGGTGAGGGAAGGAAACAAGAAAGTCTGGAGCAGCGAACTTTTTTCGACGGAAAGGAAACGGGAAAGTGCTGAAGACACCCACAAATTTATTTGACCGAAAAAAAGAAACAAAAAAACAACAAACACCTAAGACAAAACAGCTAGGCGGTGCAGGAAAGGAAAACCAAAAAACCCAATGCGACTAACAATTGAAACCTTTTTCCGTGGGGGAAACAAGAACGCCACGAAGACAGAGCTTAAAAACCGCCGGGAAACCCCGGGGAAAGGACTGGAAGACAGCAAGCCACGTTTTAAAACAGTCGAAAGAAAACAGAAGACGGAAAATCAAAAATGCAGCAACAAATTGAACAGGCCGGAAAAGGAGAAAAAAAAAAGAAACAAAAAGAAACTATGAAGGGGGGCAACAAGCAAATGGACTTGGAAATGAAAGGAAGGGGGAAGCCCACGAAATAACTTGAATTACAACAAAAAAAAAAAAGAAGCAAACAAACACACACAAACCCGGGCGGGAAGCTGGAATCCCAGAAGGGGGCAATGTGGGAAACTAGAATCAACACGAGCAAGCGTGCAGAAAGACGGGTTTGGAAGGGGGGTAGGTCCCAGCTGATGTATCCCGTCAGGTACGTGAAGGTCCTGTGTCGGATACGTCAGGGCCAGGCGGGATTGTGCTCGCCCCATTTTGGTCAAAAAACTCGCTTGTTTCCAAAACCCAATCCTTCCTCTCCCCCCGAAAGGGCCGCAGTGTTTATTGTTTTGGTTGGGTCTTAGTCCGTGTGTGTGTGTGTGTTTTTGTGGACAAAGGGAAGGAATTCTTGACTTTTCCTATAAAGAAGGAGGGTAGGGCCCCATGACCTTTTCAAACCACGTAATTGAGCGAGCGAGAGAGAGAGAGAAAAGAGGGGGAAAAGAAAAGGAGAAAAATTTTGAAAGCCCCCCCCCCCCCCCCCCCCCCTTTTTTCCCCCCTCCCCCCTTTTCCCCCCCCCCCCCCTTCCCTCTTCCCCTCCCTTCCCCCCTTCTCTCACCCCCCCCTCCTCTCCTCTCCCCTCTCTCTTTTCCCCCTCTCCTCCCCCCCCCCTCTCTCTCTTTTTCTCTCTCTCCTCTCTTTTTGGACGTCACTCTTGCCTGTCCATTTATGCACTTACACTACGGCGCACGCGCCGTAACACACAACACACACACACACACACACAAACCACCACACACACACCATAAAAATTTTATGGGAGATATGCAAACATTTCTCTCTTCTCTCTTTTCTTTTCCTCTCTTCTCCCCTCTCTCCCTCCTCTCCCCCCTCTCTTCCCCTCTTTCTCTCTCCCCTGTCGCTCTATCTCACTTAATAATTGGGGGCGCACGCGGGGGTACGCACGACACAAAACACACACACACACACGCACACAGCACACACACACAAAACACCACGCGCGCGCGCGCGCGCGCACACCCAACCCACCACACACACAACACAGCACGCAAAGATTCCTCTCCTCTCCTTGTCTCTCTTCTCTCTCTCTCCCCTCTCTCTTCTCCTCTTCTATTATTAACAAAATCACATAGTGATTTTAAATGGTAAAAAATACGTAAATTTTCCATTTTTTAAAAGGTTTCGAGCCCAACTTTAAAATATTTATGTTTCGTTTCAAATTTTTGTTTTTTTGCATTATTTTTTGGCGCGAAAAATTAATGGGTACCCCCCGGGGGGGGGGGGGGGGGGGGGGAAAAAGGGGGGGGGGGGGGGGGGGGGGGGGGGGGGTTTTTTTTTTTTTTTTTGGGGGGGGGGGGGGGGGGGGGGGGGGGGGGGGGGGGGGGGGGGGGGGGGGGGGGGGGGGGGGGACTAAAAAGGGAAGCCCAATGATTAAAAGAAAATGTTTGCTTCAGGGGATCCGTGTTGTATAGCTATAGTGGTAGGCGCGCGTGCGGGAAAGGCTTTTTTTGGGAAAAGAGGGGGGTTAGGAAACGGGGGGAAGAGAGGGGTTGGGGGCAGAGAGGGGAGGGAGAGGAGAGGGATGAGGGAAGGGGGGCAAGAGAGAAGGGCAGAGAGAGCGAGAGAAGGGTGAAAAGAGAGAAAAGAAAAAAACGAGTTGGGGGGGGAGAGAGAGAAAAAGGGGAGAGAGGCAGGGGTGGGGGGGGGGGGGGGGGGGGGGGGGGGTTCTTTGATGAAATCACGCGAAAGGGGTTGGAGGGCTCCTACCATTACTTTTATCTGTCAGAATCCCCTCGTTGTCCCCTGGGGTGCGCATGATTTGTTGGGTGATTTGATGATTAAATCCCCAAAACCTCCGGAAAGACAAAGCACCCGGCAGCCACGGCCTTTGAACGGGCCCGAAGCTCAAGCGAAAAACCCAAACCGCCCTGTGTCTTTCTGTCCCCTGTCCGCCGTTCGTCCCCCCTGTCGTCCGTCTGTCCGGGGGTTTTGGGGGGGAGGTATTCTGGATTTCCCAAACCCCCCTGTTGCTGCCTCTTTTTTTTTTTTTTTTTGTCTCAAGGAGACTTTTTAATGGGGTGGTTTACGTTCGCGCGTCTTTTGTGTTTTTTGGGGTTTTGTTTGTGTTGTGTGTGTAGGGGGGGTTTTTTTTTCTGGCGTGCGCGCGCGCCGTGCGACCTAAAAAACGGGGATTTTTCATGTAGGATCTCGTGACGGTCGAAATGGGCTTTGAATCAAATCCGCTCAGGATCCCAGATTTTTTACCTAACATGATTAACCCCTTTTTGGAAATTGTGTAGCAAAACGTTTCCCCCGTGATGATCTGAAGTGGTCTTTCAAACAATTCGCAAAGGGATTACTAGTTTTCCCCCCCATCATAATTACACTTTTTGGGAAAGTATGACTTCGTCTCTCTTTTTTTTTTTTTTCGTTTTTTTGCCTTGTTTTGTGCTTTCCCCCTCGGCAAATCCCCCGAAAATATCAAAGGGGGTAAAGGGTTTCTGCCCCCATACTCACATACGTGTTGCTTTGCTAGTATCTTCTTGAACCTAGCTGTCCGTTCGGGAAAGTCTGTTTTTTTTAGTGTAGTTTTTATTTTTTTTTTTTTGTTTTTTTCTTTTCTTTCTTTTTTCTTTCCATTTTTTTTTTTTTTTTTTTTTTTTTTTCTTTCTTTCCCCCTTTTTCTTTCGGTCTTTTTATCTTTTTTTCCTTCTTTCTGTCGTTCTTTTTCCCTTTTTTTCTTTTTTTTTTTTTTTGTTACTTTTTTTTTTTTTTTTTTTTTTTTTTTTGTGGATGTTTTAAATTTACAAAAATTTGGGTGGCTCCCCGAGTTTCATATTATGACTTTGTCGAAAGGGTTTGTGTGTGTTGATGGTGTGTGCTTCATAGTTGTTATTATTATTGTTCTTAATATTATTATTATTATCATTATTAATTATTATTTCAGGGCTTTTTTTCTGTTAGACCCTAAACTTTTTGTGTCGTACGGTTAGTGACACAAACCTTTACAGTATTTCTCGTCTCAACCCACACGTATGGTAATCACTTGAACATACAACATTGTCTTGCACTAGGACACTGATGATGTGCACCATCTAAAACAACGAGAAAAGCAGGTATATGAGCACTAGCTGTAAACCGTGTCCGACACAATGAATGGATTGTTAGTCTGTTGATGAACAGATCCGTCTTGACCATGTAATTAAATAAAATGGAGTAAAAAGAATTCAGGATTCATTATATTTTGGATGTTTTTTCAAGTTACCAGCCTTCTAATGGCTTTCGGATCTGCGAAGCGTTGGTGACCACCCGTCATTCTCCATCAGTGCGAACTTGAGGCATGACACAGGACAGAAACAGGTTATGACAGGAGCATTGATGTCGTGCAGCTAAGAATTAGGACAGATGGGGTAAGAACAGAGAAAACGTGTAGCGTAGCCTCGGTATGGAAACAGGAAGGTTAATGAAACGGAGACGTCAGACGTCATGTAACGAGGACAGCTAGATTAAAAATTCAATGCAAGGGTTCAAGGGTTCAGATGCATGAGGTTAAAGGGTGATTGCAGATGGGAGTGTTATTAAGTGGTTGAGATGCAACGGGGTAGAAAGGGTTGAATGCAAGGGAAAGGGTTAGATGCTGCAGGCATTAACATCAGGTCAGCTGGGTGTATTCAATGTAAGACAACAGGTGCCTGCTAACAGCGAGGATTTGACAGGGGCAGCAGATGTCATGAGGCATAGTAATAAGGACGGCAAGGCTGGTCAGTCTGCAGAGCAGTCGTTGTCACGAGGCACGGTACGTGGGACAACGAAGGTGTCAGACAGGGAGGCTGGGATTGCGGGGCATGACCCTAGGTATAACATCAGACACAAGGCCCAGCACGCAGTTATGAGGCACATTGAGCTTATAAGACCCGCCACGAAACATCGGCACGAAGGCGTGGAACCTCAGGCTCCCGCTTGACATGCATCCTGGGGTCAACATCGCCCACGCACGGCTAGATGCCGACAACCGGACCGCTCGGAAACAGCGTCGGCCCTACAGACCTTCCCCCACACTCACCCCCCCCATCCCGGCCCCCCGACCCCGGTCCCCCCCCCACGCAACCCCCCCTCCCCCCCCCCCCCCCCCCCCCCCCACCCCCCCCCCCCCCCCCCCCCCACACCCCCCCCCCCCCCCCCCCCCCCCCCCCACCCCCCCCCCCCCCCCCCCCCCCCCCCCCCCCCCCCCCCCCCCCCCCCCCCCCCCCCCCCCCCCCCCCCCCCCCCCCCCCCCCCCCCGTCATCTTTCTCTTGACTTTGTTTTCTGGCTATGTGTGTTGTGACCTGCCGGTTCTTTGTGGACTTTGTTTTCTGGCTGTGTGTGTGTGTGTTGTGACCTGCCGGTTCTTTGTGGACTTTGTTTTCTGGCGTGTGTGTGTTTTGTTGTGACCTGCGGGTTCTTTGTGGACTTTG
>CM031604.1:40284941-40292441 GCA_018398815.1 Conus ventricosus | reverse complement strand
TCACACTATGGAGATGTTACAGACTTCACCCTCACACTATGGACATGTTGAGATGTTACAGACTTCACCCTCACACTATGGACATGGTTAAATGTTACAGACTTCACCCTCAAACTATGGACATGCTGAGATGTTACAGACTTCACCTTCACACTATGTACATGTTGAGATGTTACAGACTTCACCCTCACACTATGGACATGCTTAGATGTTACAGACTTCACCCTCACACTATGGACATGCTTAGATGTTACAGACTTCACCTCGCACTATGGACATGTTGAGATGTTACAGACTTCACCCTCACACTATGGACATGTTAAGAGGTTACAGACTTCACCCTCACACTATGGACATGGTTAGATGTTACAGACTTCACCCTCACACTATGTACATGTTTAGATGTTACAGACTTCACCCTCACACTATGGACATGTTGAGATGTTACAGACTTCACCTTCACACTATGGACATGTTTGGATGTTACAGACTTCACCCTCACACTATGGACATGTTGAGATGTTACAGACTTCACCCTCACACTATGTACATGTTGAGATGTTACAGACTTCACCCTCACACTATGGACATGTTTAGATGTTACAGACTTCACCCTCACATTATGGACATGTTGAGATGTTACAGATTTCACCCTCACACTATGGACATATTTGGATGTTACAGACTTCATCCTCACTATGGACATGTTGAGATGTTACAGACTTCACCCTCACACTATGTACATGCTTAGATTTTACAGACTTCACCCTCACACTATGTACATGCATAGATGTTACAGACTTCACCCTCACACTATGTACATGTTGAGATGTTACAGACTTCACCCTCACACTATGTACATGTTGAGATGTTACAGACTTCACCTTCACACTATGGACATGTTGAGATGTTACAGACTTCACCCTCACGCTATGGACATGTTTAGATGTTACAGACTTCACCTTCACACTATGTACATGCATAGATGTTACAGATTTCACCCTCACACTATGGACATGTTTAGATGTTACAGACTTCACCCTCACACTATGGACATGTTGAGATGTTACAGACTTCACCCTCACACTATGGACATGTTTGGATGTTACAGACTTCACCCTCACACTATGGACATGTTGAGATGTTACAGAATTCACCCTCACACTATGTACATGCTTAGATTTTACAGACTTCACCCTCACACTATGTACATGCTTAGATGTTACAGACTTCACCCTCACACTATGTACATGTTGAGATGTTACAGACTTCACCCTCACACTATGTACATGTTGAGATGTTACAGACTTCACCTTCACACTATGTACATGTTGAGATGTTACAGACTTCACCTTCACACTATGTACATGTTGAGATGTTACAGACTTCACCCTCACACTATGGACATGTTTAGATGTCACAGACTTCACCTTCACACTATGTACATCCATAGATGTTACAGACTTCACCCTCACACTATGTACATGCATAGATGTTACAGACTTCACCCTCACACTATGTACATGTTGAGATGTTACAGACTTCACCCTCACACTATGTACATGTTGAGATGTTACAGACTTCACCTCACACTATGGACATGTTTAGATGTTACAGACTTCACCCTCACATTATGGACATGTTGAGATGTTACAGACTTCACCTTCACACTATGGACATGTTTGGATGTTACAGACTTCACCCTCACACTATGGACATGTTGAGATGTTACAGACTTCACCCTCACACTATGTACATGTTGAGATGTTACAGACTTCACCCTCACACTATGGACATGTTTAGATGTTACAGACTTCACCCTCACATTATGGACATGTTGAGATGTTACAGATTTCACCCTCACACTATGGACATATTTGGATGTTACAGACTTCATCCTCACACTATGGACATGTTGAGATGTTACAGACTTCACCCTCACACTATGTACATGCTTAGATTTTACAGACTTCACCTCACACTATGTACATGCATAGATGTTACAGACTTCACCTCACACTATGTACATGTTGAGATGTTACAGACTTCACCCTCACACTATGTACATGTTGAGATGTTACAGACTTCACCTTCACACTATGGACATGTTGAGATGTTACAGACTTCACCCTCACGCTATGGACATGTTTAGATGTTACAGACTTCACCTTCACACTATGTACATGCATAGATGTTACAGATTTCACCCTCACACTATGGACATGTTTAGATGTTACAGACTTCACCCTCACACTATGGACATGTTGAGATGTTACAGACTTCACCCTCACACTATGGACATGTTTGGATGTTACAGACTTCACCCTCACACTATGGACATGTTGAGATGTTACAGAATTCACCCTCACACTATGTACATGCTTAGATTTTACAGACTTCACCCTCACACTATGTACATGCTTAGATGTTACAGACTTCACCCTCACACTATGTACATGTTGAGATGTTACAGACTTCACCCTCACACTATGTACATGTTGAGATGTTACAGACTTCACCTTCACACTATGTACATGTTGAGATGTTACAGACTTCACCCTCACACTATGGACATGTTTAGATGTCACAGACTTCACCTTCACACTATGTACATCCATAGATGTTACAGACTTCACCCTCACACTATGTACATGCATAGATGTTACAGACTTCACCCTCACACTATGTACATGTTGAGATGTTACAGACTTCACCCTCACACTATGTGCATGTTGAGATGTGACAGACTTCACCTCACACTATGGACATGGTTAGATGTTACAGACTTCACCCTCACACTATGTACATGTCAGTATGTTGCGGACCACATCCCAATACTCTGCGCTTATTTGACCTGGTGCAGCAGACCTTTACAGATTGAGACGTTGAAGACTTCAGCGTGGTAGTCTGTGTAGAGCGACCAAGTTGTTCCAGACTTCATCCTGACACTATGTACATGTTGGGTGTTGCAGATTTCATCCTGATGCGGTTGTCTGTGGTGATGAATCAACAAGAGTTCGTCTCCACCAACTTCACCTTCTTCGACTGCAATGTCCACACCTCGTGAGTACAATGGATCTATTTCTCTCAGTCTCTGTCTCTGTCTCTCTCTCTCTCTCTCTCTCTCTCTCTCTCTTGTTTTTGACTGTCCTTTTTGTGATTGTGATTTGATTGGTTTTCTATTAACGGAAGTTAGAAGCCGTTCTTTGGCTTACGTACACGCGTGCGTGTGTGCGTGCGCGCGCGAGCGCGTGTATGTGTGTGTGCATGTGTGTGTTGGCGTGCGTCGTATGTGCGTGCATGTGTGTTTGGTGTGTGTTTTGTGTATCAATCCGGAGTAGATTTCTCTAGGTAAAGTTCAGAAAGTTCAGGCTAGGAATACCCTGTGCAGCACTTTTTTCCGCCTAGCAGCCCATTGGTGGCGTGGAATTAGCACAGGCTGCCGATTGGTCCATGGAAACACACGGCGCCAGCTCTTGCTGGGTTCCTTTCTTCGCCTGTCGGAAAAGCCCCGGAAATGAACAATGGCGGCGCTGCTATCGATGCTGAGGCAGACAATGATCGCCTCACTTCTTTGCACCCAGTTGCAACCAGCGCCTGCTCTCTCTCTCAAAAAAAAAAAAGAGAGAGAGAGAGAAAAAGTGTGTGGATTGTTTGATCGCTCGATACTGGCCATAGTTGGATTGAGTGACATGCTTGACTGGTTCTGACGCTGACGCTCCCTCTCTCTCCTCTCTCTCTCTCTCTCTCTCTCTCTCTCTCTCTCTTATCAGTTTCTCTCTCTCTCTCTCTCTCTCTCTCTCTGTTTTTTCCCACTTAGACAAAGAGGAGGGGGGTGAGGTGGGGGGGGGGGGGGGCAGGGAGAGGGACTGGGTGGGGGGGGGGGGAGGAAGGGCTGGACAAGGCTTTCGAGGAGGTGGGAAGGGGATGGGAGAGCAGGAAATCTCTCTCTTTGTGTCGTGTCACAGAGAATGAACAGTGGTGTGGGAGGGAGAGTAGCGCATGAAATCCCTCTGTGCTGCGTCCTGTGTAACCAGAGAGAAAGAGAGGGGGGGGGGGGGGGGCAGTGGCAGGAAGCAGTGGGGAGGGAGGTATGGAAGCGTGAGTTGGGGGTGGGGGAAGAGGGTACTGCCCTGCCACGTAGGAGCGGTCGGTGGAACCAACACGACACCCCAGCCACAGAACCCCCCAAATCAGCCAGTTTCACCTGGTGGCAAAAGGATAACACACGATGTGGTGGTGGTAGTAGTGGTGGTGGATGTTTAACCTGGGGATGCATGCATGAAGACTGGTCCTAGTTTGAACTTTCTTTATGTTCATTACGATCATTTTCTTTTCTCTTGAAATAGGTGGCTGACGGGACTGGTCAATTGGCCAACGATTATAGTTCACAAAATAGTTTGCTGACTGATTAGCCAACGTCTTTGTTAACATGTGTAGGGTTGTTGTTTTTATCCACACGATTGACGTCATATTGCCTTCAAAGGGGGAGAAAAACAACAGCAGGAAAGGAAACAAGATGCGAAGCATATAAACGTACTCCCAGTTTTCCAAACCGCTTATAAATCGGCCAAGTACTTTGTGAGATAGGAAATATAGGCAAAATAACGGTTTTAACGGTTATTTAACCGATGTACACTTTTGAAACTGGTATTTCAGTCCTCACTGGGCTAAAGCCTGTGTACATACCAAATTCCATCCAAATCGGACAATATGTCAAGAATAACGGTTTTTTACGGTCAGATTTTGAAACACTGCATGGAAGTGCCATTTGTGTGTGATGACCTTTCTATATACAAAATTGCATTAAAATCCACAAATATATTTTTAAAAAAAATAACGGCAAAATAACGGTTTATCGGTTATATAACCGATATACACTTTTGAAACCGGTATTTTAGTCCTCACTGGGCTAAAGCCTGTGTACATACCAAATTTCATCCAAATCGGACAATATGTCAAGAATAACGGTTTTTAACGGTCAGATTTTGAAACACTACATGGAAGTGCCATTTGTATGTGATAACCTTTCTATATACAAAATTTCATTAAAACCCACCAATATATATAAAAAAATAACGGCAAAATAACGGTTTAATCGGTATAACCCATATGCACTTTTGAAACCGGTATTTTAGTCCTCACTGGGCTAAAGCCTGTGTAGATATCAAATTTAATCCAAAATGGGACAATATGTCAAGAATAACGGTTTTTAACGGTCAAATTTTAAAACACTATATAGAAGTGCCATTTGTGTGTGATAACCTTTCTATATACCAAATTTCATTAAAATCCACCAATATATCAGAAATAACGGCAGAATAACGGTTTTTAACGGTTGTTTAATCCATTTTCAGCATTACATCACTTACATATGGACAGAGGATCCGATTTGTCACAAGATCATCCAAACCGCTTATAAATTGGCCAAGTACTTTCTGAGATATTCCATAAAGAAGAAAAACCGGTACAGGCCGTTACAACCGTTAGTAACGGCTATAACGGGGCAAACTAAAACATCAGGCATCATCCGTGACCCATAATGAACATACCTGCTAATTTTCATAAAGGTCGGCCAAGTACTTTCTGAGATATTCCATAAAGAAGAAAAACCGTTACAGCCGTTAGTAACGGTTATAACGGTAAACTAAAACATCGGGCATTATTCGTGACCATAATGAACATACCTACAAATTTTCAGAAAGATCGGTCAAGTACTTTCTGAGATATTCCATAAAGAAGAAAAAGCGTTACAGGCCGTTACAGCCGTTAGTAACGGCTGTAACGGTAAACTAAAACGTCGGGCATCATCCTTGACCCATAATGAACATACCTGCAAATTTTCAGAAAGATCGACCCAGTAGTTTTGTCTGGAGCGAGTGGAACACATTTTGACCACGGACACACAGACAGACAGACACACAGACAGACACACACACACACACAGACAGCATTTCTTCGTTCCCATTCTAAAGTACTCCCTGTTCTTTAAGAACTGGGAGTACAAAAACAGGACAGGAGGACAAGAAAAGAGGGAAAAGATGAAAAAAAGGGGAAAAGTTAGTCCAAATTGAGCTACCTGGTGTGGCATGTTGATGGGAACAGGGTTTCTACCCTGAATTACTGTTATGGTTTCCCACTGAAGTTATCTCTCTTGTTGGCAGATCGTTCACGCATCGTCTCGTTGATGCTGTGATTGTTGCTTCCCCTCCTTTCCTCCCATTTGCATTTCATTTTATTTTTCTTCTTCTGTTGTCTTTTTTGATATTCCTTTAAAAAAACAAAATCCCAACTTTGTGGTGAAACGTAGAGTATACCGTTAAGATATCGTAACCGCCAATGTATTGTCAGTGTTATATTTGACCACAGTATAAGCTCAGGGCTTGTTGTTAGTCATTAGTCCTGATGACCGTGAATGTATTCTGTGTGTTTGTTTGTTGAATCAAAGTGATTTAAAACACCAAGACTGGAATGAGTAGAGCAGATCGCAGTTGTTCTTGTGATGAACGGTTTGAACGTGCTTGCTGAAGCAGACAAACGGTTGGTGGACTGGAAGTTTTATGGAAGCTGTCTGTACATTCCAGGCTCCATCGTCAACGGCTGATACACTGAGCAGTATAGATTTCAGTAGCAGTGTCAGGCGCACACACGTGGACGTCAGATTTTTCTGTTCCGATTGATTCTGACGTTCGTAGAGCAGTGAGGAGGCGCTCGGAATGGAAACGTTGAAATAACATTCTCTTTGCTCCTGCTCCCTCTCCTCCCTCTTCCCCTTCCGTCTCCTCACCCTCTTATGCCCCCATGTTTTAAACCCTCTTCCAATCTCTCTCTCTCTCTCTCTCTCTCTCTCTCTCTCTCTCTCTGTGTGTGTGTGTGTGTGTGTGTGTGTGTGTGTGTGTGTGTGTGTGTGTGTGTGTGTGTGTCCCCTTCCCTCCCCCACTGTCTCTTTCTCTCTCTCTCTCTCTCTCTCTCTCTCTCTCTCTCTCTCTCTCTCTCTCTCTCTCTTGCCGAAAAAATGCAGGAAGGAGAGAGCGAGAGAGGAAGGAGGAGGCGGGGTTGGGGTGGGGCTAGGTGAATAAGGGGGTGATTTTTGGAGAGAGAGAGAGAGAGAGAGGAGACGGTTTAGAAGGGAGCGCTTTGCACACTGAGAGACAGGACAAGAAGGGAACACTTTGTTGAGAGAGATTGATCAGGCAGGTAGGTCTTTGTGGAAAAAAAAGTAGCACAGGGAGAGAACGCTTTATGGTGAGACGTAGGTTAGGAAGGAGTGGTTTGTGGGAGAAACGTAAGTTAGAGAGCCAGCGCCTTTTGCAGAGTGGCAGGTTACCAGGCAGGGAGCGCTTTGTGAAGAGTGGCAGGTTACCAGGGAGGGAGCGCTTTGTGCAGAGTGGCAGGTTACCAGGGAGGGAGCGCTTTGTGCAGAGTGGCAGGTTACCAGGGAGGGAGCGCTTTTTGAAGAGTGGCAGGTTACCAGGGAGGGAGCGCTTTGTGCAGAGTGGC
>CM031604.1:40263284-40265784 GCA_018398815.1 Conus ventricosus | reverse complement strand
TTGAGCTAGCACGTGCGTCTTGGTTAGACACCGTCGACACGTAATGTGTCTTGGGAGATCAACATGGGGATCAGTTTGTGTCAAAGCTACATCTTTCTGAATGTATAATGCACTTCATGAGACAGACAGACAGACAGAGAGAGAGAGAGAGAGAGAGGAGAGAGAGAGAGAGGAGAGAGAGAGAGAGAGAGAAGAAAGAGAGAGAGAGAGAGAGAGAGAGAGAGAGAGAGAGAGAGAGAGGGAGAGAGATGGGGGGGGGGGGGGGGGGCAGAAAGACAGAGAGAGAGAGAGGGGAAAGAAAGGGTGCGTGTGTGTGTGTGCGTGTGTTGCGTGCGTGTGTGTGTGTGTGTGTGTGTGTGTGTGTGTGTGTGTGTGTGTGAACACGCGCAGAGGAAGGGAGATAGAATCACACATACTCTCGCACAATCACGCACACACACACACACACACACACACACACACACACACTCAGAGGAGAGAGAGAGAGAGAAAGAGAGAGAGAGAGAGAGAGAGAGAGAGGAGAGCGTCGACACGTTTGTCACCAAGAGGCGGTGTAAGGCCTGAACGACACAAAGGTCAGAGCATTGTCTGTTGGAGACGCACAGCGGCCCCTGATCACTTCCTATCGCTGGTCCCCCTAGCCTCCTTGACGAGGGGCGGGGCTGTCTCGTGCCCGTTGCTGACGTCAAGTGAGGCTCGTGGTTCACCTCTTGGTGACCTATCGCTCGTGATGGCTGACGACAGCGTGGCGCGGGACTAAGGTCACCGAGGATGAGGGGGCCTGAACATCCCTGGACATCGCACTGGCACCACCACCACCTCTCCCTGTCTCCACCGACCCCACCTCCACTGCGTCCGTCTGGTAGTGTGGACCAACCCCTGAAAGGGGCCCGAGTGATGAAGCTGGTCTGTGTAAGTGGCGGCTGGAGTGTCCCGTAGACAGCGTGTCCTCAGCGCGTGTGACTGAACCAAAGAAAACAAGTGGGTGATAATATCCCCATCAAAACGTCATTGAAAAAGCTGATTTTATAGCGGTGGAAAGTATTAGACAGAGAGGAAAACAATGTATGTAGCGTTGTACGATGTTGACACGCTCTCACCATGGTGAACAATTGGGATTTTATGCTGAGAAATCTACTACGATGAGAAATTTACTACGATGTGTAATCTAGTACGACGAGAAATCTGCTATGATGGGAAACCTACTGCGATGAGAAGTCTACTATGATTAGAAATCTACTACGACGAGAAATCTGCTGTGATGAGAAACCTACTGCGATGAGAAGTCTACTATGATGAGAAATCTACTACGATGAGAAATCTACTATGATGACAAATCTACTATAATGGAAATCTACTATGATGAGAAATCTACTATGATGGGACATTTTTACTATGAAACCTACGGAGAAATCTACTATGATGATAAATCTACGATAATGAGAAATATACTATGATGGCAAATATGCTATAATGAGAAATCTGCCGTGATGAGAAATCTACTACGATGAGAAATCTGCTATTATGAGAAATCTACCACGATGACAAATCTACTATTATGAGAAATCCACTGTGATGAGAAATCTACTACGATGAGAAATCAGCCACGATGAGAGATGAGAGGACGCGCCTGTGGGACAGACTTGTCAACAGCTGAGCACTAGTGTGTACGCGGGCAAACGACACGCAAATATCACGTGAAAGAAGAAGGCTTTAGTTCAGCTGACACAATTCAAACAGCCATGGCGCACGTGCAAGGCAGAACATCTGTTAACACAGTTCACCCGAGTTTTACGTCCGGATGCGATTGAGCGCGGCCGTGAGGGGTCAGCAAACTGAGCTTGCCACCACCAAGAAATCTGGCAGAAGGAGAGGAAGAGCCATGATGTGCATCTTCCAGGAAGGAGTGAGAGAAATCAGAAGAGCACTTGGTGTGACAAGAGAAAGTGGAAAGGCCCTTTCTACTGTCTCTGGTGTGTCCCGCTCGCTCATCCAAACGCTGCGAGCACACTATCTGGAGCGTGTAGTACATTATGACTTTTTCCTTTTCCCTATTACACGCACGCACGCACACACGCACGCACGCGCGCGGGCACACACACACACACACACACGTCCCACTAGTCCGAGGGTTCACTAGTCCGAGGGTTAGGGTTAGGGTAGTCCGAGGATTCACTAGTCCGAGGGTTAGGGTTAGGGTTAGAACCCTACCCTCGGACTAGTGAACCCTCGGACTAGTGAACCCTACCCCTTTAAACACGTCGTCCGTTTACTTATATGTTTTTAAACGTCATTGCCTATTCGGGGTTTTTATTTTGTCTTTAATTTTGATGTCATCAGTCCTGAAGACTGTCAGTGACGAAAACGTTGATGATTTCTGTTCTTTTTTATGTTTTTTTTTTTTTAATATAATTTTTTTGTTTTAATTGTAAATCTGATGAGCATACTCAAAGATAGTGTGTCGTGTCATGCATTCTTCGTGGTGAATGGCCCCTGACGT
>CM031604.1:40253284-40258284 GCA_018398815.1 Conus ventricosus | reverse complement strand
ATTCACACACACACACACCACACACACACACACACACACACACACACACACACACACACTCGCTCACTCACATACACAGGGAGGGGGAGGGAGACAGAGAGAGAGAGAGAAGAGAGAGAGAGAGAGAGAGAGAGAGAGAGAGAGAGAGAGAGAGAGAAAAGAAGAAGAAGAAGAAGAAGAAGAAATATTGACACTACCTTCCCTCACTAATTACTGCTCTGGACCGTGTCCCCACGGTGAAATCGCCTAGGGTCAGAATTGACGTTGGAAGGGTTCTCGACAGGTGGTTGTTCGTAGCCGTGTGGTGCCATGCCATCTCCGCCAGTCACTGACTCGGGCAATGTTTGTATGAAATGTGAGCAGACCCCCCGGCTGCTATCACCCGGGTCATTAACCTTGGCAATGGGCACGGGGTGGGTTTCCCTCAATCTCACATGGGGTAGGGGAGTCATCAGGCACAGGTTGATTAAAAAGCCATGGGGGGGGGGGGGGGGGGGGGGGGGGGGCTGATGGAGGTCAGGGGAAAGGTTGAAATACCAGGCCTGTAATGTTTGTTTCTGTGTGTGTGTGGTGTGAGAGAGAGAGAGAGAGGGGAGAGGAGGAGAGAGGAGAGAGAGAGAGAGAGAGAGAGAGAAAGAAAGAGAGAGAAAGAGAGAGAGGAGAGAGCAGAGAGAGAGGAGGAGGAACAGTGACGAGGGACAGAGGATCGAGGAAGGGGAGTGAGTGAGACCTGAGTCAGATTTGAGTGCGTTAGCCTGTATAGTGCAGTCTGTAGTACAATAGGATTAGCTCTATCCTTATAAATACAGTCATAGATTTAAAGTTGCTCGACGATTTTCTGTTAGAAAAGTTGAAAATGGAGTGCGTGATGTTCCGTGTATGTGTCTGTCTTTTGGCATGCATGACTGCGTGACGGGCATGCGTGTACATGTCCTCGTCCTCCACCTTCTCCCCTCCCCCCCCTCTCTCTCTTACTCTGTGAGTGTATGGTATGCTTGGAGTTGCTGTGCGAGTGGTAGCTGCATTCTACACGTCTGTGTTGGAGACGGACAGATACAGAGCGTTCCAGGGATATGCCCGACTACGTTCCTGCCTGCCTCTGCTTATTTCTCTTGGTGTGTTTACGAGCATAGATACCGCCTTCTTTATCAGGCCCTGGTCGTGTTTACCCGTCTGCCTACCTACCTACCTACCTTTACAGACACTCATTGTTGTGTGTTACCCGTCTGCCTACCTCTCTACTTTTACGGACACTCATTGTTGTGTGTTACCCGTCTGCCTACCTCCCTACCTTTACAGACACTCATTTTTGTTTTTACCCGTCTGCCTACCTCCCTACCTTTACAGACACTCATTGTTGTGTGTTACCCGTCTGCCTACCTCCCTACCTTTACAGACACTCATTGTTGTGTATTACCCGTCTGCCTACCTACCTACCTTTACAAACACACATTGGGTGTGTTATCCGTCTCTCCCTACCTTTACAGACACACATTGGTATGTGTTACCCGTCTGCCTACCTACCTACCTTTACAGACACTCATTGTTGTGTGTTACCCGTCTGCTTACCTACTTACCTTTACAGACACTCATTGTTGTGTGTTACCCGTCTGCCTACCTACCTACCTTTACAGACACTCATTGTTGTGTGTTACCCGTCTGCCTACCTACTTACCTTTACAGACACTCATTGTTGTGTGTTACCCGTCTGCCTACCTACCTACCTTTACAGACACTCATTGTTGTGTTACCCGTCTGCCTACCTACCTACCTTTACAGACACACATTGTTGTGTGTTACCCGTCTGCCTACCTACCTACCTACCTACCTTTACAGACACTCATTGTTGTGTGTTACCCGTCTGCCTACCTACCTACCCTTTACAGACACTCATTGTTGTGTGTTACCCGTCTGCCTACCTACCTACCCTTTACAGACACTGTTGTATGTTACCCGCCTGCCTTCCTACCTACCCTTTACAGACACTGTTGTGTGTTACCCGTCTGTCTACCTACCTACCCTTTACAGACACTCATTGTTGTATGTTACCCGTCTGCCTACCCACCTACTTACCTACCTTTATAGACACTGTTGTGTGTTACCCGTACGCCTGCCTACCTACCTACCTACCCTTTACAGACAGTTCATTGTTGTGTGTTACCCGTCTGCCTACCTACCTACCCTTTACAGACACTCGTTGTTTTGTGTTACCCGTCTGCCTACCTACTTACCTACCTACCTACCTTTACAGACTCATTGTTGTGTGTTGCCCGTCTGCCTACCTCCCTTCCTTTACGAACACTCATTGTTTAGTGTTACCTGTCTGACTACCTACCCACCTTTACAGACACTCATTGCTGTGTGTTACCCGTCTGCCTACCGACTTACCCTCCCTTTACACACGCTCATTGTTGTGTGTTACCCGTCTGCCTGCCTACCTACCCCTTACAGACACTAATTGTTTTGTGTTACCCGTCTGCCTGCCTACCTACCCTTTACAGACACTTATTGTTTTGTGTTACCTGTCTGCCCACCTACCTACCTATCTTTACAGACACTCATTGTTGTGTGTTACCTGTCTGCCTACCTACCTGCCTTTACAGATACTCATTGTTTTGTGTTACCTGTCTGCCTACCTACCTATCTTTACAGACACTCATTGTTGTGTGTTACTCGTCTGCCGACCTACCTACCCTTTACTGACACTCATTGTTGTGTGTGTCAGACCCTACGTTTTGGAGTGGAAAACAACGTTGTAAACTGATCATCGGGATGTTTATCACCCCGAATTTCCATCGATCCGCCAACTAAGTACTATGGAGCCGCCAGGTGTCACACTGTGCACACTCATTACGATGGAAGAAAAAGCCGTCAAGATCTACATGGCGTTCTGAATACACGCGAAATGCATCTCCTCGTTGATATCTATGACCACATTTGAGTGATTAGCTGGTGCTAAAACATGGCGCACCACGCTCCTTCTGTGTTCTGCGGAAAAGGACAACAATCTTCTCAGCATTCCTCACAGGAAACAGCCGGGAGGTTAACCTGTTCCCAGACTTCACAGAAACAGCACACCTGCTAACGGTTGCCTCAGTGCATGAGAATGCAGCGCTAAGTGCTTCTCTCGCCTGGGAGTTCGCCGTTTCCTGGGACCATGAGCGCTCCCCCTGACAACTGGCCAGACCGGAGAGCTCCGTGCTAGAGTATGAGTTTAGTCAGGATCTGGTGGTGGTCAGATACTCAGGCAAATCATTGTGTCATACAAGACGTGGTTTATTCAGGTATTTGGGGCATTATTGCGCGCGGAATTCCGACAGATCATGCGTTTTTTCAGCGTTTGAGCACTGCTGTGCATTGTGATACATACAAACAATTTGACATTGCAGATCAGATTTCAAGCACAATGACAAAAATATAAGCTGCATCAAAATAGGTAATCTTTGTACATTTTGAAAATACTTTTCTTTGCTCTTACCAACGTCCCTTTACTTCAGTTTCAAACTCCCTCCATGCTCCACGTTCTTTACGCTTGCACCTTATCCTTTATGTCTTTTTTTCTTTAGTAATGATTTTATTTTGCTCGTACATAACACCCCATCGTCCTGTTCTTCTTGTAAGCTTATTAGATCTCCCTGGGTGTCTGTGTTTGTGTCTGTGTATGCATTCTCTCTGTCTCTCTCTGTCTCTCTGTCTCTGTCTCTTCTCTCTCTCTCTCTCTCTCTCTCTCTCTCTCTCTCTCTCTCTCTCTCTCTCTGTAAAAACATTCGTGTCTCACTGACGTGTCCGAATCAGCAGACGAAAATCCCCAGGGCAGGTGATATGAATGGTTGTTTCAGGATGGAATACAGTGGTCTCCCTATGCTGCTATTGAAGAATTTTATGTTTGTAATCTAATGCTCTAGTTTTTCATGCCCCTTTTCTTTCTTTTACCCTTGCTCCCCCACCGCCCACCCCCTCTCCACCCAATTTTTCAACTTTTGTCAAGTCATTCTTGTAAAGGAGGAACTTTTGACCTATATTTGTATTTCCCAACTACTAACGTTTTCATTATACATACATATCTATATCTATCTATCTATCTATCTATCTATCTATCTATCTATCTATCTATCTATCTATCTATCTATCTATCTATCTATCACATACGCATACACACACTCTCTCTCTCTCTCTCTCTCTCTCTCTCTCTCTCTCTCTCTCTCTCTCTCTTCCTGTCTATCTATCTGTCTGTTTTTCCGTCTGTCTGTCTGTCTGTCTGTCTGTCTGTCTGTCTGTCTATCTATCTATCTATACATACATACATACATACAAAAGACAATAATATTGTTGTTGTTGTCTTTTGTATGTATGTATGTGTGTATGTAGTATGTATGTAATGTATGTATGTATGTATGTATGTATGTATGTATGTATGTATGTATGTATATAGATAGATAGACAGACAGACAGAAAAACAGACAGATAGATAGATAGACAGGGAGAGAGAAATGTGTGTATGCATACATACATGGATACATACATACATGATCGCTGTATAATACAAAATGAAATCACACGACAAGAAGCAGATATGTATTCAAATAATGATGTCACACGAGTAAGTAAGTGAAATTTTGTACTGATACGTATGCCATTTTTTTCATTGAGAGAGAGACAGAGAGATAGACAGAGACACAGAGAGAGACACAATTTGACACTTTGATGTTTCATTGTCATTACCAAAGAAGTCTTTTGACAAGGGGGGAGGGGGTAGCAGAACAATAACATTTCCCTCTTCCTTTCCTGCAAACAAATAGTACACATTCATTCCCAGTGTGTATCGAATCAAAGGATAACAAAAACAAATAAAATCGTAACATTTCCTTATGTCTTCACGCACAAGAGTAATGCAGTAAGGTTTAAGAGAGAGAGAGAGAGAGAGAGAGAGAGGAGAGAGAGAGAGAGAGAGAGAGAGAGAGATAAGGCACTGAACATACAGGTAGAGATGGAGAAGTTGG
>CM031604.1:40248284-40250784 GCA_018398815.1 Conus ventricosus | reverse complement strand
GGACAGGGACGGCTGTGGCAGGTAAAGGCATCTCCCCTCTGGCAGCTGACATCATCGTCTTGCACACGTTGATGTGATTACTTCTTTTTCCTTTGCTTGCAGCCCTCCTCCCTTCCATCCCAACCTGTCCCCTCATTCTGTTCTCGGCCTGTTGGCCATCCCCTCTCCTTCCACCCCCCTCCCCCCTCCCCCACTCACGTCCGTCGCTTCCACTGACAGCAAGGGCATCGTCTCTCACAGACATTCCCATTGCTCACGACTCTCTCAGGCTGCATTGTCTTCCGCTTCATTTCCACAGCTACCAACGGATATATGGCGTCGCAGACCAGCCGACACAGACAACCTTTCTTTTTTGTTTTTGTCATGTTACAACGACCGGCACACCAGAAGCGATGTAGCCAGACTGCAGCTGTTGCATGATGTGGTTCATATGGTCGTGGACGATTTTTTTTTGCACACTTTTCACACACACACACACACACACACACACACACACACACACACACACACACACACACACACACACACACACACACACGCACGCACGCGCGCGCGCGCGCGCGCTCGCTCGCACACCGCATACACACATGGGCCCGTGCCCACACACCCATGCACACACACACACACACACACACACACACACACACACACACGCTCGCACACCGCTTACAATTGCATATACACATGGGCCCGTGACACCACCACCACCCCCACACACACACACGCACGTGTACACTCACCCAAACACACCTACAATGATAATAATGGCACAGCCAATGTTACGTAGTTTCTCAACGTCCGACCAGTGCGTTGAGGCTAATGCGTAGGTCAGATATCTGTCGTAGCCACGAGACCCTTTTCTTAAATGCTCACAGCTTACTTATTCTTTCAGTTATCCATCAGCTTTAAATCATGTGCAGTGTGGTCTCAAAAGTTAGCGGATGTGGTGTAGCGTATATGGACTAGTCAGTACGCAGTGACGCCACCTTGATGAAACTGAAATGTTACGGGGAGACCCATGCGTTGCGCAGAAGTAAATACACTGCATCCACCATAACTGTCTGCTCTTCGTCAGTGTTGGGCTATACTGCCAAAACGCTACACCAAGTGCAACTTCGTTGGTGTGTGTATAGTCTGCCGTTTTGTTCATATTGTTGTTGTTGGTGGTGGTGGTGGTGTGGTGGTGGTGGTGTGAGGTTACGTTTAGGACTAAGCAGCCTTATCACAGCACCGATTTTCAGCAGACAATGCCTCGTGTCGTCTGGCCATGGTGCGGAGCAGGGATTTTGTAAGAAGCAACCCCCACCCCATCTCCCCCCCCCCCCCCACCCACCCCCCAAAAAGCAAAAAAAAGCAAAGAAGGAAAAAAGAAGGTACACAGTGGACGTGGATAACCATCCCGAGAAAGTGGATGGGTGTACACCACACTGACCCACCAGAGTGATAATAACACGTCAAAACGGGCAGCAGAAATGTTGATTTCAGACCCACGTGCACAACACAGCGAGATAAGATAAGATAAGATAAGATAAGATAAGAAACACTTTATTATCTCATCATGAGAAATTTGGTCCAGGTGCATTTCACACAAAAAACAGCACTAAAAACCGACCAAACACAAAGCAATATTTAAAAAAAAAAAAAAAAAATCCACATCACAGAACACAATCATTTCATAAACTCATTGCACATTATATTATACATAATATCATTTATATTGCACATTCATACATGGTCACATCATTTACATTGTATATTATCAAGAGAGAAAAAAAAAATCGCAATAAAAATGCTTATAAATGTAAATTTAACGATTAAATCAAACAAATTTGTGTATAAATGATATTATATGACACATTTACAGCCCCACAAATACACCCATGCACATACACAAGTTTGCACAAACATCCCCACACTCACAGACAGGTATCCATCTATCCCTGCTCACCACACACACGTGCACGCCCTCGCGCGCGCACACATGCATACACAAACATACACTCACATGTGCACACGCATGCGCACACAAACATGCACATGCGCACTCTCACCTAATACAAATTCAGAATTCATAGGTTAAAAAACAAGTTTTGCTTGATAAAGGTTACTGATTTAAAAGATGGATTGACTGGGGAATAAAAGTTTTTTGAGCTCTTGTTTTCACTCTCAAGGTTCTGTACCGGCGTCCTGATGGTAACAGTTCATAATGCTTAGCCAGGACATGGCTATCATCACTGGCTATCTGTCTGGCTTTGTTCAGCACTCTCCTGTCGTACAACGCTTTCAAACTGGTTTGTCTTGCACCCACAACTTTACTACACACACTCACAACATCATTCAGCACATTCTTACATCGCAAACTCAAACTCCCATACCAGCACATAAAAGAAATGGTAAGAACAGATTCAACACAGCATCGATAATAGGTTTGTAGAATCTCAGGAGCAACACCAATATTTCTCAGTTTTTGCAAGCAGAATATTCTAGATTGACATTTCTT
>CM031604.1:40240784-40245784 GCA_018398815.1 Conus ventricosus | reverse complement strand
AAAAATATCCAATTTCATCAGTGCAAAATTGATTATTTATTTGTTGGTTGGTTGGTTTTAACAAAGTTTGATGGAGACCCGAGAAGTTAAGACTTCCAATCAGCCTTCTGCTTATTCTTCTTGTTCTTGTTCTTTCTTTCGTTGTTTCTTTCTTTCTTTCTTTCATTTTTCCTTTGTGTCTTTTTTGTTGTTGTTGATTAGAACCATTCAGAGTGTAAAAGTGGACCGATGCCAGTTCACTTTAGAAAATCAAAACCAGTCTCACTTCACTGTCATAAAGGTAGTACCCACGTCCCGCCTTCTGTTCGTCCTCCTCTCCTCCCTGTCCCGTGCTCTCTTGTTTCTGCCTTGATCATGAATTTTTGAAGCGCCCAGAACCGCCCTGGTGTGAACACGCCACAGCTGGGCAGAGAGAGCCAGTGGAGCGTCCTCCTCTCGGGATGAATGGCTCACTCACACGCTCAACGACAACCCTTCCCACCTCCGCTGAACCCGCTACCAGACAGCAGGGGACCGGGTGGAAATGCCAGAAAATGGCCCGCCTGCAAAAAAAGAAATCTGAGAAGTCCTTACCGAGTCCGACTGAGTGGATTAGGGACGGTTAGGGGTGCGGGGGAAGGGGGGGGGGAAGGGGGGGGGGGAGTGGCGAGGTGAAGGTGGGGGCGGGGAGGGGGGGGAGTTAATCCTGTAAAATGTCCACGTGGTGGAAAGGGTGGGAGGGGGGGTGGGGTGGGAAGGAGGCTGAGGAATGGACGGGGACATACGGTTCAATCCCGGGGTGGTGACTGGGGGAGGGCGCTCGCTACGTGAGCGGACTGAGGGGCGCGGGTGGCGGCGGAGCAGTTGATCCGCTGTGGGGCAGTAAATTGTAGGACCGGTTGACGGCTCCGGCCCTCTGCCGACAGCGCCCCCGTCCTCGTCAGGGGAAGCAACTGGTCTGGTTTATGGACCGGAGCTGCGATGGGCTGGTGGTGTTGGTTGGTGCAGACTTTTTCCCAGTTCTCCATTCTGCCCGTGTCATTGTGTGTCTGTCTGTCTGCCTGTCTGTCTGGCCGTTCGGCCGTCTGTCCTTCTGCTTACATGTCTACCTCTGTCTGTCTGTTTATCTCTCTCTCTCTCTCTCCTCTCTCTCTCTCTCTCTCTCTCTCTCTCTCTCTCTCTCTCATTGTTACATCCTAATCACTCCCTGTCTGTTACAAGGAATCACTTACTTTGTATTCCTTCATCCCATTTCCATGTCGTCTATACCGTGTTGTTGAACAAAAATAACTGAAGCAATGCAAACCAAAGTTTATCGGGCCGGGATTGCTCAGTGAATTGGTCGTCAGACTCATACTACCATACTTATATGTCGTCGGTAAATTTACTTCTACAACGAGATTAACTCCTGGATACAAACCCTGTGGGTTCAGCGCATTCTACTTCTGTACCTATATCCTCTCGGTTTTGTCTCGGTTTTTACCTACAAAGCATCTAGAAAGTAAAGGGTGAAGGTCAGATACAAAGAGGGATTCCCTTCTTCTGCGCATGTCTTGAATAACCCCCAACCTTCTGCGCATGCCCACAAACACACTGACACACACACAATGACTGAAAAAGTAGCTTAACTAAAACAAATTTGATAAAACTATTAAAAGGCCATGGTACGGAGCAGGGATTTTGTACACACACACGCACGCACGCACGCACACACGCACACACACACACACACACACCAACCACACTGACACTAAGTGACAGAGACGCACAGAGGCACGAAGACAGATTTAGCCCCCCCCCCCCCCCCCCCCCCCACACACACACACACACACACACACACATACCAAGAGCTAAGCCACCTATCGTAGCAGACGAACTTGGAAGCTACAGACACACTTGTAGAGCAAGGGACAGAGTTCCGTGTCTCAGTCTGTGCAAATCAAATTCAGTGGCTTCTGGGAGAGTGTCTGTCAGCTGGAAGATGTTGTGACGACAAAATCTAAACTTTGCGTGAAGTTCGTGATCATTGAACGTGTCCAATGGCTTTGTTTTGATCTAAACCAGGGCGAACTCATGCCCTATCCTCGTTGTAGGTTACCCACCCCTCACCCACTGCAAACCATGAGGTTAAAGGTTACTATCGAGATATGAATCCGCAAGTAACGGACCTTCGAGCTTACAACGAGGTATGTAGGTCACTTCCCCGTACGTACGGCCCATGATCTTGGGGTTTGGGGTTCAGCAGTTGGTTTTCCTTTCAACAATTCTGTTGGGTCTTGTGCGTGTTAGAGGACAGAGCTGATATAGGTGGGAGAGCTGATATAGCTGATGTAGGTGGGAGAGCTGATATAGGTGGGAGAGCTGATAAAGGTGGGAGAGCTGATATGGGTGGAAGAGCTGATATAGGTGGGAGAGCTGATATAGGTGGGAGAGCTGATATAGGTGGGAGAGCTGATAAAGGTGGGAGAGCTGATATAGGTGGGAGAGCTGATATGGATGGGAGAGCTGACATAGGTGGGAGAGCTGATATAGGTGGGAGAGCTGATATGGTGGAAGAGCTGATATAGGTGGGAGAGCTGATATGGGTGGAAGAGCTGATATAGGTGGGAGAGCTGATATGGGTGTAAGAGCTGATATAGGTGGGAGAGCTGAGATTGGTGGAAGAGCTGATATAGGTGGGAGAGCTGATATGGGTGGAAGAGCTGATATGGGTGGAAGAGCTGATATGGGTGGGAGAGCTAATATGGGTGAGAGAGCTGATATAGGTGGGAGAGCTGATATAGGTGGGAGAGGTGATATGTGTGGGAGAGCTGATATGGATGGGAGAGCTGATATGGTGGAAGAGCTGATATGGGTGGGAGAGCTGATATGGGTTGGAGAGCTGATATGGATGGGGGAGCTGATATGGGTGGGAGAGCTGATATAGATGGGAGAGCTGATATGGGTGGAAGAGCTGATATGGATGGGAGAGCTGATATGGGTGGGAGAGCTGATACGGATGGGAGAGCTGATACGGATGCGAGAGCTGATATGGATGGGAGAGCTTATATAGGTGGGGAGCTGATATGGATGGGGAGCTGATATGGGTAGGTGAGCTGATATTGGTAGGAGAGCTGATATGGGTGGAAGAGCTGATATGAATGGGAGAGCTGATTAGGGTGGGAGAGCTGATTAGGATGGGAGAGCTGATATGGATGGGAGAGCTGATATGGGTGGGAGAGTTGATATGGGTGGGAGAGCTGATATGGGTTGGAGAGCTAATATGAATGGGAGAAGCTGATATGGACGGAGAGCTGATATGGGTGGGAGAGCTGCTATGGACGGGAGAGCTGATATAGATGTGAGAGCTCATATGGGTGGGAGAGCTGATATGGATGGGAGAGCTGATATGGATGGGAGAGCTGATATGGGTGGGAGAACTGAGAGCTGGTGTGGGTGGGAGAGAGCTGATATGGGTGGGAGAGCTGATATGGGTGGGAGAGCTGATATGGATGGGAGAGCTGATATGGATGGGAGAACTGAGAGCTGATTTGGGTAGGAGAGCTGATATGGGGGGAAAGCTGATATGGATGGGGGAAGCTGATACGGGTGGGAGAACTGATATGGGTGGGAGAGCTGATATGGATGGGGGAGTTGATGTGGGTGGGAGAGCTGAGAGTTGATGTGGGTAGGAGGGCTGATATGGGTGGGAGAGCTGATATGGGTGGGAGAGCTGATATGGGTGGGCGAACGGAGAGCTAATGTGGGTGGTAGAGCTGATATGGGTTCGGAGAGCTGATATGGGTGGGTGAGCTGATATGGATGGGAGAGTTGGTGTGGTTGGCCGAGCTGATATGGTTGGAGAGCTGATATGGTTGGGAGAACTGAGAGCTGATGTGGGTGGGAGAGAGCTGATATGGGTGGGAGAGCTGATATGTGTAGGTGAGCTGATATGGATGGGGGAGTTGATGTGGGTGGCAGAGCTGATATGGGTGGGAGAGCTGAGAGCTGATGTGGGTGGCAGAGCTGATATGGGTGGGAGAACTGAGAGCTGATGTGGGTGGCAGAGCTGATATGGGTGGGAGAGCTAATATGGGTGGGAGAGCTAATATGGGTGGGAGAACTGAGAGCTGATATGGGTGGGAAAGGGGATATGGGTGGGAGAGCTGATATGGGTGGGAGAACTGAGAGCTAATATGGGTGGAGAGCTGATATGGGTGGCAGAGCTGATATGGGTGGGAGAGCTGAAAGCTGATATGGGTGGGAAAGGTGATATGGGTGGGAGAGCTGATATGGGTTCCAGAAGTGAGAGCTAATATGGGTGGGAGAGCTGATGTGGGTGGAAGAGCTAATATGGGTGGGAGAACTGAGAGCTGATATGGGTGGAAGAGCTGATATGGGTGGGAAAGGTGATATGGGTGGGAGAGCTGAGAGCTAATTTGGGTGGAGAGCTGATATGGGTGGGAGAGCTAATATGGGTGGGAGAGCTAATATGGTGTGAGAGCTGATGTGGGTGGAAGAGCTAATATGGGTGGGAGAGCTGATATGGGTGGAAGAGCTGATATGGGTTGGAGAACTGAGAGCTGATATGGGTGGGAGAGCTGATATGGGTTGGAGAACTGAGAGCTGATATGGGTGGGAGAGCTGATATGGGTGGGAAAGGTGATATGGGTGGGAGAGCTGAGAGCTAATTTGGGTGGAGAGCTGATATGGTGGGAGAGCTAATATGGGTGGGAGAGCTAATATGGGTGGGGGAACTGAGAGCTGATATGGGTGGGAGAGCTAATATGGGTGGGAGAGCTGATATGGGTGGGAGAGCTGATATGGGTGGGAGAACTGATATGGGTGGGAGAACTGAGAGCTAATTTGGGTGGAGAGCTGATATGGGTGGGAGAGCTGATATGGATGGGGGAGCTGATATGGATGGGGGAGCTGTTGTGGGTGGGAGAGCTAATATGGGTGGGGAGCTGATATGGATGGGGGAGCTGATATGGTGGGAGAGCTGATATGGTGGGGGAGCTGGTAATGGATGGGGGAGCTGA
>CM031604.1:40233284-40235784 GCA_018398815.1 Conus ventricosus | reverse complement strand
CTTCCCTTCCTACGTGGCCCCACCCCTTGCGTTCCCGGACCTGTTCCAATCATACTTTGCGTTAAAGTCCGGCGTTGATTAAGTGGGGGGAAACAAGTCGGATGATTCTCCAAGCTGATTGTCATCACCTTAACGCGAGGGAAGGGGAGGATGGTGGTGGGGGGGGGGGGGGGGGGGGGGGGGAGGGGGGGAGGGGGGTCTGCGGGTTCACACTGGTCTTTTTGGTCTTGTCACCAGCACGGGGGGGGGGGGGGGGGGGGGGGGGGGGTTAGAGCTGTGGGCCGACTGCGGGGGCCAGCGGTCATGCAATGGGGCCATTGCTCAGCAGGGCAGGAGGCGGCTGAGTGCAAGACGCATGGGTGTGCGTGCTGCAAGGGTTAATGGCAGGCTGGCCATCCCGGGTGACGGCGGACGTCATAGCACAGCCATTGTCAAAACCATTTGTGCTCTGCTAATCCCGCCTGAGAGAGAGAGAGAGAGAGAGAGAGAGAGAGAGGAGAGATGAGAGAGAGAGAGGAGAGAGAGAGAGAGAGAGAGAGAGAGAGAGAGAGTGAGTGAGTGAGTGAGTGAGTGAGTGAGTGAGTGTGTGTGTGGTGTGTGTGTGTGGTGTGTGTGTGTGTGTGTGTGTGTGTTGTGGTGAGTGAGTGAGTGTGTGTGTGTGTGTGTGTGTGTGTGTGTGTGTGTGTGTGTGTGTGTGTGTGTTGCGGGGTGTGCGCGCGTGTGTGTGTTGTGGGGTGTGCGCGTGTGTGTGTGTGTGTCTACGTGTGTGTGTGTGCGTGCGCGCGCGCGCACGCGCACGCGTGCTGTGTATGTGTGTGAGTCTGTGTGTGTGTGTGTGTGTGTGTGTGTGTGTGTGTGTGTGTGTGGTGTGTGTGTGTTGGCGCGCACGTGCGTGTATGTGTGTGTGCCTCTGTGTGTGTGTCTGTGTGTGTTCCCCAGCGCGCGCGCCGTGCGGCGTGTTTTCTTTGGGGGAAAATGCAAAATACTTTATCCCCAAAAAGGGGGGGTTTTTGATGGCATTTTTGGGGTAGGAGTGTGGTGTGTATCCCTTGGAAAAGGTGGGTGGCGGGGGAGGGCGCTGTTGGGAGACCCTTGGGCCGAGGTCGGGTCATCATCAGAGACAGCATTGTCATCTTTCATCAAGCCAAATTATCTTTCCCTCGCACCTTTTTAATGAACCCCGATAAATTGTTTTTTGGAACATGAACCACTAACACGATAAAACGTTTGTTAGTTTACCCCATTATTTGAAAATGTTTGTTTGTTGTCCGTCGAGACGACGAAGCCCATCTAGTCATCCTGGGATGGGGGGGGGGTGAGTGCGTAGATGGCTGGTCGGGCCGATTTTCGCCCCGGGGAAAAGACTACCCAGTGCGGACAGGGGTTGGGGGGGCAGAGCAATAAAAAAAGTGTAATAAAAAAAAGACTGCGGAAAAAAAAAAAAGTGAATGATTTTTGAACCCTTTTTGTTGGAATTTCTTTAGATCGGACCATTTAGTACGATCAAAAAACGGTGCGTCCCGCTTTTTGAATGTGTGTGTTTGGGTGTGTGTTGTTTGGTGTGTGGTGTGTGTTGTGTGGGGGTGTGTTTTGTGTGGGGAGGGGGGAGAAAGACAAGAAAAGGGGACAAGAAAAAATTCTTTATTTTGAGGATAAAGAAAAACACTAACGGGGTTTTTTTTACATCCAGCCCTCCCCCTAAATTTTGGGGACTAAAAATTTGCAGTGAAATCAATTAATGAAAGGGAAATCAAAGAAGCAAGCAAAGCGGTGGGGTAATCATAGGGGAACATCAAATGAAATAGAAGATAAATGAAAAAAAAAACCAAAAAATAATTTTTAACAATAAAAAAAAAACCAAAACAACAAAAAAAATGATAATAAAAAAAAAAAAAAAATAAAATAAAAAAGAGAATAATAAAAATTTGAAGGGGAAAATTTGGAGCGGGGTGTGGGGAGGAGGTGGGCGGGGGGAAAATAGGTAAGTGTACTACAACTTTACACGATTGGTTGTATGAAACGGGACAGTAAAGGGTGAATTTGACAAGGTGCGTAATTTTTGGGAACACAAAATACACGCACGTTTGCACCCCAGAGAGAGAGGAGGGGAAAAGAGAGAGAGGGGGAAAAGAAAAAGGGGAGAGAGAAGGAGAGAGAAAGGAGAGAGAGGGGGAGAGAGAGAGAGGGGAAAGGGGGGAAAAGAGGGGAGAGAGCGAGAGAAGAGAGAGGAGGTAGGGCTACAAATGCATTCTTTTTTCGCAAGGCAGAAAATACTTCAAAACGTTATTAAGCAAAGTGAGATGACATTGGGGGGGGGGGGGGGGGGGGAAGAAAAAAAAAAAAAAAAAAGAGGAGGAGGGGAGAGGGGAAAGGAGGGGAGAGAGAGAGAGGAGAGGAGGGGAGAGAGGAGGGAAAGGGAGAGGGGGAACAGTTGAGATGTTATGATTTAAAATTTGGAACTGTACTAAAACGCACAATAATTACCCTGTAAAAAATTTCA
>CM031604.1:40225784-40228284 GCA_018398815.1 Conus ventricosus | reverse complement strand
TGTCAGACAGAAACATACAAACTGACCACTCTGTTGTCAGACAGAAACATACAAACTGACCACCTTGTTGTCAGACAGAAACATACAGACTGACCGCTCTGTCGTCAGACAGAAACATACAGACTGACCGCTCAGTCGTCAGACAGAAACATACAGACTGACCGCTTTGTTGCCAGACAGAAACATACAGACTGACCGCTCTGTTGCCTGTTACTCCCTCCCCAAACCTGTCAGTTTGACACTGGTTCTAGTGCGTCCTTTGTCTTCTTTCTCTCATCCATATTGAATGGCTGGAAAAGGCATGATTGGCGAGTGTAAAGAATCTTTCTCTCATCCATATTGAATGACTGAAAAAGGCAGGATTGGCGAGTGTAAAGAATCTTTCTCTCATCCATATTGAATGAATGGAAAAGGTAGGATTGGCGAGTGTAAAGAATCTTTCTCTCATCCACGAATGGGTGGAAAAGGCAGGATTGGCGAGTGTGAAGAATCTTTCTCCATCCATATTGAATGGGTTGAAAAGAGAGGATTGGCGAGTGTAAAGAATCTTTCTCTCATCCATTTTGAATGGGTGGAAAAGACAGGATTGGCGAGTGTAAAGAATCTTTCTCTCATCCATATTGAATGAGTGGAAAAGGCAGGATTGGCGAGTGTAAAGAACCTTTCTCTCATCCATATTGAATGAGTGGAAAAGGCAGGATTGGCGAGTGTAAAGAATCTTTCTCTCATCCATATTGAATGATGTGGAAAAGGCAGGATTAGCGTGTGTAAAGAATCTTGGCAGGAAATGAAATCAGTGACCTCGACAGCAGGACAAGAAAAAAAGAAGGAAAAAAAGAAAAAGAATAAAAGAAAAAGAAGAAAAGAAAAGAAAACGAAAACTGAACACTTACCCCAAGTACAATATGTCAGTAATAGTGACACTGAAACAGGCACAAGAAAGTCAGTGACAAAGCATTAACATACAGCTTATCATTAACCTACAACAAAAGCTTGATTTGTCTGTTCCTCTTTTCACAAATTTTGGACGAAAACTTGAGTGGTATAGCAAGTGGTGTTGGCACAGGCCAGTCTTATACGCTGTAAGGATGTCGCTACTTTCATTACCATGCTGTTCATTGATGGAAACGTGTAGATGTCTGCATTTTCACAGAACGTGAACTTTTTGCTATTGTGGCGATAACCTGGAAAAGGTCTTTGTTGGTCGGTGAGGCTGTTATAATAATGTGAACTAATCCTAAGAAAAGTACAAGTTATCAATGAAAGCAGCTCTGAAGCAGGTCAGTGAACAAATACTGTACAGTTTATCAATGATAACAACTCTGAAGCAAGTAGAACATTCCGATAGTGATAACACTGGAACAAGAGAACACGTCACAAACGGAAATATTGAAACAAATGCAAGACACCAATAGCAGTAATGCTGAAATATGTATGTCACTAACAGAAACATTAAAACAGATGTGTCAGTAAATGAAATATTGAAATTAGTTCAACTTTACAGTATAATATACACAGTTATATTATTGGTGTGTTATGATAAAAGTTGTAGACTATTGAAACAAGTACTACATAACAAGTATGATATACTACCAATAACAGTCTATGTAACTTTGTTATGTTTGCTTTGTTTCAATGTTTCTGTAATTGACATGGTACTTTGTTATGTTTTACTTGTTTCAATGTTTCTGTAATTGACATGGTACTTTGTTATGTTTTACTTGTTTCGATGTTTCTGTAATTGACATGGTACTTTGTTATGTTTTACTTGTTTCGATGTGCCTGTAATTGACATGGTACTTTGTTATGTTTTACTTGTTTCAATGTGTCTGTTATTGACATGCTGTACGCTGAAACAAGATAACATGTCATGGCAGCTATAACAATAACAGTCGCACCGAACCATGTATAACATACCAGTAACAGTAACACTTAAACAAGTATACATGTCAGTAACAATAACACTGAAACAAGTATAACATATCAATAACAGTAACATTTAAATATAACATAGGAATAACAGTGACACTTAAACAAGTGTAACATGTCAGTAACAGTAACGCTTAAACAAATATAACATGTCAATAACAATAACACTTAAACAAGTATAACCTATCAGTAATAGTAACACTTAAACAAATATAACACATCAATAACAGTAACACTTAAACAAGTATAACATATCCGTAACAGTAACTGTCAAATAAAACATAGGAATAACAGTGACACTAAAACAAGTATAACCTATCAGTAACTGTAACATTAAACAAGTGTAACATATCAATAACGGTAACACTGAGACCAGTTAAAATATCAGTAACAGAGGCATGTTCAACATTACAATAACAATAACGCTGGAACACGTACACCATGTCATTGGCAGTGACACCAACACGTGTGAAACATACACGTAACAGAAATCTTTGAATAAGATCAGTACACTGTTAACAGCAACGCTAAAACAAATAACCAGAAAACGGAGTGCTGAAACAAGTTGTGC
>CM031604.1:40210784-40220784 GCA_018398815.1 Conus ventricosus | reverse complement strand
AATGGGGGTGCAGGGTGGTGGATGGAAGTGGGAAACGCCTGATACGTATCCAATTCATTGATGTCCGCCGGGGGATATGCAGGTGGTTTTCAAAGGGAGAGCCAGGTCCAGATTTGCAAAGCCCGAGGCTTAATGACCCTTCACGTTGAACTAACGGCAGGCCAACAGACATAAACGCCCACGCAAATGGCTCTTCTACAAAAGAGCACCAGGCCAGGAGAATTTCTGTAATACACACACACACACGAGCGCGCGCATATACACACGCACGCACGCATGCACACAACACACACACACACACACACACACACACACACACACACACACACACACACACACACGAGCTAGCGAGCGTGCGAGCGAGAGAGGGAGGAGGAGGAGGAGGAGAGAGGGAGAGAAGAGAGAGAGGAGAGGGAGGGAGGGAGGGAGGGAGGGAGAGGGAGAGGGAGAGATGGTTATAGTTTGAGGAGAGAGAGAGAGAACGAACGAAAATTTTATTTTACCAGGGTTGTGTGTGTGTGTGTGTGTGTGTGTGTGTGTGTGTGTGTGTGTGTGAGAGAGAGAGAGAGAGAGAGAGAGAGAGAGAGAGAGAGAGAGAGGAAACGTTATCATTTTCAAGACGCATCATTAGCCTCTTTCTTCTTGCTCCCCCCCCCTGTCCCTCTCTCTCTCCCCTCCTTCGGAAATGAAGGCGACTGTTACTGATAAGAGAATGGCCGTTTTGCCCTCACGCCCCAGTCCTTTGGTATCCAATTAATCCGGTGTGGGCCATGTGAAACTACCGTATGCATTTTTAAACTTATTTAGTCATTCACTCGCCGTGCCTCTGTCTGCCTCGCACCATCTGCTGATGTTTTGTTTTATTTAATCTCTCAATCTCTCTCTCTCTCTCTCTCTCTCTCTCTCCCCTTCTCGCTCACTCTCTCTCTTTGTCTGTATCTCTGTCTCTCTGTCTGTCTGTCTGTCTCCTGTCTGTCTGTCTCATTTTACACTCATTCCCCAATACATTTGATTCATTAAATATTAAAATCCCCTCTCTGCCCCCCCACCCCCCCCCCCCCACACACACACATACACACACACACTCATTCTCCAGTACATTCCTTGAATATTAACACACACACACACACACACACACACACACACACACACACACACCACACACACACTACACACACATCTGTCTTTCTTCCTTCTCTCTCTCCCTCCTCTGCCCCTCTCTCCCTCTCTCTCCCCCCCCCCCCCTCTCCTCTGTCTCTCTCTCCCTTTTCCTCTGTCTCACCCCTCTCTCTCTCTCTTCCTCCATCTCCCCTCTCTCCTCCCTTTCTCTCTCCTTCCCCCTCTGTCTCCTGACCCCTTTCCCCCCTCTCTCTCTCATCCCCGCCTCTCTCTCCTTCCCCCATTTCTCTCCTTCCCCCTCTCTCCTTTTCCCTCTCCTTACCCCTCTCCTCTCCTTCCCCCACCTCTCTCCTTCCCCCTGTCTCTCCTCCATCGTCTCTTCGTCGAGCAGCAGAATCCGGCTACAGCAGACGGTCGGCGTCGGAGTGCAAAATAATGCGTCAAAAATGATTTAATTTCGAAGTTTTCGGTACCTCGTGACGTTTACTTTCTTCTACTTTTTTGATATGTTATTTGTCATATTTTTCTCTAGCCGTAGGTACAAGTTTGAAAACTATTGCTTTTTGTTCTTTGGGAAATACAATGACTGACGGCACTATTCTCCCCCTTCTCTCTCCTTCCCCCTCTCTCTTCCCCCACCTCTCTCTCCTTCCCTTCTCTCCTCCCCCCTCTCTCTCCTTCCCACACCTCTTTCTCCTTCCCCCTCTGTCTCCTTTCCACACCTCTCTCTCCTTCCCCCTCTCTCTCTTCTCCCCTCTCTCTCTTCCCCCTCTCTCTCTTCTCCCCCTCTCTCTCCTATCCCCCACCTCTATCTCCTTCCCCCTGTCTCTTCTTCCCCCACCTCTCCTTCCCCTCCTCTCTCTCCTTCCCCCTCTCTCCTTCCCCCACCTCTCTCCTCACTCTCCTCTCTCTCCTTCCCCCTCTCCTTCTCCTCCTCTCTCTCTCCTCCCCCTTCTCCCCTCCTTCCCCCCTCTCTCTCTCCCCCCCTCTCTCTCCTCCCCCCTCTCTCCTTCCCCACCTCTCCTTCCCCCCTCTCTCTTCCTTCCCCTCTCTCTCCTTCCCCCTCTCTCTCCTTCCCCCTCTCCCTCCTTCCCCACCTCGCTCTCCTTTCCCCATCTCTCTCTCCTTCCCCCCCCCCCTTCTCTGTCTCCCTTCCCTCTCTCCCCTTCCCCCTCCCCCCCCTCCCTCTCTCTCTCTCTCTGATTCATTCCTATCCCGGTTTTTTTCCCTACGAGGCCCCGTAGTGTGTCTGCTTTTCTCCTTATCCTGCTTCCTGGTACACCACAGTGGTGTGTGGACTGTGGGTGACACATCCCCCTGTCAGCACACTACTTACTCCCCACACGGTAAAGACTGTCAGCACACTACTTACTCCCACACGGTAAGACTGTCAGCACACTACTTACTCCCACACGGTAAAGAATGTCCGCACACTACTTACTCCCCACACGTAAAGACTGTCCGCACACTACTCCCCACACGGTAAAGACTGTCAGCACACTACTCCCCACACGGTAAAGACTGGCCGCACACTACTTACTCCCCACTCGGTAAAGACTGTCCGCACACTACTTACTCCCCACACGGTAAAGACTGTCAGCACACTACTCCCCACACGGTAAAGACTGTCCGCACACTACTTACTCCCCACACGGTAAAGACTGTCCGCACACTACTTACTCCCCACACGGTAAAGACTGTCCGCACACTACTTACTCCCCACACGGTAAAGACTGTCAGCACACTACTTACTCCCCACACGGTAAAGACTGTCCGCACACTACTTACTCCCCACACGGTAAAGACTGTCAGCACACTACTTACTCCCCACACGGTAAAGACTGTCAGCACACTACTTACTCCCCACACGGTAAAGACTGTCAGCACATACTTACTCCCCACACGGTAAAGACTGTCCGCACACTACTCCCCACACGGTTAAAGACTGTCCGCACACTACTTACTCCCCACACGGTAAAGACTGTCCGCACACTACTTACTCCCCACACGGTAAAGACTGTCAGCACACTACTTACTCCCCACACGGTAAATACTGTCAGCACACTACTTACTCCCCACACGTAAAGACTGTCAGTACACTACTTACTCCCACACGGTAAAGACTGTCAGCACACTACTTACTCCCCACACGGTAAATACTGTCAGCACACTACTTACTCCCCACACGGTAAAGACTGTCCGCACACTACTCCCCACACGGTAAAGACTGTCCGCACACTACTTACTCCCCACACGGTAAAGACTGTCCGCACACTACTTACTCCCCACACGGTAAAGACTGTCAGCACACTACTTACTCCCCACACGGTAAAGACTGTCCGCACACTACTTACTCCCACACGGTAAAGACTGTCAGCACACTACTTACTCCCCACACGGTAAAGACTGTCAGTACACTACTTACTCCCCACACGGTAAAGACTGTCAGCACACTACTTACTCCCCACACGGTAAAGACTGTCAGCACACTACTTACTCCCCACACGGTAAAGACTGTCAGTACACTACTTACTCCCCACACGGTAAAGACTGTCAGCACACTACTTACTCCCCACACGGTAAAGAATGTCAGCACACTACTTACTCCCCACACGGTAAAGACTGTCAGCACACTACTTACTCCCCACACGGTAAAGACTGTCAGCACACTACTTACTCCCCACACGGTAAAGACTGTCAGCACACTACTTACTCCCCACACGGTAAAGACTGTCAGCACACTACTCCCCACACGGTAAAGACTGTCCGCACACTACTTACTCCCCACACGGTAAAGACTGTCAGCACACTACTTACTCCCCACACGGTAAAGACTGTCCGCACACTACTTACTCCCCACACGGTAAAGACTGTCAGCACACTACTTACTCCCCACACGGTAAAGACTGTCAGTACACTACTTACTCCCCACACGGTAAAGACTGTCAGCACACTACTTACTCCCCACACGGTAAAGACTGTCAGCACACTACTTACTCCCCACACGATAAAGACTGTCAGCACACTACTTACTCCCACACGGTAAAGACTGTCAGCACACTACTTACTCCCCACACGGTAAAGACTGTCAGTACACTACTTACTCCCCACACGGTAAAGACTGTCAGCACACTACTTACTCCCACACGGTAAAGAATGTCAGCACACTACTTACTCCCCACACGGTAAAGACTGTCAGCACACTACTCCCCACACGGTAAAGAATGTCAGCACACTACTTACTCCCCACACGGTAAAGACTGTCAGCACACTACTCCCCACACGGTAAAGACTGTCAGCACACTACTCCCCACTCGGTAAAGAATGTCAGCACACTACTCCCCACACGGTAAAGAATGTCAGCACACTACTTACTCCCCACACGGTAAAGACTGTCAGCACACTACTCCCCACACGGTAAAGACTGTCAGCACACTACTCCCCACACGGTAAAGACTGTCAGTACACTACTCCCCACACGGTAAAGACTGTCAGCACACTACTCCCCACACGGTAAAGACTGTCAGCACACTACTCCCCACACGGTAAAGACTGTCAGCACACTACTCCCCACACGGTAAAGACCGGACTGCTAGCTGCCTCTTCTCCTGTCCTTTCTTCTTCATAACGGGTCTGTTGAACTCCGTGATGTGTGTGCAGAAAGGTTTGGTTTGGCTGGCACATACCGAAAACACCTTTCTGGTGAATTAGTCGTGTGTTTTAAGTAAATAACAGAGAAAGTACAGAAAAGGGTGCCCTCGCGTGTGCATAGTGTGTGCGTGTGTGCGAGTGTGCGTGCGTGCGTGCGTGTGTGTGTGTATGTGTGTGTGTGTGTGTGTATGTGTGTGTGTGTGTGTGTGTGTGTGTGTGTGTGTGCGTGCGCGCGCGCGCGCTAATGCGCGCGCGTGTAGTAGTAGTACTTCAGTTTTACGTCTTTTCGTACCACGTGTGTACGTGGTACACACACACACACACACACACACACACACACACACACACACACACACACACACACACACACACACACAAAAGCTCGCGCGCGTGTGCCAGGCACGTTGCGCTGAAAAGAATCCACACGGATTTGTCCGAGTTTTATATTTAAAAACAACAACAACAAAACAAAATAAAAAACCGTTGTGACAGTGATCCGGGACGAGACGGCACCGAGGTAGAGCAGGAGGTGGGACGGAGGTTAGGCCTGCTGCTGTCACGCTGGTCACGACACAGGCTGCAGAGAGACCCGCCGCTCAGCGTAGATCCAAGAGGATTGCCCATCCAAAGCTGTTAGGTCACGATCGGCACCTTTTGTCACGCTAGGCATAACCCTAGGTGCACACGATCGTATTATGTGATTGCGTGCGCGCGCCTGTGTGTGTGTGTGTGTGTGTGTGTGTGTGTGTGTGTGTGTGTGTGTGTGTGTGTGTGTGTGTGTGTGTGTGCGCGTGTGTGTGTGTGTGGTGTGTGTGTGTGTGTGTGTGTGTGTGTGTGTTGTGTGTGTGTGTGTGTGTGTGTGTGTGTGTGTGTTCTTTTTCACCTTGAACTGATATTAGACAACAACAAAAAATGTGTGTATGTGTGTGTGGTGGGTGGGTGCGTGCGTGCGTACGTGCGCACGCGCAGGGCGGTGGAAGGAGGAGGGGTGCTTGCTTGCTTGCGCGTGTTTAAGAGAGAGAGAGAGAGAGAGAGAGAGAGAGAGAGAGAGAAAGTATGCTTGCATGTACAATTGATTGCCTGGGTGAGTGTCAATTTATTTGTGTAGATGGAAATACATATTTACAATTATGGCATTAAAAGACCTCGGACTAAAACTGGGGTGAGAGCATGGACAGTTAACTGATACAATATCATAACAAAGAGTGAGGGAAAACGACCAATGGGGCTCTTTAACTCTCCTATCCCGGAACAATTACAAACACACAGTGATAATTTGACAGCACATTTTCAAGTGATGAGCGAGAAGGCCTAGTGTCTGAAAGGAAAAGGACATGAAAAGGAAAAATCTTGTCGCCACTGACACATGTCAGATCACAAAGAATTTAGTTTTAAAAGGATCTTGTCTGAATCTGGTAACACCAAAGGTATAAACGGCCTATGTTCACAGACTATTTTCTCTGGCACCAAATTACATATTCTTGGAATGCCTGCACCCAGCAGTTTCTTTGGGACTACTCCTTTTTTTTTTTTTTTGCTACACGTTTATGAAATTCCTGGAAGTTTGTTCTACGAGACAGCATCTTCCCGGCAGCGAAAATGGGATGTGTAATTTTGAAAGGATCGCTTTTGTTATGGAAAATGGGATGTGTACATTTTTTATAGGATCGCTTTTATTCATTACAAGCTTTGTGGCTGCTTTGCGTGCCCGTTCATTGGCAGGTGATTGACAATGTGAAGGGATCCACAAAAGTCTGCACTGTTACCACTGACAGACATGCAAAATGAACCAGGTCAGGCATTTTTGTGACAAGTGCACCCATTGCTTTTGTATTGAACGATTTAGAGCTTCTGAAGTAGACCTAGAATCGACACAGAGGTGTTTGAAAGAGACAAACGGGGAGATTCGAGAGATAATTCTAACCCACTGAAATAGCAGTACGGTCAGCTGTGAATATTAACAAGATCCTTCCACCGTGGTACGATCTCTTTAATTAAGGCAGGGATAACAAAAAGCGGACCAGCAAAACAGTTGCTGAGCACAGAACCCTTTGCATCAACTGTCAACTGATTTTTGGTCATGTTTATCCACGTGAGACTTTAAGAGTGCACAGACAGTGCTACTTTCATCTTTCTGTAAGTCAGCATAAACTATGCCAGGTCAGTAAAACTATGTCAAACTTGGCAACGTCGAGTTCCCATTCCAGATCTTGTCAGAGAACTGATTTGCTGCGCTCTTTTAGGGAAAAAAATGAACCCCTGATTTTAATGCAGTTTCCTTAGTAATTTTTGGATTGGTTTTGGATTGAACAGCTTTGTAAGATGTGTTTTGCCGGTGCGAGTTTTATGTGGTCTTCCAAAAGTAATATTCCAAGATCTGCATAAGTTTCTATTTATTGTTGATGCGTGAACTAGAACTCCAAAAGCTAGCTTAGAATCTTTGTTATCAGCACTGCAACGTTTATTTGAAAACCAATGTGTTGTTGGAGAAAAAAGTATACTCTGGGCACATGTTAATTTTGAAGGCGTCAGCGCTGTTCCCAAGTGACAAAGTGTTTGAGTGTCCTTTCCCCATGACTGTGGACTGACTACCTTCAGGAAACTCAAATGGCTTTCCTAGTCTTCGTTAATTAACATAGATTCCAGGTGATAATTCAAAGTCAGTTTAGAGGTGAGATGAACGTTTACAAATGTAACAACTTGTTTATATTCAACAACAGTTCCACGTGTTTAGAATAAAAACGTCAGAAATTTGGGGTCTTAACCTGTATCAGAGAGCATTAGGTGCGATTATGTGGGGATCGAGCTTAACCATTTATAGATGTACGTTTCCTTATTTTGTCAAGTAAGTATGTGTGTGGCAGGGGGGGAGGGGGCGTGTCTTGTATGTGTGTGTGTGTGTGTGTGTGTGTGTGTGTGTGTGTGTGTGTGTGTGTGTGTGTGTGTGTGTGTAAGTGAGTGAGTGAGTGAGTGAGTGAGTGTGTGTGTATGTGTGTGTGTGTGTGTGTGTGTGTGTGTGTGTGTGTGTGTGGTGTGTGTGTGTGTGTACTCGAAAAGGGATGATTTCAGATATCTGTCTTGAGAAGGCGGAATGAAGAACGTTTTGATTCACATAGAAAGATAATCTTTCATGAGAGATTTTTTGAAAAAAGAGTGGTGTAAGTTTCTTCTGCAAATCAGTGTTTCTGTGAATTTAGAACTTCTGTCTGGAAAAGTGTATAGTGTTCTGGAATGAAAGATAAGAGTCTCACGGGAGAGATGTCTGCTCAGTAATACGTCTGTCTCCTGTGAAATTCAGGTTTTTGTTTTGTTTTATTTTGTTTTGTTTGAAAACGGAGGTAAATCGATTCCACGGTTGCTTAAAATCTGTCTGAAAAGAACCTGAAAATGGATTGTTCCGTTGTATGTTCTTCGCAAACCGTCACCTAACCCCTAACATTCCCCCACCCTACACCGTTCCGCTTCGTTCGTTTTTTTTTTCTGTTGCTTTTCGCTCTTTTTTTTCCCTTTGTTTCCTTTTTGTGTCCTCCTTCCTTTTATTCCTTCCCTCTTTCTTTTTTTTGTCTGTATGTCATTCATTCTGTTCGTTTTTCATCCTCCTTTCTTTCATCTTTCGTCCTGCTCGTTATTTCTGTTCTGTTTGTTCATTTTTTTTCTTCGTTTTCCTTTGCAGCCGGCCAAGGGAAGCCAGGGCAGTGCAGCTTAGCCTAGGCGGGTTGAGGCATTTCATAGTCCTCACCTTTGTGGTGTAGGGGGGCTGACTGCACTGCCTAGCAGCTGTTCCACAGATAATGGGAGAAGGGGGGAAGATTAGTGCAGGGCCTGTGGTGCGGACCTCCTGCAGACCCACACGATTTATTGTCTGCCCTTGACAGCTGGTGGCGGGGGAAAGAATAAAGAATCTGAGAGAGAGAGAGAGAGAGAGAGAGAGAGAGAACTCAGAACTCGGATGTTTTACTTCATATAAAGGTCATTGGCTCATATGAAGGGTAAAAATAGTAACTTTGAGGTGGATTTTGTATACACTTTTAATTTGGTATACACAGCTTTCAAGCAGTACACACATTTAACAACAATTTCTCCCCCGTTATTCAGATGTTCATCGTCAGCGCTTCGGTTACTGTTTAGAAAATGATTTGTGTTCTGCGTCAAAATCATCACCCCATTAAAGTGCTGCCTAATATTAGGGTGCTGCTGTTTAGACCATCATATGAAATGATATGCACATCCTCTGTGGCAAAAAACAAAACAAAACAAAAACCGAAAAAAAGAAGAAAAAACGGTCAGTCAGATATTCCTCCCGCCTCTGAACTTATTCCTTCTCTCTATGTAAAAAATGAGCATGAAGCGAACCTTCAAGAGAAAATACACGAGCAAAAATACAAAATATTATTAACTGGTCAGTACACCATTTTGTTAATCAAGAACACGTGATACAAAGAAGTGTGATCACTTCAGTTAATCCAATAAATGATACAAATTCATTCTTCATTAGACAAATTACCCCTCCGATCGCCTCTCCTGCCAGCAAATTTTAATAGCAGATTTTACAGAACAGTTTACGCCCTACAAGTAAATGGTCACAAAGTTTTTCAGTAAATATTCCAGTTTAAAAACAAAATCAGACAGAGAAATGAAATAAACTCGGGATCAACATGTGTAGACACAAAATTATTTACATTCACACTGACACTGCAAAAGAACCATGCACAGTTGTGCGCCCTCACGTGCATCGGTCGGCAGCTGTGCCACGTTTGACTGTCACATCGAACATTGTTTTTACGTGGAACAGTCACCGTCAGCCGAACGTCAGCCAATGTTAGGTCTCTAAGATTCCCATTTTCTGTACTCCTAGTGGTGAGGCTGTCAACTCCAGTGGCCCACAGTCTCTCTGCGTGGATTCTTTCAAAAGGCCATGTTCGGCGAGGAAGCATCTTCTGCCATCAATCTTTGGGTAGTAAATAATTCATTAGTTCACCCCCCCACCCCTTCCTTCCCCTCCCCGACTCCTGCGTTTTGAGACAGGGATAGAAACCACTTCTCTTACACGAGAAGAGAAATCTTTCCTAACAAAACCATTGCTGCCTTTCAGTTTTGCTTTGGCCTTAAGAATATTGATCTTGTCTTTGTAGAACGAGCACCAAGCAATGATAGGCGAGTCAGGATTTGCTTTCGACTTGTGAATATGGTCAGGTCAGGTTCTAGTCTCATCTCTAATTTGTCCATATTC
>CM031604.1:40192981-40202981 GCA_018398815.1 Conus ventricosus | reverse complement strand
GAAGGTTAAAGGTTAAAGCCTACTGTCAAAATGTCTTTCGGAGCGGTGAATTGTTAGAGACGGTTCACCGTGTTTACGGAGCGTCAACAGGGAAGGCCCAGCCTCTTCTTCTACCACGTTAACCGCCCTGAGGTGAATCAAGTATAATATTCCTGCTGGGTGGACAGAGAGGGTTTTCAAGCCGCTCAAGCCTGACCCAACTAGTGGTTTGAACTGGCAACCCACAGCCCTGCAGCCAAACGCTGTAGCCATTTAACAGCGGGCCTCGTGGGGACCATTCCCAGCAGCAGTTAAAGGACGCTCAAAGCACACAGCGCAGCTCAACGCTCTGCGATGAAGTCTGTACATCATGCTGGTGACCTTGACCACTCTATTCTGTTATTCCGCTGCGGTAGAAAGACGAAGGGATGGTTTGCATCGTAGCCGTTCCTTTGGTGTGTAGCGTGATAAATTCCCCCGTCTGTATCAGCCCAACAATGCCAGCACTGTCTGCTTCTGCGACCGACTTTTTTCTTCTTCTTCTCTCTCTCTCTCTCTCTCTCTCTCTCTCTCCTCCTCTCTCTCTCTCTCTCTCTCTCTCTCTCTCTTATTTCTCCCGCACCAATGTGTACGCTTAACAGTTTCTTTACTTTTCTTTAGAGAAGTAGGGATGTGCCTCCCACGCCCCTCCCACCTTTTCTCGTCCTATTCAGTTTCCAAAATCAGCACAAGGCCGTGTGTGTGTGTGTGTGTGAGTAAATGATCGAGTGTGTGTGTGTGTGTGTGTGTGTGTGGTGTGTGTGTGTGGTGTGTGTGTGTGTTGTGTGTGTGTTTGTGCGTGCGTGCGTGCTGTGCCTTGCGTGTGTGTGTGTGCGCGCGCGCGCACACACACCACGCGCTTGCTCTTTGTGTACATAGTATTCCTGTGTGCATGTGTATGTACACACAACACAACACTCACACACACACACACACACACACACACACACACACATACACACACTAAGGTGCGCGCGCGTGAATGCATGTTTGATCAAGTGTGTGTCAATGTCCGTGCGTACTTGTAAACGTGAAGAGAGAGAGAGAGAGAGAGAGAGAGAGGAGAGAGGGGAGAGAGAGAGAGAGAGAGAGAGAGAGAGAATCTTTTAGCAGATGATGGATGGTAGGTTGTCTTTCTGATGACTGGGTTGTCAAGGGTCTGTCTCAGATGTGTATTGGTATCTCTGCGCTTAGCTTTGAAGGGGTATCTGTAGTTTCAAGCGTGAAAGGTCGTCTTACGGCTGACGTGTAAAGGTTCTCTGTGAGCTCAGACGTGAAGGGTATGTCTGTGTGCTCAGATGTGAAGGGTATATCTGTGAGCTCAGATGTGAAGGGTTTTTTCTGTGAACTAAGATGTGAAGGGTATGTGTTTGAACTCAGATGTGAAGGGTATGTCTGTGAACTCAGATGTGAAGGGTATGTCTGTGAGCTCAGATGTGGAGGGTATGTCTGTGAACTCAGATTTGAAGGGTATGTCATGAACTTAGATGTGAAGGGTATGTCTGTGAGCTCAGATGTGAAGGGTATGTCTGTGAGCTCAGAGTGGAGGGTATGTCTGTGAAATTAGATGTGAAGGGTATGTCTGTGAGCTCAGATGTGGGGTATGTCTGTGAGCTCAGATGGGAGGGTATGTCTGTGAACTCAGATGTGAAAGGTATGTCTGTGAACTCAGATGTGAAGGTTATGTCTGTGAGCTCAGATGTGGAGGATATGTCTGTGAACTCAGATTGAAGGATATGTCTGTGAGCTCAGATGTGAATATCTTAGCTCAGATGTGAGGGTGTCTCTGTGAACTCAGATGTGAACGGTATGTTGTGACTCAGGTGAGAGGGTATCTGTGAACTCAGATGTGAACGGTAGTTTGATAGATGTGAAGGTTATGTCTGTGAGCGCAGAGTCAAGGGTTAGTGACTAGAGTGAAGGTATGTTGTGAACTCAGATGTGAGGGTATGTCTGTGGCTAGATGTGAAGGTGTAATGTGAACTCAGTTGAAGGTTCTGTGAGCTCAGATGTGATGGGATATCTGTAGTCAGATGTGAAGGGTATGTCTGTGAGTCAGATGTGAAGCGTTTGTGGCTCAGATGGAAGTATGTGTCGTGAACTCAGATGTGAGGGTGTATCTGTGAAATCGATGTGACGGTATTCTTGACTCAGATGTGAAGAGTGTATCTGTGTCAGATGTGAACGGTATGTCTGTGAAGGGGGAAGGGGTTTTTTCTTAAAAAGTAATGTAATTCACCAACAGTGAAGGGAGTCGTTACGGAAATGTGAAGGGGTTGGGAAATGTGCCCCTCTCTCTTTTATTCTGCCCGTCTGCCTTTCCTCGTTTCGCGTTCCTTTTTTCCCCGCTTGCTTTATCCATTTTGCTGAAGAAAGGGGCAAATTAACACACACACATGCAGCTAAAATCACAAAATTATGTGTTTGCTCCTAAATTTGGCCTGGGGTCGGGCGGGTTTGTAGGCACATGACTGCGTGCACGTGCACCCTCTACCCTTTGATAACCATCTTCAAACGCGGGACGCTCGCCTTGCCCATCTTGGGTTTAAATTTAAACTGCGCAGCCCCTTTTTTTCGTTTATTATTACTTTGTGTGGGGTGTGTGGTGTGGTGTGGTGTGTGTGTGTGTGTGTGTGTGTGTGTGTGTGTGCGTGCGTGTGTGTGTGTGTGTGTGTGTTGGTGTGTGTGTTGTGAGTGTGTGGTGTGTGTGTGTTTTGTGCGCGTGAGAGAGAGAGAGAGAGAGAGAGAGAGAAAAGAGAGAGAGAGATGGGAAGTGAAGAAATGGGGGAGAGAGAGAGAGAGAGAGAGAGAGAGAGAGGAGGGGAGAGAAGAGAGAGAGAGAGAGAGAGAGATGGGAAGTGAGAGAATGGGGTTAGAGAGAAGAGAGAGAGAGAGAGAGAGAGAGGGGAGTGAGAGAGAAGAGAAGAGAGAGAGAAGAGAGAGAAAAGAGAGAGAGAAAAGAGAGAGGTGGGAGTGGGAGGGCATTACATACGATATTTCCTTGCCGTGTTTGTTTCTGCAGCTTGACAAGCGGGTTATCTGTCTGTCTGTTTGCCTGTATGTCTCACTGTCTGTCTGTCCATTTATCTATCTATGCATTTTATCAGTCAATTTATCTATATATGGGCCTGCCCTATCTATCGATCTATCTGCCAGTGTATCTGTCTGTCTGTCTGTTCTATATTTTTCTCTTTGCACACAGAGAGAGAGAGAGAGAGGAGAAGAGAGAGAGAGAGAGAGAGAGAGAGACGGAGAGAGAAGGGAGGGGGAGACACACACACGCACACACACACACACACACACACACACAGGGGGGGGGGGGGGGGGCTTGTTTGGCACGTTTTGTGGTGGCGATACATGGCCCCCGCCGTCCCCATTATTTTTTCACACAGGTTTTATTCCACGCTGTTTCTCCCTGTGTCGAGCTGGGGACGGGGAGCGGTGTATATTATGATTTACACCCCAGAGATAATGAGGTGCAGTTTTGTTCCTTTCTTTGGTTGTTGTTTTTTCCTACCCACTTAAAAAAGAAGGTTTGTGGAGGTCGGGGTTTGATCGCTGATGGCCTATTGAGTGAGGAGGGCACAGGCATTGGAGCTGGGATCGGCAGCCTGCCCCTCAGTTGACAACAGGCTTCGAAAGGAACGTTGAGTTTTACGTCCTAAAAGCTTTTGGGAGACAAGGCTGTTTTTGTCGCCGTAGGTCTTGGATGTTGGCGTGGGGGGGGGGGGTTAGGTCATGGTGGAGCTGGTCGGTGTTGTTGTTCGTGGTGGGTGGGGTTACAACCAGTCGTCGCTTTGAAAGACAATCGTTGGCGGCTTTATATTTGCCTAGTCCATCGTGGACGCTTTCATGCACGCTCTCGGTGTGTGCTGGCGGCATGGGTTCAACCCGTCGGTGAACTGAGGTTGACTTTAAACACTTGGGTCACGGTCAATCGGCAGACGGCGATGGCCATCCTAGGATACCGGGAAAGGGGAAAGGATGTGGGGGTGCCATGCAAAAGAAGGGGAGGGTGGGGGTGGGGGGTGGGGGCTATGTAACCAATGCTGGTCAGCGGTGGAGCGCTGAAGCCGTTTGGGGGGACACACACCACACATAGAGCAGGCTTTTGGCTGTCCAGCTGCTGACCTTCAGTGCTAATTAAAGTTCAAACCCCACCAGTGGTGAAATGACAGACAGAAGATAACATTTGGAAGAGAGTGGGGGCAGGGGACCTGCTTGACACCTACACCACCAGAACGATCACACGTTAATTAAGACGGGCGGGGAAGAGGCTCATTCTATGCTGTAAGGACCTGTATGACACCGACACCACCAAAAAACGATAAGACGTGAAAGGGGCGGGAAAGAGGTTCAGTATATGCTGTAGGGGACCTGTATGCCACCGATACCACAAACAATAACACGTGAAGACGGCCGGGGAAGTGGCCGACGGTTCTATGCTGAAGTGGACCTGTCTAACACCGATACCACCAGAACGAAAAATGTGAAGAGGGGCGGGAAAAGGCTACTCCATGCTGGCAAGGGCCTGTAGTACACCAACACCACCAGAACGATAACACGCCCCCAAGAGACTTTATTCTTCCTTTGTGTGTGGTGGTGTGTGTTGTGTGGTGTGTGTGTGGGGTGTGTGTGTGTGTGTTGTGTGTGTGTGCGCGCGCCGCGCGCGCGCGGGGCGCGTGGGGTGCGTGCGTGCGTGCGTGTGTGTTTCAAACTTTCTATTTCTTCCATTTTGTTTTGCGTTTTCATTTTTCATGTTTATTTTATTTCATTACTTTTAAATTTTTTTTTTTCCCAAAAATTCGTAATTCTCGTCATAGTCCTCTGCTTTAAAACTACTCCCCAGTCGTCATGAGCTAAAAAAGTTGCTCATTGGAGCAGTGAATATTTGCCTACTACTATCAAACCGTGCCTAGAGTTCTTCATCTCTCTCTTCGTATTTTTAGATTTTCTTTTTGCGAATCTTATAGTGGTCGTCTTTTTCTTCGCTTTTTTTTTTTTTGTTCAGTGAAGAACTTTTTTTTCCTGAATCATTTTGTGTTTTTATTTTTCGTTTTTAGTAACAGCGGCGCAGTGTCAGAGAGTTCCGCCACAGCTGCCAGTGTTGGCGCCTGCCTTGCGCTTCCCGTGGTTCAGTGGGGCGAAAGAATTCGTTAACTTTGCTTTCGCCCTTTTAAACTTTGTGTGGGCTGCAAACGTGCCAGCCTTAGAAAACAACATTTTTTAGGTTGTGGGTTAGAGAGCATACAGGAACAGATCCCGCAGTTAATAAGAACGTTGAAAACAGTTGAATGTGGGTGGAGCTTATTCAGCCAACGACAGCCAGTCCTAAAGGTTTGGAGTCATTCAGTAAAGGAATCGGGTTTGATTTTGTGTAAGGGGCGGTGTACTCCCGTCCAGGGTTCACGTTTGAAATTGACCCCAAGTTTAAAATTCAAATGGTATTTGAAACGAATTCGCCATTTCACATGGAAAAAAACCAACTGCAAGACGAAGCAGTCACGTGCTTGTCAAATTCGGCGCCAGATGTGCTTTGAGAAAAAGGGTGATTGTTCGTACGTCATTTTCGTTGCCTGAGCGTTGGTTATCTTACCTGAAAAGACCTATGAGTCAAAACGCGTCGTGTTTTGTTTTGTAATTCGTTTGTCCAGGGTTCAGTGCCGGAGTTATTTTCAAATACCTTTTAAAATCTGTTTTCAGTTTCCGCCTGCAGTCGGCTCACTTGCAGCTGACTAAAGTTTAGTTTGGTCAGAGCTTTTCTTGGCTGCTTCTTCGATATTTGACATAGAACACTAAAGTCCTGTGGTAATGGATTGATCCTTCCTCGGATTCACTGTGTACCAGATGTTGGACATGAATTGGTTTGACTACAACATAAACAAACAACGGAAGGGAAAAAATTCTCAGAGCAAGCTAACATTCGTTAGTTTTTCCTATCAATAATGGGTGGGGGTCATGAGGGGACTGTAGGAAAGAAATCAACACGTTCGGTTACATAAAAAAAGATCCGTTCTGAGCAAAGTCAGAGGTTCATGGTTTATGTCCCTTTTCTAATGTCTATCGGCAGTTATGAGCTGGTCAGAAGTTAAGTTTAAAGCCCACTGTCAAAATTTCTTTCGGACGGGAATTGTTTGAGACGTCACCGTGTTAGGACGTTTAAAGGGAAGGCGCCCACTCTCTACCACGTAACCGCCCCGAGGTGAATCAAGTATAATATTCCTGCTGGTGGACAGAGAGGTTTTCAAGCCGCTCAACCTGACCCAACTAGTGGTTTTGAACTGGCAACCCAAGCCCGCAGCCAACGCTGTAGCCATTTAAAAAGCGGCCTGGGACCATTCCCGCAAACAGTAAAGCCCCTCAAAGCACACAAGCGCAGCTCAACGCTCGCGATGAAGGCTGTACATATGCGGTGACCTTGACCACTCTTTCTGGTATCCGCTCGGTTAAAAACGAAGGGATGGTTTGCATCAGTAGCCGTTCCTTTGGTGTGTACGGGAGTAATTCCCCCGTCTGTATCAGCCCAACAATGCCAGCACTGTCTGCTTTGCGACCGACTTTTTTTCTTTCTTCTTTTCTCTCTCTCTCTCTCTCTCATCCTCTCTCTCTCTCTCTCTCTTCTCTCTCTCTCTCTCTCTCTCTCTCCCCTTATTCTCCCGCACCAATGGTACGCTTAACAGTTTCTTTACTTTCTTTAGAGAATAGGGATGTGCCTCCCACGCCCCCTCCCCACCTTTTCTCGTCCTATTCAGTTTTCAAAATCGCAAAAAAGGGACGTGTGTGTGTGTGTGTTGAGTAAATGATCGAGTGTGTGTGTGTGTGTGTGTGGTGTGTGGGGTGTGTGTGTGTTTTGGTGTGTGTGTGTGTGTGGTTTGTGCGGCGGGGCGTGCGTGGTGCGTGTGTGTGTGTGCGCGCGCGCGCACACACACACACGCGCATGCTCTTTGAGTACATAGATATTCCTGGTGCATGTGTATGTACACACACACCCACACACACACACACACACCACACACACACCCCAAAACACACACACATACACACACTAAGGTCGCGCGCGTGAAAAGCATGTTTGAACAAGTGTGTGTCAATGTCCGTGGCGTACTTGGTAAACGTGAAGAAGAAGGGGAGAGAGAGAGAGAGGTGAGAGAGAGAGAAGGAGAGAGAGAGAGAGAGAGAGAAATCTTTTAGCAGATGAGGATGGTAGGTTGTCTTTCTGATGACTGGGTTTTTCAAGTCTGTCTCAGAGTGTATTGGTATCTCTGCGCTTAGCTTTGAAGGGGTATCTGTAGTTTCAAGCGTGAAAGGTCGTCCTTACGGCTGACGTGTAAAGGTTCTCTGTGATCCAGACGTGAAGGGTATGTCTGTGTGCCAATGTGAAGGGTATATCTGTGAGCTCAGATTGAAAGTTTATCTGTGAAATAAGTGTGAAGGGTATGTGTTTTGAACTCAGATGTGAAGGGTATGTCTGTGAACTCAGATGTGAAGGGTATTTCTGTGAGCCAGATGTGGGGGGTATGTCTGTGAACTCAGATTTGAAGGGTATGTCAGTGAACTTAGATGTGAAGGGTATGTCCCGTGAGCTCAGAAGGAAGGGTTATGTCGGTGAGCTCAATGTGGAGGGTTTTGTCTGTGAACTTAGAGGAGAGGTATGTCCCGTGAGCTCAGATGTGAAGGGTAAAGTCTGTGAGCTCAGATGTGGAGGGTAGTCTGTGAACTCAGATGTGAAAGGTAGTCTGTGAACTTTAATGTGAAGGTTATGTCTGTGAGCTCAGATTGAGGATATGTCTGTGAACTCAATTGAAGGATATGGTTGTGAGCTCAGAATGTGAAGAATATTCGTGAGCTCAGATGTGAAGGGGGTCTCTGTGAAAATCAGATGTTAACGGTAAAGTCTGTGAGCCAATGTGAGAGGGTATCTGTGAACTCAGATTTTGAACGGTAAAGTCTGTGAGCTCAGATGTGAAGGTTATTCTGTGAGCGCAGATGTCAAGGGTGTATATGTGAACTCAGATGTGAAGGTATGTCTGTGAACTCAGATGTGAAGGGAAAGTCTGTGAGCTCAGATGTGAAAAGGGGGTATCTGTGAACTCAGGTGTTTAAGGGTATGGGCTGTGAGCTCAGATGTGGGTGGGTATATCTGTGAGCTCAGATGTGAGGGTAAAGGTCTGTGAGCTCAGATGTTTAACGTGGGCTGTGAGCTCAGATGTGAAGTATGTGTCGTGAACTCCCGATGTGAAGGGTGTATCTGTGAACTCGAAAGTGAACGGGATGTCTGTGAGCTCAGATGTGAAGAGTGTATCTGTGAGCTCAGAAAGTGAACGGTATGTCGTGAGCTCAGGTGTGAAGGTTTTGTCTGTGAGCGCAGATGTCAAGGGTGTATATGTGAACTCAGATTTTGAAGGGTATGTCGTAAACTCAATGTGAAGGGTATGTCGTGCACTCAGATGTGAAGGGGTATCTGTGAACTCAGGTGTGATAGGTAGCTTTGGGAAATCAGTTGTAAGGGTGTATCCGTAACTCAGGTGTGAAGGTATTTCTGTGAGCTCAGATGTGAAAGGTATGTCTGTGAGCTCAATGTGAAAGGTATGCTGTGGGGCCAGATGGAAGGGTAGGGCTGTGAGCTCAGATGGAATGGTGTATCTGTGAGCTCAGATGTGAAGGGTATGTCTGTGAGCTCAGATGTGAAGGGTATGTCTGTGAGCTCAGATGTGAAGGGTATGTCTGTGAGCTCTGATGTGAAGGTTATATCTGTGAGCTCAGGTGTGAAGGATATGTCTGTGAATTCAGATGTGAAGGGTATGTCTCTGAACTCAGATGTGAAGGGTATGTCTGTGAAACTCAGATGTGATGTATGTGTCTGTGAACTCAGATGTGAAGGGTATGTCTGTGAGCTCAGATGTGATGGGTATATCTGTGAGCTCACATGTGAAGGATATTTTTTGAATTCAGATGTGAAGGGTATGTCTCTAAACTCAGATGTGAAGGGTATGTCTGTGAACTCAGATGTGATTTATGTGTCTGTGAACTCAGATGTGAAGGGTGTGTCTGTGAGCTCGTATCTGAAGCGTAATCTGTGAACTCAGATGTGATGGTGTATCTGTCCACATACATGAGGGATCTCTATCCACAGATATGAAGGGATATCTTTATGAAGGGATATCTATCCACAGATTTGAAGGGATATCTTTATGAAGGGATATCTATCCTCAGATATGAAGGAATGTCTGTGAAGACAGATATGAAGGGATATCTATCCTCTGGTATGAAGGGATATCTAAACCACAGATGTGAGGGGATATCTATCCACAGATCTGAAGGGATATCTATCCACAGATGTGAAGGGATATATATCCACAGGTATGAAGGGATATCTATCCACAGATGTGAAGGGATATCTAACCACATTGTGACGGGTCTCCGACGCTCCCCCTCGTTAATAAAATATGATTTTCATATTCAGGGATGCAGGGGGTTATAGACAGAAGTATTTACGCTTTCACAACCAAAATGCTCTCTCGCATAGGCACACGCACTCTGTCACTCACATCGGGCCCGCACAAAGGTGACGGGAAACCAATTAACATTTCATAGAAAATAATCAACTTTTATTCAACTTGACTCCGAGCCCCCACCCGTCACTACACAACACAACTATCTGTATCATACAACAATGTAAACAGCATACAGACAATTTCATAAATCGCATCATCCCCTGTTCTTCAGTTATTCTTACCTAGCCAGGAAAGACAAATATTCCACTATCTGTTTGCACCCTTATAACCTTAAAGCAAATAAACGTCCATAACTTGCCAGCATTCCTTGGTTGACCGTCAGTTTCTCTCATCCCACTGTGCGACTACGAGCTGAAGCTGCCACACCGTTGTGTCCTCCCCGATTGGCCAAATCCCGTTGGGGGACACGGCAACGTAGCTTTGAGTCGCACCCTCACACTGAGTCTCCCGACTCCACCGTATTCGCC
>CM031604.1:40183656-40192881 GCA_018398815.1 Conus ventricosus | reverse complement strand
AAAGGACTTACGTTAGAAAACTTTATTTTTTATTAACAGTTCCTTAATAACTAGAGTCAGAAAATGGCAATCTGTTAAAAGTTACTGTATTATTTTGTTTTTAAGTATTTCGACTTTTATTTATGAATAGTTCGCTAATAACTAGAGTCACAAAATGGCAATTTTTTAAAGGTATTCTTTTGTTCTTAAGCAGACTGGATTTCTTGTCAGTCCAAGAAAATTTGTTCTACAGTCCACACAGAAATTCCAATATTTTGGAGATAACGTTGATTTAGTATCTATGACAATTACTCCCGATGTAGAAAGTGCCAATCGTATCAGCAAGACCCGTTATTTATGACAAATTGCATTATTTGATTGCAAATGCAGAACCTGCAATCGGAGAAGTGGCCTAATGTATAATTATATATTGTGGCCAGCCTGTGTGTAGTCCACTTCGATCAACTGCATTATCAGAGCTTAAAGAATGACAAGAAAGACAGAAAACAAAAGTCGGCGATATTCTTTCTGATCAGGAAATGACACTGTCTGCAGACAGCAGACGTGAACTCTCATGGCGGGTTGATAAGGTGCACGACACATGCCATGACGCCTGATGTGATTTCCTTTGATGCCACCTTGACAGGCAGGGGCTGTGTTTGTCAGAGCCCCACAACCTGGAGCCCCGTGATTGCACACGAACAGCAGTTGATATCAGTGACCTGCAGATCAAAGCTGCTTTTGGCACTCCAATGTTTCAAATCACAACTGCAAGGAAAACAGGCAAAAGCCGATCACTGATAAAACAACAGCTGTGAGTTGTTTGAACGATGCGGGCACCAAACCACCCTGTGGTTTGCAATGAAATCACAGAAGCAAACTGCGTGTGGGACATCTCTGATAATATTAGAATTAGCGCTGCGCATCTTCCTGCAAAAGAGAATCCTTTGGCTGTCAGACAGTCCAGGGAAGTCAGCTTGCAGGGAATAAAGACTGAGTTAGGAACAATATCACATGTTCCAGAAGAAGCTACATTTCCAGCCCGCAACTGATTTACTTGCACAGCGGCCTGACTTTTGTTTCAGACCAGGCCCTCATGATGTTGCTATTGATGTGTTCTACGTCTTTGGACAAATCTTGGACAGACATGTTTTCCTCTTTCAATGTATTTGAACCAACTGTCCGGAAGACGAGGCAGGACAAAGCCACAGGGGCAACAGTGCCATCCGGCTGGCCAACCCAGCTGTGGTCATCTGTCCGGCGACTTTCGCCCTATGAAAATGACGACATTCATGAGTTTGGCATCGCACCAGCTGAAAGACAGGAACACGATTCTAATACAGTTACTTTTCTCCATGTCCATCAGAAAATGTCTCAAGCCATCAGTTATGCTCTTTTCCTCTACTACGTGAGCGTTGATAGCAAGTTTATCAATTGGTGCTGAGTAACTAATTTAAGAAATATGAACCCACACTGAGATTTTCTTGATAAAATGTTAACACACTGATCGTGTGCTCGTCTTTGTCACTTATCAGAGAAGAAGACTATGGTATAGAGGATTGTATATGTGTGTGTGTGAGTGTGTGTGTGTGTGTGTGTGTGTGTGTGTGTGTGTGTGTGTGTGTGTGTGTGTGTTTGTGTGTGTGTGTGTGTGTGTGTGTGTCTGTGTGTGTGTGTGCGCGCGTGTGCGTGCGCGTGCGCGCACACGTGCGTGTATTGTGTGTGTGTTTACACACGTGTGTGTGTGTGTGTGTGTGTGTGTGTGTGTGTGTGTGTGTGTGGTGTGTGTGTGTGTGTGTGTGTGTGTGTCCACGCGCGCGCGCGCTCGTGTGTGTGTGCGTGTGTTTACAAACGTGTCTGTGAAGATTGTCTGTCGACAGGCCACTAGCAGTTTGAATGATTGAAGGTATAAAATTTGTATCAATGTGAAAAAAGAGTGACGGCGGAACAAAGTCCACGAGGCCAAAGTCCACGGGCGAAAGCCACGGGACCAAAGTCCAAAGAGCGAAAGTCCACGGGGCTAAAATCTCTGGGACCAAAGTCCACGGCCAAAGTCCAAAGAGTGAAAGTCCACGGGCTAAAATTTATGGGACCAAAGTCCACGGGCCAAAGTCCAAAGAGCGAAAGTCCACGGGCTAAAATCTATGGGACCAAAGTCCACGGGGCCAAAGTCCAAAGAGCGAAAGTCCACGGGGCTAAAATCTATGGGGCCAAAGTCCACGGGGCCAAAGTCCAAAGAGCGAAAGTCCACGGGGCTAAAATCTATGGGACCAAAGTCCACGGGACCAAAGTCCAAAGAGCGAAAGTCCACGGGGCTAAAATCTATGGGACCAAAGTCCACGGGCCAAAGTCCAAAGAGCGAAAGTCCACGGGCCAAAGTCCAAAGAGCGAAAGTCCAAGGGGCCAAAGTTCAAAAAGCGAAAGCCACGGGGCCAAAGTCCACGGGGCCAAAGTCCAAAGAGCGAAAGTCCACGGGCCAAAGTCCACGGAGCCAAAGTCCAAAGAGCGAAAGTCCACGGAGCCAAAGTCCACGCAGCCAAAGTCCAAAGAGCGAAAGTCCACGGAGCGAAAGTCCACGGGGCCAAAGTCCAAGGAGCGAAAGTCCAGGGGGTGAAAGACCACAAGACAAAAGTCCACGGGCGAAAGTACACAAGACAGGCTTCTCTTTAGCATCATCACACAGTGTGTGCGTGCGTGCGTGCGTGCGTGCGTGCGTACGTGCGTGCGTGCGTGCGTGTGTCTGTGTGTCTGTGTGTGAGTGTTAATCTTGTCTTGACCTCGTTTCACATAAAAAGTATTTTCAGACATATCTTGCAATTGTTTACAACAACAAAAACTCAGGTGCCCCCCAAAATCGACGAAGTATTGTACACAACGCTGTAATAATATCCCAATGGGACTTCGAAGAAAAATGCTTGCAACTGAGAAAAAATGGAAGTGATCAGGAACAAAACTAAAAAAAATATTTTCAGACGTTTTCAGTGTGTGTGTGTGGTGGTGGTGGTGATGACGTGTGTGTGTGTGTGTGCGTGTGTGTGTGTGTGTGTGTGTGTGTGTGTGTGTGTGTGTGTGTGTGTGTGTGTGTAGAGAACATGGAGGGAGAGAGTTAGAGACAGAGAGAGACAGACAGACAGAGAGACAGAGAGAGAGAGAGAGAGAGAGACAGAGAGAGACAAGGAGAGACAGAGAGACAGAGACAGAGAGAAGCAGAGAGAGAGAGAGAGAGAGAGAGAGAGAGAGAGAGAGAGAGAGAGAGAGAGAGAGAGAGAAGAGAAATTCCCAGAGACTAATGTGCCTCTTTCTCTAGTGAAATTTGTTAAAGCTGACCCAGCAAGTCTCAGAGAACGCTGTCGTAGCAGTTCAGCTTTTGCTTTATTGAAAGTCTGAAGAAATCTGAAGAAAAAAACAACATGCGTGACGCATTAAACACATATGGATATATATTTTTCTTTTTTGGACTATACTCCCTGTTTGGCACAGTCAAAGAAACACTTGTGTTTGTGTTTGTGTATCTGTTTTCACAACACGACCAGGGGAATAACGTCAATTCAGATGGCTTGCCTGTCTCACCACAGCAGTGAAAGCTGTTCAAAAGCGACTTTCCTTACAATGCCACATCTCCACTTCTTCTGGCAAAAACAATTGCCCCCCCCCCCCTCCCCCCACGATTTACTGCTCCTTTTGCAGCCACAAAGACATTCCTTCCCATATATACGTTGCTTTTCGCCCGTTAAACTCCTTTTTTCATCTGTTTTTTCCCAGCCAAGATAAACGGCGGCGATAGCTTTGCGCCTCATTTCCACTGTCAGATATCAGAAGATATATCTCCCGAGGAAAAACACAAAAAGCCATCTGCGGGCTGGAATATCTTTTTGCTCTTTATTACCACCACCCCCTTCTAACGCACCTCACCCCACCCCCCTTCCACGCACCTCAACACCCCAACCCCCACCACCACCACCACCCACCCCCGCCTCCAAAGTGGTAAGAAAACGCTTCCCATTTCCACTGAGCGGCACTTTGTAATCGCCAAACACCCGGACGTTTTTATCACACCAACTGATCAAACTTAGCACCGTCCTGGGGCCTGAGAAAAGCACACAGCACGACTTCCGTCCCTGAAACGTGCAGTTTGTTGTTGCCCCCCCCCCCCCCCCCCCCCTCTTCGCCATTCAACAATACTTCCATTCTCCGCACCTCCACCCTCCCTACTCAACCCCCCCCCCCCCCCCCCCCCCCCCCCCCCCCCCCCTAAAATGAAGGTGGGCGTGCGCGTTCCCGGCATGCAAGGCGTAGTAACGTAATGGAAAAAGCGCTCGTCTCCAGGGCCGGTGTCGTATATAATACTGTCGCTCATAAAATCGTGTCGCAGCGACAGTATTTCCCGGAAATACTGCATTTTATGGACAGCTACAATATTCTATGGGACATTTTTCGTGAAAAGTTGTCGCGCGACATTTTTTCCCAGCAATTATTGTCGCTGCAACAATATTTCACGTGAAATGCTATCGCTGCGATACAATTCCACGGCGACAGTATTATATACGACACCCCCATTCATCATGTGGAAAATGTGAATGGATAGCTGGTGTTTGTACATCTCACAATTAACACCATCATGTGGAAAATGTGAATGGATAGCTGGTGTTTGTACATCTCACATTAACACCACTACTGCCTACAAACATAGTGCCTGCGCCGAGACCTGTGCCTGCCCCTTATTAGGAAGATGGGAGGAGGCCGCATAGAGCAAGGAACTGTTTGAACGAGAAGTGTCCAGGACTTGCTCTTGTTTTGCAGACAGTCTGTCTGCCAGTTTTACAGGCGTATCAGGTCCCCCACTGACTTATATCTTTCACACAACTCCTCCCACCCCCCCCCTCTCTCTCTCTCTCTCTCTCTCTCTCTCTCTCTCTCTCTCTCTCTCTCCTCTCTCTCTCTCTCTCTCCCATCCACCGTTTCACACAAGACAGCACAGTATCTACTGTATCTGAGCTACATTGAGACCAACGCGGGATCGTGACCACATATGGTTGCTAGTAATCTAAATCGTATCAGCTTACTTAGCTCTTGCATAAACCAGCAGTGGGTCTCCTGTGGGAACCCCAAGAAATAAACAAACACCAACCTTCCGCCAAGTATGCTAGAGCCATAATCATCACAAAGAGGATCCTGGAACTAACAAGAAAATTCGGTGGGAGGGCAAGGGATAGAGACAGGGAGACAAAGGATGAAGATTTTGGCAAAGAGGGTGGGGGAGGTAACTCACAGACAGAAAAAGAGAGAGGTAATGGAAGAAAGTTACCGAGCAGATGAACACGACATAACGTCATTAAATTAATGTACTCGGCTTTATCAGAGAAGCCGCTATGGGAGAGCTACATCATGGAGGGTGCGGAGGAGGGGGGGTGGGGGAGGCAGAGGAAGAGGGGTTTTATGGGGAATGGGTGCAAGAGGCAGAGAAAGGGGAAGGGAGAACATAGAGAAAGAAAAAAGAGGGGGGAGGGGGGGGGGAGGGGGGGAGGGGGGGGGCAGCACGACGGAGACAATTCCGCGAAAAGATGAAGTAGGACATGGAGAAACAGAGACAGACTCCATTCCCACGAGGCAGACGCTGTGAGTTTGGCCGGAAATCTCCCAGAAGCAGATGCCAAACGCGGGCAGAGTGGAGCACTGCGGGGGAAGTATTTCGGTCACGTTACCGTCCAGGCTCGGGGGACTCGGCCACCCTGCAGGCATCAGCAGCCTACTGCCCGCTTTCTGCCGGCCAGAAAACAGCAGCACCGTTTGGCTCAGCTCCACTCTCTCCCCATCTCTCCTTTGTCCTGTCCCAGCGTCCAGTCCTTGGAGAACAGACTGGGACAAAGAGACATCAGACCACGAGATAGAGAGATGGAGATACACAGAGAGGGAGAGTGGAACGACACACAATGAGGATTTGACGCTTTTTTTTAAAAAGGAGTTTTGGATGCAAAATTTGAGCAATGATACAAACGTGACGAACAGCCTTGAGCCAGCGAGAGAGAAGGGGGGGGGGGGGGGGGGGGGGGGGGGGGGGGGGGGGGGGGGGGGGGGGGGGGGGGGGGGGGGGGGGGGGGGGGGGGGGGGGGGGGGGGGAGGGGAGGAGGAGAGAGAGGAGAGAGAGAGAGAGAGAGTTATAGAAAATGTAATAGGCCAATTTCATACAACACGATTTCACATACCAGAAATAAATCAATGTAAATGACAGATTACAAGAGTATTCTGAAATCGTTTCCGTCAGTCTTTATGACGACTGTGCAGCTGAATCTTCAGATTCAACAATCACATTTCTTCCTCTCTTAACAAGCTACATAAAGATAAGGGTACAAGTCCCTAAAAGTGTTATTGTCTTGATTTGACACGCACATGGAATAGAAAGCATATCAGCAACACTCAAAGCACAGACCAGATATACAATACAAAGCTACCCACAGCGGAGGTCTTACACAACAGGATAGGAAGAACAAAACGTAGTGCTGTTTTGTGCCTCTCTACGCCCTTTATTTAAAGAGTTTATTGAAGGCATCTCTGGTGTACATTCATTTGTTCTGCACCATGTCATTAAATCAGCGTTTCTGTTGTTGTTGTTGTCGTCGTCGTACCCTGGTTAAAAGACTCCTTGGATCATCCAAACAGCCGAAGTGCTTGAACACTACGGTACAAATGCATCTGCTGGGGATGAGAACATTACGTGTGTGACCGTTTTTGATTACCCCGCCACATGGGCAGCCACACTCCGACTTCGGAGCGGTATTTTTCTGTTGATTTCAGGGACGCTGCAGTTTGTGTCCGTCTTCGTGTGGAACAGACATAAGAAAATTTGACAAGATTTTCTTCTCTGAAGTCACTGAAAGCAGAGCAACAAAGTAAAATGAATAATTTATTTACTTTATCATAACTTATGGATATGATAAACTCTTTTTGTCTAAGAGCATTTTGATAATGGTGACGGTGCATTGTAATTCCAGTGGTTTCTAAAAGTCGGCGAATGTTGCGTGCTTAATATGCCGATATCTAACTGGGGTATTTTACACCATTTCCATATAATGTGAATGTGCTTTACCAAGAATTTCTGTTTTAGCTGCTCGTTATCGCTAAGCCTTTCACAAACTCCATCCAAAAGTCCTTTTTACATCCGCTATGAATCAGCCAAATCAACGTAAAGCCGTTAATGAAAGATATTTAACGAACATTTGTAACCATTTACGCGTGCCGCAGGAGTCTGCATTTAGTAACTTTTTACATGCTCTTAGAGGCAAATCTTTCTTCGTTCTAAAGTAGTATTTAAGTCAGTGTCCAATACATTAAATAATTTATGTGAATGATTATGAATTCACTGAAGTCCTGTCTATCCATTAAATAAATCTTTAGTGAGCTGATATCTTTATACCACCCACCCCCCCCCCCCCCGCGCCTATTCCTCCATCCACTCTCCCAGAAATATCTTCGGTAACTATAAACGAACCTTGATGTTCATAAGTGTATCCCAGCTTTGTCCAATACCCGTAGCTCGTCGCCTAACGTGGTAATAGGCTCAACTTGAGGTTGGAGTGTACATATAGTGCGTCATGCTCTCGGAGGACAGCTCGAAGGCAATAAGTTCGTTCGGAGAATAACTGATACAGCCTTCTTTGCTCTAGTTGCGGGATCTTCTGACACACACTCCATAGCCAAGGCAATTAGCAACAAACAGATATGCCCAGTTGTTTGTGTGCACGACCACAACAGTTATTTGTTTTCTCCATTGACGTACAGTCTCGTGGGTGGCGAGACTGGCGTGCCGTCTCATCCTTCGTGCTAGATGTCCATCTCTTCTAAACATGACCATACTGCCCTCGTTCATGTTAACCCAAGGAGGAAGTCATGGTTGCGTCGTGAAGATCGTTTCACTGATGTTAGATAAACCCAAGGCGTTTCAGACACATGTGATATAATCTGCAAGTATTAGACACTGCAGTTCAACAACATCAGGAATGAGTGCTCCACTACGTCTCCGAATTTGAACAACAATTAATTGATAAACAACGACAACAGAATGTGAGGGCAACATGGAGGGAAAGGACAGAGAGGGAGAGGGTTGTCTAAGATCTAAACAGTTCGTTTCGTCTTCTGTTGTTGTTGTTTGTCTGTTTGTTTTTCCTATTCACCATCAACTCTTCGCTCGTTCCCGTTAACCCGGCAATAAATGAGATCGAACGATTAGTTTCGATCCCGCCCTGAGTAAGACCGTTTTCTTTCTTTTTCTTTCTGTTTTGTTTTGATTTTAGTGGGGGGGGGGGGGGGGTTCTGTTTTGTTCTGTTTTTTGCCTTTTTATCTATGGACCATTTGGAACCAAGTCGTTTCATCAAGGAGTTTCAATGAACCATTTTAGCGTGAAGCGATTGGGTAATGTGTTCATCATGTTGCCCGGCCATCACGGCCACTGCCATGTCTCTGATTGGGTAATGTGTTAGTGTCATGTCTCTGATTGGGTAATGTGCTAGTGTCATGTATCTGATTAGGTAATGTGTTAGTGTCATGTCTCTGATTAGGTAATGTGTTAGTGTCATGTCTCTGATTAGGTAATGTGTTAGTGTCATGTCTCTGATTGGGTAATGTGTTAGTGTCATGTCTCTGATTAGGTAATGTGTTAGTGTCATGTCTCTGATTAGGTAATGTGTTCAGCGTGTTGCCCGGCCATCACGGCCAATGTCATGTCTCTGATTGGTAATGTGTTAGTGTCATGTCTCTGATTAGGTAATGTGTTAGTGTCATGTCTTCGATTAGGTAATGTGTTCAGCGTGTGCCGGCATCAGCATGTCATGTCTCGATTGGGAATGTGTTAGTGTCATGTCTCTGATTAGGTAATGTGTTAGTGTCATGTCTCTGATGGTATGTGTTAGTGTCATGTCTCTGATTAGTAATGTGTTAGTGTCATGATTGATTAGGTAATGTGTGTGTCATGTCTTGATTGGGTAATGTTTAGTGTCATGTCTTGATTAGGTAATGTGTTCAGCGTGTTGCCCGGCCATCACGGCCAATGTCATGTCTCTGATTAGGTAATGTGTTAGTGTCATGTCTCTGATTGGGTAATGTGTTAGTGTCATGTCTCTGATTAGGTAATGTGTTAGTGTCATGTCTCTGATCAGGTAATATGTTAGTGTCATGTCTCTGATTGGGTAATGTGTTAGTGTCATGTCTCTGATTGGGTAATGTGTTAGTGTCATGTCTCTGATTGGGTAATG
>CM031604.1:40176156-40178656 GCA_018398815.1 Conus ventricosus | reverse complement strand
CTTCACATTAGAGTGCAGACATACCTATGTAATCCCAGTACTTAACACACACCTTCACATTAGAGTACAGACATACCTATTTACTCCTAGTACTTAACATACCCCTACACATTAGAGTACAGACATACCTCTGTAATCCCAGTACTTAGCATACCCCTTCACAACAGAGTACATACATACATCTTTGTTCCCAGTATTTTAACATACCCTTCACATTAGAGTACATACATACCTCTTTAATCTCAGTACTTATCATATCCCTTCACATTAGAGTACAGACAAACCTCTTTAATCCCAGTACTTAACATACCCCTTAACATTAGAGTACAGACATACCTCTTTAATCCAGTACTTAACATATCCCTTCACGTCACAGCACAGACATACCTCTTTAATCCCAGTACTTAACATACCCTTAACATTAGAGTACAGACATACCTCTTTAATCCCAGTACTTAACATATCCCTTCACGTCACAGCACAGACATACCTCTTTAATCCCAGTACTTAACATACCCTTAACATTAGAGTACAGACATACCTCTTTAATCCCAGTACTTAACATATCCTTCACGTCACAGCACAGACATACCTCTTTAATCCCAGTACTTAACATACCCTTAACATTAGAGTACAGACATACCTCTTTAATCCCAGTACTTAACATATCCCTTCACGTCACAGCACAGACATACCTCTTTAATACTAGTACTTAACATACCCTTCACACCTGAAGACAGACGCTTACATTTAGTCCGGGTACTTAAACATAATCCTCCACATCTGAGTCTTTTCATATCCTTTCAGATCACGATACAGCCATATCCTTTTAGATCTGACAGCAGACTGATATCCCTTCATATTGGAGCAAAGACACGCTTAATATCTGAGGGTACATATCCCTTCATATCTCAGGACAGATATTTCTTCATATCTGAGGATAGATATTCCTTCATATCTCAGGATAGATATACCTTCACATCTGTGGATAGATATCCCTTCATATCTGTGGATAGATATCCCTTCACAGCTGAGGATAGATATCCCTTCATATCTGTGGATAGATATCCCTTCATATCTGTGGATAGATATCCCCTCACATCTGTGGATAGATATCCCTTCACATCTGTGGATAGATATCCCTTCATACCTGAGGACAGATATCCCTTCATACCTGAGGATAGATATCCCTTCACATCTGTGGATAGATATCCCTTCACATCTGTGGATAGATATCCCTTCATACATGAGGATAGATATCCCTTCACATCTGTGGATAGATATCCCTTCATATCTGTGGATAGATATCCCTTCATACCTGAGGATAGATATCCTTCAAACTGTGGATAGATATCCCTTCATATCTGTGGATAGATATCCCTTCACATCTGTGGATAGATATCCCTTCATACTGTGGATAGATATCCCTTCACATCTGTGGATAGATATCCCTTCATATATGTGGATAGATATCCCTTCACATCTGTGGATAGATATCCCTTCATACCTGGGGATAGATATCCATTCACATCTGTGGATAGATATCCCTTTATACCTGAGGACAGATATCCTTCATACCTGAGGATAGAAATCCCTTCATATCTGTGGATAGATATCCCTTCACATTGTGGATAGATATCCCTTCATACATGAGGATAGATATCCCTTCACATCTGTGGATAGATATCCCTTCATATCTGTGGATAGATATCCCTTCATACCTGAGGATAGATATCCTTTAAACCTGAGGACAGATATCCCTTCATATCTGTGGATAGATATCCCTTCACATCTGTGGATAGATATCCTTCACATCTGTGGATAGATATCCCTTCATATCTGTGGATAGATATCCCTTCACATCTGTGGATAGATATCCCTTCATACCTGGGGATAGATATCCCTTCACATCCGTGGATAGATATTTCTTCATACCTGGGGATAGATATCCCTTCACATCTGTGGATAGATATCCCTTCATACCTGGGGATAGATATCCCTTCACATCTGTGGATAGATATCCCTTCATATCTGTGGATAGATATCCCTTCATATCTGTGGATAGATATCCCTTCACATCTGTGGATAGATATCCCTTCACATCTGTGGATAGATATCCCTTCATATCTGTGGATAGATATCCCTTCACATCTGTGGATAGATATCCCTTATACATGTGTGTAATGAGTCGGCCGAATGTTCTCGAGCATTTAGGCAAATTAAGGGTAGTTGCTGTTGTTGAGAGCACGTTCCTTGGGTCTTCAAGTGTGCGAATTCAGGCATCACCAGGGGGGGATACCCCGAGTCGTATACTGAAGGAGGGAGAGTACTGGGAAGTGTTTCGCATGTCCGAGGGATAGGACAAGGAGTTGGCGACTGCCAGTCCTGGGTAGAGAAGAGTGTCCACTTTGAGCACTGGCTATTCATGGGCTCTCCGTGGGCTGAAGGGAGGCGTCATGTCAGGTGACCGTCACGGGTGGTGCGTAGCTTGAACGGGGAA
>CM031604.1:40140605-40176056 GCA_018398815.1 Conus ventricosus | reverse complement strand
CCCCCCCCTTTGGCCCTTGTGTTTCCCGGGGCATCGTAATCACGGCTGTGCTGTCCCCTCTTTTTTCCCTTCACGCCCCAAATTTCGAGCGATCCGTCTAACACTCTGATACCAGCTCAGTACAGCTGATTTAACAATACAATGAGCCCATGTAGGTTTACAGATCTTCCAAACCCCTGAGGAGATAACTGCGTCCACCTTTCTTTATTCACTGATGGAGCAATACAATGAGCCCATGTTGGTTTTACAGCATCTTTCCAACCCTGAGGAGATAGCTGCGTTCACCTTTCTTTATTCACTGATGGAGCAATCAAAGGTCACGTTTTTCATGGGATTCCTGACCGCCAGAACTTTTTTTTTTTAATTAAGAAAACTCGTCGCCAAATCGGCCATTTACAACAAGAGTAAGATCGTTTCTCAATGTTGTTTCCGATTTCTTTTTCAAGCTCTTTCAGATGTTTTGTCTGGTTCGTCACTCTGTGATTTGGGGCTGAATAGCGTTTCTTCTTCTTCTGGCAGCTCGCCTGCTTCATGAATACTCAATCCATCATCCTCCCTATTTTCTTCTTTACGCGTTTGGCCGGTGGGCAGGACGGGTCCATCAAAATTGCAGGCGATCTCTCTCTCACTCTGTCTCTGTCTCTGCCTCTCACCTCTCTCTCTCTCTCTCTCCCCTCTCTCTCTCTCTCTCTCCTTCTCTCTCTCTCTCTCTCTTCTCTCTCTCTCTCTCTCTCTCCTCTCTTTGTGGTGTAGGTCAAAGTCAAAGTCAAAGTCAAAGTCAAATGATCTTTAATGGGGGTTTAAAGAGTAAGCGATACAGCTTTTTTACATCCTGCCCTCCAAAAACAATAGAAAAGAACATCATAGGCAACATCAAAGAAAGAATCATAAGGCAACATCCAAAGACTAATCATTTCAAGGTAAACAACATAGGCTTGCAAACAATATCCATTGGAAATTGGAAATTGTATTTAGACCGATAGAAACACACACACACACACACACACACACACACACACACACACACACACACGCACACGCACACACATACACACATACACACAAGCACATATAATGTAAGGAAAAGGAACATCATGAGCACATATAAAAGTTAAACAGATATGTGAAGTACACCATGTGTAAATACAATTAAAACAGTTATACTACCAACTGGTTTAAATTTCAACCTTTTTTAATTCATGATTAATACAAGTACGTTATATATCAAGACTTGAAGAGAGAAAAGGAGAGAAGAGGAAGAGAGTGAGAGTGAGAGCGAGGGAGCGAGCGGGGTGAGAGAGAGAGAGAGAGGAGAGAGATAGAGAGAGAGAGAGAGAGAGAGAGAGAGAGAGAGAGAGAGAGAGAGAGAGAGAGAGAGAGAGAGAATAAGAAGAAGATCAAGATGAACAAGAAGAGAAGAAGAAGAAGAAAAGAACTATTACAAAAGATGAACAAGAACAAGAAGAAAGAGAAGAAAAGAGGAAGAAGAAGAGGAGAAGGAGGAAGGAAAAAAGAATAGAAGAGAGAGGAGAGAGAGAGAGAGAGAGAGAGAGAGAGAGAGAGAGAGAGAGAGAGAGAAAAAGAGAGAGAGAGAGAGAGAGAGAGAGAGAGAGAGAGAGAGAGAGAGAGAGAGAGAGATTACATGACAAGCCAAAATAAATAACGTTTGTTTATAGTTTTTCTAATAAATATTTTTTTTAGTGCGTTTTTTAAAACCAGTTCTAGACCCAAATACATTTCAAGTGTACGGGTAGATTTTCCAAATAGATCCACCAGAGTAAGTAAAACTTGATTTATACAGATCGTTACGAGGTCTGGGAAAGGAAAGTTTGTGATTGTGTCTATTTTCATTGATAGAGAAATATCGTACGATTTTTCTCGGAGATATTCCGTTCACAACATTGTACATGAACAAATATTTGTTAAAATAAAGCCTCTCCTTAAGGGGAAAGAATATCCAAATTCTTAAAATCATCTTTACTCAACGTGTTAGGACTTAATTTAATTAATTTTATAGCTCTTTTGTATAATCGATTTATGTATTTTTAGATTAGTTTCACTTGAGTTATCCCATAATGTGGATGCATAATTAATTAGAGATAGGAGTGTGCATGAAAAAAACATTTTCCTGGAGTACAGATTTAGAAAATTCTTAATTTTTGAAAGCTGATATAGTCTTTTTGAAATTTTTTTCCCTAAATCAGAAATATGTTAGACCATAGTAAATCGTTGTCGATGGTAACTCCTAAAACTTATGTGAGACTACTTCGTTTATAATTTGTCCTTTGAGGTATAATGGTGCAAAGGGGGAACACATTTTTTTTCTTTTTTGTCGTGAAGTTACATTAAATACATTTAGTTTTGCTGATATTGAGAGCCATATGATTCAGTTCAGTCCATTCGTCAAGTCTGTTAAGGTTATCTTGTAGATTAGTTACGAGTTCAGCCGCATTTCTGTTTTTATCTTGTAAAGAAGTGTCATCAGCGAACATTTCACAAACACATTGAATGTACAAAGGCAGGTCATTAATGTAAATAGAAAACAAAAGTGGTCCTAATACAGATCCTTGAGGCACCCAAACTTAACTGGTAGCAACGTTTTATCGTTTAGAATTTATTTCGACAAGCTGATAGCGGTTTGTGAGAAATGAAGAAATAAATTTTAGGGTTTCGTTGGTCAATTTGTAATGGCTGATTTTTTTAATAGCAGAGTGTGGTCGATTACATCAATGCTTTTGCAAAATCAACAAAAAGAATTCCTGTAAACTCGTTGTTATTAATGTTTGAAAGACAAATTTTTAATAATTTGTGTAAGTGCTGTATGGCAAGAGTGGTTCTCACGAAAGCCAGATTGGTTTTCATGAATCAGATCATATCTTTTGAAATGAGAATATAACTGTGATTGAACATGCCTTTCAAGGGGTTTAGATAAGAGAGATAGGATAGAAATCGGTCTATAGTTAGAGGGATTTGCAGGATCTCCTGTTTTATAAGTCGGTATAACTCTAGCTTCTTAAATTCGAGGGGAAAGTTGTTCTTATCGATAGATAGATTGTAAATATAAGTAAGAGAATCTGCAATAACAGGGGCACTGATTTTTAGAATTTTCCCGTCTAACCCCTCTAAATCTCTAGTTCCCGATTTCTTTAATTTTAACAGTCCCATGAAAACTTCATTTACTGCGACTGATGGAATATTGAATTTGGAATGAATGTTCTTTGAAGTGCAAAATTCTTCTAACAGCTTTAAGTCGTTCTTGTTCGTTTTATTATTTATAACAAAATTCAAACAATTCGAAACGCTTTCTCCCCATCCTCAGATACTTCAGATCAGTCTGTTGTTTTTTAAAAGGTACCACACTCTGTGAGTTCTTGCCAGTGTCCGAGCAGACTGTTCGTAAAATCATCACACAGTCTGCGAAAACATCCTGTGACCTTGACCCATTCCCCCCCCACTCCTCTTTGAACACCTTGACTCTCTCCTTCCTACCATCACCAAATTCTTAACGAGTCTCTGTCTTCTGGCCACAGTTCCCACTGACTTTAAGACCGCCCTTGTTAAACCTCTACTCAAGAAAAGCAAGTCTTGATCCCAACGTTCTTAAAAATTACAGACCCATCTCAAATCTTCCTTTCCTATCCAAAATTCTTGAGAAAGTCATTCTTCAACAGCTCTCTGACCACTGGCCTCAAACAACCTCCTCACACCACATCAGTCAGCCTATCGCCCTGGGCACAGCACGAGACCACCATCCTTCGCATTCTCAATGAATTCTAAATTCCTTAGACGAAAACAAAATTCTGTCCTTCTTTTGCTAGATCTTTCGGCAGCCTTTGGGCACCATAGACCATGAAATCCTTCTCTCTCGTTGAAATACACATGTGGCATCAGGGAAACAGCTTAAACTGTTTCGTTCTTATCTTCTAGATAGGAAACAGTTCATCAAGTAGTGACCACCGTTCTGATGAATCTAACCTCCAGTTTGGCGTGCCTCAGGGATCCGTGCTGGACCTGTCCTCTTTATTTTGTACACCACTCCATTATCTAATGTCATCCACGGCCATTCCGTTTCACACGAAATGTTTGCGGTGATATCAGCGCTCCATTCCTCTTCATCGTGACTACTCACCCCTTTTTTCTACTCTTCAATCTTGTACTTTGTTTTTAAACCCGGGAAAGTCAGCAAATAAGTTAAATTAAACTGGGAAGCTGAAGCCACCTTTTTTTTAAAAAGCGGTCCATCTGGCCTGACCCGCCCCTTTTTCTTTGACATTGGTTCCACATTTGAATTTTCAAAACGTTCGTGACCTTGGTGTTCTCCTTGATGTGACCTCTAATGGAAAAAGCAGTCACAAAAAAAACTTGTCAGTTGCTTAAGGAACTTAAACGAAATTTCTGCATTTTGACCCCATCCATGAAGACGCCACAAAAAACTTGTTTCATCATACATCCTTTCAAGGTAGATTACTGCAACTGTGTTTCCTTGGTGTCCTAAAAAATCATCCAACCCCTCCAAAGTGTACAGAAACCCGCAGCCCGTTCTTTTTAAATCCCTAGGACCCCCAACCTGCAGCCCTCTCCCGAAAAGTTGCACTGGGTCCCCGTTAAGAAAAATTAAATCAAATGTTGTTGTCTTGCTTTAAAATTTACTGGCGATGCCCCCGCCTATCTTTCCGATTCCTTCAATTTAAAAGTCCCCCTCACGAAGCTCCCCTCCCCACCGCCCGGGCCCTTTCCGCTTTCCCAGTTCCCTCCCCACGTAAACGCATGGCGACGGGTTTCTCATACGAGCTCCCCAAACCCCGAATAAAATCCCTATGCTTAAGAAATTCTCAAAACCCTTTTTTTCTTCAAACCCCCCTGAAAAAACCCCCTTTTAAAAATCTAAGGAAGTCATTACCAGTAGTTTTTGACTCTTGTTGTTTTTTTGGATCGCTTTGTAGTTTGTGTTTTTTGCGGCTGTTTTTGTTTGTTTCTGTGGTGAGAGTGTGTGTGCGCTGGGAGAGAAGGGAGAGGCCTTTTTTTTTCTTCTGAGCCTTTTTCAAAGCATTTCTTTACTTTAGCAAATTTTATTTTTTTTTGCCTTTGTAAAGCGCCTTGTGCCGTGGAAGGCGCTATATAAATCCCCCTTTTATTATTATTATTTTATTATTAAATTTTTTTTGGGAAATTGCAAAAGGGGTATTGATTTCTTCTGGTGAAAGTCTTTTCATATCTTTGGACTCGGGTTGTAAAATTGTTATTTGTTAGGCTATTTATGGCTTTTCCCTTCAATTTTGGTTCTTTTATGAAAACACCAAATCTTGGAAATATTTTTGCTTTGCATTCCTCTTCATAGAAGTGACTTTTTTCCTTTTTCGTCTGTACTTCACTTTTGATTTGTCATATTTAAATAATCTCTTTCGTCACTTTCCTTTTCTATTTCCTTTGTTATCCAAGGTGGTTTACTAAAATGTTTAACTCTTTTTTTTATAAGGGAGCATGTCTATCATAAACAGTACTGAATTTATTTATCCATTCATTAACGGCACAGTCCGGGTCTCTAATCTGATAAACGTTTTCTAATCCTGAGTGAAGTAAGTCAGTTAGAAAGGCATTTTTGTCGAAATATGTAAAACGTCTATAGAAAATTTCCTTGTGTCCGTATTTTGGAATTTTTACTCCTTTTTTCATCCAAGTAAGACCTATTGTTGAGTGATCACTACAACTAACTGGAGCACAGCAATTTTCTACAATGTGTTCTTTAGAATTAACGTAAATGTGATCAATAAGAGTCTCAGTGTTTTCTGTAATGCGTGTTGGATGGTCGATTAATTGTTCCAATCCAAGCATTGCACAGCTACTAATCCATTTTTTTCCGGACACTGTTAAGGGCATTCTTAGATCTAATGTTAAAGTCTCCTAGGAGAACGATTTCTTTTGATTCCAGGATGGCAGCGTCCATCATCAGATTAAAACCTATCGTACCAATCAATTGTTTCAGATGGATTTCTGTAAATGAATCCTACTATTATAGGTTTACAACATTTTAAACTAATTTCAACCCAAACCGATTCTATATTATAGCTTTCGAGATGTAGTATCTTTTAAAATTTAATGAGTTCGCACAGTATAATAGCAGTCCTGTTGATTTAGGAGCTGTAGGATCAAGACGGATGATGTTATAATTATGCATATACATATCAGCATCTGAAACTACACATGTTAACCTGGATTCGGCGAAGCAAAACATATGAAAGTTCATTCCATTGTTGTTTAAAATAGATGCTATTTCATCAGTTTTGTTTTCTAGCACTGTTAATATTAAGATATCCTATTCGAAGCCCTTTCTTGGAGGGCCACGCATCTTGAGTAAATGGCATGGCAACACAATGTTACATCAAGATTATTACAAGTCAAGCAATCAAATAAACAACAAAATAGGTCAATACAGATGAACAAATTATTTGACATGTATGTCTCACTAATCCGATTTGAAAAAGGACACGTTTTCTATTTTTAAAAAAAAATAATAATAAGTACAGGCAACACAATTGTAAGCCAAGACTTAGATCACACTTTTACGGTGTCCATGAAAGCAAAAATTTTGTTCAGAAAATTAAATTCATAAAGAATTGAAACACACACACACACACACACACACACACACACACACACACAAAAAACAAACCCACCTCACCAAATACAACGTAAATACAAATCAAAAATACAAGGTCGCCAACTGCAAGTACACAACTGCAAATATGTGCATACAAATCTAACCAAATGTCAATGCAAGTTAGGAAGTACACAAAACAAAACAAAACAAAAAATCAGACAATGAAATTGATCAAAAACTAATTGCAAACGAGAAAAGATCTCCAAAAAGTGTGAACAATAATGACACAAAATGTCTATTAACAGCCTGAATCAGAGATTGGGCCTCAAAAATTACAGCACATCAACAGGCAAACCAGTTCAATGCAACAAACTAGCAATGACAAATGTGTCGTTACTGTCATCTAACTCCAATATCCCAATTAGGGAGCTTGAGCAAAAGAAGACTTTTCAAATGAGCTCAATGCGAGTCCAGCTTTGATTAGCAAGACACACACACACACACACACACACACACACACACACCAAGGATCTAGCGTTGAAACATTAAGTAGGGGTTCATATAGGAGGCCATGAATTTGTGAAACAGCATCTCATAGGGGTTGATATTATTGGGGAATTGCGACCCTCCTACATGAGCAGCATATTTCAGCGTTGGGTTCGAACTTTCTCCAACCAAAGGGATAAAGGGAGCATGTTGTGGTGTGGAAGGCGTAAAGGGGGTAAATGGGATTGCATGGGGTGAGAACTTTGGTTTACATAAGGGTGGCGGACGGGTGGTGGAACTTCGCAACTTGGAATGGCCTGAGCGGGGTCAAACATCATGGGTGAGGAGGGAATGATGGGGGGTGGGTAAGGAGTGGAGGGCGTTGATTGGGTGAGTAGACTCAGTGTTGCCATTCATAAATGGGGGGCGTGGTGGGCCTGGCGGTCAATGGTTGGCGGAAGGAGAGGGTGGGACAGGTTAGAGAAGTGACGCTCAGAGGCGATAGAAGTTTGTTGAGAATGGTGAGAATGGTTTTCTCGACCAGTTCTTAAAGGGGGGTAATGATCATGGACTCCAAAGGTGGACAGTCCATAGAATGGAAGTGGTTTGCGCTTCTGTAATTAGCACTTTTACCTCTGACTTGAGAGCGATAGTTCTCTGATTGCACTGAACGCAAAGAATTATGGCCAAATTGATTTGACTGATTGGCTCTCTAAAAGAATTTTGGGGCTGTGGGGGAAAACAAATCTGCTTAAAATTCATTGCCAGTTTAGCAGTGCCAGCATCCACTAGGTGAATGAGATTCCCATAGAGAGGAGCTTGGGTTTTTCCCGTAGTGGTTGTGAAAGTCAATTGATTATCAATAATGTCAGTTTTCAACATTTCACAAGCTTTTTGAAGGTTGTTGTTTGAAGGTGAAATGAGTGTGTTAAGGTGATGATTACCACGTGCTGGAATGATCGAGCTAATGAATATTTCTAGCGTTAGTGAACATACGGTTGGCCAAGTGGATGACATCACACCAGGATTCTTGGGACACTTCCCGGTGGTTTTGCAGTCATTGACACCCACGTGAAGGATTAGCATGTTGATGCTGTCATGGGACTGCTGTTGCTGCAGCCAATCGCATAGATCACTCACAGTCAGTCCGGGAACACATATTGTGGACACTGGTTCTTGTCGAGGCACAATTCTATGCAGGTCAACACCTCTCACTACTGAATCACCTATCAGCAACACGGAAGTTCTCTCAGATAGAGTTTCTTTTGCTATGTTATTTAGTTTTGAGATCTTGTGGTTGGTGGGAGGGCTGTTCGAGAGTATCTCTAGAACTGACACCATTACCAGAGATAGCTTCACTTTCCATTAGCCTGTTAAGGGGGTTGAACCTGTTATCAGTCTGGACAGTGTAGACAATTTCACTCTCCTCTGGGGCACATTGACTCTGTGACTGCCTCTGGGGGTGGGCTGAAGGCAGCTGACTTTGCAGTTCTTCAGAGTGTGCTGATGAGACGAGAGGGATCCTCACCAACAACCACTGGCTGATGGGGGGTCAGGATGGTGATACTGGCGATAGCCGGAACTTGAGGTTGGCTGAATCTATCAGTGTGTTGTCGGAGGAGGGGGGAGACGCAGCATTGGTGGCATGGACTGGAATAGGGCAGGGGCTGACACTGTCACTCTGCTCATTCTGCTCATTGGACAGGATTTGTCTTCTTTCTTCTTCTTCTTCGTTCGCTCAGACAGGAACCCCAGATGCACTGATGAAGGCTGCCGTCCGGCGGAGGTCCTCCAGAGATCCGTAGAGTTTCTCCCTCATCGGTTGGTCAGCAGGCCAGGTCTCTGCTCTCAGGTCATGGTGAGTTGGACAGTCTTGTAGGAAGTGTTCCACTGTCATTGGGGCTGTACCGCAGGGCACACTGCAGATTCGCCAATGCGGAACCTTGTGAACATGTGATGGTGTAGCCTGGAGTGGCCCGTCCTCAGCCTCACAATGTTCACTTGGTTCTGGTCTGGGTAGGAGGTGGTAGGGATCTGTCTGGTTATAGGATTTGTCTTGAGGTAAGGGTCTTGAGGGGAAGGGTTTATGTTTGCATACTCACACTGTGTGCTGACATCACGACCATCACCACGGTTACCACGTTTCAGCAGTTTAAGATCAGAACACACATTGCCAAGCGAGTTTTTAATGTCTGGGTTTCCTTCTTAATGTGTGGAGTTGTTTGTCCTGGTTTAGGTGTGTGTGTGTTGTGTGTGTGTGTGTGTGTGTGTGTGTGTGTGTGTGTGTGTGTGTGGTGTGTGTGCTCGCGCGCAAATGTGTGTGTGGTGTGATGTGTGCGTGTTCGCGCCCGCGCGCGCGCGCGCGTGTGTGGTGTGTGTGTGTGTGTGTGTGTGTGTGTGTGTGTGTGTGTGTGTGTGTGTGTGTGTGTGTGCGCGCGCGCGTGTGTGTGTGTGTGTGGTGTGTGTGTGTGTTGTGTGTGTGTGTGTGTGTGCAAATGTGTGTGTGTGTGTGTGCAAATGTGTGTGTGTGTGCAAATGTGTGTTGTGTGTGTGCGCGCGCGCGCTCATATGTGTGTGTGTGTGTGTGTGTGTGTGTGTGTGTGTGTGTGTGTGTGTGTGTTTCAGAGAGGAGCGGAAGGAGGGGAAACGATCGAATCTCTTTAAAACAGTTGAAGGTCGAAATTTTCTACGATTTTGTGGTATAATAAACAATGTCCCTGCAATAAAACGATTGAAATAATCTCAGAGTTTCACATTCAGTTGATGGATCCCGCCCGCACCATTTCTTTTTCTTGGGTTTTCTTTCTTTTCATTTGAGGGAAACTGTCAGAACTTGTGAAGAATTTTGACGTTGACACTCATAAATGTATACCGATTCTCTCTCGCCTTTTCTTTTTCGAATTTACTCTTTCCATTCAAATATCCGACCGAATTTCGTCACTCGAGTTTTGGCTTTTATTTACCCCCCACCCCCATCCCGCTGTGTTTTAAAAATATGCTTCACATTATTGAAGCAGTAATCGTTCACTGCCTTTCTAGTCATCGGTTGTCGACACTGTCAGGGGCAATTGTCAGGGGGTGCTATTTCACCTTTCCTTTTCAGCTTGTCTCCCCCTGTCTTTGTTCAGCTGTTTCTCCCTTGTTCTGTCAGGAGTTTTGGGGAGCTGTTGAGGGAGCTGTGAGTGGTCGTGTGGCTCTGAGGGGTACCTGGTCAGTTCCGGCTCAAAGGCTTGCTCATCTGTTGTTGACATCTGTTATTTACGTCTGTCATTCACATCTGTCATTTACATCTGTCATTTACATTTTTCTTTATTGTAGACTGGACAGGACGTGTTACGAATTCTCTTCCCGCTCCTATCATACCTCACGCGTTGTCACTCTTCAGCCCCCCACCCCCCACCCCACCCCACACCCCACCCCACCCCACCCCACCCCACACCCCTCCAGTCACTCAATTTTGATTTGATTTGATTTTCTTTGCTTTGCTTGATTTAACGTCTTTTCACACAAAAAAGTGCTTGCAGATGGAGCTTAAAATTGTTTGACATCGTCAGTGATATAAGAGAGTTATGATATAAAGGGCATGTGACCATCCTCTGATCCTTTCCCTCAACACATGTGTCTCATGATGATGATGATAGTAGTAGTAGGAGGAGGAGGATGAGTAGTAGTAGTAGTAGTAGAAGTAGTAGTAATGATAATAGTAATAGTATAAGAATAAAAACAACAATAATGATAATAATATAATAGTAATGGTGATGATGATGATGATGATGATGATGATGATGATGATGATGTGATGAATGATGATGATAAGAAGAAGATGAAGAAGAAGAAGAAGAAGAAGAAGATAATAATAAAAATATTAATAATGATGATGATGATCATGATGACAATGAGACGAATCTGTTTCACTTGACTCTCCTTTCTTACACGCTATATATGTTTCTGTGCGTAGGTTTACGTGTATGCTTAGGTGCTTGCGTGTTTATGTACGACCCCCCCCCCCTCTCTCTCTCTCTCTCTCTCTCTTACTTGTTCCCTTACTGGGTATGTGTGTCTCTGTTTCTCTGTCTCTCTTTCTCCCTCCCTCCCTCCCCCCCTCTCACTCTCTCTCTCTCTCTCTCTCTCTCTCTCTCTCTCTCTCTCTCTCTCTCTCTCTCTCTCTCTCTGTGCTTGCGTAAGTGCGAGCGTGCGTGCATGCCCGCGCGCGCGCGTGTGTATGTGTGTGTGTGACCTTCTGTCAGTATTTTGCCACACTTGTTCATATATCATTCTCTAACTGGTTGATTCATTCTGTCTCTGTCTCTGTCTCTCTCTCTCTCTCTCTCTCTCTATCCTCTCTCTCTCTCTCTCTCTCTCTCTCTCTCTCGCTCTCTCTCCCTTTCTCACTCCTTCCCTCTCTCTCTCTGTGTCTCTCTGCCAGTATGTGCGTCTGTCTGTCTGTCTCTGTCTCTCTCACTCTGTCTCTCTCTCTTTCCTCTCTCTCTCTCTCTGTCCTCTCTCTCTCTCTCTCCCTCCCTGTCTCTGTCTGCCTGTCTGTTTGTCTGTCTGTCTGTATGCTCTCTCTCTCTCTCTCTCTCTCTCTCTCTCTCTCTCCTCTCTCTCTGTCTTTTTTTTTATTAACTGGTGCTCCATCCTTTGCGACGTGGTCAGTAAGGACGTTGGTGTGAGGAAAATGTTTCCTTCGGCAGTGAGCCACAGGATGCGGGTGTGCCAACCCGTGTCCTGCTGATAGCGTGTCACACTGGGGATGGTGCATAGCGCAGTGTGTCACCGTTCAGTCACACCCATAGCGTGGCACACTGGGGATGGTTCACAGTGCAGTGGGTCACTGTTCAGTCACACCCATAGCGTGACACACTGGTGATGGTGCACAGTGCAGTGTGTCACCGTTCAGTCACACCCATAGCGTGACACACTGGTGATGGTGCACAGTGCAGTGTGTCACCGTTTCAGTCACACCCATAGCGTGACACACTGGTGAAGGTGCACAGTGCAGTGTGTCACCGTTCAGTCACACCCATAGCGTGACACACTGGTGATGGTGCACAGTGCAGTGTGTCACTGTTCAGTCACACCCATAGCGTGACACACTGGTGATGGTGCACAGTGCAGTGTGTCACCGTTCAGTCACACCCATAGCGTGACACACTGGTGATGATGCACAGTGCAGTGTGTCACTGTTCAGTCACACCCATAGCGTGACACACTGGTGATGGTGCACAGTGCAGTGTGTCACCGTTCAGTCACACCCATAGCGTGACACACTGGTGATGGTGCATAGTGCAGTGTGTCACCGTTCAGTCACACCCATAGCATGACACACTGGTGATGGTGCACAGTGCAGTGTGTCACTGTTCAGTCACACCATTGGTGCACGAATCTGGGTGTTGTTAGGTGTGTGTGTGTGTGTGTGTGTGTGTGTGTGTGTGTGTGTGTGTGTGTGTGTGTGTGAGAGTGAGTGAGTGAGTGAGAGGAGAGAGGGAGGGTGGGTAGCATGTTTCATGGGCATGTTTGGTCTTTAAGAAGGGGAAATTCGATAATAAGCTGAATGATTTTTTTTCGGACTAGATTCTGTGCTGAAGCAATTTCCAAAATGTTACCCTGTGTACACTTCATGTTGAGATCCTCACAGAAGGACATTCGCAAAATAATATCCTGTGTATACTTCATGTAGAGATCATCACAGAAAGCCAGTCGCTCCCAGTTGTAAAACAATAGTCCAAGTATAACCCATTAAAAATATATTACATGGCCTAAATTGCTTTCCACGTCAGTAAACGCTGTGGAATATTTATCAGCCAGTGATGAGGCAAGCCTACTGGTGGCGCTGCTGGCACATACTGTCTGTCAAAACGAAGCCCTTCTGGTGAGTCAGAGAGCGTGCCGGCGAGGGGATGAGTAATGTTGGTCATGCGAACTTCAGGCTATGTGTGACCTGACCAGTGAAGAAGGAACTAAGGAATGAATTGGTTGCGTGGATGCCGTAAACAGATCTAGGTTAATGTCTCGCCACCTTTTTGCGGACCTTTTCACTAGTAGAGAACGCTCCCTGTTGAATGAACTCTTGAACATTTGGTTTCTCTTTTTCTGTCCTCCAGAATATAATCACGCTGCACGCGAGGGCACTAACTCGAGGTAAGCGTCTTTGTAAGCTGTGTGAGTAAATGTTACCGTTTGTTGTCATGTCGGATGGCATTGTGTTGTTTTGTATTGCATTGTTTCGTGTAACTTTCTGATCACGTCCTTCTCTGTGTGTAGTTCGGGCTGGTCTCTCTTGGGAGAGTGCATAGAACAACACACCCGGCTTGTCCCCGGTTTGTGCATGTTTTTGTTTGCCCATCAAACTGGAATTTTTGTTTATTTCTTTTTCATTAGAGATTTTTTTTATACCGGGGACCACACTGTTATTACTGGGAGGTTTTTCTCACTGTTCTTAGTTGATGTTGGCGCTTTACTTCTGTTGTAAACAGTCTCTCGTGAACCCTTGTGTGTGTGTGTGTGTGTGTGTGTGTGTGTGTGTGTGTGTGTGTGTGTGTGTGTGTGTGTGTGTGTTCTTTTTTTCTATCAACGTATATAACGTCGCAACATGCTCCTATTTGAAGGAGCTGTTTTCTCATAAGCAGATTTACCATCTCAGTTGCCACGTATTTTTAGGAAACTGTTCTCTTATGGGCGTCTCAGCTCGCGGTCTATTTTCGTGTATTGTTTTATTGTCAACAAATCCGTTTTCTCAGTCTGCTTTTGTCTGGCTGTCGGTGATGTCGTGTGAACAGCTTTGTCTGTATACGTCTTCTTTTACATAGGTTTGTTGTTGTTGTTTTTTAATGTTGGTTGTTGTTGGTTGACATAGGTTGATGTCTGCGTGAAGCCAGATGTACACCGATTTTTTATGGATTTTTGTGGATGGTGCAATATGGTGGTAAATAATGGTTTTCAACGCATATGGACATGTCGTTTTACAGTGTGTTGAATGGTGTTATGCATTCATCGCAATGTGTTGAAGGTACTGTGCATTCATCGCACTGTGTTGAAGTTGGTATGCATTCATCGCACTGTGGTGCGTTGTGAAGGTCCTCATACTCCGGTTTGATCATCTTTATTGTGTTTAGATGTTTTGTAATGTGGTTTCTGATGTGTCACGGTGCTGCTTCGTGTTGTATTCTGTTGTCTTCCCAACCCTTTGGTGCCTACACTCAGCGTGTGGCAGTAGTGCGGAGACTTCAGTCTTGTTCTGCTTGCTGGTTTATGTGATCCCCTTTCAAACAGGATTTTTCTGTAAGAAGAATGTTCTGTTTCTCTACAAGTGCTCTGACCCACTGCGGAGCACTGGTCCGGATCAAGGCCTTTGTTGTCGTTTGTCACGAGTTTGTCACGAGGCCGACGACGTTTGACCCATCTAGGGTGGCGGAATTATTCATGTGTTTATTATCGTTGTTGTTGTCGCGTGTCCGTCCCTTGGTGTGGCTTGTGGTGCGGTTGCACCTTGGTGTAGTTCAGCTCAACTTCGGTTTGCTTTCTCTCTCTCTCTCTCTCTAATTCCACTGCCCGTGCTATTCATCCTGCAGGTTCACGGGTGGCTGGTACCTTTCTCTCGAACTTGCTGTCTATCGGCCTCTCGCCTGTCTTTTTACCTGTTGCACGTGCTTCATTTCTTTTAGTTTGAAGTATGCTCACTCTGTGACGTAGGGTGGCATGTTGGCCGCCATCGCACAGACTGACCAACTGCACAGCTTGTGCCAGGAGTTCCAGGACGTGCTCACAGATCGGCCCCTGCACAGTACCCTTGGCGAGTGTACACTGGCATTGACCACCGAGACCCCAATTAGGGTCAAACAGTACCCTCTGCCTTACTCTCAGGCGTCTGTTATCCAGCAGGAGGTGCAGGTCATGTTGAGGTTGGGGGTCATTGAACGTGCGAGTTCTCCGTACTCATCCCCCATCCTTCTGGTAAAGAAGAAGGATGGCAAAATGAGGTTCTGCGTCGATTTTCGTCGGCTGAATAAGGTTCTCCGGTTTGATGCTGAACCTATGCCGGATGTCGACCAAATCTTCGCTCAGCTGAGTCGGGCCAACTATTTCTCGAAGTTCGATCTCGCAAAGGGGTACTGGCAGATTCCCATGCGCAGAGAGGACAAATCCAAAACGGCATTCACGACGCCTGAAGGACAGTTCCAGTGGAACGTGATGCCTTTTGGCCTCAAAACTGCTGGAGCAATTTTCAGTCGCGTCATGCGACAATTGCTTCTCCCTCTCGATACGCCAGATCTGACAATTTCATGGACGACCTGCTACTCAGCTCAGTAGATTGGAGCTCGCACGTTTCGCTCCTCCGTCGTCTGTTTCTTCGTCTTCGCGAGGTTCAGATGTCAGCCCGTCCTTCCAAATGTCAGCTTGGTCAGGACGAGATTTCCTTTCTGGGGCATCATTTGCAGCGGGGTTTGATTGCTCCTGAGGAAGACAAGGTGGCCAAGGTTGCAGGTGCCAAACCTCCTGGTACCAAAAGGGAATTGCGGTCATTCCTTGGACTTGCGGGATACTACCGCAAGTTTCATCCATGATTTTGCAAAGGTTGCCTTGCCCCTCACTGACCTGACGAAAGGGAAGAAGCCAGAACGTCTGGTTTGGGACGAGAGTTGCCAACAGGCTTTTGACGCCTTGAAGACGGCCTCACTACTCGCCCAGTCTTGGCTCTCCCAGATCCTAGTCTCCCTTTTGTCCTACGGACTGATGCTTCTGCGGTGGGGATTGGGGCTGTGTTGCTACAAGATCAGGGGAAGGGACTCCAACCGCTTGCTTATGCGAGCAAAAAACTCACTGACGCCGAGACTAGATACCACACGATTGAACAAGAGTGTTTAGCAGTCGTGTGGGGCATCAGGAAGTTTTACCCCTACTTGTACGGCCGTGAGTTTGTGCTGGAGAGCGATCATCATCCTCTCCAGTACCTGGACCGGATCCGGCCAGTCAGTCGTCGACTCATGGGTTGGGCAGTGGAACTGCAGAGTCATGCGTTCACTTTCCGTCATATCAAGGGTTCCTGTAATACGGATGCTGACTATCTTAGCCGAGCTCCGTAGTCAGCACATTGGAAAATCAGTCAGAGGGACACTTCCCCTCAACCAGGGTTATATCCCTTTTGTCTCTGTATCAGGTGTAGTGACAGTTTTCACTTCAGTGATGTTAACGGTAGTGAATCACCAATGGTTCGGATTGGTACTTTCATTGTTGGAAGGTTTGCTTAGTTGTTTGATAAATGTAGTATTATGTATTTCCCTGTGTGATTCTATCGTGGAATGTTTGTATTGGAGTTATCGTACTCTGTCGATCACAGAGGGTTGGGTTCGGTCCCATTGTTGTGAATTTGCACATGCGTCGAGGTTCAAAGGAGCACTGTATCTCAGAGAAACAGATGCTTTTAGAAGGGGGGTTTGTCACGAGTTTGTCACGAGGCCGACGACGTTTGACCCATCTAGGGTGGCGGAATTATTCATGTGTTTATTATCGTTGTTGTTGTCGCGTGTCCGTCCTTGGTGTGGCTTGTGGTGCGGTTGCACCTTGGTGTAGTTCAGCTCAACTTCGGTTTGCTTTCTCTCTCTCTCTCTCTCTAATTCCACTGCCCGTGCTATTCATCCTGCAGGTTCACGGGTGGCTGGTACCTTTCTCTCGAACTTGCTGTCTATCGGCCTCTCGCCTGTCTTTTTACCTGTTGCACGTGCTTCATTTCTTTTAGTTTGAAGTATGCTCACTCTGTGACGTAGGGTGGCATGTTGGCCGCCATCGCTGAGAGAGGTTTCCTCTTCACTCGAGCGGAAGATGTCTCTGGGAGCGCCTGCTCCGGTCTTGGTTCTTCACCTTATCGTCGAAGGTACAGTCGGTATCTTCAATTCCTACAGTCGGCCTGTAGGAGAGGGACATCACTTCTTCTTTTTCCGCATCTGCGCTTCTGTCCTCTCGACTGGACAGAGGGCAGAGAGGAGTCGTTTGACCCACTTCTTCGGGGTCACCCACGGGTAGCTGGTAAGCATCAGTTTCGTGGTTTGTTTGTTTTGGTTTGTTGTTGTTAGCCGGCTTATTCTTCTCTTTTGCGCAATTTTCTTTTGTTTTCAAATTGTTAAAGAAATATTGTTCGAGACCTTTTCTCTGGTTAATTCAATCTTTAACCTGGCCATCCTAAATTATATCCAAAATTCTTTCTCCTGTTTATGCATCTGGTGATGCGGTAGTCGGTGGGGATGGGAGAGAACCTGGTGATTCAGGGTTGGTACTTGCTTGGTCTCGCTCGTCCGCCCCTGTCACATTCGCCGGACTCTTATCCTTCGGCCCCGTCTGTTTGTGTGTGCAAGGAGAACGAGTTTTATGTTCGCGAGCGTGCGTACGCATGATTTGTCGTTTGGATGCGTGGTTGGTGATTTGTGTTATTTTGAAATGTGGCTATAAAATGTGATAATTATGCCATTGAATTATTATTTGCAAATGTGGTGGCAGTTATAAAGCGATAATTGCTGTGTTGGTTTATTTCCTAAGAAAGGAAAATGTTAAGCATGAGTGAGAGAAGGATGAAGATGATTCATATTTGTTTTATAGCCTGTTAATTTCATGCAGTCTCTTACCTGCTTCGTGTGAGAAGACTTTAACGAACATTCCTGATTTGATTGGTTTACTGTGTTATGCTCAGGTCTGTGTTGAGCTGGGGTTGTTGGTGTATTTAGTAGACCTCCCCTCGCCCATCAGCGAGTGGCTGTTAGGATTTAACAGCATGGGTCAGACTGTACTGACGGCGGGGTTCCAGTACCCTTCTTTCTTCCTTCCCTCCCTTTCTTCTCTCCTCCCAGCTACCTTTTCCCTCCTCCCGGGGGCTTCACCCGGAGCCTGGACTGGTTGGTGCCACGCGCTGGTTGGGGCCACGCTCTGGTTGGGGCCACGCTCTGGTTGGGACCGCGGACTGGTTGGTGCCACGCGCTGGCTGGGGCCACGCTCTGGTCGGGACCGCGGACTGGTTGGTGCCACACGCTGGTTGGGACCACGTTCTGGTAGAAAAGCCCGTGGTTTTGACTGGCCGGTCCTGATCCCCGTCCAGGACCTCCAGCAACAACGCCACGTTCCCCCCCCCCCCCCCCCCCCAGGACGCGCTCTTCACTGTCTGCTTGTGCGTGTCAAGGGTGTCGGCCTTGAAGGACTCTCTTCAAGAACCGACCCGGTTTGGAGCACCTAGTGCGACAGGGTGCTCCCAGTAGACTTTGGAGAGGCAGGGGTGTGGAGGCACTCCATGGTGTGGAAAGGGATGGATGCTGGAAATGTTTCTTTATAATTGTGTATATGTCATATGTGTTGAAATGCTGTGATTGTGATTGTGTACGTCGTATGGTGAAATGTTTATTTTTAATTGTGTATGTTGTGTGTGTTGGAATGCTTGATTGTGATTGTGCATGTTGTGTGTGTTGGAATGCTTGATTGTGATTGTGCATGTTGTGTGTGTTGGAATGCTTATTTATGACTGTGTGTGTTGGTGTGAATAAATGGGGTGTTGTATCGTAATCTTTCTTGTGTGGGCTCTTGCGGGGCGTGTGAGGTCAGTCACTCCCTTCACTCCCATCTAGACCGATCCTGTCAGGGCAGACCTCCAGGGGTCGGTCGTGACAATTGTGGGGGCTCGTCCGGGATTGTGAAGGGCTCTGACTGTCTCTCTCGTTTCGCGGAGTACCTGTTTAGTTTTGTCTGTTTGTATATGTTTAGTCAGTTTGTCGTGTTTGTTCGTGGGTGGTTGGCTGGGTGACTCCAGCGTGTAGGGAGTCTTGGTGGCCTGAAGGAACATCCGGTGTGACAGGGGAGTCGAGGTGAGGCCAGGGGGAGTCGACCGCGACCAGACCTCCTCCTTCCGCCGGGTGCCTTACGCAGGTACGACCGTAAGTCTTGCCTTTCTGTTGCCGCTCAGTCCGCCATTCCTGTTTTGTAGTTAGCCAGTTTTTTTTTTTTTTTTTTTTTTTTTCTCTCGGGTGGTTATTGAGTACAGGGGATTGTATCGGACGTTAGTGTCCCTTTTTTTTTCTCTCTCCGGATTCCGTCTGCCAGTTTGTTTGTTTTTTTCTGGCCAGCCCCACCGCACTGTTGCTCGTGCTGTGGAGCGCGGTGTTGCCAGATGGGGGCAGCCGGACATAGTTTTTTTTTTTTTTTTTGTTTTTCGTGAGCCCCACCGCACTGTTGCTCGTGCTGTGGAGCGCGGTGTTGCCAGAGTGGGAGCAGCCGGAACTTGTCCGCACACATGCACACACACACATACACACATATACACAACCCTAAAATATTTGTTTTTCAAGTGGAATCGTCTTTCCCCCACATTTGAAAATCGTAGGATATTGTTGTCATGGCAACGTCCGGTGCTGGTGGTGTGGGGACGCGGGCGTCAAAGAAGAAGGGTTTTCAAAATGTAGTCCCTACTATTAGTACCAGCACTTCGACTACAGTGACTTCCACTTATTCCAGTGCTGTAGCCGATAGTCCAGCGAGTACTTTCACTTCTTCTTCGCTAGGGGATTTTCCTGCTGAGACCCCGACTGGCACTTCCGCTCGGAAGCGTCAGAGTATAGCGAAGCAACTGTGGGCTTCTGTTGAGTCGCAGAAACCAAAGCCCCCTCTTCTCCATGCTTCCCCTCGTAAGGCGTATGCCCCGGGGGACTTTCCTCATGGGAAGGTCGAGACCCAAGGGACGGGTCAGACAGGTCATCCTCCCGTGTCGGGAGTGGTGAACCCCGCCCAGGACATCACCTCCGTCCTGATGTTTCTGGAGCGGCAGCGTAGTGAAGAGGCTGCTCAGCGTAGGGAAGAGGCTGCTAGGCAGGAAACTCTGCGAAGGGAAGAGGCTGCTCAGCGTAGGGAAGAGTTGGATAGGATGGAGGCTCTGCGCAGAGAGGAGACTGACAGACAGGAGATTCTGCATAGGGAAGAGGCTATGCTACGCAGAGAAGAGGCTGCCCGACAGGAGGCCCTTCGTAAGGAAGAGGCTGCCAGACAGGAGGCCCTTCGTAAGGAAGAGGCTGCCAGACAGGAGGCCTTCGTAAGGAAGAGGCTGCCAGACGGGAGGCTCAGCGTAGGGAAGAGGCTGCCCTCCGTAGGGAAGAACTAGACAGGATGGAGGCTCTGCGTAGGGAGGAGATGGAACAACTTCTTTCGCGGTCTCCCGCATCTGTAAATCAGGGGGTTGATCGACAGGCAGGTGATAGAGTTAGAGGCCCAAAGTTAAAGCTTCCAGAGTTCAGACCTAGTGAGGACATTGATATGTTTCCTAGAGCATTTTGACAAGGTTGCTAGTTCATACCAATTGTCTGAGGAACAAAAGGCCATGCACCTTTTTTCTGGATTATCTGGTGCTGCAAGGGAGTGTGTGCTCACTCTAAATGAAGGCGCGTCTTATGCGGACATGCAGTTGGCTCTGCGTAGGCGTTTCCACCTTACCCCAGAGACGTACAGGAGGAAGTTCAGGTCCATGAAGAAGAATAACGACGAGACCTTCGTGCAGTTTGGTGATAGGCTGCGCAAAACGCTAGGGTACTGGCGTCAGTTGGCTAAGTTGGAGCTGGAGGATCTGATCCTCATTGAACAGCTCACCAACACTGTGTCCCCAGAGTTGAGGATCCGGATAGGCGAGACAGCACCTCAGGATTTCGCGGCTGCGATTCATACCGCTGAGGTGTTTGCTGAAGCTCGCAGAGCTTATGGGCATCGCCCAGATACGGAGAGGAAGCCCTCCACGGATTTGGTGGCAGTAAGGTGCCGACGACTGCTAGCGGGTTGAACAAGGCAGGCAGTTCATCGGGGATTTCAGCACCCGGTTGTGTTTTCTTTGTGGGTCGTCCCGGTCACATTAGGAGAGATTGCCCTAAAGCCGCCGGTAGTCATGGGGCTAGTCCTTCCCCGCGTCCTCGTGCTCGGCTAACGTGGGTTCCATCCCAGCTTCTGGTGATTCAGAGTGCCCAGTGTTTCTCTCTGTTGTTGGTTCCTCCTTGGTCGACACCATCAGGGATTCGGGAGCATCAACGATCTTTGTGGATAAGAATTTGGTTTCCCCTGAGGCCCGGCGGGGCGCTAGTTATGATGTGTGCGGGTTGGAGGCTGGTTTTACCTCCACCCGTCCTTCTGTACTTATTCCTATCTCCACCCCTACTTCTGTGGCGAAGTATGGGCCATCACGGTGGAGCGACCTATGTATTCCCTTCTCATAGGGAATACTGTCACCTTTGCTGACGGACGCAGTCAGTCCGTGTCTACGGATCTGCCCGTACAGGCGTGTGTGGGAGTTACCACACGCGCCAAAGCTAAGAAGCAGGAACAGGAATTGCGTCCCGTTCTCCAGCCGATCTCTGACGAGGTTCTGGCCAGGGCCGATCCTGCTACCATGGTCCGTCTTCAGGCCAGGGACTTGGATGTCCAACGCCTGCGACAACTGGTAGATCGTCCCGCTCAGTCTGCCCGACACGCCAAGGTGAGCTTCAAGCTCCACAAGGGGATCCTCTTTAGGGTTTTCACTCAGGCAGATCGTGTGGCCAAGCAGCTTGTTGTTCCCCAAAGCTTGGAGAGTCTGTTCTCCGGCAGGCCCACGATTCCCCCATGGCAGGTCATATGGGCTCCAAGCGGACTCTCGAGCGAGTAAGACAGGACTTCTTCTGGCCAGGGATGAACTCGCAGGTTAGGCCAGTACTGCCGCAGTTGCGATGTCTGCCAACGGACAACGCCTAAGGGTCGCTTGAAGCGTGTTCCCTTAGGGTCAGTGCCTCTGGTTGGGGAGCCATTCAGCAAGGTCGGTGTCGACCTGGTGGGACCCATTAAGCCACTATCCGATCGCGGTCACCGCTACATCTTGGTAGTGATGGACATACGCGACTCGGTACCCAGAGGCTGTCCCGCTTAGGACTATCGACGCCCCTACTATAGCTGAAGCTCTCTGGCAGATATGGACGCGCACTGGCGTGCCCAAGAAGATCCTTTCGGACCAGGGGACCCAGTTTCTGTCCGAAGTCATGCAGGAGGTTAACACTCTGCTCAATATTCACAAGGAAACAACGTCACCCTATCATGCGCAGGCCAATGGCCTTGTCGAGCGTTTCAACGGGACGTTGAAGCAGATGTTGCGTCGCCTATGTGCAGAGCAACCTCGTGAGTGGGATCGTTTCCTTCCTGCTGTACTGTTCGCCTACAGGGAAGTTCCACAGGAAAGCATGCGGTTTTCCCATTTGAACTCCTGTATGGCAGAACAGTGCGAGGACCCACCAACATCCTGAAGCAGATGTGGACCCACGATGATGTGGAACCTTCTGTCAAGGAGGAGAGTCGATATGTGGTCGATCTACGCAACCGCATCGCTGACACTTGCCAGCTTGCTCAGCAACACTTGCAGTCGGCAAGAACCAAATACAAGGCTTTGTATGACCGACGCAGTGTTGAACGGTGGTTTGAGCCAGGTGATGAGGTGTTGCTTCTCCTTCCCCAAAAGAAGAACAAGCTGCAGCTTGCTTGGCAGGGTCCGTTCGTGGTCTGCAGTCGGGTGGGTGACTGGGACTACCGGATTCGTGTGCGCGGGAAGGAAACGCCTGTATCACGCCAACCTCCTGAAGGCGTTACGTGCGACGAACTCAGGGCCAGGCAGGTTTACACCCCTGTCGTTGTGGAGAGTGGCGATGAGCACGCCGTGACGGTGGCTCACGACATCCCCACTGTTCCTCTCGTCGAGGAAGAGTCGTGGCAGGATGTTTGCTTCGGTTTCTAACCTCTCCTCAGCACAGACTGACCAACTGCACAGCTTGTGCCAGGAGTTCCAGGACGTGCTCACAGATCGGCCCCTGCACAGTACCCTTGGCGAGTGTACACTGGCATTGACCACCGAGACCCCAATTAGGGTCAAACAGTACCCTCTGCCTTACTCTCAGGCGTCTGTTATCCAGCAGGAGGTGCAGGCCATGTTGAGGTTGGGAGTCATTGAACGTGCGAGTTCTCCGTACTCATCCCCCATCCTTCTGGTAAAGAAGAAGGATGGCAAAATGAGGTTCTGCGTCGATTTTCGTCGGCTGAATAAGGTTCTCCGGTTTGATGCTGAACCTATGCCGGATGTCGACCAAATCTTCGCTCAGCTGAGTCGGGCCAACTATTTTCTCGAAGTTCGATCTCGCAAAGGGGGTACTGGCAGATTCCCATGCGCAGAGAGGACAAATCCAAAACGGCATTCACGACGCCTGAAGGACAGTTCCAGTGGAACGTGATGCCTTTTGGCCTCAAAACTGCTGGAGCAATTTTTCAGTCGCGTCATGCGACAATTGCTTCTCCCTCTCGATACGCCAGATCTGAACAATTTCATGGACGACCTGCTACTCAGCTCAGTAGATTGGAGCTCGCACGTTTCGCTCCTCCGTCGTCTGTTTCTTCGTCTTCGCGAGGTTCAGATGTCAGCCCGTCCTTCCAAATGTCAGCTTGGTCAGGACGAGATTTCCTTTCTGGGGCATCATTTGCAGCGGGGTTTTGATTGCTCCTGAGGAAGACAAGGTGGCCAAGGTTGCAGGTGCCAAACCTCCTGGTACCAAAAGGGAATTGCGGTCATTCCTTGGACTTGCGGGATACTACCGCAAGTTCATCCATGATTTTGCAAAGGTTGCTTGCCCCTCACTGACCTGACGAAAGGGAAGAAGCCAGAACGTCTGGTTTGGGACGAGAGTTGCCAACAGGCTTTGACGCCTTGAAGACGGCCCTCACTACTCGCCCAGTCTTGGCTCTCCAGATCCTAGTCTCCCTTTTGTCCTACGGACTGATGCTTCTGCGGTGGGGATTGGGGCTGTGTTGCTACAAGATCAGGGGAAGGGACTCCAACCGCTTGCTTATGCGAGCAAAAAAACTCACTGACGCCGAGACTAGATACCACACGATTGAACAAGAGTGTTTAGCAGTCGTGTGGGGCATCAGGAAGTTTTACCCCTACTTGTACGGCCGTGAGTTTGTGCTGGAGAGCGATCATCATCCTCTCCAGTACCTGGACCGGATCCGGCCAGTCAGTCGTCGACTCATGGGTTGGGCAGTGGAACTGCAGAGTCATGCGTTCACTTTCCGTCATATCAAGGGTTCCTGTAATACGGATGCTGACTATCTTAGCCGAGCTCCGTAGTCAGCACATTGGAAAATCAGTCAGAGGGACACTTCCCCTCAACCAGGGTTATATCCCCTTTGTCTCTGTATCAGGTGTAGTGACAGTTTTCACTTCAGTGATGTTAACGGTAGTGAATCACCAATGGTTCGGATTGGTACTTTCATTGTTGGAAGGTTTGCTTAGTTGTTTGATAAATGTAGTATTATGTATTTCCTGTGTGATTCTATCGTGGAATGTTTGTATTGGAGTTATCGTACTCTGTCGATCACAGAGGGTTGGGTTCGGTCCCATTGTTGTGAATTTGCACATGCGTCGAGGTTCAAAGGAGCACTGTATCTCAGAGAAACAGATGCTTTTAGAAGGGGGGTTTGTCACGAGTTTGTCACGAGGCCGACGACGTTTGACCCATCTAGGGTGGCGGAATTATTCATGTGTTTATTATCGTTGTTGTTGTCGCGTGTCCGTCCCTTGGTGTGGCTTGTGGTGCGGTTGCACCTTGGTGTAGTTCAGCTCAACTTCGGTTTGCTTTCTCTCTCTCTCTCTCTCTAATTCCACTGCCCGTGCTATTCATCCTGCAGGTTCACGGGTGGCTGGTACCTTTCTCTCGAACTTGCTGTCTATCGGCCTCTCGCCTGTCTTTTTACCTGTTGCACGTGCTTCATTTCTTTTAGTTTGAAGTATGCTCACTCTGTGACGTAGGGTGGCATGTTGGCCGCCATCGCTGAGAGAGGTTTCCTCTTCACTCGAGCGGAAGATGTCTCTGGGAGCGCCTGCTCCGGTCTTGGTTCTTCACCTTATCGTCGAAGTACAGTCGGTATCTTCAATTCCTACAGTCGGCCTGTAGGAGAGGGACATCACTTCTTCTTTTTCCGCATCTGCGCTTCTCTCCTCTCGACTGGACAGAGGGCAGAGAGAGTCGTTTGACCCGCTTCTTCGGGGTCACCCACGGGTAGCTGGTAAGCATCAGTTTCGTGGTTTGTTTGTTTTGGTTTGTTGTTGTTAGCCGGCTTATTCTTCTCTTTTGCGCAATTTTCTTTTGTTTTCAAAATGTTAAAGAAATATGTTTGAGACCTTTTCTCTGGTTAATTCAATCTTTAACCTGGCCATCCTAAATTATATCCAAAATTCTTTCTCCTGTTTATGCATCTGGTGATGCGGTAGTCGGTGGGGATGGGAGAGAACCTGGTGATTCAGGGTTGGTACTTGCTTGGTCTCGCTCGTCCGCCCCTGTCACATTCGCCGGACTCTTATCCTTCGGCCACCGTCTGTTTGTGTGTGCAAGGAGAACGAGTTTTATGTTCGCGAGCGTGCGTACGCATGATTTGTCGTTTGGATGCGTGGTTGGAGATTTGTGTTATTTTGAAATGTGGCTATAAAATGTGATAATTATGCCATTGAATTATTATTTGCAAATGTGGTGGCAGTTATAAAGCGATAATTGCTGTGTTGGTTTATTTCCTAAGAAAGGAAAATGTTAAGCATGAGTGAGAGAAGGATGAAGATGATTCATATTTGTTTTATAGCCTGTTAATTTAATGCAGTCTCTTACTGCTTCGTGTGAGAAGACTTTAACGAACATTCCTGATTTGATTGGTTTACTGTGTTATGCTCAGGTCTGTGTTGAGCTGGGGTTGTTGGTGTATTTAGTAGACCTCCCCTCGCCCATCATGCGAGTGGCTGTTAAGATTTAACAGCATGGGTCAGACTGTACTGACGGCGGGGTTCCAGTACCCTTCTTTCTTCCTTCCCTCCCTTCTTCTCTCCTCCCAGCTACCTTTTCCCTCCTCCCGGGGGCTTCACCCGGAGCCTGGACTGGTTGGTGCCACGCGCTGGTTGGGGCCACGCTCTGGTTGGGGCCACGCTCTGGTTGGGACCGCGGACTGGTTGGTGCCACGCGCTGGCTGGGGCCACGCTCTGGTCGGGACCGCGGACTGGTTGGTGCCACGCGCTGGTTGGGACCACGTTCTGGTAGAAAAGCCCGTGGTTTTGACTGGCCGGTCCTGATCCCCGTCCAGGACCTCCAGCAACAACGCCACGTCCCCCCCCCCCCCCCCAGGACGCGCTCTTCACTGTCTGCTTGTGCGTGTCAAGGGTGTCGGCCTTGAAGGACTCTCTTCAAGAACCGACCCGGTTTGGAGCACCTAGTGCGACAGGGTGCTCCCAGTAGACTTTGGAGAGGCAGGGGTGTGGAGCAGCTCCATGGTGTGGAAAGGGATGGATGCTGGAAATGTTTCTTTATAATTGTGTATATGTCATATGTGTTGAAATGCTGTGATTGTGATTGTGTACGTCGTATGGTGAAATGTTTATTTATAATTGTGTATGTTGTGTGTGTTGGAATGCTTGATTGTGATTGTGCATGTTTGTGTGTGTTGGAATGCTTGATTGTGATTGTGCATGTTTGTGTGTGTTGGAATGCTTATTTATGACTGTGTGTGTTGGTGTGAATAAATGGGGTGTTGTATCGTAATCTTTCTTGTGTGGGCTCTTGCGGGGCGTGTGAGGTCAGTCACTCCCTTCACTCCCATCTAGACCGATCCTGTCAGGGCAGACTCCAGGGGTTATTTTTCGTTCCAACCCGCGCCTCGCCAACACGTCTGTGATTGCCTCAGATAACTGCCACTCATTACACCGCTGCTCAGAGTGTAGCAAACGCCACGGTGAGGGCCACAGGAGGAGGGGGGAAGGAGGAAGGGAGTGGGGATGGGGGTGGGGGATGCTTCGTATGTTTGGGACTGTGAATGTTTACCTGTTCTAGTGGACCCACTTCCACTTCGCCACTTTGCCGTGTGGATCCTAAGACAACGACACCCGACTTCAGTCTGCAGATGAGAGGCTTCTCCGTCTGTAAACTGTTCGTTGCTGTTTTCACTTATTTATGTTACTCTAAGTAAACCCCTGTGTGACATGCCTCTGAAAATGTACCAGTGTGTGAAATACCGTGAGATATGCTAGTTTCCGATACGCCTTTGAAGAGTGCCAGTTTATGAAATGCCTGTAAATGTGCCAGTTTGTGAAATGGCGTGAGATATAACAGTTTCCAATACGGCTTTGAAGTGTACCAGTTTATGAAATGCCCGTGGATGTGCCAGTTTATGAAATACCCCAGACTGTACCAGCATGCGACGTACAGAAATGTGCCATATTTTTGTGTGAAATACCTCCGAAATGCGCCAGGTTTTTTTGTGTGTTAAAAATGCGTCTGTCGGCCATTTTGGAAAGGCATGGGCAGGAGAGGCCTCTCCCCAGAGGATACCTGCTTGTTCTGGTCAGAGGAAGACGTCACACTGAAAGCCGGCTGACCGTGTCCTTTGTACAGTCTGTCGCTGGTCTTTTCATGTGGCACTCCCTCCCCACCTCACATCCCACCCCCTCTCATACTGTTCTTTGTGTCTGTATTTTCTGTCTGTCGTCTTGGCCGATCGCGTTCACCAAACTGTTTTCTTACCTTTTCTGTCCCTCTGTCTGTCTGTGTCTCTCTTCTGCCTCCTCCCCCCTCCTCTCTCTCCCTCTCCCTCCCCCCTCTCTCTCGTGGTTTTTTTTCTGTTTCCTTCTGTCTCTCCGTCTCTATGTGTTCTCTCGTCCACGAATGCACTCTCTGCAAGCCTTCATATTAAATTGTATTGTAGATCATCACAACAGAACTCTCTGCGTGAAGTTCGGACTGCTCTCTTAGGGAGAGACCATGCCCAGTGTATCTGCAGTACAACAGTACCACAGAACCACAGTACCTGCAGTACCCACAGAACCCACAGTTCTGCAGTGCCACCAGTACCACAACACCCATAGTACCCACAGTACTCACAATTCCGCAGTGCCCCCAGTACCACGCACCAACAGTACACGCAGTACCCACATTCCCCGCAGTACCCACAGTCCCGCAGTACCCGCAGTACCACAGTACCCGCAGTACCACAGTACCCACAGTACCCGCAGTACCACAGTACCCGCAGTACCCACAGTACTACAGTACCCACAGTCTCCGCAGTACCCTCAGTACCCACAGTACTCTCAGTACCACAGCACCCACAGTACCACAGTACCCAGTACCGCAGTACAATAGTACCCTTAGTACCCACAGTACTCTCAGTACCACAGCACCTACAGTACCACAGTACCACAGTACCCGCAGTACAACAGTACCCTCAGTACCCACAGTACTCTCAGTACCACAGCACCTACAGTACCACAGTACCCCAGTACCCACATTACCCAGAGTACCACAATACCAACAGTACCACAGTACTACAATGCCACAGTACCACAGTACCACAGTACCCTAAGTACCACAGTAACCACAGTACCCACAGTACCACACTGCCAACAGTACCCCCAGTACCCAGAGAACCCACAGTTCCAGAGTACTACAGTACCCATAGTACCCATGGTACCGCACTACCAACAGTGCCACAGTACCCCCAGTATCACAGTACATCGTTACCACAGTACCCACAGGACCGACAGTACCCTCACTACCATAGTTACCAAAAAGTACCCTCACTGCCGTAGCACCAATAGTACCCACAGTACCACAGTACCTCAGTACACAGTACTCACAGTATCCTCAGTATCACAGTACCCACAGTACTATATTAGTACCATAGTACCCACAGTACCCTCAGTACCACAGCACCAACTGTACCCTCAGTACCACAGTGCCCATAGTACCACAGTACCCTCGGTACCACAGTAACAACAGTACCCTCAGTACTACAGTACTCACAGTGCTACAGTACCACAGTACCCTCAGTACCACAATACCACAGTACCCTCAGTACCACAGTACCACAGTACCCTCAGTACCACAGTACCACAGTACCCTCAGTACCACAATACCACAGTACCCTCAGTACCACAGTACCACAGTACCCTCAGTACCACATACCACAGTACCCTCAGTACCACAATACCCCAGTACACACAGTACCACAGTACACACAGTACCAACAATACCCTCAGTACCTCAGTCCCAACAGTACCAACAATACCTCAGTGCCACAGTATCCTCAATACCACAGTACCACAGTACCCCAGTATCCACAGTACTCTCAGTACCACAGTACCAACAATAGCCTCAGTACCACAGTAACAACAGTACCCACAGTATCCACAGTACTTTCAGTACCACGGTACCCACAGTACCCTCAGTACCACAGTAACAACAGTACCCTCAGTACCACAGTACTTTCAGTACCACGGTACCCACAGTACCCTCTGTACCACAGTAACAACAGTACCCACAGTATCCACAGTACTTTCAGTACCACGGTACCCCCAGTTACCCTCTCGTACCACAGTATACAACAGTACCATACCCCCAGTATACCACAGTACTCACAGTGCACAGTACCACCCCCGTACCCAGTCAGTACCCCAAATACAACAGTATCCTCAGGCCACAGTACCAACCCCAATACCCCAGTACCACATATCCACAGTACCCACAGTCCACAGTAAATATCACATCCCAAATCAGTGCCACAGTATCCTCAGTACCACAGTACCCCCAGTACCACAATACCACAGTACCACAGTAGCACAGTACCCACAGTTATCACAGTCCCAACAATACTCCCCAGTACCAAAAGTACCCCAGTACCAAAAATACCTCAGTACCACAGTACCCCAGTACCAACAATATCTCAGTGCCACAGACTATCACGTACCTCAGCACACAATAAAATCACAGTACCAACAGTACACAGTACCCACAAACTCTCAGTACCACAGTACCAACATATCACAGTACCAAAAATACCCGTCACAGTATCCACAGTACCACAGTACCCTCAGTACCACAATACCACAGTACCCACAGTCCCCTGTAGCCACAGTCCCCCACAGAACTCTCAGTACCACAGTACCAACAATACTCTCAGTACCACAGTACCCACAGTATCACAGTACCACAGTACCCTCAGTACCACAATACCACAGTACCCACAGTACCACAGTAGCAACAGTCCCCACAGAACTCTCAGTACCACAGTACCAACATACTCTCAGTACCACAGTACCCCCAGTACTTACAGTACCAACAATACTCTCAGAACCACAGTACCCACAGTATCACAGTCCCAACAATACCCTCAGTGCCACAGTATCTCAGTACCACAGTACCCGGAGTACCACAGTACCCACAGTACTGCAAACACGCACAGTACCCACAGTGTTACAGTACCTACAGTACCCCAAAGGTATCCACAGTACCCACAGTACTCGCAGTACCACAGTACAGCACAATCAATGTGTTTGTTCGCCTGCCCACGTTGAAGATAAGGAAGAACACGACACTGATGATCTGGGGCAGATAGGGAAGAAAAAACACGACACTGATGATCTGGGGCAGATAGGGAAGAAAGAACACGACACTGATGATCTGGGGCAGATAGGGAAGAACACGACACTGATGATCTGGGGCAGATAGGAAGAACATGACACTGATGATCTGGGGCAGATAGGGAAGAACATGACACTGATGATCTGGGGCAGATAGGGAAGAACACGACACTGATGATCTGGGGCAGATAGGGAAGAAAGAACATGACACTGAGGATCTGGGGCAGATAGGGAAGAACACGACACTGATGATCTGGGGCAGATAGGGAAGAACACGACACTGATGATCTGGGGCAGATAGGGAAGAAAGAACATGACACTGAGGATCTGGGGCAGATAGGGAAGAAAGAACACGACACTGATGATCTGGGGCAGATAGGGAAGAACATGACACTGATGATTTGGGGCAGATAGGGAAGACCATGACACTGATGATTTGGGGCAGATAGGGAAGAACATGACACTGATGATCTGGGGCAGATAGGGAAGAACACGACACTGATGATCTGGCGCAGATAGGGAAGAAAGAACACGACACTGATGATCTGGGGCAGATAGGGAAGAACATGACACTGATGATCTGGGGCAGATAGGGAACATGACATGATGATCTGGGGCAGATAGGGAACATGACACTGATGATGTGGGGCAGATAGGGAACATGACACTGATGATCTGGGGCAGATAGGGAAGAAGAAACATGACACTGATGATCTGGGGCAGATAGGGAAGAAAGAACATGACACTGATGATCTGGGGCAGATAGGGAAGAACGACACTGATGATTTGGGGCAGATAGGGAAGACCATGACACTGATGATCTGGGGCAGATAGGGAAGAACACGACACTGATTATTTGGGGCAGATAGGGAAAAAAGAACACGACACTGAGGATCTGGGGCAGATAGGGAAGAACACGACACTGATGATCTGGGGCAGATAGGGAAGAAAGAACATGACACTGATGATCTGGGGCAGATAGGGAAGAACACGACACTGATGATCTGGGGCAGATAGGGAAGAACACGACACTGATGATCTGGGGCAGATAGGGAAGAAAGAACATGACACTGATGATCTGGGGCAGATAGGGAACATGACACTGATGATCTGGGGCAGATAGGGAACATGACATGATGATCTGGGGCAGATAGGGAAGAAAGAACATGACACTGATGATCTGGGGCAGATAGGGAAGAAAGAACATGACACTGATGATCTGGGGCAGATAGGGAAGAACACGACACTGATGATTTGGGGCAGATAGGGAAGAACACGACACTGATGATCTGGGGCAGATAGGGAAGAACACGACACTGATGATTTGGGGCAGATAGGGAAGAAAAGAACACGACACTGAGGATCTGGGGCAGATAGGGAAGAACACGACACTGATGATCTGGGGCAGATAGGGAAGAAAGAACATGACACTGATGATCTGGGGCAGATAGGAAGAACACGACATGATGATCTGGGGCAGATAGGGAAGAACACGACACTGATGATCTGGGGCAGATAGGGAAGAACACGACACTGATGATTTGGGGCAGATAGGAAGAAAGAACATGACACTGAGGATCTGGGGCAGATAGGGAACATGACGCTGATGATCTGGGGCAGATAGGGAACATGACACTGATGATCTGGGGCAGATAGGGAAGAACATGACACTGATGATCTGGGGCAGATAGGGGACACGACACTGATGATCTGGGGCAGATAGGGGACATGGGCACTGATGATCTGGGGCAGATAGGGAACATGACGCTGATGATCTGGGGCAGATAGGGAAGAAAGAACACGACACTGATGATCTGTGGCGGATAGGTAAGATCATGACACTGAGGATCTGGGGCAGATAGAGAACACGACACTGAGGATCTGGGGCAGATAGGGAACATGACACTGAGGATCTGGGGCAGATAGGAAGAAATCGACACTCGCCCCCGCGTGAAACTCGAACCTGTTATGTTTTTTCCTTTACCGTCCAGGCCGTCGCTCCACTCATTCATCAATCCACTCACTTGCACAGGAACTTACTCGCGCTTACGATTAACCTCTTCTCTTCCCCGTCGGATGCCGCTTGAGGGAGGGGGGGGGGGGGGGGGGGGAGTGGAGGGGAAGGATGGGAATGCCTTCCGGGATAAAATACTTCCAGGCGTCTGGAAGTTCTGTGCTTGTAATGTCCTCTTTTCTGTCATTCTGGCTTGGCAACGTCTCCCCTCCCCCCTCCCCGATGGGTAACCCTCCTTTTCTGTTTGAGTCATCATTTACTGCGTTTATTGTTTCTACTGCATTTTTTATGCACCATTTCCAGCCTTTAACACAAAAAAAAAGTACCGCATGCATGAACAATCAAACTGCAGGATATGTAGAGAGTGTTCATCACACAGAGCATGCATGAACACTCAGATGCAGTATGTAATAGTGTTATCACACAGAGCATCCATTGAACAATCAGACTGCAGATATAATAGTGTTCATCACACAGAACCTCCATGAACTATCGGACTGCATTATATAATAGAGTGTTTATCACACAAAGCATGCATGAACAATCGACAGCCGGATATAATAGAGAGTATTCATCACACAGAGCATGCTGAACACTCAGCCTGCAGGATATAATAGTGTTCATCACACAGAACATCCATGAACTATCAGACTGCAGTATATAATAGAGTTTATCACACAGAACATCCATGAACTAACAGGACTGCAGGATATAATACTGTTCATCACACAGAGCATGCATGAACAATCAGACTGCAGGATATAATAGTGTTCATCACACAGAACATCCATGAACTATCAGACTGCAGTATATAATAGAGTGGTTCATCACACAGAACATCCATGAACTAACAGACTGCAGGATATAATACTGTTCATCACACAGAGCATGCATGAACAATCAGACTGCAGGATATAATAGTGTTCATCACACAGAACATCCATGAACTATCAGACTGCAGTATATAATGGAGTGTTCGTCACACAGAGCATGCAATGAACTAACAGACTGCAGGATATAATAGAGTGTTCATCGCACAGAACATCCATGAACTATCAGACTGCAGGATATAATAGAGTGTTCATCACACAGACCATCCATGAATATCAGACTGCAGGATATAATAGAGTGTTTCATCACACAGAACATCCATGAACTAACAGACTGCAGGATCAATATGAGTGTTCATCACACAGAACATCTATGAACTAACAGACTGCAGGATATAATAGAATGTTCATCACACAGAACATCCATGAACTATCAGACTGCAGGATATAATAGTGTTCATCACACAGAACATCCATGAACTATCAGACTGCAGGATATAATAGAGTGTTCATCACACAGAACATCCATGAACTATTAGACTGCAGGATATAATAGAGTGTTCATCACACAGAACATCCATGAACTAACAGACTGAAGGATTAAAAAGTGTCTTCATAACAGAACATCCATGAACTAACAGACTGCAGGATATAATAGAGTGTTCATCACACAGAACATCCATGAACTACAGACTGCAGGATGTAATAGGTGTTCATCACACAGAACATCCATGAACTAACAGACTGCAGGATGTAATAGTGTTTATCACACAGAACATCCATGAACTAACAGACTGCAGGATGCAATAGTGTTCATCACACAGAACATCCATGAACTAACAGACTGTAGAATGTAATAGTGTTCATCACACAGAACATCCATAAACTAACAGACTGTAGGATGTAATAGTGTTCATCACACAGAACATCCATGAACTAACAGACTGAAGTATACAATAGAGAGTGTTCATCACACAGAACATCCATGAACTAACAGACTGAAGTATACAATAGAGAGTGTTTTATCACACAGAACACCCATGCTGTGTACAACAGTAACCAACACACAGAACACCATTACAGTTTACTATAGTAACAACACACAGAACACCCACTACAGTTTACTAACAGTAACCAACACACAGAACACCCACTGCAGTTTAGTACAGATAACCAACACACAGAAACACCACTGCTGTGTAAACAGTAACCAACACACAGAACACCACTGCAGTTTAGTACAGAACCAACACACAGAACAATCACTGCTGTGTACAACAGTAACCACACACAGAACACCCACTGCGTTTAGTACAGTAACCACACACAGAACACCCACTGCTGTGTACAACAGTAACCAACACACAGAACACCCACTGCAGTTTAGTACAGTAACCCAACACACAGAACACCCACTGCTGTGTACAACAGTAACCAACACACAGAACACCCACTGCAGTTTAGTAAACAGTAACCAACACACGAACATCCACTGCTGTGTACAACAGTAACCAACACACAGAACACCCACTGCTGTGTACAACAGTAACCAACACACAGAACACCCACTGCAGTTTAGTACAGTAACCAACACACAGAACATCCACTGCTGTGTACAACAGTAACCAACACACAGAACACCCACTGCAGTTTAGTACAGTAACCAACACACAGAAACACCCACTGCTGTGTACAACAGTAACCAACACACAGAACACCCACTGCTGTGTACAACAGTAACCAATACAAGAACACCCACTGCAGTTAGTACAGTAACCAACACACTGAACACCACTGCTGTGTACAACAGTAACCAACACACAGAAACACCACTGCAGTTTAGTACAGTAACCAACACACAGAACACCCACTGCTGTGTACAACAGTAACCAACACACAGAACACCATACAGTTTAGTACAGTAACCAACACACAGAACACCACTGCTGTGTACAGCAGTAACCAACACACAGAACACCCACTGCTGTGTACAACAGTAACCAACACACAGAACACCCACTGCTGTGTACAACAGTAACCAACACACAGAACACCC
>CM031604.1:40128105-40135605 GCA_018398815.1 Conus ventricosus | reverse complement strand
ATTCATTTTCGGTGTACAACCTGCTGTCATGGTGAACACGCCAAGTGTGTGTGTGGTTTTTGTTTTGTTTTTTGTTTATTTGTTTGTTTTTTTGTTTGTTTGTTTGTTTTTGTGGTGGGGATGGGGATGGGGTGGGGTGTCTTTCAGTCCAAGACGAACAGTTGGGAAGGATGGAAGAGTTGATATGATTTCGTTCCCAACAAGACATGTTCGGCCTGTAAGCTGTGTCTCTATGGCTGTGGCGGGCCACCTTTGAGAGGAAGGGGGAGAAGAAAGTCGTGCAGATGTCAGCGCCCTCTGAAGGTCTCGGAAAGACCGGGCTTGTAAGCTGTGTCTCCATGGCTGTGGCGGGCCAGCTTTGAGAGGAAGGGGAGAGAAGATAGTCATACAGATGTCAGCGCCATCTGAAGGTCTCGGAAAGACCCAGGCAGCTACTGGTGTCAGTAGGGCTTGATGCCGTGTGGTGACCGTCGCTGCATGCTTCTCTCTCTCTCTCTCTCTCTCTCTCTCTCTCCTCTCTCTCTCTCTCTCTCTCTGTCGGTGTCGCTGTCTCTGTCTGTCTTTCTAAATATCTGTCTGTCTCTCTCTGTTTCTGTATGTCTGTCTATCTATCTGTCTGTCTCTCTTCCTAATTTGTTGGCAAAGAATTTGAATATATTCACAGCAGGTGATTTTTCAAAGTAACATTAAAAAACCCATAATGGTATGGTAATACAATGGGCAAGAGAGATGTTAGAAGAAAGAGAAAGAGAGCTAGAGCTAGTGGAGATTGAGACAGAGACAGAGAGGAAATTATTTGGTATTTTAAACACGGTAAATTTGATTTTTTAAGTCTGTTTAACTGCAGACACAGGACACTCGCAGGCTAAAATATTCATTCACAATCCTGTCAGATACAAATTGTTCAGTGATGTGTCATCATAGCCTTCGTTGAGACACCGTTGTGGACGTGAACAGTCACAGGAGAGGCCGTGGGTGAGAACGACACATGTGGAGCCATACATCATCAGAGCGGAGCACGGCCGTCACGAGGCACGCCATGCATGGTTCCTCATCGTCGGCTCAGACTTCCCTATCACCAGATAGCGTCTGTCTGCCCTTTCAGCCCGCTGGGCCCCACGTCGGGCCTATCTCTGCTCAGCTAGCTATCGGAGAGCCCCGGGGTGTGGGCGGACGTAATCGGTGTTTGACTGAGAGAGGTGATGCAGGGGGCGCCACTGTCAGGGAGATTATCGCACAACCTCGACAGGTAAAATAAGCTAATAACATGCGGGCATGCGCACTGAGATAAACAGCGAGGCAGAGGGACCTCGGGATGCACGTGCTGCGCATGTCATGCCGTGACCTGCGGGGTCATTGAACGGACTGGTTCCATGTCGAGAGGAGGGCTAGTTCACTGTGTTGCAGGCGGACACAGCTCGGATATCATCGTCTCCAATTAACAGCTTTCCTGATTAGCATTAAGGGAGGGAGCGTCTTTGAGGTTGTGTCAAATAACTGCAGAATGGCAGCTCTATGTCACCTTGATGGCAATTCATGTTGGCAGAGAGCGCTTACCCAGCGCTGGTATCATTTTATCTGCTCAGGTGTCATGGAGACCTCGTCCCTCAGGTAGACGTGAACGTTTGAAATATGTCCTCTGACACTCTAGTTTGTGGGCCAGGTTATCTGAAGCAAACATGGAAACTCCAAACACGGGCATACACAGCAGATGGAAATAATTTCCATTTGTATGTTAACATGTTTCATTGGTTTCTTTCATGTCTCTTCTATACGACTCCTGACCGACGTTCGTGCTGGCTTGGTCTTTGCAGTGCTGGCGGTTCTGTCTGCAATGCATCACAGTTTGCTGTTGATTCAGGCGAACAAGAGAACCGGTGCCCCGTGCCTCCAGGCGAAGTGAGAGTGACAGAAGGAGAGGGGGTGTGGCCAGGTACGGAAGGTGCGGGGTGAGAGCCTGCCGCTCACGTGCCGGAGATGCCGTGATAGCACGGATACAGCGGTGACTCAGGGCGTTCTGAGAGCATCTGGCATCGTGCTGAAGATGCTGACGTTGCTGCCATCATTCCATGACTGAAGAAAGCTCGAGAAGTGGAATTTTAGGTTTTGATTTTCTACTTGGCATGGCAGGTTCGATGACATGTTAGTACATGATAACACACGACTGTGTCAGCCGTTTCACTTGCAAGTTCACATGTTGAAAAGTAAACTACTTGTGCTGAGAGTAACATCATAATGTGATTCACATTAAATAAAGAACCAGACTATATTCCATCCACTGCAACCGAGAGAAACGCTTACGTGAATTATTCATGTTGAACCGGAGAAGTCCAAATAATAATAATACAGAGAGAGAGAGAAGAGAGAGAGAGAGAGAGAGAGAGAGAGAGGGGGAGAGAGAGAGAGAGAGAGAGGGAGAGAGAGAGAGAGAGGGAGGGATGGAGGAGGGAGAGAGAGAGGAGGAGGGGTAGGGTGGGGGATTAAGTACATAACATGGAGGTTAACAAAGAGGGAAATGTTTGGCGTATAGACACTCAGATTATGAATGCTTAGACACCAATCTTTGACCTTGGGGGAATGAAAGTAAGGTGGGATGGAGGGCGGAGACATGAAGATGAAGACAGAGCTTAACTATGTGTAGAAACCCTTCATTGACACGACCGAAATGTTGATGTGAATAAGACAATTTACAACTTTAACATGGAAAGCATCAGGTGGCTCTTATTACCTGTAGCAGCGAATTCAGCGAACGTTTTTTTTTTTTGTTTTTTTTCCCCAGTTTCATTATTCACTCAACACAGACCGCCTTGTCTGCTGTTCCCAGCATGCTTTTCAAGAAGGGTGGGAGAAAAAAGAAGCGAGTGAAATTGACGTGTGTCTCCCCCCCCCCCCCCCCCCCCATCCCCTGTCCACCTCCTCCACCTCCCCACACTTCTCCCTCCTCGCCTCTGTGGCATATCATTGAAAAGCTGGCTATAAAATACCAGGTTTTAATGCAGCATGCTGATTCGGCGACTTGTATCTTCTGTGGAAGATTTGCTATCAAAGATGTTCACATTGACTGCAGGCACGTGACGGAGAAAGACGGGCATTAAAAAAAAACACATTCAGTAACGTGTGCATGTGTCACAAGACAAAACAAAATCCTGTCTGGATGTAAAATGTTCAGATGAAGGAGTTCATGTAACGTAAAGATGATGTTGTGAAGTCGATCTAGTCCAGTCTTTCTTTCGTTTTCTTTTATCAGCCCTCAGAGGACACGTAACGTGACCCACAGAATCACCTGACGGCGAGCGGAGGTAGCCTGGTCAGTTTTATATTTATGAGGGGTTTCCGAGAAAAAAAAACAAAACAAAAAAAAACATTCCACTAGCTATAACCTACCCATCAGCTGATTACTCAGTATATAATTAATAACTTACACTTTGAATTTTAGGTTTGAACACTTCATGCCTGGGTACAATTACTGATTTTTGTTTTGTTGTCATGTATTCGTAAATGTGCAGTATTTCTGTCTGGTATAGATACAAGGCAAGGATATTTCGCGTAAACGGTAGCGAGTCAATATTGATATTTAGTGTGTGTGTGTGTGTGTGTGTGTGTGTGTGTGTGTGTGTGTGTTTCTCTCACGCATGTATACATGCATGCATGCTCGTACGTTTTGCCAGTTGTACCCACTCCTCTTCCATATTTCTGTCCAGTGCTGCTCCCTTTCAATATCCGTGCCCCCCACCCCACCCCCCGATGATTACGGACAGAGGTGCGGTCTGTTGTGCAGCAGTTGACTACTTCAACGGCTCGGCTCAGCACGTCTTCATGTCCTTTGCCCAGAACCCTTCAGCTGGTCATGCTGTCAGGCCTCTGATCTCTACGTTAGTGAAATCTGTCACAAGCTGCCGTTTTACCAGCTGCCAGGTAACACCCGAATGACCGTACTGACTGCAAGTATAGTCCACAAACGGTCACGTTCATAGTGCACAAAGGGTCACATTCATAGTCCACCAATGGTCACGTTCATCACTAGTCGCACCACGTGGCATAATGGCCTCTAACATGAGTACACCTTGTCTTTACAAGGACACACCAGGAATATGTTTCGTTCATGAAATAGCCCAAGAGAACGAAGTGTTAGGCGCTTTAGGGCTGCTCAAGGAAGAATGCCATGGCTGTTGCGGCATGAAATGATTTGGCTCTGGCATTACCCATTCTGCAGGACATCAGGGACGGAGAGGAGAGGGTTTAGGGGTGGAGGTGGTGGAGGAAATGTGAGGGAGGGAGTATTGCACAAGCTTCTAAAAACAGGTACTTGCATCGGCGCCGGGTTGCGATGCTATTCAAAGAAGACTTCAGTTACTATTTCATTTCAGACTGCCTAGTCAGGAGCTCCGAGTTGTTACATTTTTAACGACTGGTGTCATGTCTTTTGACAGCTTTTAGGTCACTTTCAGTCAGCGATGGTGCAGAAAAGTCCATAAGAAAAGTGTTCAAAGGTGATTTATCTGTGGCAGATAAATTGTAATATAATCGTATTGGGCCTGTAAGTTGTGGTATAATTAAATTTGGTTAACTAGATTTTGTTTGCAGATGACTTAAAGTGTTTGACCACAAATATATGTGGAGGAATCTTTTCTTATTTTAATTTGTAGTATTAAATAGGTGTAAGGATAGTAAATTGCGGCGTTGCACGATTCTTTGTTTGTTTGTTATTGTTGTTTTGATTCACGATTTTTCATTGCTATATCCGCTTAACAGTTAAAAGTACAATATTATGAGCACTTTATTAGATGACATGTCTGCTTAAGGTATAAAAGTAACATTCACCAACATGCCAGCTTGTGATTTCCAATACATTTCGAAGAACGGGTGTAATGTTGTCTTACAGTTAATAAAATGAGATTACAAAAGTAAAGTCCTTCACCTGCCTTCCCTCCTCTCCTTCTCCCCTCTCCCTCTCCCGCCCTCTCCCTCCCTCTTCCTCCCCCACCCTCCTTTAAAGTGGAAATAAACAGACCGTTGTTGTCCTTCACAGTCAGGGCCGGGGCGTACGTCAGAAGGGAAATGATGGCGCTACCGTGTACTCCATGGTATGACTGGTGTTTCTGAAATTCTCGGTTGGCTTTACCAGTATGTCCTGAAATACTCTGTTCGCTTTACCATCATGTTCCCAGTCAGGAAATGTCAAGAAACCTATTTCTGGGAAACAACCCGACTGAAGATAAAAATGTGACAGGGGTCACTCAAGGGCCGACACATTAAACTGACTTACAGACAAAAACAAAAAGGCCTGAACTCTCCCCACGTCTTGAAATAGCCCATATTGTCAGAGAATGGCGAACCTGATTCCAAAAAGAGTGATGGAGTGATTGTGGGGACGATCCAAAATAACTCGCCCGAAGTTTCATCCATGTCACCCTCCCTATATACCCCAGCCCTGTCCTTCAGTAATAGGAGTTTATTGAAAATAAGGAGATGAAGATTGAAAATACTGATGGAATCCTCCCCCCCCCCTCAAGACTCCCCCTCGCCCCCCCCCCCCCACTCCCCACCCCGCCTCAAAAATTCCACCCTTCCACCGCTCATCCTCCTGTTAGGTAAGAGGGCCTGTCTCCGGAAAACACAAAATGTTGTGCTAAAAAAACCATTAATTGAGGTATGCTGGGGAGCCTCAAAATAAACTCCCTTCCAAGCTCCAGCCACCCCGTCCCGATTCCCCCCGCTACCCTGCGGTAACGGGAATTTCTGTCATCCGAAGAAAATGGCAGCTTAATGAATGTAGTCTAGGGCTTTACCAAAGTGTTTTCAAACAAAAACGCATTGGGGGGGGGGGGGGGGGGGGGGGGGGGGGGGGGGGGGGGGGGGGGGGGGGGGGGGGGGGGGGGGGAATCAAGATAATCTGATGAGAAAAAAGGGTTTGAGTCGACTGGACGTTAGCGTGGAGTAAGTAGCCTGGCTATCTTAAAAACGGCTTGAAGAGCGGGTGTTCTGGGGCTGACTGTGGTGGAATCCACAAGGTGCTTGAAGTCCTGTCTGGGATATCCCCAGCTGTGTTCATCACCCTGTAAAGGAGATCATGTTTTGTGCCGTGTCCGTTGATAGGTTGGTGTGTCTATGACGTCAACACTACAGTCCGTTGAAAGGTTGGTGTGTCTATGACGTCAACACCGTGTCCGTTGCTAGGGTGGTGTGTCTGTCCGCAGAATGACGACAACACCGCCAAACCGATTTTAACGACAATTTTTTTTATGTCCCATCTTCTGTGCCACCTCAGTGGCATTGCACCCATCCCGCTCATTCTGAGCCCTCCGTCCACAGCCACAGCCCTGGCACCAGCAATCCACAGGGAGCAGTCAGTGTCAGGTCGTCAAGAGGCAGCGCACCGGATGGGACACTGCACTGCTGCCGAGTGACTTCGGTGGTGTTCAGTAGTGCCTATTCTGACATGATCCAACATACGCAGGACACCACATACTAAGCCCCCCTCTGACGACAGTAATTGCTTAGTCGTAAAGCCGGCGTGAGTGAGCTCTCCCTCCGGAGGTCGTCGCCACGTCCGTTTAACGACAGCCCCCATGGACTCGCCGATACCGGTGACCCGGGCGGAATCAAACCAAGGCCACAGACGTGGAGAGGATATCGAAACTGAGGTCACCATAAGAGCAGGGCATGAAGGGCCACAGATTTTGAGACTTTTTTTTAATGCTGATCGATGAGAATGATGATGATGAAGATGATGCTACAGATGTCCATTCGGTCTGAGACTGCATGACAGGGCTGTACTCTATGCATACTTTCATAATATATCCTGGCGCCAACCAGGCCCGAGAAAAACAGACACCGACAGTGTTGGTCAGGAAACTTGAGCAACAATTTCAGAGACGCATCCTTTAAGTGAATGAAACTCGACTGTATGTGGCCCAGTCCTCCCAACTGAGCCCGTAGCAAACTCAATTTTGGGTAGGAGCCGGTCGGGGCAGAAAAAATCCCACATGACTGATGGGAATCGAACTTGCGACCTCCAAGCCGGGTGTCCGCAACGCTAACTACTTCGCCACGGCGGTTGATGATTTTAACGCCATTTTGCCCCTCAAAAACATTGAATGGGGATCAGGGACGAATCCATCAATTATGGCTGCGGATCCTTGGTGTAGGTCAGGATGAAAAGGCGGATCCAGGACTGGTCATGAAGATGAGGAAGACGCTTACGACACAGAAGCCACAGGCCCAACTGTCAGGAAACCCGGAGAAAAGGTGCGGACCTGGATTACAGGGCGCACCCAGGTCTCTTTGATAAGACAAGGACACACTTTCCGTTGAACATGAATGTTATGATGTTACAGTTATGAACGGACAGCTTTCCACGAGGTAATGGTTATGTTAAGCTGGCAAAGAAGTCATGACAACTGCGCACGCTGTCTGGAGTGGAGTACAGTTGTCCATTGTGCCGTTTTCCCTTATGGCTTTTTTTTTAATCATGTTAAAAGGAATTTATAAAGTGTAATT
>CM031604.1:40120605-40123105 GCA_018398815.1 Conus ventricosus | reverse complement strand
GACCTTATCACCATATCTTGGGTGTCTTGTAGTTCACCGGATGTCTTCCGCCGTGTGGAATTGGGCCATAACCTGACTGTTCTGTAGAACATAAACCCATCACCCTCGTCATTCTCATGCATCTTTTCGTTTTCTTTCTTCACATCACCGCTATTCCCTTTTTTCCCCCTGCCTTTGTTGGCTACAACTGTCTTTTCTCTAGGACGTCTTGACAATGTTTTCTTTACTCAGTGGTTATATAGGTGGCTCTGTTAGCATACAATGGTTTCTTCACTCAGTGGTCATACAGGTGGCTCTGTTAGCATACAATGTTTTCTTCACTCAGTGGTCATACAGGTGGCTCTGTCAGTATACAATGTTTTCTTCACTCAGTGGTCATACAGGTGGCTCTGTTAGCATACAATGGTTTCTTCACTCAGTGGTCATACAGGTGGCTCTGTTAGCATACAATGGTTTCTTCACTCAGTGGTCATACAGGTGGCTTTGTTAGCATACAATGGTTTCTTCACTCAGTGGTCATACAGGTGGCTCTGTTAGCATACAATGTTTTCTTCACTCAGTGGTCATACAGGTGGCTCTGTTAGTATACAATGTTTTCTTCACTCAGTGGTCATACAGGTGGCTCTGTTAGCATACAATGGTTTCTTCACTCAGTGGTCATACAGGTGGCTTTGTTAGCATACGATGTTTTCTTCACTCAGTGGTCATACAGGTGGCTCTGTTAGTATACAATGTTTTCTTCACTCAGTAGTCATACAGGTGGCTCTGTTAGCATACGATGTTTTCTTCACTCAGTGGTCATACAGGTGGCTCTGTTAGCATACGATGTTTTCTTTACTCAGTGGTCATACAGGTGGCTCTGTTAGCATACAATGGTTTCTTTACTCAGTAGTCATACAGGTGGCTCTGTTAGCATACACTCAATTTTCGCTCTCTGGATTTTCTGTGCTTGTGGCTTTCCTCTTTTCTGTTGCTCTCATTGGCTCTACCTCTACCTCTACCCCCCCCCCCCTCTCTTTTTTTTAACTTTCTTTTTCAGCATTTTTTTTTACTCTTTCTTTTATAATTCTTTCTTTACTGACGACATCTGTTTTTTCTTCTGCTTTTTGTGTCTCGTTCACTTAGCTTTGGTCTGAAACGAAACGCTTCATTTTGTTTCATTGAATATCGTTACAGTGTTTAGGACTTGACCTCCTCGTTGATAGGTAGTGACAGCGAGCCACTGGAGGGGCACGAGCTGTTCGTTCGTCGGCGCTGGTTCCTCATGCAGTATACTAAGCTTTAAAGTAAATAGGACATTATATTTGCATCTTCCGTGGTGTGTGTGTGTGTGTGTGTGTGTGTGTGTGTGTGTGTGTGTGTGTGTGTGTGTGTGTCTGTGTGTGTTTACCTGCTGGAAAAAGAAACGTGTGTCACAGTCAACATGACTTCGTCAGGGCCACCTAGCTGAAGGCTGTCAGAGTTCAGATTAAACAGTTGTGAGCGGTGTGTCTGTTTTGGATGGCTTGGTTGTCAGTGCTCACATCAATCTGTATGATTTGCTTGTTTCTTTTTAACGTGCGTTTGAATGTACTGTCGAATTTTCTTAAGAGAGTAATCACCCTTCTCCTTGGCAATCTTATCCTTTGAATGTTGGGACTGTTTAACTTGCGACATTGCGCGATTCTGACACTCAGTTTAACCCATGCCGTTGTATCATTATAATGTTGGGGGTGTTTGACGGACTATTTTCTGCGATTCCCACACTTGTCTGCTTTGATTTTGGTCTCATATCACTAGGCGCTCTTCGGTTATTGTTGTCACTCAGTTTATAACTGGATGAACCTTCTGACTGGGTGAGATCAGCCCCGACAGTGCTGGCGGAAGTATACGGTCTGCATACTACCGTCTTTGAGGGTTCATTTGAGCAGGTATGCTCGGGCAGTTGTGGATGTATTACACTGGGCGTTTTGAAGTTTTGTCTGACTAGAGACATCCGGCAGTCCTTGTGGCACACTCCTAGCATACAACTTTTGGAGTTTCGCTGGACTGGACAAACTCTTGCCGTCTTTGACAAAATATATTGACTTGCTACCTTTGGAATTAAAACAAATCTTCAGAGAGAAGAAGCTGGCGAGGAAGAACAGTCTCCTTTGCAATGCCTCACAGGCTGTCCCGCTCCGTACAAAGTTAGGGTCAGTTCCTCAGTCTCTCGCATCTCCTGTCCTCACTGAGTCGCGTAACCGGCATTACCCACGCCACAACGAACCGAATGACCACTTAACTGGCGAGGTTCTTTCCCTCGCAAACAACACAAGTGGAGGAGGAGGGAGGGGGAGAATGGGGCAGTAGGAGGCAGGAGAGGGTAGTGGTGATGGTTAAAGAGGAAGAGGCTATTGGGAGTTGGGGAGCAGGGAGGGGGGAGGAGAGGCAGCCGAGTTCACGCCGGTGAAACGTGGGGGGGGGGGGGGGGGGGGGGGGGGGGGGGGGGGGGGGGGGGTCAACGTCACGGGTCAAGAAC
>CM031604.1:40093105-40105605 GCA_018398815.1 Conus ventricosus | reverse complement strand
GGTCGTCATTCTGGCGGTGTATTGCTAATGGTGAAGAAAATATATGAAATGTTTGTCACTCAGGTCAGTGTAAATTGTGATAACGTGATAGCCCTGAATGTTAGCAAATCATTGTTTAATACAACTAAGGATGTTCTACTGATTGCATGTTATGTAGTACCAGAGGGAGGGGCCGATATATAAAAACTATTGCAATTAAAGATGGAATCTTGATCCTTGAAGATAATATGTTAGACATTACAGAAAATGGGGATGTAAATATTATGTTATGTGGTGATTTGAATGCACGGACTGGACGTCAACAACCCAAACTGGAGCCTATGTCAAATTTTACACCTGGAGATGATGATAGCGATGATGATGAAGACTGTGATGTTGATGGGGAGGGTGATTATAATATTGATGTCTATGATGGTGATGATTCATATGATGAAGATGGTTGTACTGAAGATGACCATAAAAGGGACAATGAAAATGATGTGTTAAAGCGCCGCTCTAAAGACTTGTATGTAAATAAGTTTGGTAAATCTTTGTTAGATTTGTTTTTTTATGTTTGATCTAGATATTGTGAATGGTACATGCAATGATGATTCGAAAGGAGAGTTTACATTTTGTGTCACCTAATGGTAGTAGTTTAATTGATTATTTCATTGTCACTAAAGATTTACTAAGAAATTGCAGAATGAAGGTTGGCGATTGTTTATTTTCCTGGCATTTACCTGTAGAACTAAAATGGAAAAACAGGTAGTATGAACGTAAGAAAAGAGCATCCAGTATGTCATACAGAAGAGCGCTTTATTTTGGGCTGAAGAACATGCAGGGGACATATAAGGAGGAACTAGATTCAGACGAGTTCAAACAGTGCTGCGATGAAGCTACAGAGCATCTTAATTGTAAATATCAACACTGGTTTAGAATATTTTGTGAAAGCTTTGTATAGTGCAGCTGCATGTATGGTAGGACCAAGGGTAAAAACAAAGAAGAAGTGAGCGATTGGTTTGATTTTGAGTGCGAGGGAAAAAGAAAAAACTTGTGAACAGGTGCTTGAAGCGATATCAAAGAACCAAATCTGTAACACTGAAAAAAGAGCACAAAGCAACTTACGTTAGGGAAAGGAAAGACTATAATTTATGAAGAAAGATAAAGAAAAGAATTTGATGAAAAACAAATTAATAGATTGAAAGCATCTGTTAACGACCCTAAATTATTCTGGTCTACCATTCGATCGATCAGTAGAAAACCAGTAATTTATAATGAAATCAGCTCGCAACAATGGTATGAACATTTCTACAGTGTATTTAATGGATTTGATAACGATTGTGAAGATTTGAGCGTAGATATCGATAGTGACGAGCAAATTACTGGCGAACCATTGTTTAATGACCAGATAACAAGAAATGAAGTCTTAAACAGTATAAAACACATCAAATGTGGAAAAAGTGCTGGGCCCGACAAAGTAGTTGGAGAAAAGTTCAAATGTGCTAACTCTGTTGTAGTTGATTTCTTGGTTGATCTTTTTAACTCAGTGTTTGATAAGGGAATCTTCCCAGAATCTTGGTCTAAATCAATAATAGTTCCTCTGCACAAGAAAGGTGATAGTAATAATCCTGACAACTATCGAGGTGTTGCACTGACGAGTATTATTAGTAAAATGTATACACATATACTCAACAAAAGATTAAAAGCGTGGGCAGAGAGAGAAGAGAAAATAATGGAAGAGCAGGCTGGATTCCGATCCAATATAGTACAAAAGATCATATATTTACTCTGTATGCTTTAGTACAAAAATACTTATTAACAAAATCCAAATTGTATGTTGCATTTGTTGATTTTCAGAAAGCTTTCGATTCAGTCAACAGAAATGTTCTATGGTGTATTTTGAGGAAGAATGGCGTAAATGGGAAGTTGTATGCAGCTGTTCGGGGAATGTTAGAGTCTGTTCTTGCATGTGTTCGAGGAAAGGAGCTTATACTGATTATTTCAGCTGCCCGAGGGGTGTGAAACAAGGGTGTCTGCTTAGCCCACTTTTGTTCACATTCTTCATAAACGAATTAGCGATAGAGATAGCAGGGGAAGGGGAACATGGAATTCAAATGTTACCTGGTGCTGCTGACTTATTTTTAATGCTTTTCGCTGATGATGTTATCCTCCTAGCAGATACCCCTATTGGTTTGCAAAATCAGTTAGACACACTGAAAAGAGAATCAGATAGGTTAAAATTAACGGTGAACCTAAACAAAACTAATGTAATGGTTTTCAGAAATGGTGGTTACTTATCAAAATACGAAAGATGGTTTTATGGTGGAGCAGAAGTTAGAGTGACAAGTAGCTATAAATACCTTGGGTTGTTATTCACGACAAAATTAAGCTTGAGTAAGGGCTGGCTTGAGATGTGCAGAAAGGGAAAGAGAGGTGTCATGGATATTCTGAGGACTATGAAAAAATTGAACTCAAACGATGTGAATCTATTTTGGAAATTATTCGATTCACAGATACAGCTATTTTGATATATGCATCTGAAGTCTGGGGAATGTTGGATAATAGCCAAATGGAAAAAGTTCATACTTATGCGATAAAACGTATTATCCACGTTCCTTTGCACGCCTCTAATAAAATGGTTTATGGTGAAAGCGGACGATACCCTCTATTTATTATAACTTATGTTAGATGTGTTAAATATTGGCTGAAATTAGTAAACCTACCAAAAAACCAGACTCTGTGCTCAGGCGTATGAAATGCTCATGCTGCAACATGAAAATGGAAAATTTAACTGGGTCTCCTGTATTAAGAAAATATTGAAGAGAATGGTTTTGGCATAGTTGGTTGTCACAAGGAGTCGGTTAATAAGGCACAATTTATTTCTGAATTCAAGGACCGTTTAATTTGTACTTAAAACAAAACTGGCATGCTGGCATGGATGGAAATGATAAATACGACTGGTTCCTCTCATTTAAAAGTAATCTCGAAGCAGAGAAATATCTTAAAATCATTAACGCAGAAAATGGCATAGGTTTGTTTAGCAAAATTTCGAACCAGAACGCTCGGCCTTAATGCAAACCAAAGCTGGTTCGAGAAATCGAATTTAAAAGATCATGTCAAATGTGTTTGAGAAAGAGACAGTGTTGAGAATGAAATACATTTTGTGTTTGATTGTCCCGCATACGACAATATCCGCAGAGGTTGTAACATCTTCGGTGAATCAGTTGCTGAAAAGAAGAGATTTGATAGCGATTTTATCAAGTGGAAAACGAGAACACTATAATAGCCTTTGCGAAGTATATTGCAGAAGCTAGTACTTTTCGTAAAAAGAATTATAACGAATGAAAAATATATTTCCCTTACTGTAACCTGATAGTCTATATGTCAATGGTATATTGGGGTGTGCGTGCGCGCACGAGCGCGCGTGCTTGTGTGTGTGTGTGTGTGTGTGTGTGTGTGTGTGTGTGTGTGTGTGTGTGTGTGTGTGAGGAGGGGGGGGGGGAGTTCGTGTGGATGGATTGGTGCTTCATTCGTTGATCCTTTTTTGTAAGTTTTTATGTACGGTGAGTTTATAAAGTCACAAGAAGGTCTTTTGCATTTGTTTCCTTTTAGTCGCTGTTGATAAATGTGACTCATGATACCCCTTGCCAACAGGGCCTTTGCTAATGGCAATAAAATTGTGTCAGTGTCAGTGTCAGTGTCTCTCTGCCATGGCCCCGCTCTCTGCCTTCCACTTGAGAGAGTTAATAACAGGATACTAGGCTACTAGAGAGGTGACAGAATTATCACACTGTCACAGTACAATATCAAACATTATGTCACATGCACCAGAAAACTGTTCATGCTGTCTAGCATGAAGACGTTTGTATTTCTGTAACTTGTCTGGCTGTAGACTGGGCTTTGTTCTCAGCCCCGCGCTGGGGGTGGGTGTGGGGGTGGGGGGGCTATAAACTTACGAAAAAAAAGTACCCCAAACAGGTGCTTCTTCCCCCATTTCCCCCTTTAAAAACCTTAAAATTAAAAAAAAAAACTTATCCCTTCTTATAGTTCCTCGCGGGGGAAAAAAAAAATTTGAAATTTACCCCAAATTTCTTTTTTTTTCCCCCGGGGCCAAAAAAAAAAACGGGGTAATAACAGAGGTTTATATTTTTTTTTTTTTCCAAAATTAACCCCCCAAAAAAACCCCTCAAATTTGTTGGCGGAAAGGGTTTTAAAAAATTCTGTGGCCCAAAAGGGCCGCCAAAAGCGGGCATTTTGGGGGTGCGGGGAACCGGGGGAAAAAATTGCTTTTCGTGCCCTCTTTTTCCGCCCGGGCGGCCAGTTGGCAACTCGGGGAATGTTAAATTTCCCCCCTTCCCCTTTTTTCCCCCTGGGGGTGGGGGGGTGGGGGGGGGGATTGGGACTCACGGTGGGTTTGGGGCGGGGGCCCTTTGGGCCCCCGGGGGGTTTTAGGGGGGGGGGGGGGGGGGGGGGGGGGGGGGGGGGTGGGAGGGAAAGGGGGGGGGGGGGGGGGGGGGGGGGGGGGGGGGGGGGGTGGAGGGAGATCCTGTCCAAATGTTTAGTTGAATGTTTTTGGGTCACGGGCCTGATTTATGTACACGGGGAAAATATAAGGTTTAAAAGGGGCTACTTATGCCGGGCTAATTGGATGGTGAGGGGGAGGGGGGGGAGGGAAAAAGAGAGAGGAGTGAGAGGAGTGATGTGTGAGTATATGTTTGGAGAGAGAAGAGAGGAGAGAGAGAGAGGGAAAAGGAGGAGAGAGAATGTGACGGACAAAATAGTTCCCCATGTAGACTTTTGTCTGCGTCGTCCCCTCTCTCTCCCTCTTCTCTCTTTTCCCCTTCCCCCTCCCTCTCCCTCTCTCTCTCTCTCTCTCCCCCTCTTCTCAAGATTTCAACGATTCCACTTAAAAACTTCTCCTTTGCTAGACAACAGTTTATTCACCGGTTTCGCACAGGAAACCAGCCTGGCTGACATTTCCCGGCTTTCAAAATTTACCCTGACAGACGCGTTTTGGGAAGTGGGCCTTCTCACCGCGAACTAATTGATACCACATGGCATCGGGACTCTCTGCCTCCAATTGGGAAACTATTTTGGACTGGGGAATGACCCCAAAACACTGAAAACGGGCTTTAAGCCAATGTTCCAGGGCAATGTAGGAAATGTGGGTGGGGACGAAGGGAAGTTTCCCAAGGTTTTGAGATTACTTTTTTGCATGGGAAATTGGGAAAAAGGCAGACTTGTAGAAAGACTTGTGCCAAGATGCCTTTGATGTATTGAAAGCGAATTTTTAGATGAGAACGATGCAAAAAAATGAGAAAAAAAGACGGCTCCTATAATTTTTGGAAAATATGATGGAGTAGACCGCTTTGGGTTGATCACTGCTGTATGAAGATGACCGAGATGAAGATGCGTTTGGGCGAATTTCCACTCCCCCAGGATGGGGGCCGATTTGATGTAGAATAAAAAAGGAAAAAAGGGAGAGTAAAAGTGGCGTGTTAAAAGGATGTCTCCCTATCCCCTCTCCACCAGGCACCAAAACCTAAACCCCTTGCCCCACCCCCACCTCCCCCCCCAAAAGATGGCGTCCCCGACAGGATGGACACCAAACCCCCGGGGCCCGGGGGGAAAACACCCCGACCCGCCACAAGAAGTGATGCCCCCAGACCTGGAGGGTTTGGCACTTTTGATGTAGAATAAAAAAGGGAAAAAGGAGAGTAGAAAGCTGGGTGTTGAGAAGGATTCCCCCCTACCCCCTCTCCCCCGCCCCACCCCACCTCCCCTTTGAAACCCAACCCCCCCTCCCCCCCCAAAGAGGGGCGTCCCCGACAGGATGGCGCCAACCCGGGGCGGGGGGGAAAAAACCCGACAGACCGACAAAAGTACTGCGCCCAACCGGTGAAGTACAGCATGTGAAAAAAGACGTCGATCCCCTTATCAAAAGGGAAAAAGATAATTATTCCATGTAAAAGTTCAGAGTGATTTTAGGGATGAAAATTTTTATAAAACGGGAAGTGTGCGGAAGGGTTTTAGAAAACCCTTCGATTGTTTTTTTATTGATATTGAAATCAAAAGTCAGTCAGAGTCTGAGAGGGAAAACAAGGCATAAGGGTCGAGGACTTAGCAAGGAGTGAAATCAAACACAGCAGAGGGAGGGAAAAACCCCAAAGACGCACCATTACCACTCGGGAGATCCCCGACGGGGGAACGGTGGTGATTTTCAGGAACAATCGAGAAGCCTGAAAAGCGAGATGTCCCCAAAAAAGGAAAAGATCCATTTTCCCCTTCCCTTTTCGCCGCGGTTCGGAGGAAGTGGTGATGTCCCCTGAAACCCCCGGCTGTCCACGAACAGCGGGGGATGCAAAAAAAGGGGGGCGAAAAGAGAAAGCAAAAAGTGATAGGGTAAACTGATCGATCTGAGGCCAGGAGACAGCGTTGTCCCCAAACAGCCTAAGGAGTCGGTGAAAAGATCCAAGATTTTGGGGGGGAAAGGGACTCACAGTCACGAGGGACAGGCCCCAAGTGGTGGCCATCCCATCCCCCCCAGAGATGCCTGGAGGGTCCCAAAAGAAAAAGAAGGAAATACGACGATCTTTCCCCCCCAACACCCGGGGGGCCAGGGTACGGCCCTTCAGCCCGATCGTGAAACAAAGGGGAAATTTGAAGAGTAAATACCTTGAGGGGCACATATTGGGGGCCACAAAACCACGGGCCCCAAACCGTTTCGCCGGTCCGCCCATCCAACCCTCGGGACACAACTCCAGGCGCCCATGGCTCCCCGTTTTAAAACCAACCCCTGTAGCACTCCCCCCCCGATTGGTGAGAAAAAAGGTTAGACACGGAAACTAGGACGAGGCGCAAGAAACATGCCAATGTTATGCCATTTTTTGGGGGGTTGCATTTTGCTGGGAACTTTTTTTTTTTGTGGTGTCCATATTTTTTTTTTGTGTGTGCCCCAAATTGCTATACATGTATTTTTGGTGGTGCCCCAGATTCTTTTTTTTTGTTTTCCGGGTTTTTAAAATTGGGTTTTGGCTGGTGTCCATGGTCATGCTGGATCGATTTTTTGTTTATGTTTTGATGTGAACCTGGTTATACAGGGGACCATTAGAAACATTCGTTGTTATTGCCTCATTTTGGAATTTCCGACAGGGAAAGGTGTGGTAGTGTTTTCAAAGACAACATGATTTTTGGGGGCCAAAAACCCACCCGTTGTAGTGGCATAATGCTAAGAAAAATCGGATGGTATATGCATAACCTTTGACCATGCAGGGCAGGGTGGGTGCCCCATTCAATGATAAGGAGGTAACTGAAACGTCATTTTTCCCCCGGGGGCTTAAACCCAAAAAAGTAGCTTCCCTTTTCCCTTTTTATGAGTGGTGGAGTGGAATCGACCGGGCTGAAGGGGAGTTTCGAAAAAAAAGGGGCCCCGTTCCCGGCCCAGATTTTGTTGTTTTTTTTGGCGATCAGTTTTTCCAAACTTAACATTTTGGAAAGACCCGAGGTCAGGAATTTTTTTTTTTTAGTCCTTTTGCAGTGATCATGTGTCACCCTTTAAGCTTTCACTTTGATGTTTTTTTGGGGTTTTTTATAAATCTTTTTTTTTTCATTGTTATTTACGCCGTGGGGGTTACCTTTTTTTTTTTCGGGTATACCCTTTTGTGGTTACACATTTTTCCCCTGTTTTTTTGTCAATTTTTCAGTTTATTAGGGTGTGGACAATTTCGTTTTTATTTATGGGGAACCCTGAATCTTAGCGGGGAGATTTGTACAGGGAAAAAAGTTGCCAGAAAACTTTTTGTCTGTCGTTTCCCCCTTTTTCTCTCTCTCCTTTTCCCCCTCTCCTCCCTCCTTCCCCTTTTCCCCCTCCCTCTCTTCCCCTCCTCTAAATCAACGAATTCCCCATAGTAACTTCATCCTTGCTGAGACACAGTTCTATTCAGCCGGGCCCCCAGGAAACACAGCCCGGCGACACTTCGGCCCTTTTAAAATTGCCTGACAGACCCTTTGGGGGGCCTTCTCACCGCGAGCAATTTAACCACATGGTCAGTCGGGCTCTCTCCTCCAGATTAGGGAACTATTTTTGATGAGGAATGACCCCCTAACACTGTAAACAGGGTTTCGCCAAGTTCCGGCAATGTAGGGAAAAAGTGGGGTGGGGACAGAGAGGGAAGTACCCCAAGGTTGAGATAACTTTCTTTTTCATGGGAAATTTTAAGAAAGGGGCGTGTAAAAACTTTTGCAGAAATAGCCCTTTTAGTATTGAAAGCGAAGTTGTAGAGTACTGGAACAGAGTCAGAAAAATGAGAAAAAGACGGGTCCTTAAATTTTGTGAAAATATGATGGAGTAACGGGATTGGGTTTTTAAAATGCTGTTATAAGATGACCCATGGTGAAATGCGCTTGGGGGAAGTCCCTGCCCCAGAGGTTTGGGACGATTTTTGTAGAATAAAAAAGGAAAAAGGAGAGAAGCTGGCGGTTGGAAGGTTCCTCCCACCCCTCTCCACCGCAGGCACCCTACCCCCAACCTTTCAACCCAACCCCCCCCCCCCCCCCCACAGAAGAAAACGAACGAAAGAAAGAACGGAACGAACGAACGAACGATTTAATGAGTTAAGCTTACAAAGCCCAGTTTTCGATCAGCCAAACCCCACCGTAACCCCTACATGAGAGAGAGAGAGAGAGAGAGAGAAGAGAGAGAGAGAGAGAGAGAGAGAGAGAGAGATTGATTGATTAAAGTAAGGGTCAGTAACATGCATACAACATCATTTTGTTTATATATTGCCCTCAACAACAACAAAAAACCCAATAAAGTAAAGAATTGCGAAATGTGACGGATACAGCGAAACCTGAATGACCTGACAAGCGGCAGAGCAGTTCAGGGGAACCCAGTTCACCCCTAACTCCCTCCCGGATCGTTTTGTCAGGGCCACATGTACGGGGTGTGTGACACAGAACACTACCTCCCATATCCCCGGGTTGGACAAAAACACTTTGACAGCAGCAGGTCGTTATGACAGGGAGTGGGGAGGAGGGGGGAGGGAGGGTACAGAGAGAGAGAGGGAGAGAGAGAGAGAGAAGAGAGAGAGAGATTGGAGGATATCCTGTAATTATGGCCTACTCAACAAAGCTCCTCTTTCAACGTGGTGGAGAGAGACAGAGACAGACAGAGACAGAGGAGGGGGGGGGGGGGGAGAGAACGAGAGAGAGAGAGAGAGCCAGAGAAAGAGAGACAGAGACAGAGACAAACACACAGATAGACAGACAGACAAATAGGGATGTGGGCGGGTGAGTTGGTGAGGTGAAGGCTGGGTGTCGTTCCTGTCACTATGGTCTAATCAGCCAAGCTATTGTTTCAAGGCGATAAACAAATTTCACTGCCCACGAGAAAGGCCTTTCACATCCTCCTCACAATCCCCGTATCAGACAGGCCTTACACATCCTCCTCACAATCCCCGTATTAGACAGGCCTTTCACATCCTCCTCACAATCCCCGTATGAGAGAGGCCTTTCACCTCCTCCTCAAAATCCCCGTATCAGACAGGCCTTTCACATCCTCCTCACAATCCCCGTATCAGACAGGCCTTTCACCTCCTCCTCAAAATCCCCGTATCAGAGAGGCCTTTCACCTCCTCCTCACAATCCCCGTATCAGACAGGCCTTTCACCTCCTCCTCAAAATCCCCGTATCAGACAGGCCTTTCACCTCCTTCTCACAATCCCCGTGTCAGACAGGCCTTACACATCCTCCTCAAAATCCATTTTCAGAGAGGCCTTTCACATCCTCCTCACAATCCCCTATCAGAGAGGCCTTACATATTCTCCTCACAATCCCCTATCAGAGAGGCCTTTCACATCCTCCTCAGAATCCCCGTATTAGACAGGCCTTTCACATCCTCCTCACAATCCCCGTATCAGAGAGGCCTTCCACCTCTTCCTCACAATCCCCGTATCGGAGAGGCCTTACACATCCTCCTCACAATCCCCGTATCAGAGAGGCCTTACACATCCTCCTCACAATCCCCGTATCAGAGAGGCCTTTCACCTCGTCCTCACAATCCCCGTATTAGACAGGCCTTTCACCTCCTCCTCACAATCCCCGTATCAGACAGGCCTTTCACCTCCTTCTCACAATCCCCGTATCAGACAGGCCTTACACATCCTCCTCAAAATCCCTTATCAGAGAGGCCTTTCACATCCTCCTCACAATCCCCGTATCAGAGAGGCCTTACACATCCTCCTCACAATCCCCGTATCAGAGAGGCCTTACACATCCTCCTCACAATCCCCGTATGAGAGAGGCCTTTCACATCCTCCTCACAATCCCCGTATCAGAGAGGCCTTACACATCCTCCTCACAATCCCCGTATGAGAGAGGACTTTCATATCCTCCTCACAATTCCCGTATCAGAGAGGCCTTACATATCCTCCTCACAATCCCCGTATCATAGAGGCCTTTCACATCCTCCTCACAATCCCCGTATCAGAGAGGCCTTTCACATCCTCCTCACAATCCCCGTATCAGAGAGGCCTTACACATCCTCCTCACAATCCCCGTATCAGAGAGGCCCTTCCCCTCACCTCACAATCCCCGTATCAGACAGGCCTTTCACCTCCTCTTCTCACAAAACCCGTATCAGACAGGCCTTACACATCCTCCTCCAAAATCCCTTATCAGAGAGGCCTTACACATCCTCCTCACAATCCCCGTATCAGAGAGGCCTTAACATCCTCCTCACAATCCCGTATCAGAGAGGCCTTTCACATCCTCCTCACAAACCCCATGTGAGAGAGGCCTTACACATCCTCCTCACAATCCCCGTATCAGAGAGGCCTTTCACATCCTCCTCACAATCCCCATATAGAGAGGCCTTACACATCCCTCTCACAATCCCGTATGAGAGAGGCCTTACACATCCTCCTCACAATCCCCGTATCAGATAGGCCTTTCACATCCTCCTCACAATCCCTATATGAGAGAGGCCTTACACATCCTCCTCACAATCCCGTATCAGAGAGGCCTTACACATCTTCCTCACAATCCCCGTATGAGAGAGGCCTTTCACATCCTCCTCACAATCCCGTATGAGACAGGCCTTTCAATCCTCCTCACAATCCCGTATCAGATAGGCCTTTCACCTCCTCACAATCCCCGTATCAGAGAGGCCTTTCACATCCTCCTCACAATCCCCGTATCAGATAGGCCTTTCACCTCCTCACAATCCCCGTATCAGACAGGGCCTTTCACATCCTCCTCACAATCCCCGTATCAGAGAGGCCTTTCACCTCCTCACAATCCCCGTATCGAACAGGCCTTTCACTCCTCCTCACAATCCCCGTATCAGAGAGGCCTTTCACATCCTCCTCACAATCCCCGTATCAGAGAGGCCTTTCACCTCCCTCACAATCCCCGTATCAGAGAGGCCTTTCACATCCTCCTCACAATCCCCGTATCAGAGAGGCCTTTCACCTCCTCCTCACAATCCCCGTATTCGAGAGGACTTTCACATCTTCCTCACAATCCCCGTATCAGAGAGGCTTTCACCTCCTCCTCACAATCCCCGTATCAGAGAGGCCTTTCACTCTCCTCACAATCCCCTATCAGAGAGGCCTTTCACCTCGTCCTCACAATCCCCGTATCTTGCAGCCACAAGTCTCCACCACCGTCTGTGTTTGCTCTTTGGTTCATATTAATTCATTTTGATTCTGTCAACTTGCCGGTCGCATGGAGATCGTGTACTATTAAGCGATCGTTAGAGCCGCCGTTTTGTTTTATGCATGTCACCACGGGTGTAATTTGTCAACACTGGAGACGATCAAAATGACCGCCAGCATCAGTTAGTGGCTGTGGTATCAAGTGATCGCCGTGTTGGTCGTGTGAAGAGGATGTTGCGGAGGGCGACTCAGTGGCAGTAGAAGAAGCGTTAAAACCTCGTGGCGGGGGGGAAGCGATCGGGGGGGGGGGGGGGGGGGGGGGGGGAGAAGAAAAATCCCCCGTGCGCGCATTTTGTCAGTCATGGCCTGTTTAAGCGGAATCCTCATACCTCTCTTCCTGCCCCCTCCCTCCCCTCCCCCCATTTCCCCCTCCCCACTTTCTGTCAGTTTCTGTGGTATCTGGTTGCCTCTCCTCTCTCTTCTCCGCAACACTCACCACGCCCAGCAAAACGAGAGGAAGGGGGAAAAAGCCCAAGAGCCCTCATTTGTATCTATAGCCGGCGAGGTAAATAAGATAGCGTGCAGCAGGTAAAGAGGTAAACAGATCAGGGAGGGGTCCGGGTGGGGGGTGGGGGAGATGCTCTCTTATCTCCCTTGGAGGCTCCTGGGAGACTGCCTCTTTACTTGGCGAGAGGCCCCCTACACTGTTTGCCTGGGCTGTCCCGCTTCACCTCCCCCTCCTTCTCCTCCTCCTCCTCACCGCCAGCAACACCACAGTAGAAGACACAACACCACACACACACACACACACACACACACACACACACACACACACACACACACACACACACGCCACGCAAAGACTCA
>CM031604.1:40078105-40080605 GCA_018398815.1 Conus ventricosus | reverse complement strand
CTCCCTCCCTCTCCCCCTCCATCTCTGTCAGTCATTACCTCTGTCAAACAAGTGCGTTCGTGCGCGCGGACGCACACTCACGTGGGTTGTATGCACGCGCACAGACAGACAAACAGACGGACAGAAAAACGCGCACATTCACACACACACATACGCACGCACACGCGCATACCTACACACACACACATTACACACACACACACACACACACACACACACACACACACACACACACACACACACACACACATACATACATACATACATAATACATACATACATACATACACAAACAAACAAAGAAACAAACACAAAAACACACATAAACACACACACACACACACACACACACACACACCACACACACACACACACACACACACACACACACACACGAGAGAGAGAGAGAGAGAGAGAGAGAGAGAGAGAGAGAGAGAGAGAGAGAGGAGAGAGAGAGAGAGAGAGAGAGAGAGGAGATGGAGAGGGGGGAGGAGGAGTGTACAGGCATGCCGTGTGCAGATAATCAGTGGTGTACCTGTCTTGTTGAGGGTGGACCTAGGGTCCCCCTCCCCCCCCCCCCCTCTTCCCCACCGTCTACAGGTGATGTGGGGGGAGGGGGGGGGGGGGCCTGAAGCAGGACTTGTGGTCTCCTCCCCCCCGATTGCAGGGAGCCGACCATTTCTCCTGTGTTAAGAGCATTCCTGGTGACGGTAGGATGAAGTGAGACGTCAAATTCTCTGGCAGCACTACACTGTTATTTAGCGCTCGTTTGGTGGAGGGCTTAGGCCTCTTAATGACGGCAAAGGCGGGGGGTGGAGTTTGAGAAGAGAGAGAGTGAGAGAGAGGGGAGGGAGGAAGAGAGAGAGAAAAGGAGGAGGAGAGAGAGAGAGATAGGGAGGGGGAGGAAGTGAGAGGGAGAGAAAGGAGTGAGGAAGGAGAGGCATGATGATGCTTGGGATCGAGAGGAGGGAGGGAGAGAGAAGAGAAAGAGAGAGAGAGAGGGGGGGGGGGGAGAGAGAGTAAAAAGAGAGAAGTAGAGATAGGGAAAGGTAGAGAGAGAGAGAGAGAGAGTGATAGAGGTAGAGAGAGATGGGGTATAGAGAGAGGTAAAGGTGGAGATAGATGGGGTATAGAGAGAGGTAAAGGTGGAGATAGAGAGAGGAAAAGAGAGAGAGAGATGTACAAAGAGAGAGTGAGAGGTACAGAGAGAGGAGGAGAGAGGAGGGAGAGAGAGAGAGAGGGGGAGAGAGAGAGAGAGAGAGAGGTGAGAGAGGAGAGAGAGAGAGGGTAGAGAAAGAGGTAGAGAGAGAGAGGTAGAGACTGATGTAGAGAGAGAGAGAGGAAAAGAGAGAGAGACAGACAGACACACACACACAGAGACAGACAGAGAGAGCGGCGGTGGCTAGCTGTCGATCGCAATGGACGTGGTGACACCCCCTTCCCGGGCCACTCTCCCGAGACACGGCAGGCTGGCATTGATGAGTGGTTGCTATGCACGAGCTGCCGGCCGTGGCGGTGCTGGAAATGATTTGAACTTTATTGCCGCCTCAGTGCCCTCAAGGCGAGCGACATTGGGAGGCAGCAGGGCGCAGGGGGCCGGCCGACGGGCGGCTGAAGCAGGTATCGCGCTTAGGCCTTAGAAGTGAGGCCCGTGAGGAAGTGATCCCTGGCCGGGCAAAAGCCAGAGCCTCTTTTGTTTCGCTTTGCTTTGGCTTTTATTACTCCGTTTCTTCTATTCTGTGCGTGTGTGTGTGTGTGTGTGTGTGTGTGTGTGTGTGTGTGGTGTGTTGTGGTGTGTGTGTGTGTGTGTGTGTGTGTTGTGGGGTGTGTGTGTGTGTGTGTGTGTGTGGTGTGTGTTGTGGTGTGTGTGTGTGTGTGTGTGTGTGTGTGTGTTGTGGTGTGTGTGTGTGTGTGTTGTGGTGTGTGTGTGTGTGTGTGTGTGTGTGTGTGTGTGTGTGTGTGTGTGTGTGTGTGTGTGTGCGTACGTGCGCGCGCGCGCGTATGTGTGTGTGTGTGTGTGTGTGTGATTCGGTGCAGTTCTCTCTCTCTCTCTCTCTGTCTCTGTCTGTCTGTCTGTCTCTCTCTCTTTCTCTCTCTCTCTCTCTCTCTCTCTCTCTCTCTCTCTCTCTCTCTCTCTTACGGGCTGGGATCTCGTGCAGTCGGTCTTTCTATGGGGCGGTTTTGATCCCCGTCCGTTCTATGCGTGAGGCGGTGAGTTGATTGGTGTTGCTTTTGTTTGATTTTGAGGTTTGCCAGTGCGACAGTGAGTTGAGTGGTGTTGGTTTTGTTTGTTTTTGAGGTTTGCCAGTGCGGCAGTGAGTTGAGTGGTGTCGCTTTTGTTTGTTTTTGAGGTTTGCCAGTGCGGCAGTGAGTTGAGTGGTGTTGCTTATGTTTGTTTTTGAGGTTTGCCAGTGCGGCAGTGAGTTGACTGGTGTCGCTTTTGTTTCTTTTTTAGGTTTGCCAGTGCGGCTTACTGCCCACCTGCTTGATGTGGGCTGGA
>CM031604.1:40068105-40070605 GCA_018398815.1 Conus ventricosus | reverse complement strand
AATAAGTAACATTTACTTTACCATATCTGACAAATATGAATCATTCAATATATTTTTTCTTTATCGAAAGTAGAGTTAAAACCATGAATACATCAATTACGCGCACGTGATTCGATCTCATTCGTTCAGTCAGATCAGTCTTGGGGAATAGAGTCGCGAAGTGTAAATCTAATTTAACTTCCACAGAAATTGCACATCTCTGAAACGATTTCAGGTTAGTTTCCTGGGAACATGAAAAGAATGTGTGCGTCTGGCGGAAATGCCGGTACAGTTCTGTTGACTCAGAAGAGCTCAGGCACAGGAGTGTTTTTCTTTTGATTATTTATTTATCCATTCATTTGTTTATTTACTTATTTAATTGATTTATTTATCTATTTATTGACTGATCTGCTCTTTCTTTCTTTCTTTTTTTCATTCATTCATTTATTTGTTTATTTATCTATCTTCTTTATTGATCTCATTTTTGTTCTCTTTCCACATTGTTTTACACACTGCACTATTATAGTGAGTAGTAGTAGTAGTATCATTATTATTATTGCTGTTAGTATTGCTAATATTTTATCATTATTGCTGTCGTTATCATTACAATCATCACCATTATTATTATTAATATCAATATTACTGTTGTTGTTATTATTATTATCATTATCATTAATAGTATTATTGTTATCATCATCATCATTAATAATAATTAGTATTATTGTTATTATTATTATTATTATCATGCGGGCACGAGAAGTTGGTCAGATATCCGTCCCCAGACCGCTAGGCGCTGTCACCGCCGTGTCAGGTTAGCACCGTCCCACGCGGGAAAGGCCAGATATATGAACTTGTAGACAGAGTCCCTGGACATGGCCACAGACACAAGGCTGACCCCGAGGGCATGTCAAGGTCAACAGTGTGAGGATGACAGATCATCTGTTTCAGTCTATTGCACAGGAACTGAAGGGCGCAACTATCGTCTTTTTTTAATTCAGATTTTTTTTTTTTTTGGTCTGATCCTTTTGTTTCAATGGACCAGTATACTAATAGATCATCATTGTTCATTTTGGAGTCAGTGTCGTGTCGATGTGCACGCACGTACACACACGCGCGCGGCGCACACACACACACGCGCGCGCGCACGCACACACACACACTGACTGACTGAAACCAATTTATTGTCAGATTAACTCACGGTTGTTCTGAACTTAACGGGCGAATTGCACACTTTTGTTGTTGTTGTTGTTGTTGTTAAAAGATGATGGAGAACTTTGACGCAGTCAGTGTGACTGATCTGTAAAAGCACCCAAAGCACGTACTACACCGTTCCAACCACAGTACACTGTTCTTTGGCATGACTGCGCTCTTGGCTGGACTTTTTTTTCATCAAATATTCATCCGCCATTCTCGACCACACACACACACACACACACACACACACACACACACACACACAAGCGCGAAGATGAGGGGAAGGGGGGGGGAGAAAAGACAAAGGAATACTAGTGATAGTGATGAGATGACGATAACGAGGGGAATGAGGGTCGTGGGATGCACGTGACAGCGATGATGAGATAACCCACGGACTGAAACCGATCAGGAAATGAGGGCAGTCACCAATTACATTACTTCCTTAGTGATTCTGGAACTGCACATGACTGCTTTGTACCTCACGTGACCAGTGACATATTATGGGATGGCTGCAGGGCGGTCAGGGTTTAACCAACTTTGGGACCAAAGTCGTGTTTTTCTCACTTTTCGGTTTTGTTTTTCTGTTTAGAAATCTTTTGTTAACGTTTTGGTGAGAATGTATTGATGAGGCATTTCTTACTCCCCCCCCCCCCCCTCCAATATTTGTGCATTCTATAAAATCAGTGCAGGTCTGGTTGATAGGTCGGTCGATGTAGAGCCTACACGGAATCTTGACAGCGGAAGAAAGTGTTTATGAAAGCATGGCTTTGCTTCCTGTTTCTTTCCTGTTATGACAGAGCCAGCGATGGAGTCAGCTTGAAGACTCCAGCATCGCCTGTCCTGACATTTGTACCATTGGCAGCCTGACCTTTTGATAGGTGCCAGAAATTACCTCCCTTTGTCGGTTCGGGACACCTAGAGAGCGCTTGCACGTGCTGGGAAGGGAGGTAAACAGAGTCAAGGTGGCGCTTCAGTCTTCGACTCCGACTCCTAGCCTTTTCACAGTCGTTCTGGTCGAGAATGGCGGATGAATATTTGATGAAAAAAAAAGTCCAGCCAAGAGCGCAGTCATGCCAAAGAACAGTGTACTGTGGTTGGAACGGTTGTAGTACGTGCTTTGGGTGCTTTTACAGATCAGTCACACTGACTGCGTCAAAGTTCTCCATCATCTTTTAACAACAACAACAACAACAAAAGTGTGCAATTCGCCCGTTAAGTTCTGTCGTAAAAGACTGCAACTCATTTTCATCGTCTGTCTGAACATTGTCGAGGATGAAACGTTTGCTGGGGGTGAGGCTTTAGTGTTATTTATACATTTTCTCTAGTT
>CM031604.1:40048105-40050605 GCA_018398815.1 Conus ventricosus | reverse complement strand
CAAATGTTGCTCCCAGTCCGGTTGAGCATTTTTTAAAAATCTCTGCTGGTATTTTACTAACATTCTCTCTCTCTTCTCTCTCTCTCTCTCTCTCTTCTCTCTATATATATATATATATATATATATAGCTTATATAATATACCAGTTTAAAATAGGTTTTTAACATGGAAAAATTTTAAATCCTATTTTAAACTGGTATGTCGCTCCCTACATGGTTGAGCACTTTTAACGTTCTGAGTGGCTTTTTAACCCTGATTTTATATATATATATATATATATATTTTATATATATATATATTTATATATATGTGTGTGTGTGTGTGTGTGTGTGTGAGTATAGCTGACAAGCCTAAAATGATTTCAAAGCGCTTAACCCTTAGGGAGCATATGTTTGATTTTAACATATATATATATATATATGTATATATATATATATATATATATATAATATATATATTATATATATATATATATATATATATATATATATATGTGTATGTATCTCTCTGTCTATGTGTGTATGTCTCTCTCGCTCTCTCGCCAGTAGTGTGTGCTGGGGGTCAGCCTGTGTGGCCAGGGACTTAGAGGGATGGCGGTGGGTGGGGGATGGGGGTGTGGGGTGTAGGGTGGTGGTGGTCAAGTCAGGCCAGCAGTCAGACTGAATCAGCAGTGACAGCAGTAGTGGTGGCAAGCCTGGAGCAGGTTCTGGATAAACTGACGCTTGTTTGTGTGCCCGAGCACGCTTCCCATCTTATGCAGCGCACTAAGCTTGCGATTCTGACTTTGTGTGGCTAATCGGTGATGGTTTCTTTCCTTTTCTCCTTCTTCTGTTATTTATGTTCTTCTTTTTTTTTTGTCTTTTGAAAATGAATAGCAGCCTGGGGCTTTTTCTTTTAGTGGTTATCATGCTGGTCACGCTTCTCTTGCTGGAAGCCAGTGCTGATGATGGTCTTGTTTGACCTTGGCTGTAGTGCTGTGCCGGCGGTTGACACAAACTGGACCCTTTGGCCTGGCTGGAGCTATCGGCAGGCGATGCAGTTGTGTGTGGACATTGATTTAAGAGCGGGGTCAGCTCCAGGGAAAACGTGTTCATTTCTCCTGGAAAATGAGAGCACATCCTGCCAGGAAGACTCGGCGTGGCAGCCTGCAAGACGAACGACTTGAACACGTCCAGATGTAATCCTCTGTCATCATCCGGCCTTTGCCAGTTTGCTCTGTGGCATTGTTTATCATTCTGACTCCATGGTCAAATGGTGTGTCTGTCTTGCAGTGAAGATGTTTGCTTCTTTCATTTGTCGTGTCGTGAATGAACCGGCAACAAGGTCACAGAGGTGTGCCTGTATTTTGAAGTGTCTGCTTACATGCACGTGTTATAGTGGCGCGCGGTATCGCTCACCAGGAGACGTTCTTAAAATGGATTTAACAATGGAGGGGGGGGGGGGGGGGGGGGAGGGGGGGGAGGGAAAGCGTCTTTATTGAGAAGTAATTCTAGCATAAAGACATAGAGGAATGGTCACACAGGTGAGGTGACGGTGGGGGTGGGGGAATTCTTCACAGGCAGCGTCCATCGTCTTGCCAGTCCAAAATGGACTTTCCGGCCATTGTCTGCCCGCTGTTGCACAGTTCCAGAGATTATTGTGTTGAATCTCAGATTTTTTTTTACGCCAGGCTTCTGTTCATTTTTGTCTGTTTTTGTCATGTGTGAGTAGAGAAGAAGCAAGCATGATGTCTGCTACTTTGATTCTATTGTGATTGTGTTCGTTGTCATACATGGTGTGGATGGAGAAGAAGCAAGCATGATGTCTGCTACTTTGGTCCCATTGTGATTCTGTTCGTTGCCATGTGTGTGTAGAGAAGAAGCGAGCATGGCATCTTCTACTTTGGTCCCATTGTGATTCTGTTCGTTGCCATGTGTGTGTGGAGAAGAAGCGAGCATGGTATCTTCTACTTTGGTCCCATTGTGATTCTGTTCGTTGCCATGTGTGTGTAGAGAAGAAGCGAGCATGGTATCTCCTACTTTGGTCCCATTGGGATTCTGTTCGTTGCCATGTGTGTGTGTAGAGAAGCTAGCGTAATGTCTGCTACTTTGGTCCCATTGTGATTGTGTTCGTTGTCATGTGTGTGTAGAGAAGAAGCAAGCGTAATGTCTGCTAATTTGGTCCCATTGTGATTCTGTTTGTTGCCATGTGTGTGTAGAGAAGAAGCAAGCGTAATGTCTGCTACTTTGGTCCCATTGTGATTGTGTTCGTTGTCATGTGTGTGTAGAGAAGAAGCAAGCGTAATGTCTGCTAATTTGGTCCCATTGTGATTCTGTTCGTTGCCATGTGTGTGTAGAGAAGAAGCAAGCGTAATGTCTGCTAATTTGGTCCCATTGTGATTCTGTTCGTTGTCATGTGTGTGTGTAGAGAAGAAGCAAGCGTAATGTCTGCTAATTTGGTCCCATTGTGATTCTGTTCGTTGCCATGTGTGTGTAGAGAAGAAGCAAGCGTAATGTCTGCTA
>CM031604.1:40025605-40038105 GCA_018398815.1 Conus ventricosus | reverse complement strand
TGGGGAGAAACTGTGAACGGCAGGGGAGAGAACAACAGGGAGCACTCTGACTGTGGGGGAGAAACTTGGAACGGCAGGGGAGAGAACAACAGGGAGCACTCTGACTGTGGGGAGAAACTTGGAACGGCAGGGGAGAGAACAACAGGGAGCACAGTGCCTGTGGGGAGAAACTGTGAACGGCAGGGGAAGAACAACAGGGAGCACAGTGACTGTGGGGAGAAAACTGTGAACGGCAGGGGAGAGAACAACAGGGGAGCACAGTGACTGTGGGGAGAAACTCTGAACGGCAGGGGAGAGAACAACAGGGAGCACAGTGACTGTGGGGAGAAACTCTGAACGGCAGGGGAGAGAACAACAGGGGCACAGTGACTGTGGGGAGAAACTGTGAACGGCAGGGGAGAGAACAACAGGGAGCACACTGACTGTGGGGGAGAAACTTGTAACGGCAGGGGAAAGAACAACAGGGAGCACAGTGACTGTGGGGAGAAACTGTGAACGGCAGAACATAAGATAGAAGAAGTAGAAAAACAATACAACTCCGAATACATAAGCCATTAGCAAGTCGTCTGGAGAGAGGAATGTTGAAGCTGGCTGGTAAGGAGAAACTGGTGAACGGCAGGGAGGAGAACAACAGGGAGCACAGTGACTGTGGGGAGAAACTGTGAACGGCAGGGAAGAGAACAACAGGGGAGCACAGTGACTGTGGGGAGAAACTCTGAACGGCAGGGGAGAGAACAACAGGGAGCACAGTGACTGTGGGGAGAAACTGTGAACGGCAGGGTAGAGAACAACAGGGAGCACAGTGACTGTGCGGAGAAACTCTGAACGGCACGGGAGAGAACAACAGGGAGCACACTGACTGTGGGGAGAAACTTGTAACGGCAGGGGAGAGAACAACAGGGAACACAGTGACTTTGGGGAGAAACTGTGAACGGCAGGGGAGAGAACAACAGGGAGCACTCTGACTGTGGGGAGAAACTGTGAACGGCAGGGGAGAGAACAACAGGGAGCACAGTGACTGTGGGAGAGAACGGTGAACGGCAGGGGAGAGAACAACAGGGAGCACAGTGACTGTGGGGAGAAACTGTGAACGGCAGGGGAGAGAAACAACAGGGAGCACAGTGACTGTGGGGAGAAACTGTGAACGGCAGGGGAGAGAACAACAGGGAGCACAGTGACTGTGGGGAGAAACTGTGAACGGCAGGGGAGAGAACAACAGGGAGCACAGTGACTGTGGGGAGGAAACTGTGAACGGCAGGGGAGAGAACAACAGGGAGCACAGAGACTGTGGGGAGAAAACTGTGAACGGCAGGGGAGAGAACAACAGGGAGCACTCTGACTGTGGGGAGAAACTTGGAACGGCAGGGGAGAGAACAACAAAGAGCACTGTGACTGTGGGGAGAAACTGTGAACGGCAGGGGAGAGAACAACAGGGAGCACAGTGACTGTGGGGAGAAAACTGTGACGGCAGGGGAGGAGAACAACAGGGAGCACAGTGACTGTGGGGAGAAACTGTGAACGGCAGGGGAGAGAACAACATGGAGCACAGTGACTGTGGGGAGAAACTTGTAACGGCAGGGGAGAGAACAACAGGGAGCACAGTGACTGTGGGAGAAGAAACTGTGACGGCAGGGGAGAGAACAACAGGGAGCACAGTGACTGTGGGGGAGAAACTGTGAACGGGCAGGGGAGAGAACAACATGGAGCACAGTGACTGTGGGGAGAAACTTGTAACGGCAGGGGAGAGAACAACAGGGAGCACAGTGACTGTGGGGAGAAACTGTGAACGGCAGGGGAGAGAACAACAGGGAGCACAGTGCCTGTGGGGAGAAACCTCTGAACGGCAGGGAGAGAACAACAGGGAGCACAGTGCCTGTGGGGAGAAACTCTGAACGGCAGGGGAGAGAACAACAGGGAGCACAGTGACTGTGGGGAGAAACTGTGAACGGCAGGGGAGAGAGAACAACAGGGAGCACAGTGACTGTGGGGAGAAACTGTGAACGGCAGGGGAGAGAACAACAGGGAGCACAGTGACTGTGGGGAGAAACTGTGTACGGCCAGGGGAGAGAACAACAGGGAGCACAGTGACTGTGGGGAGAAACTGTGAACGGCAGGGGAGAGAACAACAGGGAGCACAGTGACTGTGGGGAGAAAACTGTGTTACGGCAGGGGAGAGAACAACAGGGAGCACAGTGGACTGTGGGGAGAAACTGTGAACGGCAGGGGAGAGAACAACAGGGAGCACAGTGACTGTGGGGAGAAACTGTGAACGGCAGGGGAGAGAACAACAGGGAGCACAGTGACTGTGGGGAGAAAACTCTGAACGGCAGGGGAGAGAACAACAGGGAGCACAGTGACTGTGGGAGAAACTCTGAACGGCAGGGGAGAGAACAGGGAGCACAGTGACTGTGGGGAGAAACTGTGTACGGCAGGGGAGAGAACAACAGGGAGCACAGTGACTGTGGGGAGAGAAACTGTGAACGGCAGGGGAGAGAACAACAGGGAGCACAATGACTGTGGGGAGGAAACTCAGAACGGCAGGGGAGAGAACAACAGGGAGCACAGTGACTGTGGGGAGAAACTGTGAACGGCAGGGGAGAGAACAACAGGGAGCACAGTGACTGTGGGGAGAAACTGTGAACGGCAGGGGAGAGAACAACAGGGAGCACAGTGACTGTGGGGAGAAACTTGTAACGGTAGGGGAGAGAACAACAGGGAGCACAGTGACTGTGGGGAGAAACTGTGAACGGCAGGGGAGAGAACAACAGGGAGCACAGTGACTGTGGGGAGAAAACTGTGAACGGCGTGGGAGAGAACAACAGGGAGCACATGTGACTGTGGGGAGAAACTGTGAACGGCAGGGGAGAGAACAACAGGGAGCACAGTGACTGTGGGGAGAAACTGTGAACGGCAGGGGAGAGAACAACAGGGAGCACACTGAGTGTCGGGGCGGGGGGGGGGGGGGGGGGGGGGGGGCGGGGGGGCGGGGGGATTAAAGACTGATTATGGAGGGAAGAATGGAACTGTGCTATTCCGACGACCATTGTTAACGTACGTGTTTGTGTGTGTGTGTGTGTGTGTGTGTGTGTGTGTGGAGAAATCTAGAGATTCGAACCCTAACGAGTCCGGCGCTCAACGAACTGAGCTACTCCGCCGCCCTCATAAAGGATTGGAACCAGGACTAAGGTGGAGGGTTGGAATGTGCACTGGGGCGAGGTGGGGGAAAGGGAGAGGGGCGTGCCGGGAGGGGGGGGGGGGGTGAGGGACGGCGGAGAAAAGGGAGGAGGTGGGAGGGACGCGGGTGGAGGTGAGGGGGGAGAAGAGGGTGGGGGACGGAGGAAAGTGGGAACGGGGAATGGGAGAGAGGATGGGGACGGGTTGGGAAGGGAGGGGCAAGACAGGAGGGGAAGGGCGAATGTAGGATGGAGACGAGAGGCGAGGGAGTGGTAGGTAGAAGGGAGGGTGGGGAACAAGGGGAAGGGGCGTGGGGGTGGGGAGGACTAGTAATAATATCAAGGAGAGATACGATAGGCAACGAAAAAAAAGACTGGAGTTGCTTTCGGCTTCCCGTCCTCTCACCCCCACCCCCACCCCCCACCCCGTCCCCGCCCCTTCCCTTTGAAATCCACAAAGAAGAAAGATTTTCAGTGAAGGATACATGTCAGACAGAATTTGTTGTGGTTTGTCTTGCTTTCTTTTTGTGCACACAGAAGTGGTAAGTAACGGCGTCTGTGACATAACGATTTCAGCTCTCACTCTCCGGAACCTTCCACCATTCCAGCAAGGACACAGAAAAGTGCGCATGATTCGTGCAGCACAACGTGAAGTGCACTTCCACAGAGAACAACTCAACTCATCCTCAAGTAGATTTGTGGATTCGTCGCCGCCCTTTGTTCGCTTTTTATCGACACAAATTCGTTTCTTGTATTGTTTTAGTTTGTAGGCCTTTTCAACGACAAAAAGAACTCTTAATTCGTGGATGAAACGTGCTTTTTTGTCGACGAGACTGCATAATATGGAGACAGGCAGTCGTACGCCTGTTCGGTGTGATTTTATTGTCCTTTGATTTGGCGCTTGGTGTGGTCGTTGACAGTTCAGTCTCAGGGAGATTCTGTTCCCACAGAGCCCGCCCGACACGACCAAACAGCGGGAGTGGAGTGGTCTCCTCTCTCGCTGCCTTGTCAATCTCCACGCGCACACCACACGCACACACACAGACACACACACACACACACACGCGCACATGCACACACACACGCACACCACAGGGTACTACAGACCTCGTGCCGCCGTCCCCCCCCCTTCTCTCACTCAGCAATCGCTGGCGCCCGGAGCGGGGATCGCGCGGTACGGGGCGCTCGTGCTCTCCGTCTGTGGCCTGTGTTTACTAGCAGTGCCGAGCGTGCTCTCAGCCACGGCGGATAGCGCTGTACATACACCTCCTCCTGTCGGCCTTTTCCATTGATCCCCAGACTGTAGGGAAACCACAGACACACAGCTCTAGACAAGTTGGTCACCAGGGCTCCGCAACTCTGGGCTTGTAGGCGCACAACTTACCTGAGAAACCTACGTGGTCTGTGGGTGTGGGATGGATGCGGACGATCGCGTGTGAGGCGCTGTGTGGAGAGGAGGAAGTTGTCCGGAGTGGGGCACGTGGGACGCATCGGGCCAGATCCTTGAAGCTGATGAGCACAGTGTGGTGAAGTGAACGGTCCAGTGGTGGGCGTGTTGGACAAGTGGAGTAGAAGGAAGTAGCCAACACGAACAGTTCGTGGAGACAGTCCTGTCGGAGTGAAGCTGAAGAAGCAGACAGTGTGCCCAGGAAGAAGACAAAGTAGCGAGAGGAGTGGTGTGGTGCTCGAGTGAGTTGCTCAGGACTGGTCGTGTTCCGCTGACACACTTCGCTGCTCACCGGATGGAGATGGAGATGGTGACAAGTGCCTGTCTGGCGAGGTTCGGGACCTCAGACCCTGTGGGGTTTTAAAAAGATGACAGTGAACCCACCATCCTCAGTGTGCCCGCTGCCTCGCTGTGTGGACAAGTCCAAGACGTCGCCCACCTGACGTTTCAACGTCTGTGTCAGCGGTGTGGTGAGGGTGAAGTCAACAGAGTGGTGTCTGTGTGGATACCAAAGGAGTGTGTCTCTCTTTGCTTCATGAGGTTAGTAGAACTTTTCTTTCCAGGTCTCTTTCCCTCAGTCTGCCACGTGATGTGTCAAGTGATTGTTTACAATCAAACTGTTACGGTCTTTGAACTAGACCACATCAGTTTGTGAAAAACCGTTAAGCCGTCTAGCTGATCATTCCGTCTCTTGATCAGTTGATCACTCCCATCTCTTGATCAGTTGATCATTCCGTCTCTTGATCGGTTGACCATTCCCGTCTCTTGATCAGTTGATCACTCCCGTCTCTTGATCAGTTGATCATTCCCGTCTCTTGATCAGTTGATCATTCCCGTCTCTTGATCAGTTGATCACTCCCGTCTCTTGATCGGTTGGATCATTCCGTCTCTTGATCGGTTGATCATTCCCGTCTCTGATCGGTTGACATTCCCGTCTTTTGATCAGTTGATCACTCCCGTCTCTTGATCAGTTGATCATTCCGTCTCTTGATCAGTTGATCATTCCGTCTCTTGATCGGTTGATCATTCCCGTCTCTTGATCGGTTGATCATTCCCGTCTCTTGATCGGTTGATCACTCCGTCTCCTGATCAGTTGATCATTCACGTCTCTTGATCAGTTGATCATTCTCATTCCTGAATTAAATGCATTCCGATTCTTTCTGGGAAACTTCAAGCGCTGTTCTGCAACATTCTGGTCAGCAGTGTCACGTTGTAGCCCCTGAAGTGAGTGGTGTTCCTTCTGTTCAAGTCTGGCACTGCACAGGCATCGGCCTGCAGGCGGAGGGTGCGCTAGGTGTGATGTTGAACAAGTGCAGGCTCCTGCAGCCAGCACTTGTGGAGCCACTGCCAGACTGCACCCTGCCTCTTTACACTGTAACCACTTTCCGCCTAAGTGTGTCAGTGTGTGTTGTGTTGTGTGTGTGTTTGTGTGTGTGTGGTGTGTGTGTGTGTGTGTGTGGTGTGTGTACTATGTGTGTGTGTGTAGTATATGTGTGTGTAATGCAATGCGTGTGTGTGTGTGTGTGTGTGTGTGTGTGTGTGTGTTTTGTGTGTGGGGTGTGTGGGGTGTGTGTGTTCCCTGTGACTTCTTACAGCAATTCGTCTTGGAGGGTAAAAAGATGCTCTTGTATTTTAGAACTATTTTATCACTGGTCGCCTTCCAAAGAGGGGGGTTGTTTGGGGGAGGGCGAGAGTGGGCGTTGGTTTGTTTGTGTGTATAAGTGTGGTGCGTGGCGTGGCTGCGTGTGTATGGGGGGGTGTTGGTCGAGGTACTGTGCGTGCGTGCGGGGGCGGTTGTGTGTGTGGTGTGTGTGGGTGTGTGTGTGTGTGTGTGTGGTGTGTGTGTGTGTGTGTGTGAGAGAGAACGAACAAAACGAACGAAATTTTATTTTAAACTGGGTAATGAGATAAGCAAATTGCGCATGCTTTTTACACAGCCTGGGAGAGAGGAGAGAGAGAGAGAGAGAGAGAGAGGAGAGAGAGAGAGAGAGAGAGTGCGTGTGGTGTGTTGTGTGTGTGTGTGTGTGTGTGTGTTTAGGGCGTTGTTGTGTGCTGTATGTTGATAAGAAATCCCCCGCTGATCGTCTACTCGGTCTCTCGGTTGTCGGTTTTGTTTTCTATTCTCTTTATCTCTTCTCCCACCTAAACCATCTCTTTCTTTCCTTCTTCCCACTTTCCCCTTCACTGCGTCTCGTTCTCACACCCCAAAATCACTCTTCTTCCCTTCCCCACTTTTTGTTTCTCTCCGATTACACACACACACACACACACACACACACACACAAACACTCTCTCTCCTCTCTCTCTCTCTCTCTCTCTCTCTCTCTCACACACACACACACACACACACAAAACACACACACACACAAAAACGCGCGCGCGCGCACACACACATACACGCGCGCGCGCACACACACACACACACGCACACTCTCTCTCTAAAGAGAGAGAGAGAAGAGAGAGAGAGAGAGAAAAGAGAGAGTATCTGAAGCCCCAAAAATACTGAAAGTAAGGTTCCTTTTTCTTCCCTGGTACAAGAGAGAGAGAGAGAGAGAGAGAGAGGGGAGAGAGAGAGAGAGAGAGAGAGAGAGAGAGAGTGGTAGAGACCTTGTTTTGTGTCCGCATGCTCATGTTCGCTGCACAATGTTCTTAGTAATTCATGGGACAGTTCTCAAGAGCGCGTAACACCGAACCCTTTACCCAAGGCACGTGCACCTTTCGTGGGACGGCTTGTACTGTTTTGCCCTCTCCCCCACTCCCTTCCCCTCAAACCCCCACCCCCACCCTGCAGTTGTGTTCCACGATCTGTTGTCAAAGCCCCAACTGTTTTTGTGTCATAGCTTTATTTACCTCCCCGAAAGTGTGTACAAACGCGTCAGTTGACAACCCAGGGTACAGACCAAACACGAGGCACACAGCAGCGATATGGCGAGAACGATTGAAGCAGTCAGACAGGATTAGTTAACGTGACAAGGTGGACAGCGGCAAGACAAAAGACAAGCGGTGTACAATGTGGCCAAAATCATCTGCCGCCACCTGACAATAGTGGGCATTGATTAGCCGTGACGTTTAGATGAGGCTGAAAGCTTTTGTTTCCAGTGTTCTCTCACGGGTATTTCCGTGTCTGCTGCGGACATGAATTCGATACCTTTCATGGTGCGGACATGAATTCAAAACCTTTCATGGTAGGACATGAATTCAATACCCCTGAACAATTAAGTAGTGGGAGAAAACAAGTGCAGGTTGACAATTCTCCAGTCATTATAGTAATGACTTGGCAAAGATTTGAATTTAACACACACACACACACACACACACACACACACACACACACACACACACACACACACACAATTGAAGATGAAGAAAATGGGGAATGTATTATAAATATGAGAAACCCTTCACTAGCTGCCTGAGGGAACCATCGTACTCCCCTTCGAAGGCAGATCTGTTTGTATTGCCTGCTCCTAGGCCTTTCGTCCGCTGGATCGGACTCATCAGGGAGACACGGCTGCTTGTGTCTGTGCTCTTGGTGTCAAATAGAGACACCCAGAGAATTCAATACCTTTCATGGTAGGACATGAATTCAATCTGTCATGGTGCGGAATGAATTCAATCTTTCATGGTGCTCGCTCGCTCGTTCTCTCTTCCTCTCTCTCTCTCTCTCTCTCCCCTCTCTCTCTTCTCTCCTCCTCTCATCTCCTCTCTCTCTCTCTCTCTCTCTCTTTCTTCTTTATCGAGTTGTGTATTCACCTTTTTCCCTGTTGTTGCTATAGTAACTTGCATGTTTTCCATTGTTTTTTTTTTTTTTCTCTTCTTTTCTTTTTTTTTGTTGTTTGTTTGTTTTTGTTTTCCCCAGGCTTGGGGGAAAAAAGCATGTACAATTTACTTATCTCGTTACCCTGGTAAAGTAAAATTTTATTCGTTCGTTCGTTCCCCCCTCTCTCTCTTTCTCCCTCTTGCTCTCTCTCTCTCTCTCTCCTCTCTCTCTCTCTCTCTCTTCTCTCTCTCTCTCTCTCTCTTTCTCTTCTCTCTCCTCTCTCTCTCTCTCTCCTCTCTCTCTGACGCACAAACACACACGCGCGCGCGCGCACGCACGCACGCACACATGTACACACACACACACGCACGCGCGCTAGCGCAAGCGCCACAGCTCCTGTCCTTCCTCGAATCCCGTTACCCCCCACCCTCCACCCTTTGTCGCTCAGTCAGTTGCGGACAAAGCCCAAGCCATTCACATGTGTGACACTGACAGCAGGTAAAATTAGCAACCTCTGCTTTCCCTGTTGTGTTTGTGAAGTGTTAGTGTGATGTGCCGTTATGATTCACCACAGCGAGTTGTGTTCTCTTTGAGGTAGACTGTTGTTTGATCACAGCGAGTGTGTTCTCTTTGAGGTAGGCTGATGTTTGATCACAGCGAGTTGTGTTCTCTTTGAGGTAGACTGTTGTTGTTTGATCACAGCGAGTTGTGTTCTCTTTGAGGTAGACTGTTGTGTGATCATAGCGAGTTGTGTTCTGTTTGAGGTAGACTCTTCTTTGATCACAGCGAGTTGTGTTCTCTTTGAGGTAGACTGTTGTGTGATCACAGCGAGTTGTGTTCTGTTTGAGGTAGACTCTTCTTTGATCATTGCGAGTTGTGTTCTCTTTGAGGTAGACTGTTGTTTGATCATTGCGAGTTGTGTTCTCTTTGAGGTAGGCTGTTGTTTGATCATTGAGAGTTGTGTTCTCTTTGAGGTAGACTGTTGTTTGATCACAGCGAGTTGTGTTGTCTTTGAGGTACACTGTTGTTGTTGTTTGATCACAGCGAGTTGTGTTCTCTTTGAGGTAGACTGTTGTTGTTTGATCACAGCGAGTTGTGTTCTCTTTGAGGTAGACTGTTTGTTGTTTGATCACAGCGAGTTGTGTTCTCTTTGAGGTAGACTGTTGTTGTTTGATCACAGCGAGTTGTGTTCTCTTTGAGGTAGACTGTTGTTGTTTGATCACAGCGAGTTTTGTTCTCTTTGAGGTAGACTGCTGTTGTTTGATCACAGCGAGTTGTGTTCTCTTTGAGGTAGACTGTTGTTTTTTGATCACAGCGAGTTGTGTTCTCTTTGAGGTAGACCGTTGTTGTTGTTTGATCACAGCGAGTTATGTTCTCTTTGAGGTAGATTGTTGTTGTTGTTGTTTGATCACAGCGAGTTGTGTTCTCTTTGAGGTAGACTGTTGTTTGATCACAGCGAGTTGTGTTCTCTTTGAGGTAGATTGTTGTTGTTGTTTGATCACAGCGAGTTGTGTTCTCTTTGAGGTAGACTGTTGTTTGATCACAGCGAGTTGTGTTCTCTTTGAGGTAGACTGTTGTTTGATCACAGCGAGTTGTGTTCCCTTTGAGGTAGACTGTTGTTTGATCACAGCGAGTTGTGTTCTCTTTGAGGTAGCCTGTTTTGTTTGTTTGATCACAGCGAGTTGTGTTCCCTTTGAGGTAGGCTGTTGTTTGATCACAGCGAGTTGTGTTCTCTTTGAGGTAGACTGTTGTTTGATCACAGCGAGTTGTGTTCTCTTTGAGGTAGACTGTTGTTTGATCACAGCGAGTTGTGTTCTCTTTGAGGTAGCCTGTTTGTTGTTGTTTGATCACAGCGAGTTGTGTTCTCTTTGAGGTAGGCTGTTGTTTGATCACAGCGAGTTGTGTTCTCTTTGAGGTAGCCTGTTGTTGTTTGATCACAGCGAGTTGTGTTCTCTTTGAGGTAGACTGTTGCTGGATCACAGCGAGTTGTGTTCTCTCTTTGAGGTAGGCTGATGTTTGATCACAGCGAGTTGTGTTCTCTTTGAGGTAGACTGTTGTTGTTTGATCACAGCGAGTTGTGTTCTCTTGAGGTAGGCTGATGTTTGATCACAGGGAGTTGTGTTCTCTTTAAGGTAGACTGTTGTTGTTTGATCACAGCGAGTTGTGTTCTCTTTGAGGTAGACAGTTGTTGCTTGATCACAGCGAGTTGTGTTCTCTTTGAGGTAGGCTGATGTTTGATCACAGCGAGTTGTGTTCTCTTTGAGGTAGGCTGATGTTTGATCACAGCGAGTTGTGTTCTGTTTGAGTTAGACTGTTGTTTGATCACAGCGAGTTGTGTTCTGTTTGAGGTAGACTGTTGTTTGATCACAGCGAGTTGTGTTCTCTTTGAGGTAGACTGTTGTTTGATCACAGCGAGTTGTGTTGTCTTTGAGGTAGACTGTTGTTTGATCACAGTGAGTTGTGTTCTTTTTGAGGTAGACTGTTGTTGTTGTTTGATCACAGCGAGTTGTGTTCTTTTTGAGGTAGATTGTTGTTGTTGTTTGATCACAGCGAGTTGTGTTCTCTTTGAGGTAGACTGTTGTTGTTGTTGTTTGATCACAACGAGTTGTGTTCTCTTTGAGGTAGACTGTTGTTGTTTGATCACAGCGAGTTGTGTTCTTTTTGAAGTCGACTGTTGTTGTGTGATCACAGCGAGTTGTGTTCTTTTTGAGGTAGCCTGTTGTTTGATCACAGCGAGTTGTGTTCTTTTTGAGGTAGACTGTTGTTTGATCACAGCGAGTTGTGTTCTTTTTGAGGTAGACTGTTGTTGTTTGATCACAGCGAGTTGTGTTCTTTTTGAGGTCGACTGTTGTTGTTGTTTGATCACAGCGAGTTGTGTTCCTTTTGAGGTAGACTGTTGTTGTTGTTTGATCACAGCGAGTTGTGTTCTCTTTGAGGTAGACTGTTGTTGTTGTTTGATCACAACGAGTTGTGTTCTCTTTGAGGTAGACTGTTGTTGTTTGATCACAGCGAGTTGTGTTCTCTTTGAGGTAGACTGTTGTTGTTTGATCACAGCGAGTTGTGTTCTTTTTGAGGTCGACTGTTGTTGTTTGATCACAGCGAGTTGTGTTCTTTTTGAGGTCGACTGTTGTTGTTTGATCACAGCGAGTTGTGTTCTTTTTGAGGTAGCCTGTTTGTTGTTGTTTGATCACAGCGAGTTGTGTTCTCTTTGAGGTAGACTGTTGTTTGATCACAACGAGTTGTGTTCTCTTTGAGGTAGACTGTTGTTTGATCACAGCGAGTTGTGTTCTCTTTGAGGTAGACTGTTGTTGTTGCTTGATCACAGCGAGTTGTGTTCTCTTTGAGGTAGACTGTTGTTTGATCACAGCGAGTTGTGTTCTTTTTGAGTAAGACTGTTTGTTGCTGTCGGCCTTACCATTGCAGCTCAGTGTCGCTTCTGATTTGTTATTTCATATTCATTGCATAATTTGATTTGTCATTTTCATGTTTGAAGTAAGGTTTTATTTGGGTAGAGTTATAAACGGGAGAGAGAGTGAGGGGGGGGGAGAGAGAGAGAGAGAGAGAGAAGAGAGAGAGAGAGAGAGAGAGAGAGAGAGAGAGAGAGAGAGACAGAGAGAGAGAGAGAGAGAGAGAGAGAGAGCGTCCCAGTGATCATCATCATCATCTTCACAGTTAGAACTTCTTTTCGTCTTAAAAAAAAAAGTATTATCACGTCGTCTTGATTTTTTTTTCTGCTGCGGCACATGATAGTTTGTGTCTGGGAAGGGGATGGGAGGGGTGAGGAGCAGGGAAGATGGGGTGCATGGGATGTGGGGGGTGGGGTATGGGTGGTTGCATGTGTGCCCCAGACCCTTGTTTGAGTGCGTTCATTTTAATAACCTCTTCGGAGTTGGAATTTCGTCATCGCTGTTTTGTGTTCAGTTCGTGTGTATGGTTTGTAATTGTGTGGAAAACGTGATGTGCCATAATGTCAGAATCAAGTGATGAAACGAATACAACATGCACAGCTTTGTTCTGTGCTGTTATTTGCTCCAGTAATGTCCTGGGCTTTTTCTGATTTCTGTGCCACATGTGTGACTTTTGTTTTCCCAGTTCCACATATCTCCCTCTTCCGTTTTCT
>CM031604.1:40008105-40015605 GCA_018398815.1 Conus ventricosus | reverse complement strand
TAAGGGTAAGGGATGGGGGAGGGGGTGACGTGACTCGGCTCGAGGTGGAGATTCAGATCGATTCAGAATGCGCTGTGGGCTGTGTTGAGCGTACCAGGGGAACTTAAACAGACATGCGTTACTGACGCACTGCCGGACAAAATATACACACAGACGCACGCACGCATGCACACGCACGCACATACGCACGCACATACGCACGCACACAGGCACACACACATACACACTCACACGTACGCACGCACGCACGCACACATACACACACTCACACTCACACACACACACACACACACACACACACACACACACACACACAACACACACAGGCACGCACGCACCCACGCACACACACACAAACAAACATCCCCCCCACACACACACACACACACACAAACACACACACACACTTTGACTGACTGACTGAAACCATTTACTGTGAGATTAACATACTGTTGTACTGGCATTAAAAAAGAAATTAATGAGAAACGAAAATAATACAAATAACATCTGAATGACATTAAAATCAGAAAGGAAACTTAACAGGAAAACATTTAACATTAATAAGTGAAATAGTAAAATCAGAAATCGCACACACACACACACACACACACACACACACACACACACACACACACACACACACACACACACACACACACACAGAGATTATATATATATATATATATATATATATATATATATATATATATATATATATATATATTATATATATGCATACATACATTCATACATACATACATACATACATACATACATACATACATACATAATGCACACAAACTTGCGCTTTTCACAGATTGTGAATTGAACGAATGTCTGGCTGACTGTCAATTGTGGCTACTTGACTTTTCGTTTTCTTAAATATGAAATAAGGAATGGTAATCTCCAAGAAACCAATTAATTCAGCTAGTTTACTCATGCATTTAAAGGAGATTGCTTCAGACTTCAGACTTCAGACTTTTTATTGTATCCCCATATACACAAGGAAAATGTTTTTGCAGGCACGTAAAACACAAATACAAACAATTCAATGTTAATAAATCAATCTGTGGGTAAAACAAGCCTCTAAGACAATATCACACCTTTTCCCATGTGGTTTATGTACATGTACAAAATTAGACATTTATACCAATACACATCCATACCCAAACATTTACACTCCCCAAACACACACACAACTTACACACCCACACACACACATACACACACTCCCAACGTGTGTGTGTACCGCGTGCCCAAACCCACATCACTCTCTCTCTCTCTCATCCTCCCCATCCTCCACACTCCTCCAACCTTTCCCCCCCCCCCCCCCCCCCGTCCCAACCCTTCCTCAACCACTCTCTTAATCTTGCTGTCATAGAATATGTACATAGGGGGGAAATGGACTGCAATATATGAGTGACTGGGAAACTGAGATGGAGGAAACAGTAAAGATGATAACAGAAAAGAGAGGGACAGACAGAGACAAACCAAACGGGGAAGGAAGAGAGCATGTGAGTTAGAGACAGACATAGTGAAGGTGAGAAAGAGAGAGACTCAGAGAGCGACAGATCGTCAGGCTGGGAGAGACAGACACCAGAGAGAGAGAGAGAGAGAGAGAGAGAGAGAGAGAGAGAGGAGAGAGAGAGAGAGAGTGACAGACAGACAGACAGAGAGGGAGGGGTAGGAGAAGGAGAGAGAGAGAGAGGGGGGAGACAGACAGACAGATGGACAGAGACGGAGAGCTAAAACATGGACAAAATCTAAAACGATAACCATTTAAGACCCGAAAACACACTTACCTTATTATACACTCTCCCCACCCCCCTCAAACCTCTCCCCCACCATCTACTAGCACACACACACACACACACACACACACACACACACACACACACACACACACACACACACACACACACACGCACGCACGCACGCACGCACGCACGCACGCACACCCACATACACACACACACACACACACACACACACACACACACACACACACACACACACACACAATTATAATAATCATCAAAAGGTGTTAAAAGTCAGGCTGGCATTAAAACAAAGCAGTCAATTCATAGCACGTGCATTTTCTAAGTTACACATGGTTAAACACACCCATGCATTCCCACTTCCCCATTCTACCCCCAAACATTTTCCAACACACAGTTCCGTTGGCTTCCTCTTTCGTTGGGGCTTCCATGTCCACACACACACACACACACACACACACACACACACACACACACACACACACACACACACACACACGTGCGCGTCTGCGTGTGCGTGTGCGTGTGCGTGCGCGCACACATCACTCTCGTACTCATGAACGCATATATGCAGGCACTCTGCAGGCAGTCAGATTTCACTCTCGTCCTGTTGCTGCGTTGTACAGCCTGACAGCAGTTGGCAGAAAAGATTTCCGCATACGAGTGGTCCTGGCCTTTGGACAACGCAGGCGCCGAGAGCCCTCTCTGTTGGACCTGCAAGACTGCACAGCAGGGCGAAGTGGGTGGGAGGTGTCTGTCATGATAGCCATCAGCTTTTTGATGGCAGCACGCTCAAAGATGGTGGTTGGTGTTGCAAGGTTCGCCTTCACCACTCGTGCTGCTGTCCGTGCTATCTTCTCCAGCCTGTTGGTGTCCGCTGTCTTGGCGCTGCTGAAGAAACAGATGTGGTTGTACAGCATGACACTCTGGACAACCGCCTGGTAGAAGAGGGACAGTATCTCCTGGCTGACTTGGAAGGATCTCAGCTTCCGAAGGAAATACAGGCGCTGGTTGGCCTTCTTGCAGCAGGCATCCCACGTTGGCAGTCCAGCTCAGCTGATCGTCGATGATCGTCCCTAAGTATTTGTAGGTGCTGACAGTCTCTACTGGCTGGCCTTTGATGTTCAGAGGTTGGATGTCACAGCGGTTCCTTCGGAAATCCATGACCAACTCTTTTGTTTTGGCCACATTCAGCTCCAGGAAGTTGTCATCACACCAATCAACCAGTTGCTGGGCAGCCTGTAAGTATGGGCGATCATCCTCCTGGATGAGACCGGTCAGGGAGGTGTCATCTGCAAATTTAATCAGCAGGGTCGACTTCTCTCTGCTGCGACAGTCTGCGGTGTAGAGAGTGAACAGCACGGCGGCGCCGGCACACTCAGCCCCACTGCATTTAGTTCGCTCAACGCTTTGCCTTTCGACTCCGGCGAGGCGCAAACTAGTCAGCCACCGCACGGCCAGACGCTGTGTGTGTTTCGGACGCTTCGAGACTGGTGCAACATCTTTAAGTTATATTACTGTACAGAGGTTTTTAAACTATAATTCTGTATGACAGCAATGGCGCAGTGAGTACTTGAGAGTGTGACAAAAGTTGGCATTTCAGTCTTCTCTGTGAGTACCATAATTAAGTTCGTGTTTAAAACTTTCTGACAGAACTTTGCGACCGGCAAAACCTATACAGCCTGTGCTGCGCGCGCTGTGCGTCGTTGGCCTGGTACAGGACTGGCGATAAGACGCAACCCTGTGGGGCTCCTGTGTTAGTTGTCTTTGTGTTGGAGAGTTCTTTGCCAACTCGTACTCGTTGAGGTCTTCCCGTCAGAAATCTAAAGATCCACTGGATCAGGACAGGGTTGACTGACATGTTCAGGAGCTTCTCAACCATGAGATGGGGCTGGATGGTGTTGAATGCGCTGCTGAAGTCGATGAACAAGAGGCGTGCGTATGACTTTGGTTTCTCCAGGTGACTGTACAAGTGATGCAGCAGTCTGTATGTACGCAGTCTGTACGCAGTCTGAACGCAGTCTGTATGTACTTTAAGGGAGGGAGGGAGGGAGGGAGGGAGGGAGGGAGAGAGAGAGAGAGAGAGAGAGAGAAGAGAGAGAGAGAGAGAGAGAGAGAGAGAGAGAGAGACAGACAGACAGACAGACAGACAGACAGACAGACAGACAGACAGACAGACAGGTCCTCTGAGTGAGTGAGTGTGTGTGTGTGTGTGTGTGTGTGTGTGTGTGTGTGTGTGTGTGTTTCTTCCTTTCTACCTCCTTGGATGTGGCCAGTATAAATATCGTTGTGCAAAGCGGCGTGCCTGCGATGTACTGGGCTCTTCTGCATTCCCATGATCACAATGACGTTCGACGACCGCTATCATCGTCGCCCTAATCATCACGATTACATATATATATAGTCGTTTGCACCACCACCACCACTACCACCACCACCACCCTCACCCTCACCCCTGGGCATCGCAGGGGGGGGGGGGGGGGGGGGGGGGGGGAAGCATGATGGCAGAGGAAAATCCGATTCCAGATCGAGCAGAATGGCAGTTGTGGAAGTGAATGTAGATGCCAGTTGATTGCGGCGGAGAGAGAAGCGGACAGCCCTGCTGCACACGCGCGGACACGAGTGCACTGGACGTGTGGTTTGGTTGTTGACAGTGCTTAGTGCTTGCCCCCACGGTCCGGCTACTCCACGCACCGCTGTAGTAGGGCCACTGGGCGTGAGTAATGGGCTCCGTCCGGCCACCACTTGGCACATTTAGCCCCTCGCGGAATGCTCGGTGCAGAAGAACGCCAGGTATGCGGACAGATGTGTTTTCGTGTTGGTTTTAGGGTCACTGCGATGCGTCCGAGGAGGTTTCTTTTACCGTGCAGTCGTCTCCGTCCGTCACGGGCCGGCGGGTGTGATGATGATGGGTGCGTTTTGGGGAGAAGGGGGTAGGGGGTGGGTGGGTGGGTGTCTCCCTCTTCCCTTTCCTTCCTAATACAAGTGCTCTCTCTCTCTCCCTCCCTCTCTCTCTATCTATCTCTCTCTCTCTGTACATGTGTATGTGTGTGTTAATCCACTGAATGTCATCATCATATAGAAATACTGTCAAACGATTACCTTTGCAAGTTATATAGAGCCCAGGACAGAGATGCCTGGAGGTCCTTGGTTGACGGCCTGTACCCCAGGAGGGGTAACAGGCAGTGATGATGATGATGATGATAATCCTCATTCTAAAGGGCTATGGCCTTTATGAATAGAATATTTTTCTCTCTCTCTCACTCTCTCTGTCTCTCTATCCTTCTGTCTGTCTGTCTGTCTGTTTGCCTGCCTGTCTGTCTGTCTGTCTGTCTCTCTCTCTCTCTCTGTCTCTGTCCACTCTCTCTCTCGCTCGCTCGCTCACTTGCTTGCTTGCTTCCCCCCCCCCTCTCTCTCTCTCTCTCTCTCTCTCTGTCTGCTTTTCTGGTTTGTCCAGAGGCGGACTAGAGGAGAGTGGAGATGAGGAGGGGAAACAAACAAACAAGAAAAACAAAGCATTGTCTTGGCGGTGAAATTATTCACCCTTGCTTTCTTTCTCAAACATTTTTAAGGCATCACCAACAGTCTTCATTATTATTCTGAGGTTGAATCTGTCTTTAACTTCGAACCTGCTGTGGAACCTGCCGTAGAAGGTCGACGAAGCCACTTGTGCAGTGTGCGATGCAATGACGTCCTCTGTTTTGTTTGTTTGTCTGTTTGCTGTTATTGTCGTCTGTTTTGACTTTGACCTTCATCAATGCTAGCATGGAGAATCAGAGTACCAAGAGTGTTGAAATATACCCGCATCTTGTTCCAATGTTCGAGGCAGCTTTGGACATGGATGTGGCTGGGAAAGGTAACAAGATGGACGTACCAGCCTTGTATGTCCTTTCTTGCGACGTTTGACGTCGTTTCTGGACCATACATCTCATTACCAGCGATCCTGAAGAAATATCAGGTCTGTCATAAAACCAACTTCCCTCCCATCCTCCCCACTCCCCTTCCCCAATAAGCACATATCGTGTCGGCTCAGTTTTCGCGTATATTTTGTCACTGTGCTTGTTTTCGGCGAGCGTTAAGAATTTTACGACGAACTCAAGCGATTTCCAGAATCAGACTGATCAGAATGGCCGTTTCCATGGACACGACACAAAACGGATTCAGATTCAGTATAGAACAGAATGATTCCGTTTGTTTGTTTTTTCTTTTCTTTCTTTTTCTTTTTTTTTTTATTGAGGGAAGGAAGAGATCAGGCACAGTCAGAGCAACCTGTGAGGAGTAGTGAGTACGAAGCGTAGAGAAGACGACCACTGTTCTGTCTCTTTATTGCTGCTGTTGAATGGCGCACGGCAGGGATAGCCTTGTTCCTACACGACAATGACGAAGAGAGGAGGCCGCCGACACAGAGGAGGGAAACGTATCACGAAACCTAGCAGGACTGGATTGGCCCTGGAAGACCTCGCCGATCAAAAGGGTGTGCCATTTCAGGCTGGATTGCATCCGACGTGCCCACTCTCCTAAACATCGCTCCTCTCTCTCTCTCTCTCTCTCTCTCTCTCTCTCTCTCTCTCTCTCTCTCTCTCTCTCTCTCTCTCTCTCCTCTCTCTTTTCCCTCTCTCTCTCTCGCCTCTCTCTCTCTCTCTCTCTCTCCCCTCTCTCTCTTTGTCTCTCTCACTCTCTCTCTTTCTTTGTCTCTCTCACTCTAGTCCTCTGTTTTTTTTCTCTCTCTCTCTCTCAGTCTCTCTTTCTTCTCCTCTCTTTCTCTCTCGCTCTCTCTCTCTCTTCTTTGTTCTCGCGCATTCTCTTCTCTCACTCTCTCTCTCTCTTTCTGACTCTCTCTCTCTCTCTCTCCTCTCTCTCTCTCTCTCTCTCTCTCTCTCTCTCTCTCTCTCTCTCTCTCTCTCTGTCTTTGTCTCTCTGTCTCTGTCACTTTCTCTCTCTCTGTCTCTCTATCTCCTGTCTCTTTCTCTCTGTCTGTCGTCTGTCTGTCTGTCTGTCTGTCTGTTGTCTCGTCTCTCTCTCACTCTCTCTCCGTTCTCTCTCTCTCTCTCTCTCTCTTCTATCTCTCTCTCTCTTGCTTACGTCAGTGCTTAGATCGATGTCGTCTGACAGGTGCAACCGCGTTTGCTGTGTTGTGGTGGTGGTTGTGGTGGTCATATAGTGAGAAAGAGAAAAAAAAAAAGAAAAAAAAGAGAGAAAGAGAGAGAGAGAGAGAGAGTGTGTATGTGTGTGTGTGTATGCGTGCGCGCATTGCGCGCGCGCGTGTGTGTGTGTGTGTGTGTGTGTGTGTGTGTGTGTGTGTGTGTGTGTGTGACGTCCATGCGTGAAAGAGAGAGAGAGAGAGAGAGAGAGAGATGAGTAGAGAGAGAGATGAGAGAGAGAGAGAGAGAGGCACATTATTGAGTGTTTGCTATCGACATGACTGTTGCGTGTTCATATTTTTTGACACCCCCACTTGTTTCCGCACAGAACCCAGACAGCTCAGGTTTGATCTATTTCTGGTTTATTAGTAACCATTCTTCATTGCAGTTTTTTTATTATTTGACCTTCTTCTTTCGTTTTTTTTTTTTTTTTTTTGGGGGGGGGGGTGTTCTTATTATTGGGCTATTATATTTACAGGCTCGGATAAAGCATGCGCATTGAGGAAACAGTCCGACAGGCACAGAGACAGATGAGTTGATGTACACGTTGTTCTATGGGGGCTAAACACCTGCGTATGTCC
>CM031604.1:40000988-40003005 GCA_018398815.1 Conus ventricosus | reverse complement strand
AAGCAAGCACACGAACAAGCGTGAGACACTGGCGGACGCAGTAGGTGTGAGCGGCCAGGTAGCGTCGTCCCATGGACGAAGGGAAGGTAGCACCACGTTACCGCAAAAAAAGCCACATTATAGCGTAAGTGGGTATATCATTTCCGCAAAACCGACGCTACAAAACCGCAATCTGCAGGAATACGTTACCGCAAATCTGTTCAACAGGTACTTTTGACAGTACCACAGTACTTGTCTCTGAATTTGGCATTAAAAAAGGTACCTTAAAAAACCCTTGCATTCAAAATCACGTTCAGCATCTACTACTTTGTCTCTGAATGTAATTAAACATTAACAGTAAAATTTGGCATTAAAAATCAATCACAGTTCAGCATCACATCAGCTGGAGAGCGTCATCACATTTGGACGGGCTGGTACCTTAGTGCCAGTCTCCACACTTTAGTTTGACTGAGTAATGGATCCATGCTGATAGGTGCCTGTATTTCAAGCAGGTTGTTCTGCTTCTCCACGTCTCGGCGGGCGAGTGCAAGTACGCCAGTATTCATATATCACTCGTTATTACAACTCAGAGTGTCTCGTGCCTTTGCAGTTCTAATTGTTCTTGAATCAAGTAGCTGGTGAATCATAGGACAGTGGTCCCTGTGCTAAAAGGCTACAGAAATCAAAAAAATCTATTTGCGGTAAAGTAGCAAGTCTTTTTGCGGTATCGTAATATACGACTTTGCGGTAATGTATTCTCGCGGTAGAGAGAGCATTTGCGGTAACGTATTGTAACCGAATGGGAACAGCAGGGTGAGGTGCAATGAACAGAGGCACTGGCGGCACTCCGCATGACATGGTGACCAAACCATCGTCTGCTGGGCCCTGGTGGTGCTAGACTACAATGGGGGGGGGGGGGGGGGGGGGGGGGGGGGGGGGAGGGGGGCTTTGTGAGTATGTGATTTGAAAAAAGGTAAGGAAAAAGAGAATACCAAGACTTCTGTTGCTACGTGAGCGAGACTCACCGGTGAAAGTCGTGTTGGTAAAGGGGGTGGGGGTGTGCAGGTTGGAGGGGGTGGGGTGTGGGGGGGGGGGGGGCGACTGATGGGAAAACCCTATTCTGAGTGACACCATGGCAGCGACTGAAGTGGGTTAAAGCAGGAAGGGGGATGTGCACACAGATGCGCATGCGCGAGCACGACGAGATGCGGAGAGGAAAGAGGATTAGGGAACGGAGGAGGGTGGACAGATTTATGGAGCATCAACTGTGGACTGTCGTTTGAATGGAACGATGCGAATTAAGAGAGAGAGAGAGAGAGAGAGAGAAGGAAGCAGGAGAGGCTTTGCTTAACTGTAGCGCCCATGTTGATTAGCTTAGTTAATGTCGCAGGTTCCAGGTCACCGAAAGACAGGTAGGACAACGCAGAGGCTGCGACACAAGAGGAAGAAAGACGAAGAAGAGCCTGTATAGACAAAGCTGTTTCCATGCCTGTATTCACGCGCGTGCATGGAACGATGCAAAACTTGTCCACAGAAATAAAGTTGCAACCTTGACAGTGACGGATCAGTGGTCAACCGGAGAGAGAGAGAGAGAGGGGGGGGGGGGGAGTATGGGTAAGGGGGTGGGGGAGTGGAGATGCTGGACAGATAGGTGGAGGGCTTGGGAAGGTAGGGAGGGAGGGGGAGTAGGAGGAGTCTGTCCTGTCTCCCATGGGCGGTCTCTCCGCTACAAGTGGCGTCCGCGGAGAACGGAACTGAGCGCCGATCGAGCGACCAGCACGGGGGGTAGGGGCGGGGGGGTGATCGATGAATCAAACTGACGCTGACTCCATAATCTGTCATCGTTTGACAACGGCGAGTGGGATTAGACCCTCGACAGGGTGTAATTGAGTGCTACATCATTCCCCCCCCCTGCCCCCTCCCTTCCCTTCCCTCCCCATCCCCTCACTCTCTCTCCTTTCTTCGCCGGCTTTGGTGTAAGCCGTCATCACACCTCCTGACCTTCTCGCCCGCCACAGTATCGATGGCGTGAACGGCG
>CM031604.1:39990988-39995988 GCA_018398815.1 Conus ventricosus | reverse complement strand
ACACAGGGAGGGAGGTCGGGGTACGGAGAGACTGTGAAGGGGGTAGGGATAGAGATCGAGAGAAGGAGATAGGATCCTGGGAATTGGGGGGGGGGGGGGAGGGGGAAGAAAGAGAAGGGGGATAGAGAACAATAACTTGGAGTTGAGGAAAGAGAGGGGAGGGGGAGAGAGACTGGAAGAAGGAAAAAGAAAGAGTGGGGACTGGGAGGGAAGAATAGACAGAGATATAGTGGGGAGAAAGTCTGAGATGGAAAGAGAGACAGAAAGGGGGGGGGGGGGGAGAAGAAAACGAGAAAGCGGATGTGGACTGGAAAAATGGACATAAAGGGAGAATCGTAAGTGCGTAAATAGCACTGGTGTGTGTGTGTGTAGGGGGGGAGGGGAGAGGGAAATACGAGAGGGAAACAGGAGGGTCTCCGATAGAGGGGTGGGGGTGGGGGCGGAGGAATGCAGAAGAAAACACAGGTCTGGGTCCATGGGTTGATGGTATGTAAAAGCAGACCAGTCGTAAAAACTGAAAGCCGGTGTCCTTACAACAGAGTGCAGCAGCGTTGTAAGGTCGTGTTTGATTGAAGGAACCACTGGCTGGAAATGGAATGGGGAATTCATGATGGACTACCGTGTCTTCTGTCGCTGAGGCTCCTGATCCACAACGTAGTTCGCGGAGGTTTCTGAGTGCTACGCAGACTTGATTGTGTATTGACTCTTTTCATATGGACGAGAGCATAACCTGCAAAATGCTGCTAGCTCTCGACCTAGACTTACTGTTAGGCCTGTTTTTAGACACATTGTTAGACCTTTTTAAGACATATTGTTAGGCTACTGAGCTTGAGCTTTGAATGTTTGAAGTGGTTTTGAATTCGATTCCAACAGTCTCTTTGTTCGAAAGTTAATTCATTTCCAAAGTGATGTGGACTGGAGAATTTCGGCTGTACGGAAAGTAAATGTGTGTTTACAAACTGTGCATGCAAATTTGGGTCAGCTCACCATAGAATGACTTCATGACAGGAAGTTGATTTATATTACAGGAGAGTCTTTACGCAGTTACTCCTCTTTGCACGAACTCAAACAGTTCTCAGAACATGTTGAGCAGTCTTTTTTTTTTCTCCACGACCCTAAGATCGGCGAGATTCGCGAACCATGCCCGATTTGGGATCACAAACCAAAACACCGGGCAGTTAGGACCAGGAGACAAAGATCGCCGAGATGGCCGAGGTCATTGACTGGACGAATTAGGTGGGTGATATAAACATTTGTTCTATTAGTAATGGCCATAAGGCTAAGTAGACAGTTGCCGCTGAACAGTGGCACCGGCGCTTTGAAACTTTTGTTAGACAAGTGAAGTACAATGGAAAGGAAGTCAGATACGATAGCTCTTCTGTGTGTTGTCTGGGAAGTCGTTTTCAAGAACCAAATGTCTCAGAGAATACGACACGGTTCCGAAATTCAGCCAACAGTCCTCGAGAGACCCTTCCTCCTGGGTAACTGAATCATCACACAGCCAGTGGCAGCCGTTTCGCTCTCTGGAGATCTCGTCAGACTGATTGACACTGGATGCTTACTGCACAGGGACCACAACTCAGACAGAGGTTTCCAAGCTGGGGTGGGAGGTCGAGTGTCGGGAAAAGGCCCCCAAAGAATCACGTGATCCGTCCTGATAGGGTCATTTCTGTTCTGTGGGTCATTTCTGTTCTGTGGGCCATTTCTGTTTTGTGGGTCATTTCTGTTCTGTGGGTCATTTCTGTTCTGTGGTCATGAGCGTTGGTGTGGTGGAAGGTTCAGAGGGAGGAGAGTGAGGATGGGGTGTGGAGACTCTCTCTCTCTCTCTCTCTCTCTCTCTCTCTCTCTCTCTCTCTCTCTCTCTCTCTCTCTCTCTCTCTCTCTCTCTCTCTCTCTCTCTCTCACCCAGTCTAGGAACTCAGACAGAGACGATGATGACAATAACAATGAAATGTAAACCGCCCAAGGTCCAAAAGACCGTGTTAGCTAGATGTGTGGAACAGAGTTCGTTTGTTTCAGTGAGGGAGTTTTAAGAAATGTTCTCTCTCTCTCTCTCTCTCTCTCTCTCTCTCTCTCTCTCTCTCTCTCTCTCTCTCTCTCTCTCTCTTCTCGCTCCTCCCTCCTCTCTCTCTCTCTCTCTCCTCTCTCTCTCTCTCTCTCTCTCTCTCTCTCTCTCTCTTCCACAGAATTGTTTTTACCATATTCTCGTCTTTTTTTTTTTCTAACAATCATACAAAAAGTGCTAACTTCTTTTAGAAATGTTTACCAAGCAGGTGCTTTTGATATACATATTCAGCGAACATCTCTAAAGCTGACCAGCTCTGATCTGTGATTGAAATGTTAAGAAGATTGAAAATGGATAATTTGATATTCAATGGACCATTCCCCCTTCTTCTTCTTTTCCCTCCCTCTGCCCCTTCCTTTTTGCTACAGCACTGTTGTTTACAAGGGGCTACCTCGACTCTCATCACAACCAGCGTTATCCTTCATGTCTCAAAGTCAAACCCCAGATCTGACACCACCCCCCCCCCACCCCCCCCCCCCCCCCCCCCCCCCCCCCCCCCTTTCTTCATTGGAGCGGATTGTCACATCAGTTGTCTTTGCGTGGATGACCGTCTTCACTTGTTCACCGTCAAAATAGTCGTTGCATAGATCTTAGTCTTTTCTTTGGAGATGTTTGCATCACAAGTTTTAATCGCCCGTTCAACAAGCCAGTGCGGGTTATCTTGATGTTGTAGCACTGCTTCTCCTCTTCTCACACATCTTCCCCATAGCTGACCCACAGATTCAGCAATCGTCTTGTGCCGAATTCCAGAAGATCAGTGACTGCTCGTTCCTCGTTTTCATTGTCCTGAATGCTGTTCGTCATGCTTGAAGAAGACCTAAGAGGTCGAAACGCGTCGTGTTTTGTCTTGTCATTTGTGTGTCCTGTAAACCGGCGGAATTACTTCAAATTGCTTTTTTTTTTTAATCTGCCAGAGTGGTTGTGGTCTTCTTTGTGGAGACTTGTCTGTTTCTCATCGCACATTGATCGTGTCGGACATTGTCTTCTCTCTGTTGCTTGGCCCACGATCGTCGGTCCTTCCTCTGTTCTTTGTTTGTCTGTGTCCTTGCTGTCTGTGTTGCGGTTTCATTTGACTCTCCCTCCCCCCCCCCTCCGCCCCTCCCCGCCTCCTCCCCCCTCCTGTTTGTAGTTTCCAGCTCAAATCAGTTATCATTCCGATGTATTGCAGCCGGGATGACGATAAGTGTGTAGCCCCCTCCCTGGAGATAGGGGAGAGATGTGTGTGTGTGTGTGTGTGTTGGGCGATAGGGGAGAGATGTGTGTGTGTGTTTGGGGGGGGGGGGGGGAAGGAGGGGAGGCTATGTGTAGAGAGATCATATTCCCGCGCTTTGTACTCGTTGTGTTGTTGTCAGAGCGGACCGTGTAGCCACCATTCCTAAGAAATACGCTCTGGTTCGTTGAAGGGGAAACACGGCCCCCTGCCTCCAGCTCGTGGCATGCGGATAGAGGTGTTGTTCTCGAGCTGTTTCTCATTAGTGCTGTCATTTTTTTGCCGCACCTCCATTCCTGTGCTACTTTCCTAAGCTGAGTCGTTTCTTTGTGAAAGGGTTTGCAAGGGTTTTTTTTTTGTTTTTTTTTTTACCCCTGTGATCTCGTCTGAAAGCGCCCAGCAGTAGGATTACTGTCAGCAGCGCGTCCGCCTCTTCCCTTTGTAACAGAGGTTTGAAAAGGCATTTGTGGTTTTAGGTGGCTTGTGGCTTGTGCAACGAACTGCCAGACGAGTTTTGTTTTTGTTTGTTTGTTTGCTTGCTTGCTTGTTTGTTTTATTACAGTACGAAATGAATGCGTCCCCGAGTGCTGCTTAAATTTCCTGACCAACACTGCAGGTATCTGTATCTTCCGGGCTTGGCTAGCCGCTATGATATATTATGAAAGGATGCATAGAGTACAAGCCTATCGGTTTTTTTCCTCTGGAGAATCCTAAATCGTCTTCATCTTCTCATTTCTCGTGGTTTGTCATAAAAAAGAAGTTTCAACTTCCTATGGCGATCATGTCCGGGTTTTATAATGACCTCAATGCGCGCGTGCGCGCGCACACACTCACACACTCACACACACTCACACACACACACACACACACACACACACACACACACACACACACACACACACACACTCACTCACTCACTCACTCACTCACTCACTAATACACAAGCTTGCGTGGACGCACGCATGCGATCAAGCACGCACCCGCGCACACACACACACACACACACACACACACACACACACACACACACAACACACGTGTGAGTGAGTGTGTGTGAGTGAGTGAGTGAGTGTGTATGCGTGCGTGCGTGATTGCGTGCGTGCGTGTGTGCGTGCGTGTGTGTGTGTGTGTGTGTGTGTGTGCGCGTGCGCGCGTGTGTGTGTGAAAATAGACTGATGAATAGTTCTACACAACTCTTGTCTCGCTGGCAGCACACACCGTTAGAGAAGTGTGCGTGCGTCTCTTGGGTCGTGACGGCGGAGATTATTGGTGGAGGAGAGTGCCAGGACAGAAAATAATGCCGGGCGTCACGTGCTTATTAGGACTTGGGGTGGCTGGGGAGAGGGGGGGGGGAGGAGGACGGGGTGGGGGAGAGAGAGAGAAAGAGAGAGAGGACCCACTGTCATGGCGACCAGGAAATAGCGAGGATAGCGTTCACACAACGCTCTGTGATGACCGGTATTAAACCACCAATGTTGGGGAGAACCCACCCGTCTCTCTCTCTCTCTCTCTCTCTCTCTCTCTCTCTCTCTCTCTCTCTCTCTCTCTCTCTCTCCCGCTTTCTCTTTCCCTCTCTCTCTCCCGCTTTCTCTTTCCCTCTCTCTTTTCTCCTCTTTCTCTCTCTCTCCGTTTCTCTTTCTCTTTGTCTTCTCTCTCTCTCTCTCTCTCTCTCGCTCTCTCTCGCTCTCTCACTCTCTCTCTGGTGAGTTCTCACTCTTTCTCTCT
>CM031604.1:39970220-39990888 GCA_018398815.1 Conus ventricosus | reverse complement strand
CTACTTACAAGTTACTGCTACTTACTACTACTGCTGCTGCTCCTACTACGACTACGACTGTCAACCTCGGTGTAATGTCAGTGGAGGAAGGACTAGCGCACAGCCCAAACACACTCACAGCTTGCTTACGATCTCATTCATATATCATGCATTCGTCACATCAAACCACTAGTAAAGTCTATAACTTTACTACACATGATCATAGAAAGAAACATCAATGCATATGGAATCAATGAAATAAAACATTCTCTCTTTCCTGAACTTCACAAAATCATTTATCTAAAACATCATTAACTAACCCGGGTATGATAGATTTCTACTTTACCTGGCCAGGTGATCTTAACTATTCACGAATCACTGTCTTTCTTTTCTTTTCTTTTTCTTTTCACTGTCACTTTCACAACACGACACAACTGCCGGCACTGGTGTTGGTCTGATGCCGCCTGGTCAGGTGAGACTGTTGGCGTTGGTCTGTGGTTCTGCTTGGCGAAGTGACGCTGCCAGGTATGAGGTCGAACCCCCGGTTAGGGTAGAACAGTGACTATCAACATCGATCTGTTCTCCTTTCTTTCTTCCTGCATTAACGCATTGCACTCTCTCTCTCTCTCTCTCTTCTAGTCTGCTCTTATCAAATGGACATGGTTGCTTTTCTTTTCTTTTTTCTTTTCTTTCTTTTCTTCTTCATAAATTAGCAACTCTCCCTCTCTCTCCACATCTCTCCTCAGTCCTTCCTCTGCAGACTATCTCATGCTAATCTCTCAACCTGGTTCTCTTCTCTCCTCCCCTCATCTCTCTCTCTCTCTGCCCTTCTCTCCTGCAGAGCTCCACTCCGAACCTCTCTCCCCTCTCTCTTTGTTCGTTCTTCCCCTCCTTCTCCCCTCTCTTCATCTCTCTGCCTTTTCCCTCGTGCAGAGACTACACCTAAAACCTCCTCATCTCTCTGTCTCTGTTCGTTCTCATCTCCCTGCCTTCCTATAGGCGAGAGCCTACTCTCCCGAACTTCCCCTCTCTCTCTCTCTGTCTGTTCGTTTTCCTCCCTTTTTTCTCTCTCACTCACACATTCCTTATGCTCTAACCCCGTGTCCAAGGGCCAGTACCATTGGTCAGTATTTTTACCCTTGATCCCGAAGTTGTCTCCCTCTAATTCCATTGGACGTTCAAATCATGACAGTCCCGTCTACACGCCTTACTCTCTGTGGTGGTCAATTGGTCATTAATTGATTAGCTAGATTTCACCCCCACCACACACTACCTTCCCCCCTTCCCTACTTCACTGGCGCGGTGTGGCTTAAGTGGTGGACACTGGTCAATCTAAATTGGCCAGCTGAGTCTGGGTAGGCACCACGACGTCCGACTAACAATGACGTTGGTTCCACAAATTGGCCGGATAAGGCTGGCCAGGTACTGAGGTCCGTCTGGGCAGACATCGAGGCGTCGGTCAAAGCCGCTTAGTCAGACTGGGTGGGTCGGACCGTCTCGGCGAAACCTCTCCACTAAGCTTAATTGGCCGGACCCGACCTATGGGCCCGTCTTTCTGACGCCTAGAATGTTTGAGTTTGGACTTAGGTCCGAACAAATTGGCTGGCGACACCCCAAGTTAGGTTGTTTCCCCCAAGTTAGGTTGTTTCATTTTTTTGTCCGTGACAATTTCCCCTTGCAAAAGACCATGCTCCGCATTGTCTCAAAACAACGGTACAAAAAGGACAACAACCGAATTTGCTGACACACAGCTACACGTGCAAAGTTCGGAAAATACTTTACAACCAACGGTTTATAAATTATAAAATATACAATTAGTGAATACCACTCCAATGAGTTATCATTGCGTGCGCTCTTGCGTTATTTCAACTCATTCTATAACGACCTCTGTGCACACTTATGCAATTCCCCTACCTGCGGATTTGCCACATCTTCTTTTCACAATTCTTATGAAAAGCACAATATAATATGATCACGATCATGACACTTCATGAGGAATCTCCATCCTCGCTTATTGCAAATAAGCATCACTACACAAGCGACTGTATGCCCCAAACTGCATAACTACATCCAATGAACAAGTCTCACAAAGAAAATATGAACAAGTCTCACACAAAAAAAATATATGAGCATAGCCAACTGGGAATGAACCATATCCAATCAACATAACTGGAATCAACACATATTATCAATAAAGCACCCGGATATGACTGACTTCCTCTGAGTTGCAGCTTGCTAGACTACACGATTTAAAATAGTCAGCTCCGACATTCTGTCGACCGGGAATGTACTGCACTCGGTACCTGTATGGGCTGCAGTCCATTGCCCAACGCGCACTCTGCTTTTTTTCAACTGTGCCTCCTGCGGGAATTTGAGTGGTTGTGACTGTCTCTATCACGAACTCTTTCCCATACAAGTATTTTTTGGAACTTCTGCACGGCCACACAACAGCTAAACACTCCTTCTCCACCGTTGGCACCCTTCTTCACACTTTGTCAACTTCCTGCTAGCATATCTCACAGGAAACTCGACTCCTTCATGCTCCTGCAACAATACTGCGCCTATCCCACCACCTGATGCATCTGTCCGCAACAAAAATGGTTTGGACATATCTGGTAGCTTCAAGATGGGACGGGAACCTAGTTTTTCCCAACCGTCTGCAGTGCTTGCTCGCAAGCGTCTGCCCATTCGACCACTGCCGGTTTCCCTGCCTTGACCAAATCACTGAGAGGATCGTGACTGCAGCAAAATTTGGGACAAACCCCCTATAGAACCCAATAAAACCTAGCAGATCCTGACTTCTGTTTTGGTCTTTGGTCTCTCTGAATTCATATCTTCTCCACCTTTCCTCTTTCCGGCTGCTTTGTGTCGCCTCCGACAAAAAAACCTAGGAACTCCTACTTTTAAAGCCTTCATACGTGACGCACCCCTGTATGACTCTTCTCCTGGAACTTAGACAACAAAATCTCCCCTTCTTCTGCTGGGTCTCTTTCACCTCATCAATTTATTGCTGCTGCGCCTATGAAAATTTATCAAGACTCGGTCAGCCGTTTTACCGGTGCCCGAGATGACCCGCCATGAGCGACTCGTGACCCCCTGACATGACGTGTCACGATAACCTGGTGGTACCTTAACTGAGTGGTCACCTTACCTGGGCTTCCCCTTGGTGAACACTCGGTACAACAGCCCGCCTTTCACAAGAAAAATTTTGTCTCACCTCCTCTAACCTCCTGTTTTTTCTCCACTCTTGCCAACTCCCAAGACTTCACGAGCGAAGGGTCTTGTTCCTGCGCTGCCTAACTCATCAGGCGACACATCTATGCCTGACTTCCTTGCTGGAACAACTAACGGTTTAACAACCTTTTCCTCCTTCTTGCTCCGTGTCTGAACTTTCTGCCCCTTTTAGCAGTCAAACAACTCGGATCCCCTGGTCCCTTGCACCTGGAATATTTCCAATGATCAAATCGTGAAGGGGGTTTTTCCATCACCAACGCAGACAACTCGCCTGAGAAGTAAGGGGTACGTACTTTTTATCTTAGCATGGAAACTCCCTCACGTGCCATCGATTAGAGTACAGGTCTGGATTTGCCCTGTCAAATCCCCTTTATCGACCAGCGTTTTTCGTACTACCCGCATGAACAACCAGTGTTTTCGTAACACTTTCACCCTCTGCTGGCCAATCCACCCTTCTTCCCCTGGTAACGAACCACTCAGCTAGTGCCCTCTATCCCTGACACTGACTGCTGTCCAGTGCTAGCCATGGCCGCACTCCACCCTCTTCAGACTGAATCCCCTTTTTGGTTCCACTGCAGGTCGTTTCCCTTGACGACCCTTATCCACCTCTTGCAAGGCTGCTGCCTTCTGGAACCTCATGCGACAATCCCTCGCCACATGTCCCTTCTTGTGACAAATGAAACACCTAAAGTCCCTTTGCCCTTCCTTCTGCCCCACACTGGGTTTGCAGACTTTGCAGAAAACTCCCCTGGTCTCCTTGCACTCTTCTCACCTGTGCCTAGCACCCGTTTTCCTGCACCTTAGTGGGCCCCAAAAGTGCCTCTCTATACACCTCTGCGAACTTCAACAACTCCCCTGCTGTCTCTGGCTGTCTCTCTTTCAAATGTATGGTTTTGCTCAGGGCCCCAATGACAAAATCTGTTCTTTCATAATAGCTCTTTCAACTCAGCGACTCCTTCTGTCACTCACTCTAATGTGTTCAATAGGGGTGTTCTTTTTCCGCCCTTAATCTTTTTTTTTTTTTGAACAAGATTTTATACTACGCAGCAATGGTGTTTCGACACGAGTGCGTAATAGCAAATCAGAATGATATATAGCTTGGGACAAGTAATAGTTTTATAAGACGCCCGCCTGACCCAACTATGAGAGCGAAAAGAAATCTGTGCGAAATGAGACTCTGGGGCTGAAATGCCAAGCCTAGTATTAACTATCTTGGAACCTGCCAACCTAGTTTTTAAACTATTTTGGGGAAATACAGTAAGAAACCCTTGTCTTGGATTAAACCTTAAAACCCACCCAGCTTTCTCTGAAAAGTTGAACAATTATAATAAATGGGCCAGAATATCCTGGCAAGCTCGCCAATAAATTGTCAACCCGGAATGTCAGTGGAGGAAGGCTAGGCACACCCCCAAAACACCACGCTTGCTTCGACTCTTCAATATCTGCATTCGTCAATCAAAACTATAAAGTCTATAACTTTACTACACTGTCATAAAAAGAAACATCAATGCTTGGGAATCAAATGAAATAAAACATTCTCCTTCCTGAATTTCACAAATCATTTATCAAAAACATCATTAACAACCCCGGGTAGAATAATTCTATTTTCCCTGGCCAGGTGATCTTAACTATTCACGAACACTGTCTTTCTTTTCTTTCTTTTCTTTTCCTGTCCTTTCACAACCAAAACAACTGCCGGCACGGTGTTGGTTGATGCGCCCGGGCAGGTGGATGTTGGCGTTGGTTGTGGTTTGTTGGCGAAGTGACGCTGCCAGGGATAGGTCGAACCCCCCTTAGGGTAAACAGTGACTATCAACATCGATCTGTTCTCCTTTCTTCTTCCTGCATTAACGCATTGCACTCTCTCCCCCTCTCTCTCTTCTAGTCTGCTCTTATCCAAAATGGACAGGTGCTTTTCTTTTCTTTTTCTTTTCTTTCTTTTCTTCTTCATAATTAGCAACTCTCCCTCTCTCTCCACATCTCTCCTCAGTCCTTCCTCTGCAGACTATCTCATGCTAATCTCTCAACCTGGTTCTCTTCTCCCCTTTCCCCTCATCTCCTCTCTCTCCTCCCCTTCTCTCCTGCAGAGCTCCCTCCGAACCTCTCTCCCCCCTCTCTTTTTTCGTTCTTCCCCTCCTTCTCCCCTCTCTTCATCCCCTCGCCTTTTCCCTCGTGCAAGACTACACCTAAAACCTCCTCATCTCTCCGTCTCTTTTTCGTTCTCATCTCCCTCCTTCCTATAGGCGAGACCCACTCTCCCGAACTTCCCCTCTCTCCCCTCTCTGTCTGTTCGTTTTCCTCCCTTTTTTCTTTTCTCACTCACACATTCCTTTATGCTTTTAACCCCGTGTCCAAGGGCCAGTACCATTGGTCAGTTTTTTTAAACCCTTGATCCCCCCGAAGTTGTCTCCCTCTAATTCCATTGGACGTTCAAATCATGACAGTCCCGTCTACACCCTTTCCTCTGTGGTGGGCAATTGGTCATTTAATTGATTACTAGATTTCACCCCCACCACACACTACCTTCCCCCCTTCCCTACTTCACTGGCGCGGGTGTGGCTTAAGTGGTGGACACTGGTCAATCTAAATTGGCCAGCTGAGTCCCGGGTAGCACCACGACGTTTCCCACAAAAAATGACGTTTTGGGTTCCCCAAATTGCCCCGGGTAAGGCTGGCCCAGGTACTGAGGTCCGTCTGGGCAGACATCGAGGCGTCGGGCAAAGCCCTTATCAGACTGGGTGGGGCGGACCGTCTCGCGAAACCTCTCCACTAAGCTTTAAATTTGGGCCGACCCGACCTATGCCCGTCTTTCTGACGCCTAAAATGTTTTTGGGTTTGGACTTAGGTCCGAACAAATTGGCTGGCGACACCCCAAGTTAGGTTGTTTCCCCCCAAGTTAGGTTGTTTCATTTTTTTGTCCGTGACAACGACCCTTTCTAGTACCACCACCACCACCATTACTATTACTACTACTACTACTACTACTGCTACCACTACTACTACTTCTACTACTTCTTCTTCTACTCCTACTTCTTCTTCGTCTTCTCCTTCTTCTTCTCTTTATCGTGATAATTGCAGAAATCGTCCAAAATGTCATTATCACAATGATCATAGTTGTAGGCATTATTCTCTCTCTCTCTCTCTCTCTCTCTCTCTCTCTCTCTCTCTGTCTGTATGTCTGACTGTCTGTCTGTCTCTCTGTCAGCACGTGCTACTGTGTCCCTGCCTCTGTCAGCACGTGCTACTGTGTCCCTCCCTCTGTCAGCACGTGCTACTGTGTCCCTGCCTCTGTCAGCACGTGCTACTGTGTCCCTCCCTCTGTCAGCACGTGCTACTGTGTCCTTCCCTCTGATGTCCCCTGGCCAGGGTTAGATCGCCTTCTCCGCCCCCCCCCCCCCCCCCGCCTCTCCCCCTCCCTGCGGCTGTCGCTGTGCTGGGCGTTAGCTCCATCATCGTCAGTGTGCTCGTTATCATTGTCTCCATGAACGGTGTCGTCGGTTTTGTACTGGTGGGGAAGTGGACCCGGTGACCGCCGTGTTAGTGACATGCCCGCCTGCAAGCTTGGACTGGTCTTCACGTTGTGTGGTGGGTGTGCGGGTCGTCTTTGCTCAGTTTGTCTCTGCGTCTCTGTCTCCCTGCCGTCCTGACTGCCTGCATGTCTGTTTGTTTGTCTGTCTGTCTGTCTGTCTGTGTGTCTCTCCCTCACGCACCCACACCCTCTTCTTTCTCCCTTTCTATCTGTCAGTCTGTTTGGCTGTCTGACCGTCTATGACTTCGTTTCTCTGTTTTTCGCTTGTTTCAAGTGATTTTGTTCTTTCTTTCTTTCTTTCTTATTTCCTTTTGTCTTGGCTGACCTTGAAACTGTGCGCCGGGAGGAGAGAGAGGGGGGGGGGGGTGGGACAGACAGACAGACTCCGAGAGAGAGAGAGAGGAGAGAGAGAGAGAGAGAGAAAGAAAGAGAGAGAGAGAGGAGAGAGAGAGAGAGAGACAGAGACAGACAGACAGACAGACAGACAGACAGACGCTTATGATAATCTTGATTTCAGAGAGAAAGGAATCATGATTTGTTTAAAACGACACAACAAACAACGCATATCACTCATGTTTTTTTTTTTTCATCTCCGGTCAATTCCTGTACATTTTTTTCCCCTCTGACTCCGAGAGATCTTTCAAAACTAATGAAGAACAACGGCGATGATTTTGATCGAATGGAGAAGGTGTGATGATGATAATAATGACGACATTTGTTTGGCGCGCGCGCGCGCGAGCATTTCACCGAGAGTGGGAAATTAGATTGGACACCGCGTTAACCGAATGTCGTGTCAGGGTTGGTTGAGACCATTTTGTCCAGAAGGCGCACTGCAATGTGGGAATGAACGCTGCCTGGCTACCTGTCTGTGAAACGTTATTTTCAGACGCCGCCCGCCCCTAAATGGTATTAGTCTTGAGCGGTTAAGTTGCTTTGTTTGCCGCTGATTCTATTCTCTCGTTTCACCGCACGATCTTTCGCTCAGTTCATTTTCTCTCTCTCAGTCTCTGTCTCTCTCTCTCTGTCTGTCTCTCTCTCTCTCTCTTTCTCTCTCTCTCTCTCTCTCTCTCTCTCTCTCTCTCTCTCTCTCTCCCCTCTCTCTCTCTCTCTCTCTCTCTCTCCTCTCTCTCTCTCTCTCTCTCTTGGTATAGTATATTTAATAATGAACGTAACTGTATCTGTCCAATTTGTAAAAAAAATAATATAGAAGATGAATTTCACTTTTCTTTCAGTGTGAGGTGTATGAAAAGGTACGGGGAAAATGCGATGTCTTTAAATCAGTATTAGCAGAAGAACGTGACTTAGTCACTCTGTTACAGAGTGATAGTGTGTCACGGACAAAAAATGAAACAACCTAACTTGGGGGAAACAACCTAACTTGGGGGGAACAACCTAACTTGGGGAGTCGCCAGTCAATTTGTTCGGACCTAAGTCCAAACTCAAACATTCTAGGCGTCAGAGAGACGGGCCCATAGGTCGGGTCCGGCCAATTAAGCTTAGTGGAGAGGCTTCAGGAAGACGGTCTGTCCGGCTATACGGGCTAAGCAGCTTTGACCGACGCCTCGATGTCTAGCGAGACGAGTCGCAGAGCCGAGCTCAAGCTCATCTAGCCACTTTGTGGAACCAACGTCATTGTTACTCGGACGTCGTGGTGCCTACCCAGACTCAGCTGGCCAATTTAGATTGACCAGTGTCCACCACTTAAGCCACACCGCGCCAGTGAAGTAGGGAAGGGGGAAGGTAGTGTGTGGTGGGGGGTGAAATCTAGCTAATCAATTAAATGACCAATTGACCACCACAGAGAGTAAGGCGTGTAGACGGACTGTCATGATTTGGAACGTCCAATGGAATTAGAGGGAGACAACTTCGGGGATCAAGGGTAAAAATACTGACCAATGGTACTGGCCCTTGGACACGGGGTTAGAGGATAAAGGAATGTGTGAGTGAGAGAGGAAGGAGGAAAACGAACAGACAGAGAGAGAGAGAGAGGAGTTCGGGAGAGTAGGCTCTCGCCTACAGGAAGGCAGGGAGATGAGAACGAGGGGGAGAAACGAACAGAGAGATGAGGAGGTTTTAGGTGTAGTCTCTGCACGAGGGAAAAGGCAGAGAGATGAAGAGAGGGCAGAACGAGGGGAAGAACGAACAGAGAGAGAGAGGGAGAGAGAGGTTCTGAGTGGAGCTCTGCAGGAGAGAAGGGCAGAGAGAGAGAGAGATGAGGGGAGGAGAGAAGAGAACCAAGTTGAGAGATTAGCATGAGATAGTCTGCAGAGGAAGGACTGAGGAGAGATGTGGAGAGAGAAAGAGAGTTGCTAATTTATGAAGAAGAAAAGAAAGAAAAGAAAAAAGAAAAGAAAAGCAACCCAAAATTTTCCATTTGAAAAAGCAGCCCAAGAAAGAGAAGAAGAAGAGAGAGGGGCCAATGCTTTTAATGCGGGAAAGAAAGAAAGTAGAACAAAAACGATGTTAAATACCCTTTTCAAACCCAAACCCGGGGGGTTCGCCTAAAACCCTTTGGCAGCGTCACTTTCCCCAACAAACCACGACCAACGCCAACAGTCTCCCCTGACCAGGCCCCAAACAGCCCAACACCAGGGCCGGCAGTTGGGGTCGTTTTGGGTGAAAGTGACAGTGAAAAAAAAAAAGAAAAAAAAAAAAAAGACATGTTTGTTGAAAGTTAAGAACCCCCGGCCGGGTAAAGTAAAATCTTTTTTATCCCCGGGGTTAGTTAATAATGTTTTAGATAAATGTTTTTGTGAAGTTAAAGGGAAAAGGGAGAGAATTTTTTTAATTTGTTTGATTCTAAATGCTTTGATGTTCTTTCTATGATCATTTAAAGAAAAGTTATAGATTTTACTACTGGTTTAAAATTGACGAATGCATGATAAAAAAAAGAGATTGAAAAGCAACGTGAGTTGTTTTGGGCTGTGCGAGCCCTTCCCCCACTGACATTAAAACCCGAGGTTAAAATTTTAAAATTGGCGAGCCTGCCAGGATAATCCCCCCAATTTATAAAAAATTTTCAACTTCCAAGAGGAACGGGGTGGGATTCAAGTATTGAAAAACCCCAAAGAAAAGGGGTTTGTTTTAAACTGTATGTTCCCAAGATAGTTAAAAACTAGGTTTGGGGCATTCCCTTCCAAGATAGTTAAACTAGGCTTGGCATTTCATCCCCAGAACTCTTTTCCACAATTTCCTATATTCCTCCAAGGGGGGTCGGGGGCGCTGGGCGTCTTATAAAAACAACTCGTTTTTCCCAAGCTAAAATTATCTTTCATAGGTTTGGGGCTATTACGCCCACTCTGTCGGTAACCCCCAAATTTGGCGTTTTTTCCCAAAAAAATTTTGTTCAAAAAAAAAAGAAGATATAAGGGCGGAAGAAAAGAACCCCCCAAATAACAACTGTAGCGCCGCTCGGATCTGGGTTACTCGGGAAAGATGAGTTGCTGCATTCGTTAAAAAACCAAAAAAAAGATGGAAAGGGAAAAACGCGGGGAGAGACGCCGAAACGCAGTCAAAATAGCAGAAGGGGAAAAGGTGGGGAAAACCGCGGGAAAACAGAAAGAAAAAGGGGAAGCGCGGGAAACAGAAAGAATAACAGGAAACAGAAAAAATTTGGGGAAGCGCGGGAAACAGAAAAAAAAGAAGCGGGAGACAGAAAGAATAAGGGAACGCGGGAAACAGAAAGACAAAGGGAACCCGCAGGGACAAAAAGAATGGGGGCAGGAAAGGGAAAGTTTAAAAGGTTAAATTTAAAATTAGAGAAAGGAGAATAAAAAGGGGAGACCACCGGGGAAATGGGAGTTCAGTTTCCAGTGACCTGTCCAGCTAGGGCCCTCCCCGACCCAATTTGCCAAAATTCCAAAAGGAAAACCGTTTTCGAATGATGCATACATCAGTCTTTCAAAAACTTTTGCGCCCCAAGTCGGGTTGGCCTCCAGAAGAGGGGGCAGCATTTTGTCGGCTTTAAACCTGACGGGAAAGGGCTTTGCAAAATTTTTCACGCTTTCCCCACAAACAACGGGTCTTTTTTCGGGCTGTAAAGGGGATTTTTTTAAAAATAAAAGGGAAATTTACCTCAAGGGGGGGGGGGAGGGGGGTTCAGGAAAAAAAATTCTTTCAGCAAATTAAAAACAGGTGGGGACGTAAAATCATTTTGGGGAAACGCCTAGATCACTATTTTAGAAATGGTTAGTTTTTGAGGGGGTACAAAGGGGAAGGAGTCTTTTTTGAAAGAGCTTTATAAAAGGGAACAATTTTTTCGGGTTGGGGCCCCCTGATTTAACCAACATTTGAAAGAAAAACAGCCAAGACAGCAGGGATTTTTGGAAGTTCGCAGAGGTTATAGAGGGGCACGTTTGGGCACTAAGGTGCAGGAAAAAACAGGTGCAAGGCACGGGTGAGAAGAGTGAAAAGGAGACGGGGAGTTTTTTCAGAAAAACCCGCAAACCCAGGGGGGGGCAAAGGGAAAAGGGAAAAGGGGAAAATTTTGTTTTCCTTTTTGTCCCCAAGAAGGGACATGGGGGGGGGGATTGCCCGCATGGGGTTCCAAAAAGGGCCGCACCCTTTGCAAGAGGTGGAAAAGGGTCTAAAGGGGAAACGCCAGCAGGGGGAACCCAAAAGGGTTTTCAGGTTTTGAAGAGGGGGGGTTTGCACCCTTGGGCAGCACGGGACACATCAGTGTCAGGATAGAGGGCACTACCCTTGAGTGGTTCGTTACCAGGGGAAAAGAAGGTTTGGATTGGCCAGCAGGGGGTGAAAGTTTTCCGAGACACTGGTTGTTCTTTGCGGGGTAGAACGAACAACCCCGGTCGTTTAAAGGGGATTTGACGGGGCAAATCCAGACCTGTACTCTAATCGAAGGCATTTGGAGGGATTTTCCAGTTCCTAAGATAAAAAGAACGTACCCCTACTTCTCAGGCGGTTGTCTGCGTTGGTAAGGGGAAAAAACCCCTTCATGATTTGATCATTGGAATATCCCAGGTGAAAGGGGAACCCGGGGAAACCTGGTTTTTTGACTGCTACGGGGGCAGCAGTTCAACAGGGGGCCAAAAAGGGGGAAAAAGGTTTTTTAAAAAACCGTTATTTTTTCCCGGGGAAGGGAAAGTGGGGCATAAAATTGTCGCCTGATGAGTTTGGGGCGGGCCCCAGGAACAAAAACCCCGCTCGGAAGTCTGGGAGTGGCAAGAGGGGGAAAGGGGAAACAGGGGTTTAAGAGGGGGTTTAAAGCCCAAAATTTCTTGGAAAGGGGGGCTGGAACCGAGTGTTCCCCAAAGGGGAAGCCCGGTAAGGTGACCATTTCATTTAAAGGGGGTACCACCGGTTTAAATCTGACACGTCATGCCCCAGGGGTCACGAGTCCCATGGCGGGTCATCTCGGCCCCCGAAAAACACTGACCAAAGTTTTTTGATAATTTTTCTTTGGGCCCCAGGGGCAATGGCAACATCAAGCGTTTTTTTCTCCCAAGTCATGTGACGTGGCCCCAAGGGGCACCCACAAGAGGGGTGAAGGGGAAAGGGGCCCCCTTTAAAAACCACCCCCCTTTTAAATTTTGACCCCCAAATTCGGGAGGGTGGCTTTGATCAAAATTTGGCCCAATCGCCCCTTTTCCCAAAAGGGTGGCACAGGAAATGGGGTTGACCCGGGGACTACCGACCAGTTTACCCAGAAGGGGTTTGCATTGAAAGGCGTAGATACGAAACCCAGGTGGGCCTGAAGGGCTGGTAAAAACTTCTCTCGCGGGGGTGTGCCAGCAAAAAACCCCTTGGGTGACGGGGGGGTCACAGTTCCCCTTTCAGGGGGTGTTTAGGGAGGTCAAAAAGGCTGCTAGGGATCAAAAACAGCGCTCACTTACCCCTCCCATCCACAATGCAAAGGGGTTTGGGTGGAAAGAACAACGGGGGTGCGAAGGGCATCAAAAGAAGCTCTGTGGGGAAAAGGCCACAAAAGGGGAACCGCAAAATTCCAGCGGAAACTTTTTCCCCTAAAAGAAAACCCCCCGGGGAAAGCACAGGTTTTTGGGGGGGCCCTTTTTAAATTTGCGTTTGGGGGGACATTCGGGGCCCGGGTGGAAACCCTCAAAGAGCTTTGGCCGGAGAACAGAGCAAAGAGGTCAAAACCACTTATCGGGTAGGGGTGGGGGCCCAACGCTTAGGCCCGAAGAAAACCTTAAGGTCGAAAGGGGAAGTTTCAGGGGGTTTAAGGGCGCCCAGAAAAACCATTTTCGGGAAAGGGGTGGGGGAAAAAAATTTTCCTAAAGGGGGGAGACAAGCCTTTAATTCTTCCCACGGAAATCAAAAACAAGCTGCAGATGCTTTGGAAAGGGGCCCATTCCCCATCATTGAAAAGGTGACCCCCAGGACTACCGAATCGATGTGAAAAGGGAAACCAAAAAAATTTTCCCTGCAAATCACTCCGCAAATATATTCCCGCGTGAGACTCAGCACTTTGGCGCAGCAGAAACATTGATGGGGGGGAGGGGGACCCAGCAGAGGAAAGGGGGGGAATTTTTTTTGCCTATTTTCCCCGGGGAAGAGCCCTCCCGGGAATGTCCCCTGTATGAAGGGCTAGACGAAGGGGACAGGGAGGGAAAATTAGTGGGCTCCATAAAAAGGGTTAAGGGGCCCCTTACGATAAACCCGGGAGGACAAAATCAAAAACAAATAACGGTGGGGTTGACATCACAGAAACCCTTTCATGTGAAACCACCCGAAACCCCATATTCCACCAAGCAAAATGATCGAGGAGGAGGAAAAAAAGATGTTTTGGGCCCTTTGGGGGGATTAAACCCTCCAAATCAACTTTTGGCACCCGCGGGCTTGTGAGGGAAAAAACCGGGGACATCGATTCTGTTTCGACTTAGACGTCTGGGAAAATGGCACCAAGGTCGACGCAAGGTCATACCCAAAAGGAAGACCTGTTCGCTCGACCCCCACAAGCAAGACCAGTATTTTACCAGGGCGATCTGAGCAAGGGGTTTCAGGCAAATAGCCCGATGAAAACTCAAAGGAATCACAAAAAAAATTTTCCCCCCTATGGGGCTATACCAGTGGCGAGAACCCCTTTTGGGAAGGCAACGCACCTGCAGCTTCTCACGAATGAGGGGGAAGCAAATTTAAAGGGGTTGGAAAGGGGGGTTGTGAAATTTTTATGGGGTGACATTCTGATAGCATCCGAACATGGGAAACATATGAGGCAGCTAGGGGGAGTTTTTGAGAGGTTGAACAACCAATCCACAGCCAAACCCAAAAAGTGCCAGGGGGGGGGTTTCCCCCAAACCCGGATTTTTTAGGTTTGTTTTTCGGAGGGAAAACAAAGCAGCCAGAAAGGGGAAAAGGGGGGGAAAAAGAGAATTCAGAGAACCAAAAACCAAAACGAAGTCAGGGGTCCGCTAGGTTTTATTGGGGGTTTTATAGGGAGTTATTTCCCCAAATTTTGCTGCAAAACCCCGATCCTCTCAGTGAAATTGGCCAAGGGAGGGAAACCGGCAGGGTCAAAAGGGGCCCGGGCGCTGCAGACAAGCACTGGGAAAAAACGGTTTGGGAAAAACTAGGGTTCCCGCCCAACTGAACAACCCGATAAGTCCCCAAAACCCTTTTTGTTGCGGACAGATGCATCAGGGGGTGGAATAGGTTCAAATAAAAGGGTTTCGGAGCCTGAAGAGGGGCAGTTTCCTGTGAGATATGCTAGCGGGAAATTTTACAAAGTGGGAAAAAGGGTACGCCAAAGGGGGAGAAGGAATTTTAGCTGGGTTTTTTTTGGGGGCCCTGCAGAAGTTTCCCCAAATACGATGGGAAAGAGTTCGTTTATCCAGACGGATCATCAACCAAAACCCAAAAACCCGCAGGAGGCGCAGTTGAAAAACAGGGAGAGTTTTTGCTTGGGCAATGGCACTGCAGCCCCCAAAAGGACCGAGTGCCTACAAAACCCCTTTTGACAAATGTTCCCGGGGCGACCCATCTAAGCCGGGTAGTCAACAAGCTGCAACCAGAGGAAAATCAGTCCCAAAAAAAAATTTCATTTTTATAAAAATTGGTTATTTTTAGTTATGTTTTATTGGATAAAGGGGTTTATTTCCCAGTTTGGGTATGGTTTCAATTTTTTTTTTGTGTAGACTTTTTTTCATAAATTTTTTTTTTTGAGAAATTTTTCATGTGGAAGTAGTTTTTAAAAATTTGGGGCCCTAAAAGTCCCCTTTTGTAGTGATGCATTAATTTTCAATAAGCCAGGATTGGGGATTCCCCCGGAAGTGCAAGGTCGTGATCAAATTAAATTTTCTTTTTTCATAAGAAATTTTAAAAAAAAAAGATTGGGGAAAACCGCATGGGGAAATTTCAAAGTTTCCCCACAAGGGGCCCTTAAAGAATGATTTTAAAAAACCGGGAAAACGCACGTCAAAAGATAACTCATTGGAGTGGAATTTCCCTAAAAATATATAAAAAATTAAAAACTTAAAAAAACCGGGGATTTAAAGAATTTTCCAAACTTTGCCGGGGAAACAAGGGGAAAAAATTTGGTTGTTTTTCCTTTTTGTACCGTTTTTTTGAAAACAAGCGGAGCATGGCTTTTTTCCCAAAGGGGGGAAATTTTTTCACGGACAAAAAAAAAAGAAACAACCCAAAAATTGGGGGAAAAAACCCAAAATTGGGGGAACCCAAACCCAACTTGGGGAGGGCGCCAATCAATTTTCGGGCCAAACCCAAAAACCCAAAAATTCTAGGGGCCCGAGAGCCCGGGGCCCCTAAAGGCGGGCCGGCCCAAAAAAGCTTAAAAGGGGGGAGGCTTCAGGAAAAACGGTCGGGCCGGCAAACGGGGTAAGCAGCTTTGACCGACGCCTCGATGTCTAGGAACGGTCCGGGGAGAGCCGGCCAAGCTCAACTACCACTTGTGGAACCCAAAAGCATTGTTAAATCCTTTCTCTGATGTGGCCTACCCCGACTCAGCTGGCCCCCCTTTTGATTTGGGCCAGTGCCACCCCTTAACCCCAACCCGCCCAGTTAAGTGGGGAAGGGGGGGAAAAGGGAAATGTGGGGTGGGGGGTGAAAAACTAGCAATCAATTAAATTAAACCCCCCGACCCCCCACAGAGAGTAAGGCGGTAAAACGGGAAATGTCAATTTATTTGAACGTCCAAAAGGAATTAAAGGGGAGACAAATTCGGGGGTCAAGGGTTTAAAAAAAAAAGACCCAAAAATTAAAATGGCCCTTGGGCACGGGGGGAGGGTAAAGGAATGTGGAGTGAGAGAGGAAGGGGGAAAAAAAGAACAACAGAGAGAGAAAAAGAGGAATTCGGGAGAGTTTTGGGTCCCCCGCCCAAAAGGGAAAGGGGGGAGATGGGAAAGAGGGGGAGAAAGAACAGAAAGAAAAGGAGGTTTTGGTGTAGTCTCGCACAGGGAAAAGGGGAAAAGATGAAAGAGGGCAAAAACCCAGGGGAAACGAACAGGAGGGGAGAGGGGGAGAGAGGTTCTGAGGGGGAGCCGCGGAGAGAAGGGCAGGAAGAGAGAGAAGGAGGGGGGGAGAGAAAAAGAAACCCAAATTGGAGAATTTTGCAAAAAAAATATCCAGAGAAAGGGCAGGAGAGAAGTGGAGAGAGAAAAAAGAGTTTCAATTAAAGAAAAGAAAAGAAAAAAAAAGAAAAAAGAAAAGAAAAACAACCCAAAAGGGGCCAATTGATAAGAGCAACTAGAAAAGAGAAAAGGGGAAAAAGAGAGCCCCAATTGGGCCCCCCTTTAAAGCAGGAAGAAAAAAAGGGAAAACCAGAACGATGGTTTTATAGTCACTGTTCAAACCCAAAACCGGGGGTTTGAACCCCAAACCTGGGGAGCGTCATTCGCCAAGCCGAAACCCCAGACCCAAAGCCAACCGTTTTACCTGACCCCGGCGCCTCAGAAACCCAAAACCAGGGGGCCCGGGAGTTGTGTTTGGTTGTGAAAAATGACAGTGAAAAGAAAAAGAAAGAAAAGAAAAGAAATTTATTTTGTGAAAAAGTTAAAATCACCTGGCCAGGTAAAGTAAAAATCTGTTTTTTAAACCCCGGGGTTTAGTTAAATATTATAAAAAAAAATGAAATTTTTTTTTTAAAGTTTAAGGGAAAGAGAGAATTTTTTATTTTGTTTTAAATTTTATAAGCAATTTATGTTCCTTTTTAAAGATCCCTTAAAGTAAAGTTTTTAGACTTTACTAGGGGTGGACGAATGCAAAGTAAATTTAAAGAAATTTTAAGCAAGCGTGAGTGGTTTGGGGGGTGCGCTAGTTTCCCTTCCCCCCACTGCCCCTACACCGAGGTTTTTACATAGTGAAAACAATTAAAAACTATTGCTGAATTTTAATTTTCAGAAGCAAAAACCTCGAAAAAGGAAAACCTTTTTTCCCAAAACTTAAATCGAATTAATGGGGTTCTTTCTTTTTAAATCCTGGTCCTCTCAACTTAAAAGACTAAGGCCGCTGGGCGCTTGCAATTTTTGGGTTTTAAAGAAATTTTTTATTTTCTTTCGATTTTCCTTTTAAAAATTTAAATTTTTTTTAATTTTGTTCAACAGGGCCCCCCTGCAAAAAGGCCGGTTTTGCTGATGACATTAAAAAGTATTAATTCCCTTTTTCATTGTCCCTCTCTCTCTCTCTGTCGGGCTGTGTCTGTTTCTCTCTCTCTTTGTCTCTCTTGTTTTCTTGTCCCTCTTCTCCGGTTGTTCTCTCTGCCTCTCCCTCCCGTCCCTGTGAGTACCCTCTCTCTCCCTCCCTCTCTCTCTCTCTCTCTCTCTCCTCTCTCTCTCTCTCTCTCTCTCTCTCCCTCTCTCTCTCTCTCACTCGCTGTTTCTTTCTCGCTCTGTGTGTCATTTTTGTGTGTTTCTGTCTGCCTTTCTGTCATTCTGTCTGTCTGCCCTTGTATCTGTCTGTCGGTCAGTTGGTCGGTCGGTCGGTCTATCTCTCCCGCCCCCCCCCTCTCTGTCTATCTCTCTTTCCTGTCTGTCTCTGTCTGTCTGTCTGTCTGTCTCTTTCTCTCTCACTTTCTCTGTCTGTCTTTATCTGTCTGTCTGTCTCTCTATGTCTCTGTCTCTCTGCCTTCTGTCTGTCTGTCTCTCTCTCTCTCCCAGTCTGGTGTGTTTGTCTTAGTCTCTGTCTGTATGTCTGTCTCTGTTTGTCCGTCTCTCTGTAACTCTCTGTCTCTGTCTGTCTGGCTCTCTCTCGCTCTCTCTGTTTCTCTCTCTGTACCTCTGTCTGTCTGTCTGTCTCTCTCTCTCTCTCTCTCTCTCTCTCTCTCTCTCTCTCTCTCTCTCTCTCTCTCCTTCTCCTCCTCCTCCTCCTCCTCCTTCATCTTCCTCGCCGCCACACTCTCTCTCTTGTCTAGTGTCTCAGTAGACCTTGACGTCGTATATGTTGGAGCGATTGTCAGATGTGAACTCTGATGCGTGCTCCTTCTCGTCAGTCTCTGTCTTCGTCCTTCTCCCTCCTCTTCTTTTCTTCACCCTTCTCATCTTCCCCTTCTAGTAATCCACGTTTTGTTCTTCTGTTAGTCCACCACCTCTTCTTCTTCGTTGTCTCCCAGTCCTTCTCCTCACACTCCCATCTTCTGTTGACCTCGGAATTCCTTATCTTTCCCCTTCTTTTTCTTCTTGTTCCTCTTGTTCTTGTTCCTCTTTTTCTTCTTCTTTCACTTGTTCTTCTTCCTCTTGATCTTCTTGTTCCTCTTCTTCTTGTTCTTCTTCTTCCTCTTGTTCTTCTTCTTCCTCTTGTTCTTCTTCTTCTTCCTCTTGTTCTTCTTCCTCTTGTTCTTCTTCTTCCTCTTGTTCTTGTTCCTCTTGTTCTTCTTCTTCCGCTTCCTCTTGTTCTTGTTCCTCTTGTTCTTGTTCCTCTTGTTGTTGTTCTTCTTCCTCTTGTTCTTATTTCTCTTGTTCTTATTCCTCTTGTTCTTGTTCCTTTTGTTGTTGTTCTTCTTCTTCCTCTTGTTGTTGTTCTTCTTCTTCCTCTTGTTCTTGTTATTCTTCTTCCTTTTCTTCTTGTTCTTCTTCTTCCTCGTGTTCTTGTTCCTCTTGCTCCAGATCTTTTTGTTCTTCTTCTCCCTCTTGTTCTTCTTGTTCGTCGTGGTCCTTCTCCTCTTCTGCTTCTATTGATCCTCTTCCTTCTCCTTTTCTGAATCCCCCTCTCTTGCTCTTAATTCTCTCCTCCGCCTGCTCTTAATCCTCCACGACCTCCCCCTCCTTCTTCTTTTAATCCTCTTCTTCCTGATCTTCTTCTATCAGTTCTCCCTCATCTTCTTCGTCGTCGTTTTCTTTACACCGCTTTCTAGGGAGGGGAGACGATAGCTCTTGTAGATTACAATGTTCGGTTTCCCGAAATCCGTCGGTGTCTGTTGTTGTCGCACGTGTGAGCGTGCTGGTGGACCGGGGCTGTTGGTCCGTGATTTGGAGCACAGATGGTCACAGCAGGGGCCGAGTAGTTGTCGGTGGTCGCTGGTTCAATTCCATTCCGCGTTTATGGCTTTCCTCTCTCGGTTGTCCCTGTTGTTGGGAGAATTAGTGTCCGCTTGCCTTTGTCACGCTCTGTCGGCTTTTGTCTGTCTGCAGCCCGCTCTGTACTTGGTGCTACCCGGAGTTATTGAACCGTCATCATTGGCCCCCACTTCCTCCCCATCCACGCCTCGCCAGTCCCTCCCCCTGTCTCCTCGTCTCCCCATCTCTCTCTCTCTCTCTCTCTCTCTCTCTCTCTCTCTCTCTCTCTCTCTCTCTCTCTCTTTGTCTCTTTGTCTCTGTGTGTCTGTCTGTCCCTCCCTCTCTCTCTCTATCTCTTCCTCTCCCTGTATCTCTCTATTTCTTTGTCTGTGTGTCTGTGTGTCTGTCTGTCTGTCTGTCTGTATCTCTCTCCCTCCCTCTCTCTTTGTGTGTCTCTCTGTATTTCTCTGTCTCTGTCTCTCCCTCTTTTTCTCTCCCTCTATCCCCCCTCTCCTCTCCTCTCCCCCCCCCCCCCCCCCCTCTCTCTCTCTTTCAGACACAGTTGACCGCGCACACGCACGAGCGCGTGCACACACACACACACACACACACACACACACACACACACACACACACACGCACACGCACACACGGACAGACGCGCTGCCAGGCCACAAACTCCTCTGTATTGTTCTTTCACAGCTAGTCAGCGAACGCCGCCCCTGATGCTGGAATGAACATATGGAGCTGTTGAATAAATAACTTGAATGTAGCCCTCTCTGCCCCACTACCAACTTCCTTCCAGTTGCTGCTCCGTCACAGCACAGACCTGAGTACCCATAGCCGCCCTCCTTTCTCTATTGTGTATGGGAGCCCGCTTCACCCTGCGCCTCTGTAGGGCAACATGCGCATAGTGAGTTCTCTGTCTGTCTATGTCTGTCTGTCTGTCTGTCTGTCTGTCTGTCTCTCTCTCTCTCTCTCTCTCTCTCTCTCTCTCTCTCTCTTCTCTCTCTCTCTCTCTTTCTCTCTCTCTCTCTCTATCGCGTGCTCTCTCTCTCTCTCTCACGTTCACTTGCCTCTCTCTCTCTCTCTCTCTCTCTCTCTCTCTCTCTCTCTCTCTCTCTGTTGTTCACTTGCTCTCTCTCTCTCTCTCTCTCTCTCTCTCTCTCTCTCTCTCTCTCTCTCTCTTTCTCCTGCTTGCCCTCTCTCTCCCTCCCCCTCTCTCTCTTTCTCTCTCTCGTTCGCTTGCTCTCTCTATGTCTCTCTCTGTGTGTGTGTGTGTGGTGTGTGTGTGTGTGTGTGTGTGTGTGTGTGTGTGTGTGTGGAGTGTGTTTGTGAGTGTGTGTGTGTGAGTGTGTGTGAGTGTGTGTGTGTGTGTGTGTGTGTGTGTGTGTGTGTGTGTGTGTGTGTGTGTGTGTGTGTGTGTGTTGCCCTCCCCATCCCACCTCACAATCTTTTTTTCCCGTCTGTCGCCACCCCCCCCCCCCCCCTAATTCCCCTTCCC
>CM031604.1:39942848-39960296 GCA_018398815.1 Conus ventricosus | reverse complement strand
GATCCAGTGAAGGACTCTGTGACACGCATGCCGAGGTCTTACGTCAGTGTGACCCGGTGACAGGTCACCGTGACCCAGTCTGGGTGACAGTTTCATTTCACAATGACATTGTGTCGTCGTAGCCAAAGACGTTGAATGTGGAACTCGGTGAAGGAGAGCCTGGATCGTTGTTTGCAACCATCGGATCGTTCACTACGGCCATGGCATTTATCAAATCTGGAATCCATGAGCGATGGAATCAGACTGACCCACTTTTAGATGCTATTTTTACGTGAAGAAGAGGTTGGCTTTTTTCCTTTTTTTCCCCTTTAAAAAAAAAATCCCACTCTACCCCTCGCCACCCTCGTCCGTGCACCCACCCCTTTCGCAAAAACGAAGTCCAATACGATCAAACGCGGCTGACATTTTGAAAGGTATTTGGGAGAAAGTTCGGTTTGGGGAATGAGGAGGGATGATGGTGGGGGAGGGGGTGGGGTGGAGGGTAGGTAGGCGTACGGGGGAAAGAGAAGGGGGACGGAAAGATGGTCAGAAAGGGGCGGGGGGGGGGGGGGGGGGGGGGACAGTTTTTGTCACGTCAGCTAAGGTGGATAAATTTTCTTCGGAAGAAGAACGAGCTTTTTTTTCCCTTTTCCTCCTTTGAATGCAACCTGGGAAGTTTTCCAACAGCATGGAACTAATCTGGGATCAGTTGGGTTTTTTTTAATCCACAGAAAGCATTACTGTCTGTAGTTGTCTTTGTTTGTCCAGTTCTTGGCTGCATGATTGCTTTCTGTTAGGTTTTGTTTTGTGTCTGTTTGATGCATTGAGTCTCATCTCCGCCAGAAGCAGAGTTCTTGGTAATGCTTCGTTTTCCTGGGACTGGCGTGCAGGCAAAGCAAAGCGTGGTCAATCAATAGTTCCAGCGAGGTGCCTCTGGCGACTGCCTGCCTCTCTCTCCTCTATCTGTCCCTCCCCCAGCTGTTTTCCCGCTCACCGGCTGCCGTATTACCTGAGGTGGATGCGGACGTTAAGCCGGAGTGTAACAACATGCTCTCCTCTCTTATAGTCACTGGGTTGGCTCGTTTCTTCACCCAGTCAGTCAGTCTGTCCGTCTGTCCGTTGCTCTACTGTTTTATATAGAGGTGTGAGTGCCAAGGAGAACAGCTGCAGCAAGGAATATGACGATGCTGATGATCATGACGATAATGTTGTTAGTGATGATGATGATGATGATGATAACGATGAGGTGATGATGGCGATGATTAAGAAAATGATCATGGTGCTCTGACACATGAAAATTCCGAAAAGAGGCCTGGGTAGTGAGAGATGGGTCAGGGGGGGGAAGGAAAAGGGGAGTGGAGGCGCTTCGAGGAAAGGGCGGGGTGGAAGGATGAAGGGGGGGGGGGGGGGAGAAGAAGAGAGAAGATGCAGTTGATGATGGTGCTGTACTGAGCTGATTCATGTCAACCGCTTGCTGTTTCCTGCTGAAGTAACGAACTGAGCGATGTTTCCGTGTAGACAAATTCTCTGGGTAGTTCAGCCGACAATAAAGCGAGAATGGACGAGGTGAAGTTTGCTGCCGAGTTGTACTCGTGCCGCTGAGGAAGTCGTACCGTTATCCATCATTTGTCCGTCTGTTTGTTGCCGTCTGTTTGTTGCAGGAGTAGCCGAGATGGTCTCCTGATGTTATCCATCATTTGTGCGTCTGTTTGTTGCAGGAGTAGCCGAGATGGTCTCCTGATGTTATCCATCATTTGTGCGTCTGTTTGTTGCAGGAGTAGCTGAGATAGTCTCCTGATGTTATCTGTCTGTCTGTTTGTTGCAGGAGTAGCTGAGATGGTCTCCTGATGTAACTTGTCTGTCTGTTTGTTGCAGGAGTAGCTGAGATGGTCTCCTGATGAAAACTTGTCTGTCTGTTTGTTGCAGGAGTAGCTGAGGTGGTCTCCTGATGTAATTTGTCTGTCTGTCTTTTGCAGGAGTAGCTGAGATGGTCTCCTGATGTAATTTGTCTGTCTGTTTGTTTGCAGGAGTAGCTGAGGTGGTCTCCTGATGTAATTTGTCTGTCTGTCTTTTGCAGGAGTAGCTGCGATGGTCTCCTGATGTAATTTTTTCTGTCTGTTTGTTGCGGGAGTAGCTGAGTGTGGTCTCTTCCTGATGTAACTTGTCTGTCTGTTTGTTGCAGGAGTAGCTGAGATGGTCTCCTGATGTAATTTGTCTGTCTGTCTTTTGCAGGAGTAGCTGAGATGGTCTCGATGTAATTTGTCTGTCTGTCTGTCTGTTGCAGGAGTAGCTGAGATAGTCTCCTGATGTAATTTGTCTGTCTGTTGCAGGAGTAGCTGCGATGGTCTCCTGATGTAATGTGTCTGTCTGTCTGTTGCAGGAGTAGCTGAGATGGTCTCCTGATGTAACTTGTCTGTCTGTCTGTTGCAGGAGTAGCTGAGATGGTCCCCTGACGTAGTGGCTTGTGTCATTCCTGGGCCCCACGATGATGGGCTACCTTTACGTTGTGTTGTGTCTTCCACTCCCCCCCACCACCTCCTCCTCTTCCTCCTCTCGCTCCCCCTCCCCCTGTTCCCTTTCCTGGCGGAAGAGCCGAGGCCAGCCCCGCCAAACTCTCGGACGCCGTGGTCACCACGTTCGATTCCCCCACCTGGCAATGACTCATGCACTGACGGTCAACACGGAGACTCAGACGCTCTACGTCGGGGCGGTCAACTACCTGTACAGCCTGTATCCCAATTCAGCCACTGGCAGACGGTGAAGACGGGGCCCAAGCCGGACAGCCCCGACTGCCCGCCGCCCATCCTCAACTTCGACAAGTGCACTACCCCAGAAGATGACCAACAGCTACAACAAGGTCCTGGTGGTGGCTACACGCACCCGGGGGCTGATCGCCTGTTCAGGTGGGACTTCGTCTGTTTGCATTGTGAATGGTCGTCCATGCCGTTTAGACTCGCCATCCAAATTCTCATGTTTTGACTTACTGTCCAAGTTCTCATGTTTTGACTTACTATCCAAGTTCTCTTGTTTGACTTACTGTCCAAGTTCTCATGTTTTGACTTACTATCCAAGTTCTCTTGTTTTGACTTCCTATCCAAGTTCTCATGTTTTGACTTACTATCCAAGTTCTCTTGTTTTTACTCACCATCCAAGTTCTCATGTTTTTACTTACTATCCAATTTCTCTTGGGTTTTAAAACTTACTATAAAATTTCTCTTGTTTTGACTTATACCCAATTTCTTTGTTTTGATTTAAATTCCCAAGTTCTTTGTTTTGACGCCCTATCCAAGTTTCAGGTTTTGACTTACTATCCAAGTTCTCTTTTTTTACCCCAAAATCGGGTTCTCATTTTTTTTACTAAATACCCAATTTTTCTTGTTTTTAAATTTAAATTTTCCAAGTTCTCGTGTTTTAAATTATACCCAATTTTTCTCTTTTTTTGACTTACTTTCCAATTTTCTTTTTTTTACTCCAATCCAAGTTCTCTGTTTTTACTTACTATCCAAGTTTTTTGGTTTTTACTCACTATAAAGGGTTCTCTTTTTTTTAATTACTATCCAATTTGCTCTTTTTTTTATTATTTAAGTTCTCTTTTTTTTACTCCTACCCAATTTCTCTTGTTTTTATTACAAATTTCCCAGGTATTTACTTACTGCCCAAGTTCTCGTTTTTTGGGACTTCCCCTCCAAGTTTAAAGCTTTTATTACTGTCCGAGTTTCATGTTTTGATTTACCATCCAAGTTTATGGTTTTTTTTATTGAGTTCTCTGTTTTTACTACTAAAATTCTATGTTTTTATTTTAAAGTTCTCATGCTTTTTATTTGGGTTTACTAAATTTCATGTTTTTTCTTACAAATTTCTCATGTTTTTTACTTACTGCCCAAGTTCTGTTGTTTTTACTAAGTTACCTGTTTTTACTTACTAGGTTCTCATTTTTTTTTACTTACTATCCGAGTTTGTTTTTTTTTATTTTAAGTTTAAATTCCCCTTTTTAAACCAATTGTATATTTGTCTCATTAACTCTGTTGTTTTTTAAAGTTTTTTCCTGTTTTTCAAATTACATGTAGGGAGGAATGTTAAAACTGTAATCAATGCACGAAGGCACGCGCTAGTCCTTTTAGATGGGGTTTTGATCTTTTTATCTTTCTTTGTTTTATTCTTTTTGCTTTTTGTAGTTGTTTTTTTCTTTTTCCCTCTTTTTCCCTTAAACCAACGCTTTTCATCGGCTCTTTATCCCCGTCTTTTTTGGCTCCCTTTTGTGGTTGTTTAAAAACCTGTTTTCCCCCATTTGTTTTTTTCAGAGTTGGGGGGGGGGGTTTTGGAAAAAAAGAGCCCCCCCTTTGGGGGGGTTTGTGTAGTTGTGGGGGCCCCGTTGTTGCCCCTTTTCCCAAGGGTTTGGGGAAACGGGCAGTGGACGCATCACCAAGGTGGCCCCCAGCGCTAAAAGCCCGTGGGGGCCCAAAACCCGTAAAAACCCGCCCCACCTTTGGCCTTCATCCCCCCGGGGCCCGGGGGCCCCCCCCGGGGGGCAGGTCCGGAAAAAAAGTGCTTTTGGGGCCCGTTGTCCGGGAAACCCCGAGGACCCTTCTATTTGGCCCGTGGGGGACGGGGCCCGCCTTCGCCAGTCGAAACCTCAGCAATTTTGAGTGGCCTATCCAAAAAATTTCCCCCAGAGGGGCTCAAGATCGGGGTGCGGGCGCGGGAGTCCTTTGTGGGTGGCAACCTGTGGGGCTTCGGCTGGGGAAAAATTCAGTTCCCTTTTTTGGTTTTTTCCAGGCAAAAGCGGGGGCTTAAGAGGGAGTTTTCCATCTCCAAGATCCGGGTTTTCTGTCAAAAACCAAACCTAAAACTTTACCCTACGCGGAGCTGGAGCTGCATTTGTCTGCCCCAAAGGGGGAGAATTTTACCCTGCTGCAGGGGGGCCTATCGGGGCAACCCGGGAAAGGTGGGGGCCCCGACCCTTCAACCCCCCCACCACCGGGGGCGTCCTGTACCCCGTGTTCCCCAAAGGGCCCGGGAAAAGGTTTCCCCCTGCCCCCAAGGGGGGAATGGCGTTTTTGCTTTTTATCCCTTGGGCCCTGGTGCGTGGGAAATTCAGGGGGAAAACTTTCCCAGAAGTTTTTCCCTTTGGTTTTTGGGAATACGGGCCCCACCATCTTTTCTACCCCCGTCAGTTGTTGCAGTCCAGGTAAGTATTATTGCACAAAGGGGTTTGGGGGGGGGGGGGGGGGGAGGAGAGAGAGGAGAAGAAGGGGAGGGAGGAGAGAAAGGGAGGGAGAGAGAGAAGGGGAAGGAGCGAAAGTGTGGGGGGCAGGGTGTGGGTGTGTTTTGGTCGTGCGAAACAAACATACATAGTTGCATGCATTTTTCATGCACATGTACATTTTATAGAAAAAGGACATGAACGCCTCGCATGATTTACCCTTGCCCTTTTAACGGGGGGTTTAGTGGCTAAAATGATGAATGGGGATTCATTTAAATTTCGAAAAGGGGAAAAATCAGGAAAGTTAATAACGCGTACAAACATTGCTGACGCTGGAACATATAAACACTTCCGATTACAACCCCCGACTGGCAATTTAGTTTGGACCCCTTTTCCATTCAGGCCCTCTCTTTCTCCGCCTCCCCCTCCATTGAAAACCCCCTCCCCCCATACTCTGTCGTCAGCCTCCCCCGTCCCTTTCCTTCTTTCCTTCCCCTTTAGTCCCCTGTCCCCCCTCTCTTCCCCCACCCCCCAAAAAACCCCTTTTGTTTCACACACGAAACATATTCGGTTTCCCTACGAAAAATTTCTGAAAAACAAGCCGGGAAAAAGTGGGGAAAAACAAACCCCTTAACAGGTGGGGAAAAAGAAGCGGGTACTGGGAAGAAAAGTAGGGGTTTTTTAAACAGAAACGGTTTACCCCAAATCTTCCAACGTACTTTCTTTCAGAAAGTGAAGAATGGAAATGCCTGTCAGGGATTGGGGAAGGTTTTGCCATCTTGAAAGTGAAAATATCAGATCTTTAAAAATTGCAGTTTGGGGTGTTGAGTGGGTTTTTGTCTGTCAGAGCAAAAAAGCGAGGGGGGTTTAAAGTTTTAGATGCGGGCCCGTATAGACGTAAAAAAAGGGTACACTGAAATATTTTAAGCTATGTTAACCTGCCCTTTAATTCGATACTTGCCCCTTTGATGGGAAAGCTATTGTTTGTTTGGTTTAGGAGAGGGTTTATGTAGTCACATCTCTTTTTTTAACTTTAAAAAGCAGGGGGAAACTGGGACGGGGTTTTTTAAACTTATTTTCAGGCGGGGGGTAGGGGATGTCTAGAGAGAACATTTGCATTTTGTTGATCAAGATTGGTCGGGTCAAAGGTTCTTCTCCCCAACCCATAATCCTACCCCAGTCCTGCTGGGGCTGGGGAGGTGCGAAGAGGGGGGGGTAAAAACCCAAAACCCGAAAATTTCCCAAATTTTGGGGGGGGGAAGGCCTTTCTTCAGGGGACGACTCGCCCCAGACAACCCCGGCCCTAACCGAGAAGAAACCCGCGATCATAGTGGGCCCGGTTTGGGGCCCGCGACCCGGGCCTTTCTATGTGTTGACCTTCCCAGGGCGGGCGTGGGAAACCCTTTTCCCGCAGGGGTTTAAAAAATAAAAACCCCCGTTTTAAAAGAAAATCCCATTTTCCCGCCCGGAACGTAAAACAAATCACAGGCAGGGTTTGGGAAATTGAGAAATGACTAAGAGATGGGCGGACCTTTTGGGGGGCAAATTTCGGCCCCTTTTGAAGTGAGACGGGGGAAAAAACGGGAAAAGTAAAAACCAAAAAAACGGCATTCCCCTTTTACTAGTGTGGGTTTTCAAAAAATGTTTTGGGGAGTGGTGGTTTTATCTGACGAGAACAGCTGTTTCTTTGGATGGCGGGCCCTGTTTCCCGGCCCGGGTTTTGACCGAGACCTTTCTGCGAAACCATCCCCCCGTCACGGAAGTACCAATTTGCCCCCCAGGCTTGATGATGAAACCCTGCTGAAAAAATTCCACAAAGGCTTCAAAAAGTCCCAATAAAAGTGGACGGAAATTTCGTACTCATCGTTGAGGGTGACCAGAGGGGGGCAAAATTGGCGGGGGAAGACTGGAGGGCTGACTGCGGCCCCCCCTTGTTCGAGGCCCCCACTGAAGGGGAAATGGTGGTTGAACCGGCCAAATGAGAAAGGGCTTTGGGCTTGCTGACCCCTGTCGTTTTGGGTTGTTGCCGGTGATGACTTTCTTCTTGTGACCTGTCGTTTAGGCTTTTTGCCGGTGATGATGACTTTGTTCTTGTGAACGGGCGATGAGCTTGTTGCCCGGGGGATTTATGATTTGTTTTTGGGTGATCTGTCGAGGGCTTGTTGCGGTGACGATGACTTTGTTCTTGCGACTTGTCGGGTTGTTGCCGGTGCGAAAAGGGTTTGTTTTTGGCATGTCGTTGAGCCTTTTTTCCGGTTTGATGACATTGTTTTGCTGACACTGTCGATCAGCTTGGGGGGCCCGGGGGGTGATGCCTTTTTTCTGTGACCTGTCGATGGCTTGTTGCCGGTGACGAAGTTTTGTTTTTTGCTGACACTGTCGATGAGCTTTTTGGCCCGGGGAGGGGTGACATTGTTTTTGCTGAACTGCGTCAGCTTGTTGCGGTGGTGATGGGCTTTGTTCATGCCCGACACTGTCGATGAGCTTGTTGCCCGGGGGACGAAGACTTTGTTCTTTTTGACATGTCGATGGTTGTTCCGGGGGGATGTTTGTTGTTGTGAAAAAATCGATGAACTTGTTGGCCCGGGGCGTGAAATTTGTTTTTGCTGACCCCTGGCGATGAGTTGTGGTTTGGGGTGTTTAAATTTGGGTTTGTGCTGACACTGGCCCATGGGCTTGTGGGTTTTTTTATTTATTTTTCCTTTTTCTTGCTGACACTGTCGATGATCTTGTTGCCGGTGACGATGACTTTGTTCTTGCTGACACTGTCGATGAGCTTGTGGTCGTTGATGATGACTTTGTTCTTGCCAACACTGGCGATAAACATAAAGAATCCCGACGATGGACATGGTACTGTCCGAGTACTACCGTCAGAGAGACTTTATTGTTGTCAAGAAGTGGAACAGGCGGCGTGAGTAGCGTGAACACAATGACATTTCCAGAAACACACCATCGACAGTGATCACGACCTTGTCACGATGAATGTTGAAGAACGGTGGGGAACAACAAGACAAAGAGCCGTGTTAAATGGAAGATTGACAAACTAAAGACATTGACATCGGTGCACGATTTCAAGTGGCCATTGGAAGAAGAGTGGTCCTGTTGCTACTGTTTGAATAAGACCTTGAAGCCCTTACGAACGATTTCAAGCAAGTAATAAGTGAAACAGCAATAGAAGTCCTAGTAATATTCTGATATACATCCAAGGTGTAAATCACAAGCAATATTCTGCAGATGTCTGATTCTAGAAGGAACTTAAGACTACACAGTAAGGCTGGGAAAGGGCTGATACAACGCTTTATCAGATCAGTCAAAACATTTTAAATCGCAGAGGAAAGCTGCATGAAACAATGGTGTGCATATATTTAGAAAACCCTAGACAACTGCGACACAAAGAAAGCTTGTAAAGATGAAAAAAAGATCGACCAGACAGAAACAAAGTAATGTCGGCAGAATTCAGGACAAACGTGGCAACTGTCTCACCAGAAAGAAGACATAAAAGGCGGACCGAGTATTGTTTTGAACTGTGCAACAGGGCATAGGTGACCGAAGCATGCCAACAGTACAGGATTAATCAGAAGACGATGGCTCTCCGGTACTCTGTGAAGGAATTGTAGCAGCAGTGAAGTCACTGAAATGTGGCAAGGTTTCAGGCCAATTGACAACGTCCGTGCAGAGCTGTAGAAACATAGCAGAGAGGCAGTGAGTGATATTCTAACAGCCATCTACAGTATCATCTGGCACACTGGCAAGTAGACTTCACCACAGATCGTTTCCCTTCCCAAGACCAGAAATATCCTGCACTGCTAGAACTACTGCACTATCAGTTTGATAAGCCCTACCCGCAAGATCATGCTTAAGATAGCTCGGAATAGGTTACAGACACAAGCATATACGGTTATACCATTATTGGTTCAGAACAGGCTGGGTTCCTAAAAGGCAGAAGCACCATTGAACACATCTTCAACCTGCATACCTTTCGCCAGAAACACCTCTAACACCAGAGCGGTTAGTTCAGCCATATGTTCATAGACTTCAAGGTGTTGGATAGTCGGGCAGAAGGCGCTGCTGGCCACTTTGGCTATTGTGGGCAAATCTCCTCAATACCATCCAGCTGCTGCACTCCAAAGCGACCAGTCAGTGTTCGTACAAAGTGCAAGAAGTGAGTGGGTTCATACTTAAGTTGGTATTCGTCAGGGCTGCCTTCTATCTCCCACACTTTTACATGTATTCCTGGAACGCATGGTGACTGGTGCTCTTGAAGATCATATCAGCAAAGCCAGCACTGGAGGAGGAACGATCACAAAGCTTGGCTTCATAGACATCTATGATAATCTAATATCACATAATTTGTGAAAAGACGTACAATGCTACTGCTGCTACTTCTACATCTACAACCTGGTAGGCAGTGAACAAGAACTCGCCAAGCTGGTTAAAGTACTGGAAGAAACATCACCGAGAGAGAGGATGGAAATCAACGTGAAGAAGACCCAGCTGATGGCCAGTCCCAGCACCACGATATCACCATCAGTCGACAGGAGCTAGGAACTGTTTAGAAGGCCGCTTACCTGCGATCCATCATGAGCTGTGAAGGATCTAAACCAGAATTCCTGTCAGGGACAACAAAGACAACATCAGCACTGTACAGAACTGATGGAAAAACAATATAGCTGTGACACACCAGACAGGCTTCTGCACGCTGTGGTGTAGTCCCTCTTCCAGTATGTGTATGCGAGACATGAACCCTCACAGCGGACCTGGCAAGAAAAATCCATGCCATGGAAACGAAGTGTTATGGCACGATACTGAACATCAGCCTGATGATAACACTGATCAATAACTGCCCCAAACCACTAGGCAGCATGTCGGACCAGTAGGAAGATCTGCTGACAAAGTTGAGAAGAAAAAAATCTTGGTATGGCCAAGTTACAACATCCACTGGTCTTTCTTGCTGTTCTAACAGTGCTCGAGGGATGGAAACAGAGAGACAGACTGGAAAAAGGATGGACCAACACAATTGCAGAATACAGAGGGAAGTCATCTACAAGCAGAGACCGAAGCCTGGAGACATGACCGATAAAGCTGGGGGAACCTGATGACGATTTTTGTTTTTAATGCGGCGTCCCAGTCACTTCCTATGGAGTGAAGGCAGACCAATAACCAACATCTGTCGCTGTGCTGAATGACCTACCTCAATCCCACAGTTAAGGCCTGTTGGCAGCAATCCTCATCAGATGAAGGTGTGACAGGGAACAGACAGAAGATACATATCCGAGCATCCATAGCAGTGACGTCATCAAGACCAGCACCTCTAGAGATATTGGACAGCAACAGAAGACTGGCAGGTGACGGAACTAGAGCCAGAGCCTGGAACCCGTGGGAGGACGGAAACTATCAGCTGTGTACAGTTCCGTTGTTCTTTCATTTCATTTTTTCATTATTTCATTCCCTTTTCAGACGTCAAACAGAAATGCCCGATTTCACTTCTCAAGGGATGTTGACGAGGCGTTCTGGAAGACAAGCATTTTAAAAAAAAATGTTATTATTATCAGGAAATGTGTCGAAGGTGAAATTTTGAGATGTTCGTAATGTAAGACAGTAAGGCGAAGCACAGGCTGTTTGGGAACGCTTTCATTCTGACACGTTGTTGCTGACTTTGTATTTGAAATGCCATGAAGCAGAGGCCCGAACTCAGGCACTGCCCCGAAGGTTGCACTGTATGTAATGAAGGTTCCATTTTCAGGTTAGGGTTTGCAACAGTCCTCTTTCTGGCAGAGCTAATATCAAAATAAGAATTTTTATCTTGTTCATTTGACTTTGTCGCCATTCTTACTTTTAGTTAATTCTGTAATATTTGGATGAGCTAGAGGGAGGGGGGCAGATAAGTCCTGACATTTGAAGTTCCAGACAAATCGTGTCTGATCTCTCCACCCTGATCTCTAAACTTACCCTCACCCCCCTCCCATCCTATCCCCTTTCTTTACACTACCATTCCCTAACTGTCCCCACCCCCCATCCCACACTCTCCTCCTCCCCCTGCCCCCCCCCCCCCCCCCCCCCCCCTCCGCTCCCACAAAAGAGAGGGAAGCCAGGAGACAGCAAGAAGATCAAAGAAGAGAGGAGGAAATGAAGCGTGTCCACTCCAGGTCTGCCGTCACAGAAATAGAACGCGCACAACACCACCACTCATTGCTTCCAGCATCCACGTACTGAGCGCTCTCTCTCTCTCTCTCTCTCTCTCTCTCTCTCTCTCTCTCTCTCCTCTCTCTCTCTCTCTCTCTCTGGTGGGTTTGGTGTGGTGTGTGTCTGTGGTGGGTGTGGTGTGGTGTGGTGTGGTGTGTGTGGTGTGGTGTGGTGTGGTGTGTGTGTGTGTGTGTGTGTGTGTGTGTGTGTGTGTGTTGTGTGTGTGTGCATACGTGAGTGAGTGTGTGTGTGTGTGTGTGTGATTCAGATTCAGATTCAGATTCAGTCATTTATTGTCTTTGAAAACCGTAACAGGTTTTATATGACACAAACAATAGTAGTAATAATAATAATAATAATAATAATAATAATAAATAATAAATAAATTGAATTAACTAACAACAAATAACGAAGCGTTAAATGTAAGAAACTCAATAGTTATAATACGAATTTTTTACTTTTAAACATCTTGTTCTTGCTTGTATTTGTTTCTGTCTATTAACAACTGCTGAACTGCTGACACTCATAAACATATTTTTCAACCTCGCTGATAACACTGTCATTCGATATTAAATTGGTGGGCAACGCATTTTGTTTTTTGTACTTGTCTTCAACTCGTTTTAAAAAGTGTTTTCTTAAATCCTTATATTTAATACAATTATCTGAGAAATGAATTTCATCCTCAACTATATTACACTTCATACATAATATTCTTTCTCTTGGCGTTTTAGTATATCTGCCTTTTTCTATTTGTAGGTCGTGACAAGAGATTCCTAATTTAAATAATGATTGTTTTTGGTGAAACGTTATGAAAGGATTGCTAGGTATGGTTCCATTCTATAATCTCTAGTGATGCTATTGTAAAATTAAGCTTTGATTCTGTTTGACTTTTTCTTCCAAAATGATATGTATTCAGTTTTCAATTTAGTTTGCACTACATGGCACAATTTATTAATACTAAAATGTGTGTGTGTGTGTGTGTGTGTGTGTGTGTGTGTGTGTGTGTGTGTGTGTGTGTGCGCGCGTGTGCGCGCGCGCCTGCCGCCGTGTCCCATTAACCCTTTTGATTCGGACTTTTCTTGTTGGTGCCCCAAGAAAGATTAGACAGTTTACTGGAAGTTAATATTGAAAGTCGGAAAGCAAAAGAGTATGCGAGACAGTAAGAGATGGGATGGAATGGGCTGGGCGGTGGTAGGGGCGGAGGCGAAACAACATTTGACAGAAGACTTCGCTTATAAGAAACTCCAATACAAGAAAACCCGCCAGTAACAAGGCAGTTTGTTTTCGGGCCCTTTTTATGACCACTGAAACGCGTCGGACGTAAGAATTTTTTTTTTCCACTTTATTTTTGTGAGTCCTCCAACATCAGATGTGTTCCCACGTTTGTTGTTTCTTCTTCTTCTCTTCTTCTTCTTCTTCTTCCTCTCTCTCTCTCTCTCTCTCTTCTCTCTCTCTCTCTCCTCTCTCTCTCTCTCCTTCTTTTTTTTTCGCTTTGAGTCGGCCCTCCATCCTTCAACCTCCGCCCCCTTTTTTTTTTCATCCCAGCGTTTTAAGGACGCTCTGTCACCATGCACTGTCTGTGTTTGATTATCGATGGACATTCGCTTGCTGATTTTGATATTTTTACAGTATGATACAGAGCGTCTAGGTTTATTACTGTACTAATGTGTGATGTGCCGACACATTCATTCTGCTACAGTTATTGCTTTAACAAAATGAAAGAAAAAGGCGAAAGGACTGTGCACTGGGTGTAACAAAATGGCCATAAGAAAACCTCGCCTGAAGAGACACGGTGTGTGGTTCCCCCCCCCCCCCCCCCCCCCCCCCCCCCCAAGAATGTGAATAGCCTCGGCTGAGAAAATTTTCGATAGTTCGGAAGTTTTCTGTCCAAAAATTGCCGCGCTTTTTGTACTCCCAATTCTTGTAGAACAGGGAGTACTTTACAATGGGAACGAAGACATGCTCTGTGTGTGTGTGTGTGTGTGTGTGTGTGTGTGTGTGTGTGTGTGTGGTGTGTGTGTGTGCCGTCCGTCCGTCCGTCCGTCCGTGGTCAAAATGTGTTCCACTCGCTCAAGACAAAACTGCTGGGCCGATCTTTCTGAAAATTTGTAGGCTTGTTCATTATGGGTCACTGGTGATGCCCGATGTGTTATTTTACCGCAGTAACCGTTTCTAATGGCTATAACGGCCCATAACGGTTTTTAAACAAAAAAGGAATATCTCAGAAAGTACTTGGCTGATTTTTCTGAAAATTTGTAGGTATGTTCATTATGGGTCACTGATGATGCCCGATGTGTTATTTTTACCGTTATAGCCGTTACTGATGGCCATAACGGCCCATAACGGTTTTCCTACTTTATGGAATATCTGAGAAGGTACTTGGCCGATCTTTCTGAAAGTTTGTAGGCATGTTCATTATGTGTCACAGATGATGCCTGATGTGTTATTGTTACCGTTATAGCCGTTACTGGAACGTTTATATGCTTTGCATCTTCTTGTTTTTTTGTTGCTTTTTCTCATGCGACCTCTCTGTTGTAAGAAAGAAGGTCTCTAATCTCGGCTAGTATATATGGCATGGAGAAAGAACATAATATATATATATATATATATAATATATATATATATAATAAAATATAATATACTAACAAGTACGAAGCAAAAGGAAAGCCGACTTAAGGAGGAGGGATGAGTGGGCGATATATAATATATAGATATATATGTGTAGTGTGTGTGTGTGTGAGTGTTTGTGTGTGTGTGTGTGTGTGTGTGTGTGTCTATCTAGGTATGTATCTATCTATGTATGTATGATCTCTCTCTCTCACTCTCTCTCTCTCTCATCCCCATCTCTCCTTCTCAACTCTCTCTCCTCTCTATATATATATATATATATATAATATACCGAGATGTTTGTGTGTGTGTTGTGTGTGAGTGTGTGTGTGTGTGTGTGTGTAAGATATAATTATATAATATATAAATATATATATATATATATATATATATATATATGTAATATGTAATTATAATTATAATATTTCTTCTTCTTCTTCCTTCTCTCTCTCTCTCTCTCTCTCCCTACTCTCTCCTCTCCCTCTCTCTCATCTCCCTGTATACACACACACACACACACACACAACACACACACACACACACATATTATATATAAATATATATATAATATATATATTATATAATAATATATATATATTATAAATAATAGATCAGTAATTTTAAATTGCCTAAACTATATATGAGTGCTCAACGCCCTTGGGGAGCAACAACCAAGAAAACCAGCTAAAAACAAGAAGAAAGAACTATGCAAAATCTTCCAAAACCACAACTTAAAGATTATACCATTGAAGCAAACAAAAAGGTATGAACTACTTAGACATAACACTGGATCTCACCCATCATATATATAAACCATACAAAAACCCCAACGATACACTCTTATGTACACACCAAAAGTAACCATCCACCATCTGTATTCAAGACATATCCCCATGGCATAAACAAGAGACTAAATCAAACCTTCTGCATGAGAGAGTGTTCACCAATGCCAGCATGTAGAATACCAGGAGCACTACACAAACAAGAGTGGATACAATTACAAAGTACAATACAACCCAGACAACAACAACAAATAAAAGCAAGAAAAATAGAAAGAAAAATCAATGGTAACAACCACCCCCCATACGAACGGGGAAACTCAAAATACAAACATGGAAAGAATTCCTTCAAAATCCTAACAACTTCATTTCCAAAAGAACCAAAACTGTCCCAAAATATTTAACAAATACACTGGTCAAAAAACTATATCGTACACATGTATGCCCAAACCTCAAAAACCGATTGACTCATCCAACCAAATGAAAATCAACACTCATATAGGGTGAAGAAAGGAAATCTTGCAATTGCACCAGAAAAGGGAGCAGTGCCCACAAACAATAAATGTCTTCACAACAACATTGTATACCAGGCACTGTGACATCAAGAAAATGAAAAAGAAACATACATAGGGATCACTGGGGGGGGAAACAACTTCAAAACCAGATATGCAACCCCCAAACAGTCATTTAATAAAGAAAAATATAAAACAAACAGAACTGAGCAAATATATCTGGAAACTTAAAGACGCAAGAACCAAGCTACAATATACCCCTGGAAAATCATAAAAAAGAGCATCACCATACAGCAATGTTTCAAAAGGGCAACCTATGTCTAACTGAAAAATGGTTAATACTATGCAAACCACAACTTAGCCACTTAAAACACCAAAAACAGAAAATAGTAAACAACTGTCAGCATAAAAGGAAATCGTTGTTAGAGTGAACCCACCCAAAACAAAAACCTAAAGGGCCCCAAAAACCACGTGCCGCCAACACCGCACGGTGCTAACAAACGGCATCGGAAGCCCACACGCTATATTAACATCGTCGGTGGGCAATACCGAAAATCATCCGTGCCAAGCGCAACATGCTCGAAAACAAATTTGTATGATAGTTTTAAGATTTCCTCCTTTTAACTTGTTTTATAACTATATATATATATATATATATATATATATCTATATATATATATATATATATATATATATATATATATATATAAATAGATATATATATAAATATGTGTGTGTTGGTGTGTGTGTGTGTGTGGTGGTGGGTGTGTGTGGTGTGTGTGTTTGTTTGGGTGTTATTGGGGGGTTGCGATGTCAACCAGACAGAACGACTGAGAACAGCAACTTGATATTAGTACCGACAAACTGTTTGTTCTTCTTGCTGTGTCTGGTAAGTAGACATTTGAATTGCCAATACAATTATAAGTCTGCAAGGTCTTTTTCCGTGGACACCGTATCAGTTCGTCTCATTCTGTTGTTGTGCTCGCGCTTGTGTGTGTATGGGGGTGTGGGGGGGGGGGGGGGGGGGGGGGGGGAGTGGGATGTGTGCGCGCGCAACAACACACACCAATACATAATATATATATTAAATATATATAATAATAATATATATATATATATATATATATAATAATATATATATGTATGTATGTTGTGAGAGGATAGACGACTGACAACAGACAGAAATCTGAGATCTCGAGTAATGTCACAAACTAATCCACCTCCGCGATTCCTGAGTACCGCATTCAGTCATGTGCGACCTTGACAAAAGTTGCGTGTACAAGGTGATGTTGTCAGCGACGCGATGACATGATGATGTGAACTGTGCCTAATGTTGGTCTTTGAACGAAGCTCTAAGCGCTTCACAATCAGAGCACTGGGGCTTAAGTAATCAACTGTTGTCTGTTCCACCAGGGACAAGCCGAGTCACAAGAAGATCGGTCACCTGTGCTAATTTGAAAATGAATTTAAGTGACTCTGCCGTTTGCGTGGACAAACTACAAAACAAAACTACGCGTTTCCACCTCTAAGATCTTCTTCCTGCGAGAGAAACAAGCATTTCAGGACATAAAACGCAAGAATGTGCCTTTAAGATGGGCGCTCAATGTCCCTTTATGGAACCTTTAAGATGACATGAATGACCTTTATGGACCTTTAAGAATGGCGCAGAATGCCCCATTATGTACCTTCAAGATGGGCTTTGATGCCCCTTTTATGGACCGTTAAGAATGGCCGCTGAATCCCCATTATGTACCTCAAGATGGGGCGTGAATGCCCCTTTATGACCTTAAGAATGGCATTGAATGACCTTATATGAATCCTTAAGATGGGGTTGAATGACCTTTAGGCACCTTAAGTATGGCGTTGAATGTCCTTTATGACCTTAAGATGGGCATTGCATGACCTTTATGTACCTTTAAGATGGGCGCTGAATGGACCCTTATGGACCTTAAAGGATGGCGTTGAATGACCCTTATGACCTTAAAGATGGGCGTTGTATGATCTTTATGAACTTAAGATGGGCGTTGAATGACCCCTTATGGACCTGTAAGATGGGCTGAATGACCTTTATGGACCTTTAAGATGGCGCTGAATGCCCCTTATGACCTTTAAGATGGAGTTGAGAATGAAACCCTTAAGGACCTTAAGAAGGCGTTGAATGAACCCTTATTGACCTTAAAGATGG
>CM031604.1:39930348-39937848 GCA_018398815.1 Conus ventricosus | reverse complement strand
TCTCTCTCTCTCTCTCTCTCCTCTCTCCCTCCCTCCCTCTCTCTCTCTCTCTCCCTCTCCTCTCATCTCTCCTCTCTCCTCTTCCCCTCTCTCATCTCTCTCTCTCTCTCTCTCTCTCATATCACATACTGCAATCTCCTGTTACTAAGTTGCCTGAAAGCTCGGAAAATGGAGAATCTGTTAATAAACACCAATTCGCATATATGTCATGCGTTATTTACCATTTCACATTATCGTCTTTGGTTCGTAATTTCACATGGTAACATTGTCCACATTGATCTATAGATGGTTTTTAAGTTGACGTGATCGGACCTGTCGATTTTTTTTCCGCCCTGTGTTCTGATCTGCTTTGCAGTAAATCCACAGAGCGGCGTGGGAGTAAATTTCTCTGAGTGATAGGGAGGAGGAGACAAAATCGACAACAGATAAAGAAGAAAAGGATTTGGATTCTTCTTTCTCTTGTCCTGTCATCGTCAAAAATGTCAAGCTGATGCATTTTAAAAAGATGCTGCCATGACATTTACACAGAATATCCTTAAACGATGCTTCCAGATTTCTATTGAAGAGGCTTCTGACATACTTTTGCAGGGGGCCTTGGTTTTGGGGGGCTGGAGTTAGAATTTCATAATCGCCAACATTGAGTTCGAATGATTTTTAATAATTGCGGTGACACAGTGTGTTGATTTATACTTGAAGTTATCTCCCTTACTGTCCGCATGATCATGACCATCATCTTGCCGTGCAGTTTAAGGTCTCTTTCCCATACTCGACGTAGACAGGGGAAGGACTTTTGCCCACGGAGCTTTTTGCTTCGTGATTTGATCTCTGTCACCCAGCCTTACCTAACACTATCCTTACTCTGTTCCACTCTTCCTCACCACATGTTCCTTTACCATACTTTATACTACCCTGCTGTTATTGACCATACCCTGTTCTTTCTACTCTTCCTTACCTTATGTTACCTTACGTTACCTTTAGCACACATTACCCTATCTTCACTGATCCTACCTAATGCTTTCCAGCTCTTACTTACCTTGCCTTACCTTACGTTACCTTACCTTACATTACTCTAACCGTTATTGACCATACTGTGTTCTTCCACAGTCTTCCTTACGTCATTGTTCTTACCCTATTCTTTCATACTCTTCCTTGCGTCATTGATCTTACCCTGTTCTTCCACACTCTTCCTTACGTCATTGATCTTACTCTATTCTTCCACACTCTTCCTTACGTCATTGATCTTACCCTATTCTTCCACACTCTTCCTTACGTCATTGATCTTACCCTATTCTTTCATACTCTTCCTTACGTCATGATCTGACCCTATTCTTTCATACTCTTCCTTACGTCATTGATCTTACCCTATTCTTCCACACTCTTCCTTATGTCATTGATCTTACCCTATTCTTTCACACTCTTCCTTGCGTCATTGATCATACCCTATTCTTCCACACTCTTCCTTACGTCATTGACCTTACCCTATTCTTCCACATTCTTCCTTACGTCATTGATGTTACCCTAGTCTTCCATACTCTTCCTTACATCATTGATCTGACCCTATTCTGCCACACTCTTCCTTACGTCATTGATCTGACCCTATTCTTCCATACTCTTCCTTACGTTATTGACTTTATTCTTCCATACTTTTCCTTACGTGATTAACTTTTTTTCTTCCACACTCTTCCTTATGTCTTACCTTATTCTTCCATACTCTTCCTCACGTCATTGATCTTACCCTATTCTTCCATACTCGTCCTCACGTCATTGACCTTACCTTACCTTTCATACTCTTCCTTACGTCGTTGACCTTACCCTATTCTTCCTCACGTCATTGATCTTACCCTATTCTTCCACACTCTTCCTCACGTCATTGATCTTACCTTGCTCTTTCATACTCTTCCTTACGTCATTGATCTTACCCTATTCTTCCATGCTCTTCCTCACCTTACTTTATCTTACGCTACTCAACCGTGAGTGATCGACTTTCTTCTTTCTTGCCTTACGTTCTTCACTGTACCGTCTACTACCCTGCCCTTTTATGGTGTACTTATTAAGTCTTTCCTACTCTTCCTTTCCTATTCTGTACGTTACCACACTTTCCTTATTCCACCCTGTCAGGACATTCACTTCTCTTCCGTACTCCTTTGTTGTTGTTGTTTTTTAACCAAACCTTACCATGCCCGACCTTTACTTGCGTCTTTTAGACAAATGTTCCTTCCTTGCTTTTTTTCTTTCCATACTTTCCCGACCATCCTCTGCTCTTTACTTTGTGGCATTTTCTTTTCTTTCTCCCCCCCCCCCCCCCCCCCCCCCCCCCCCCCATTTTAAAACTTTAAAACCCGATCTTTGTTCGTGCGGCTGTTTTGTTGTTGTTATTTCCCCCATAACCTAAGCCTGACCTTCACCTTTGCAGCAAAGTCGCATCACAGACGACTACTGTGGCGAGGTGGAGATCAACCAGCCGATCGGGGGACGGATCCCATTCAGAGCCAGGCTGCCCTGCTCTTCCCTCCCAACACCTACCCCTCGGCCATCGCCGTGTCCATCACTGAGGAGTATACTGTCGCCTTTGTGCGCACCATCATGGAGACCTCATCAAGGTGAGCAAGAGAGAGAGAGAGAGAGAGAGAGAGAGAGAGAGTATGCATGTGAGTGAGGGAGTGTGTGTGTGTGGTGTGTGTGTGTGTGTGTGTGTGTGTGCGTGCGTGCGCACGTACACGCGTGCACACGTGCGTGCATGCATGTGTGTGTGTGTGTGTGTGGTGTGTGTGGTGTGTGTGTGTGTGTGTGTGTGTGTGTTGTAATGATTGATTACTTTGTCTTTATTTGTATACTTGCTGTTGCTCTGTCGTAGAGGACGTTAGGAAGAGTGAGACTGGGGACGGGTTATGGAGAATTAGGAGGGGGGGGGGGAGAGGAGGGTACGGGCCTTGGACGGGAAAGGGAGGGGGGGACGGTCAGACGACAAAGCGAACAAAGTGTTGACTTCTCCACTGATCCCCGCCCCCTCTATCAACAGATTAAAAACAATACATCGGGTGGAGAAGTTTCAGTGCTGTCAGGGAGGGGACAGTGCCTACCGTGGACTCGGTGGAATGAAAAGAATACGAGAACGGAACACTTGACAGAGCTTCCAGTTGAAAGAAAACAATCTGCACCTCGAGCTGTGTAGAAAAGCCCCTAACTTCACTCACAGGAAACGCAGATGGAATCCGATTGTGTTTGAAGCCGGCCAAGCTCTGACGAGAGTCCTAAGCTGCTTTTTTACTTGCCGACAACTTGATCGGACACGGTGTTCCGGACGTTTAAGAAGTTTTTTACCGGAATTGTCCCCAGAGACAGTCATTGATTTCCTCCTAGCTCCTGCTCTTCCGTCAGCCTGCATTTGGCTCAGTGGACATCTCGCTAAGTATCGATCCCTCATCGATCAGTCCGGGCCGGAAATTGGTGTGGAGAAAGGTGTGGCGGTGCGGAAGCGGCCGGTAGGAGCGAGGGATGTTATTTTGGTGGAGGATCCGTCAGCCCTGCTTCTCCGCCGGCCTCTTCCTTTGTTCTCTTCCAGTGCAACAAAGGACAGTCTGGGATGCTGCGAGTGTCGGCATGGTGCTTGGATTCATTTCTCAGCTCCTCTATGGAGAAACATTGCCATTTGATAGAGAAGCGGAGGGAGTGTGAAGGGAAGGGGGTCAGGGGTGGGGATGGAGTGAGGTCTGCATTACCGTGGAGAACGTGTAGAGTCTTTGGTTTACGAGCTGTTTTGATTTACCCTTTAAGAAGGCATGAGCATTTCTATAGTCATCACACATTGGAATAGATTGTGTGAACTGCTTCAGTTTTAGGAGACAAATAAAACGTTGTCGTTATAGAGATCAGTTGTTTGCTTTAGATCGCACTGGATATAGATACTAATGAAGTTTGTTCTTGTCATGTTGGTGGCAGTGATCGTAAGTGTCGTCATCATTATCATGTCGACTTCTTACGATAATGATGAATTAATCAGTCTGGTGCAGGTGGTGTTGACAATAATACTGCTCAGGTTGCAATTAGTGGACCTGCCGTTTGCTGTAGAGATAGAAGGGGGGGGGGGGGGGGGGGGGGGGGGGGGGGGGGGGGGGGGAGGGGGAGGACGTCTTCACAACTGACAGTGAGCCAAGTACATGACTGCCTCCTACCTGAATTCCTCTCTCGGGCACCCATCCAGTAAGAGATCAAAACAAAATTCCAAAAGTTTATGATATGATGAAAGTAAATACAAACAAAGAAAGAAAGGAAGAGTGAAAGAAAGGAAGAAGGAAAGGCAAACAATCGAAGCAGTTGTGAAAATCTGTACATTTTTACATGAACATGAGGCACCAAAGTTCACGTAAAGAACGTCAGACATAATGCTGATGAACTGAAGGCCAACAAGGTTCAACAAGATTCGTGAGCTGTTTGTTTTATTTTATTGACAGCAACTTGATCGGACACGGTGTTCCGGACGTTTAAGGAGTTTTTACCGGAATTGTCCCCAGAGACAGTCATTGATTTCCCCCCTAGCTCCTGCTCTTCCGTCAGCCTGCATTTGGCTCAGTGGACATCTCGCTAAGGATCGATCCCTCATCGATCAGTCCGGGCCGGAAATTGGGTGGAGAAAGGTGTGGCGGTGCGGAAGCGGCCGGTAGGAGCGAGGGATGTTATTTTGGTGGAGGATCCGTCAGCCCTGCTTCTCTGCCGGCCTCTTCCTTTGTTCTCTTCCAGTGCAACAAGGACAGTCTGGGATGCTGCGAGTGTCGGCATGGTGCTTGGGATTCATTTCTCAGCTCCTTTATGGAGAACATTGCCATTTGATAGATTAGCGGAGCGAAAGTGAAGAGAAGGGAGTTAAGGGTAGGGGTGGAGTGAAGGTCTGCGTTGCCGTGTAAAGCGAGTTAGAGTCTTTGGTTTACGAGCTGTTTTGATTTACCCTTTAAGGAGGCATGAACATTTCTATAGCCATCACACATTGGAATATATTGTGTGAACTGCTTCAGTTTTTACTTTTAGGAATACAAATAAAACGTTGCCGTTATAGAGATCAGTTGTTTGCTTTGGTGCACTGGATGTAGATACTAACGATGTTTGTTCTTGTCATGTTGGTGGCGATGATGGGAAGTGTCGTCATCATGATCATGTGTACTTCTCATGATAATGAAGAATTAATCAGTGTGGTGAGGGCTGTACTGCCAATGATACTGCTTTAAGTTGCAATTAGTTATCCTACCGTTTGCTGTAGAGGTGGTGAGGGATGGAGAGGATGGAGGGACATCTTCACAACTGACAGTGAGCCAAGTACATGACTGTCTCCTACCTGAATTCCTCTTCAGGCACCCATCCAGTAAGAGATCAAAACAAAATTCCAAACGTTTGTGATACGATGAAAGTAAATACAAAGAAAGAAACTAAAAGAAAGAAAAGAAGAATGAAAGAAAGAAGGACAAACAAACAAAAGAAGCTGTTGTGAAAATCTGTACATTATTACATGAACATGAGGCGTCAAAGTCCACATGAAGAAAGTCAGACATAATCCTCATGAACTGTAAGCCAACAGGGTTCAACAAGATTCATGAGTTGTTTTTTTTTATTGCCAGCAACTTGATCGGACAGTGTTCCGGACATTTAAGGAGTTTTTTACCGGAATTGTCCCCAAAGACAGTCATTGATTTTCTCCGAGCTCCTGCTCTTCCGTCAGCCTCCATTTGGCTCGGTGGACATCTCGCTAAGTATCGATCCCTCATCGATCAATGCGGGCCGGAAATTGGTGTGGAGAAAGGTTGTGGCGGTGCGGAAGCGGCCGGTAGGAGCGAGGGATGTTATTTTGGTGGAGGATCCGTCAGCCCTGCTTCTCTGCCGGCCTCTTCCTTTGTTCTCTTCCAGTGCAACAAAGGACAGTCTGGGATGCTGCGAGTGTCGGCATGGTGCTTGGGATTCATTTCTCAGTTCCTTTATGGAGAAACATTGCCATTTGATAGATAAGCGGAGCGAAAGTGAAGAGAAGGGAGTTAAGGGTAGGGGTGGAGTGAGGCCTGCGTTACCATGTAAAGCGTGTTATAGCCTTTGGTTTACGAGCTGTTTTTATTTACCCTTTAAGAAGGCATGAGCATTTCTATAGTCATCACACATTGAAATAGATTCTGGACTACTTCAGTTTTAGGAATGCAAATAAAACGTCGTTATAGAGATCAGTTGTTTGCTTTAGATCGCGCTGGATGTAGATACTAATGAAGTTTGTTCTTGTCATGTTGGTGGCAGTGATGGTAAGTGTCGTCATCATTATTATGTCGACTTCTTACGATAATGATGAATTAATCAGTCTGGTGAATGTGGTACTGACAATAATACTGCTTTAGTTGCAATTAGTGAACCTGCCTTTTGCTGTAGAGATGGAGAGGGAGGGAGAGGGTGGAGGGACGTCTTCACAACTGACAGTGAGCCAAGTACATGACTGTCTCCTACCTGAATTCCTCTCTCAGGTGCCCATCCAGTAAGAGATCAAAACAAAATTCCAAAAGTTTATGATATGATGAAAATAAATACAAAGAAGGAAAGAAAGAAAGAAAGGAAGAATCAAAGAAAGAAAGAAAGAAAGACAAACAAACAAACCAAGCAGTTGTGAACATCTGTACATTATTACATGAACATTGAAGCGTCAAAGTCCACAAGAAGGAAGTCGGACATAATCCTCATGACCTGAAAGCCAGCAGGGCTCAACAAGATTCATGAGCTGTTTTTTGTTTTTTTGTTTTTTTTTGACAGCAACTTGATCGGACACGGTGTTCCGGACGTTTAAGGAGTTTTTACCGGAATTGTCCCCAGAGACAGCCATTGATTTCCCCCTAGCTCCTGCTCTTCCGTCAGCCTGCATTTGGCTCAGTGGACATCTCGCTAAGTATCGATCCCTCATCGATCAGTCCGGGCCGGAAATTGGTGTGGAGAAAGGTGTGGCGGTGCGGAAGCGGCCGGTAGGAGCGAGGGATGTTATTTTGGTGGAGGATCCGTCAGCCCTGCTTCTGCGCCGGCCTCTTCCTTTGTTCTCTTCCAGTGCAACAAAGGACAGTCTGGGATGCTGCAAGTTTCGGCATGGTGCTTGGGATTAATTTCTCAGCTACTTTATGGAGGAGAACTTGGCCGTGTGGTGGGTTCGATTATTGGAAGGGAAGGGGGATGGTGGTGGGTTCGTTACAGTTGTATATAGAGTTATTGGAAGGGGGAGTCGTTACAGTTGTTTATAGAGTGTTTGTGTCTGCCTGGTGAGTCGATTTAGGTCTGGAAGAAAGGTGGAGCCATGACGCTGCATTAAGCCGGACTATGTGACTGAGCGACAACAGGAAGAACAACACAAAGAAGGCGGTATTGAATGATGGATTAGGAAGTGAAGTTTCACATCTGAAGGGACTTGGATTAGAGATCAAAGATCTCTATGGATTTTGGACAGTATGTTTGGCAACGGCGTAACAACAGACAAAAAAAGATATCTGAGTAGGA
>CM031604.1:39905348-39917848 GCA_018398815.1 Conus ventricosus | reverse complement strand
TTCGTGCCAGTTGAGCACATCCAAAGCGTTCAACGACTGATGGCCAAAAGGCAGGGGAAAAAACTAAAGTAGTGAACAAAGACAGAGTGAAGAAGAGGTGTTTACAGCATCGGAATTTCCAGCAGGCAGGGGGTTAGAGCTTGATGAAGAAAAAAAAAAAGAAGAAAAAAAAAGGGGGAGAGAAAAGAGAAAGAAAAGAAGAAAAGGAGTGAAGGGGCGTTTTGGTGAGTGACCAGAGTTTTGCAATGGAGTCATGATTGACACAGAGAGAGGAGAGAGAGAAGATGAGAGGGAGAGAGAGAGAGGAGAGAGAGAGGGTGGAGTGAGAGGAGAGTTGAGGGACGGGAGAGAGGGAGAGGGGGTGAGAGGTTAAGGAGGTGAGGGAGAGAGAGAGAGTTTAAGGAGGGAGGGGGGGAGGAGAGGAGAGAGAGAGAGGGGGGAGATGGAGGGAGGAGAGGGGGGAGGGAGAGGAGAGAGTAAGGGAGTGGGGAGGAGAGAGGAGTTAAGGAGGGGGGGGAGGAGGAGAGAGGGGGGGATAGGAGGGAGAAAGAGGGGGAAGAGGGGGAGGGGGGAGAGGGAGGGGGGAGAGAGAGAGGGTGGAGGTGGGGAGGGGGCGGGGGGGGGGGGGGGGGGGGGGGGGGGGGGGGGGGGGGGAGGGGGGGGGGGGGGTGTGGGAGGAACATCAGAAGCGGGTGGGGGGGGGGGGGGGGGGGGGGGGGAAAGTGGGGGGGTGGGGGGGGGGGGGGGGGGGGGGGGGGGGGTGGGGGGGGGGGGGGGGAGCGGCGCCGAAGGCAGTGGTGCATCTGTTCAAACAGACTGTAGTTTGCACAGGCCGGGAGACAGCCCAGGGTGGGAAACGGACCAAGAGCTTGGTCTGTGTGCTTTCGAGTTGTTGACTTTAACCTGATGTTTTCTTCCGTCCTCCCTCTTTTTCTGTGTGTGTGTGTTTTTTTGTTTTGTTTTGTTTTTTGCTTGCTGTCGCGTGTGCGCCCCCCCCCCCCCCCCCCAACACTTCACCGACACCGTGGAACGCAGATTCCTCCTTCCCTCCCCTCCCCTCCCATACCGCCCTCCGCCCACCCCCCCCCCCCCTCCCTCTCACTCTCTCTCCCTCCACGACTATCATCAACAAGGGAAGTTATGTTACACAATCCTTCTTCACCTTCAAAACTGTGAGAGATGGGGGGAGGGGGGGGGGGGGGGGCCTAAAGACGTGAAATTTTGTCTTTCTTTTTTTTTTCTTGTTTGTTCTGGGCACAAAGGAAATAAACGTTTTGAGCTTTTAACACTGAAATAACGAGAGAGAGAGAGGGGGGGGGGAGTGAGAGAGAGAGAGGGTGGAGAGAGAGAGAGGAGCGGGTGGGAGAGGGAGAGAGGAGCGGGTGGGAGAGAGAGAGAGAACGGGTGGGAGAGGGAGAGAGAGAAAGTGTAAGAAAGAGAGAGAGTGAGAGAGACACACAGAGAGAACGTGTAAAGATGTGTGTGTGTGTGTGTATGTGTGTGTGTGTGTGTGTGTGTGTGTGTGTGTTTCCAAAGCAGTTTGACTTACGGGCTGTGCGATAGGCACAGTAGACAGTACTTCGATTTCTAAACACGTTCATTCTCTGGATTTCAGAGAAAGTAAGGGAAAGGCAGAGACAAAGTCTGGTGATTAAAAAAAGAAAGTCTGGTGATAGCATGTGAACATCATTCTGTCCCCCGGGACACGCCATGGAAATCACGGTAATCGACTTTCATAACATACACTGGGTTTCTTTTCTCAGACCAAAGACGTGATAAACTCCGTAGTAAAATAGAAAGACAGGACCTCACGTGTTTATAACCCACACAACTCGAGGAGAACTGGTTCAGATCTTGGAGGAAAAATGGTTCAGATCTTGGAGGGGAGTTTGTTCAGATCTTGAGGAGAGTTTGTTCAGATCTTGGAGGAGGACTGGTTCAGATCTTGGAGGAGAGTTTGTTTAGATCTTGGAGGAGAACTGGTTCAGATCTTGAGGAGAGTTTGTTCAGATCTTGGAGAGAGTTTGTTCAGATCTTGGAGGAGAACTGGTTCAGATCTTGGAGGAGAGTTTGTTCAGATCTTGGAGGAGAGTTTGTTCAGATCTTGGAGGAGAACTGGTTCAGATCTTGGGAGGAGAACTGGTTCAGATCTTGGAGGAGAACTGGTTCAGATCTTGGAGGAGAGTTTGTTCAGATCTTGGAGGAGAACTGGTTCAGATCTTGGAGGAGAGTTTGTTCAGATCTTGGAGGAGAACTGGTTCAGATCTTGGAGGAGAGTTTGTTCAGATCTTGGAGGGGAACTGGGTTTAGATCTTGGAGGAGAGTTTGTTCAGATCTTGGAGGAGAACTGGTTCAGATCTTGGAGGAGAACTGGTTCAGATCTTGGAGAGAGTTTGTTCAGATCTTGGAGGAGAACTGGTTCAGATCTTGGGGGAGTTTGTTCAGATCTTGGAGGAGAACTGGTTCAGATCTTGGAGGAGAGTTTGTTCAGATCTTGGAGGAGAACTGGTTCAGATCTTGGAGGAGAACTGGTTCAGATCTTGGAGGGGAGTTTGTTCAGATCTTGGAGGAGAGTTTGTTCAGATCTTGGAGGAGAACTGGTTCAGATCTTGGAGGAGAACTGGTTCAGATCTTGGAGGAGAGTTTGTTCAGATCTTGAGGAGAACTGGTTCAGATCTTGGAGGAGAACTGGTTCAGATCTGGAGGAGAACTGGTTCAGATCTTGGAGGAGAGTTTGTTCAGATCTAGGAGGAGAACTGGTTCAGATCTTGGAGGAGAGTTTGTTCAGATCTTGGTAGGAGAACTGGTTCAGATCTTGGAGGAGAGTTTGTTCAGATCTTGGAGGAGAACTGGTTCAGATCTTGGAGGAGAGTTTGTTCAGATCTTGGAGGAGAACTGGTTCAGATCTTGGAGGAGAACTGGTTCAGATCTTGAGGAAGTTTGTTCAGATCTTGGAGGAGAACTTGTTCAGATCTTGGCGAAGAACTTGTGACGATCTTTTTTGTTACTACGGGCATTGGCAGCGACAGTTGGTTACTTACAGAGCAAAAACCTTTTTAGCATCCACTTGTTTCTCAAGTATAGAATAGATACGCCGGGGTCCAAGCCCCGTTGACGGCGAGCGAGCCGGTTGAGAAAACGCAGGCCAGTGTCGGCGGAATCCTTGTACTCAGTAAGCAGGCGAAGGGAGTGGGGGGGGGGGGGGGGGGGGGGTGTCCCTGAGGGAGATCCAAGATCGTGGTGAACTTTGAACCCCCTTGCGAGATCACCGTAGCAGAGAGGAGTTTCTATTAACCTCTGTCGAGTTGATGAGGACAGGAGTCAGGACAGTGTCAGGAAGAAGAACGGCTCTCAACTACCTCCCCCCCCCCCCCCCCCCCCCCCCCCCCCCCCCCCAATCCACAAATACAATCCAGGTAAAAATGCCGCTCTGCCAGCCAGCCGCATAGGTGATGGGGCCAAAAGAGCGCCCCCCCCCCCCCCCCCTCCCTACACCTATCCCCCTTCACCTCCCCCCCCCCCCCCCCCCCCCCTCTCCCCCCAGTCCAATCATCATCGGCATTTCCCGCCTGCCTGCCTACCTGTCAGCTGACAGACTCCGAACAACCCCTGCCTTTCATCTCCCCCTCCTCCTCCTGCTCCTCGTCTCTCCGCCCACACTCCCCAGCAGGTTGGGGATTTCTGCTAGTTTGTAGTATTTAGACAATTATTTCTCACCCCTTCTCAGCCCTCTTCCCGACCCCCCCCCCCCCCTCCCCTCCCTTCGCCTTCCTCCTCTATCCCCCCTCTACCCCTCCCCCTCCACACACACCCCACACCTCCCTGCCTCTCGCAGCTTGATGTCTGTGGAGAAGTTTGGTGCAGCCACCAATGATGGCAACGTGCCGCGGTCGTGTGGAGTTCCCCTTAGTTTTCCCAGGAGTAATTACCGCATACACCGAAGGGAACTAACTCTTCTCTCTCTCTCTCTCTCTCTCTCTCTCTCTCTCTCTCTCTCTCTCTCTGTCTGTCTGTCTCTCCCTCTCTCTCTGTCTCTGTGTCACGGTCTCAGTGTGCTCTCTCTCTTTCTCTCTCTCTCTCTCTCTCTCTCTCTCTCTCTCTCTCTCTCTCTCTCTCTCTCTCTCTCTCTCCCCCACGCCAACTTTCTGTCTGTCTGTTTCTGTCTCTTTCTGTCTCTCCCGCCTACCCACCTTCTCTCTCTCTCTCTCTCTCTCTCTCTCTCTCTCTCTCTCTCTCTCTGTGCGTGAGAGAGAGAGAGAGAGAGAGGGGGGGGGGGGCTGATTGACACTGGAACTGATTTAGTGCGCTTAACAGACCACTGACCCACACCACAAACACCCAAAGAAACAACATGCGCATTTACAGGGATGTTTACAACGGAGGTTTGCTCCTTGGTAGCAGAGCATAGCACAAACATCCCAAGTGAAGGGGAATTTGCAACATTTCTGCGATTTAGCATATCTTCCATATTTAATAATTCAGTGTCATGTGCACATATCTTTGTTAGATATTTTCCACTTAATGCGGAGTACACTGGACAGTGAAAGATGAAGAACGGCTCATTTTCTGACGTGCCGGCGATACTCATAAAGATTGTTTTGATTCATAGAATGCCCCTTGTTTACATTTCAGCCCTTTATTCCAATTCTGAATCGAATCGAATAACAGTCATGAAACGTTTTTGGCAGTAATATCATTTAAATGACTTCTAAGCACAAGAATGCTCGAAACGCCTGTACACACGACGTCTATTACTGCTCGCTAGTTTTGCTTGCCATTCTGCTTTAAGAATGTTCTTTGCTTTATGTAGATGGAGAAACGCCGGTTCATTTCTCAGCGCCATCACTTCAAACATCTTCAAATGCCACTTGGAATTGGAAATCAGTATGAACTGCGTTGTATGAAATACGCTTTTTTTTTTGGGGGGGGGGGGGGGGGATACTAGTATCTGACACATTAACAAAGTTTCTACCAGTACCTGAAAGCTGAATACAACTATCGATGTACAGTCTTTTTATCTTCCTGTGTCTCCATCGAAAAAATTGGCTCGGGGTCTTATTCGACAGGCCAGGTAGTGTTTTGCGTGCAAATAATGAGCGGATTCAATGACGGACAGCCTGGCTGATGCCCAGATTTGAACTGCGTCCTGGAGCAACGGTTTTGTTTAAATTAAGCACTGAGAGAGAGAGAGAGAGGAGGAGGAGGATGGGGGGGGGGGGGGGGTGTCGGTAGGTATGAAGGGGCTAATCCGGGTTGAAGATCCAGTCCGTCTGGAAAGCTAACGCAGAAACAAGTTGTTTCCGTGCTTCTGCCCTTCCAGGATGTTTTTCAACGGACCTGGAACTAAATGCCGTTCCGCCGCAGAATCAGGAATGCCTCATTTGAATTGGGAACATTGTGTTTGAGGAAAGTAGAGCTGTATTTATCTTTATTGATCCGAATCCCAGTCAGTCATTGAAGCTGTGTTTATCTTTATTGATCCGAATCCCAGTCAGTCATTGAAGGTATAATTGTCTTTATTGATCCGAATCCCAGTCAGTCATTGAAGCTGTATTTATCTTTATTAATCAGAATCCCAGTCAGTCATTGAAGCTATAATTGTCTTTATTGATCAGAATCCCAGTCAGTCATTGAAGCTGTATTTATCTTTGTTGATCGGAATCCTTGTCAATCACTGAAGCTGTATTATCTTCATTGATCAGAATCCTTGTCAATCATTGAAGCTGTGGTATCTTTATTGATCAGAGTTCTTGTTAATCATTGAAGCTGTATTAAATTATCTTTGTTGGTCAGAATCCTTGTCAGTCACTGAAGCTTCGAAGCTTTCGACAGCGACAGGACTGCAGTAAGATACAGATAGACCCTACAGTTAGACATCAATGTCGTCAACATTCCCTCGAGACCTGATATGATTTTGTTTGAGTTGGTGAAGACATATCACCCACACTCCTCTGATGTTGGCACTTTATCGCGTTTGTTAAGCCGTTAACGTCGACGTAAGGTATGTCAAGCCGTTAACGTCGACGTAAGGTATGTCACATTTAAACCTTTTGGCGGTGGGGTTGTCTGGAAGGAGGGGAATTAATGCGTCTGAGAATACAAGCGGTCTGACGTTTTACGTGGCCTTAGGAGTGCCAAGTGGAAGTATTGTGAGGGCAGGAAGAGAGAGAGAGAGAGAGAGATTGAAGCTTCCAGAGCAAGAGGGCTATATATCTGTCTCCGATAAGACCAGTATAACCTAGAAAACAAACATCGTGACCATGAGGTGAACTCTTCTGGTGCAGTCTTGTGTCCTGACCACGTAACACGTGTTGTTCGTGGTGGTCGTGCACAACATGCGTTTCCCTGGCGAACGCATGCAAGCCGGCGATTGGATGATTGGTGCACGCCTAATTACCGGAAGACGGAGTCTGCTCCCCGGACTGGGTAATTTCCTTACCCCGGCTGTGAGATGACTTAACGTGGAAATCAAATCGTCCCGGTGTCGGTAGTTGGGTCTGGGCAGACGTCAGCTGGCTAAAGCGGAGGGCTTAGCGCGAGTTGTAGGTGGGGGCCGGGGGGGGGGGGGGGGGGGTGAGAGGCGTTGAAAGGAGGGTCAGCTGAAGGCAGTAGGATGAAGGGCGGAAGCAGCAACAGAGGTCATAGTGCAGGTTGGCTCTGACCTGGGCCAACAGAGGTCATAGTGCAGGTTGGCTCTGACCTGGGCCAACAGAGGTCATAGTGCAGGTTGGCTCTGACCTGGGCCAACAGATGTCACAGTGCAGGTTGGCTCTGACCTGGGCCAACAGAGGTCACACAGTGCAGGTTGGCTCTGACCTGGGCCAACAGAGGTCACAGTGCAGGTTGGCTCTGACCTGGGCCAACAGAGGTCAAACAGTACAGGTTGGCTCTGACCTGGGCCAACAGATGTCACAGTGCAGGTTGGCTCTGACCTGGGCCAACAGAGGTCACACAGTGCAGGTTGGCTCTGACCTGGGCCAACAGAGGTCACAGTGCAAGTTGGCTCTGACCTGTCTCTGTCTGTCTGTATGTATGTATGTATGTATGTATCTCTCTCTCTCTCTCTCTCTCTCTCTCTCTCTCTCTCTCTCTCTCCATGTATGTGTTTCAGTTTTACACTAGTGTCCAGCCGACCACACAAGCCCTTTCGGGGCTATTGTTCATATCCCTCTGCTTTCTTTGTGTGTGAAACTGATGGGACAGAGTGTTTGGTAGTGTGTTAATGGTGGAGATGATGATGATGATGATGATGATGATGATGATGATGATTCATCATCATCATCATCATCATCATCATCACCATCATGACACAGAGAAGAGAGAGAGAGAGAGAGGAGAGAGAGAGAGAGATGTTAGGACCGAACGTAGTTATTGCTTTCAAATGATCCCCCCCCCAAAAAAAAAAAAAAAAAAAAAAAAAAAACAAACCCTACGTTGTTTAAGACGTGGCTGCCGGAGTTGGATTGGTAGGGAGCGGAACACAGAGGAGGTGGACGCACTTTTCCTTTAACGATGGAGACAGGACACAACATTGCTTCCGCGGTGCAGAGCAATCACAATTTACCCAGGTTAAGACTAAGTGTTTGGATAGGGTTCGGATAAGGGTTAGGGTTTGGGTCTGGTTAGGATGAAGGTTCGGGTCAGGGCCCTGTATTGCGGAGTCACAGACTCCTCCGGGTTTTTCATAAGTGCTGCCATCATCCAATAGCGACACACGCCGCCTATAAGGACGTGGCAGGGGAGACTGGTTCTTGCGGCATGTCACACGCCACCTATAAGGAGGTAGCAGGGGAGACTGGTTCTTATAACACACGACGCCTATAAGGACGTAGCAGGGGAGACTGGTTCTTGCGGCATGTCACACGCCACCTATAAGGAAGTGGCAGGGGAGACTGGTTCTTATGACACACGACGCCTATAAGGACGTGGCAGGGGAGACTGGTTCTTGCGGCATGTCACACGCCACCTATAAGGAGGTAGCAGGGGGGACTGGTTCTTATGACACACGACGCCTATAAGGACGTAGCAGGGGAGACTGGTTCTTGCGGCATGTCACACGCCACCTATAAGGAGGTAGCAGGGGGGACTGGTTCTTATGACACACGACGCCTATAAGGACGTAGCAGGGGAGACTGGTTCTTGCGGCATGTCACACGCCACCTATAAGGAGGTAGCTGGGGGGACTGGTTCTTATGACACACGACGCCTATAAGGACGTAGCAGGGGAGACTGGTTCTTGCGGCATGTCACACGCCACCTATAAGGAGGTATAGGGGAGACTGGTTCTTATGACACACGACGCCTATAAGGACGTAGCAGGGGAGACTTGTTCTTGCGGCATGTCACACGCCACCTATAAGGAGGTAGCAGGGGAGACTGGTTCTTATGACACACGACGCCTATAAGGACGTAGCAGGGGAGACTGGTTCTTGCGGCATGTCACACGCCACCTATAAGGAGGTAGCAGGGAGACTGGTTCTTATGACACACGACGCCTATAAGGACGTAGCAGGGGAGACTGGTTCTTGCGGCATGTCACACGCCACCTATAAGGAGGTAGCAGGGGAGACTGGTTCTTATGACACACGACGCCTATAAGGACGTAGCAGGGAGACTGGTTCTTGCGGCATATCACACGCCGCCTATAAGGACGTAGCAGGGGAGACTGGTTCTTGCGACATGTCACACACCGCCTATAAGGACATAGCAGGGAAGAATGGTTCTTGTGGCATGGCACACGCCGCCTATAAGGACGTAGCAGGGGAGACTGGCTCTTGTGGCATGTCGGATCCAAAGACACCGCCAGGTGGGTGGCTACATCAGTCTGACAAACATGAACAATGACACTGCGCCCCAGGACCTCTTTGATACGTGACGCGTGTTTCCCGTGACACCAACCAGCCACTCATTAGGCGGGAAACAGGCATGCCACCTATGTGTCCGTGCTGCCCCAGGGGGCGGAGCATGTTGCGATGGAACACGACAGAATACGGTAAGAAAGCGCGCATGCTTCATACGGCTCATGCTGGAAAAGTACGCTTGAAAAGAGTCGGTACATCCTTTGTGGTGTGTGTGTGTGTGTGTGTGTGTGTGTGTGTGTGTGTGTGTGTAGTGTGTGTGTGTGTGTGTGTGTGTGTGTGTGTGTGTGTGTGTGTGTGCGTGCGTGCGTGTGCGTGCAATCTGGCAGCATCGTTGACATTCCTGGCGCCGTCTTGTAGCTGTGGTCTGATGGCAATGCCATAGTGTCACGCGCCTCGCTCCAGCAGGGGAGCTGTCGCCGCATGGCTGCAGAGGGGAGGAGACGCTGCCCGTGTCTCTGGGCCGTGACGGCATTGTGGAGATGCGGAACGTCTGTCCTTCATGCTTGCCTTGGACTGGGCCGCGGGCGTGCCGATCCTGCCATTGTTTGTGTCGGCGAAATGGGCTTAGCAGTGGTGTTGATCTCTGTCAAACACTTCGTCGACGCTTTCCCTCGCATACCCCCATTCCCCTTTTCCCCCCACATCTACTCCCACCCCCAGTCCCCCCTCCCCTCCCTTCCCGAATTCGCTTACATGTTGGCAAATATGTTGAGATTGTTGTCGTCCGTATTTGACCGTGGAGCCGGTGTCGCTACAATCAGGCGTGGTAGACGTGTTTTACTCTACCCTTGATGTGGGATGCTAGAACTCTGTTTGCTATGCCAGTATTTTCTTCTTAGATTCTGCTGCGTGAATGCACCTTCAAGAATGCAGTTCTTTGTTTGTTTGGTTGGTTGGTCGTTGTTGTTGTTTTGATTATCCACGACAAAGGTCACCGTAGAGTATCCCTCTCAGACCTGTCGTGTCTACATGCTGGACACACCGGGTTTCCTGGCTGTGGAAGTAGCCACCGTCTGTAGCAACATGTCAGCTTGGTTGGCGTGTGGTGCCTCATTCCTGACTTGAGCATAGCCTAGCGATAGGTCTGCTGCGCGTCATGTGTAGTGGAAAGGACATTGCTAGTAAACAAAATTTAAAAAGGGGGAGGGGGGGAGACGACTCCGATCTTGTTGTTACTAATGTCTCGTTTGTTCTTCCAAACAGGTATCCTGTAACATTGACTTTTGTTTGCTCCTCTTTTGTTTGCTCCTCTTTTGTTTGTCCTCTTTTGCATTTATGTCTCTTCCTCCACAAAGCAAGCTTACAATGATTGGCTCTTGGTGTTATGATCTTAGAGAAAGAGAGAGGGAGGGAGGGAGGGAGGAGAGAGCACTGCGGTGAAACAGGCTTGTTCTTCGCCATGGCACCAAGTAACACCAGAGCGTTATCGCTGTTCACCTTTGAGGCCTGTGATTTTTCACATGAACACTCTGTACCGATCATCATCTCAGATCCACTGACTCTTCACGTCAGAGTCCAGTGAAGGGTGAATGGGCAGCGGTTAGCAGGGACTGCTGACAGGAGGTCCGTGACGACGGCAGAGCCTACAGAAGGGGCAAACCCCGTCCCTGGAACGTCCGTGACGACGGCAGAGCCTACAGGGGGCTAACCCCGTCCCTGGAACGTCCTGGTCCCCTGCCAACGTCACGTGACCATCAACACCTCTTTCACACCAGACATTCCAGGCGCTTTGCTGACGTTGGCTGGCGTGTCAGTAAACATGGCGAGGTCATAAAGAGGCTGAAACGCCCGTGAGGTAGGGGTGAGGGTTTGGGGGATGGGGGGGGGGGGATGAAGGGGGTGGGGGATGGGTTGGGGGGGGGGGTTGTTTGGCAGGGCGTCGTGCCTTGCACAGGGCGGTGAGGCGTGAGGGCACGTGCCTGCCGGTCACACAGCAGAGCGTGCCGACAGGCGGCCGACAATGTGACCGACAGCAACACCACATGCTTCTGGCGTCCCGTTTTTCTCTGTCGTTCTTTGCTCCTTTGCTTCTCTCGTCTCGTCAGCTTCACTCGCTCTTTGTTCCCTCGCCCATTTCTTCCCGAGTCTTGCACCGTGGAGATTGCTGTGTTTGGGGGGGGGGGGGGGGGGGGGGGGGGGGTGTTCTTAGATGTCTGTCTGTGTCGCCGTGTCCTCTACATCTTCTACGTTTTTGTCAAAATTTTATTTGTGTTCGTCGGTCTGTTTGCTGCACCGCCCTCTCTCTCTCTCTCTCTCTCTCTCTCTCTCAGGGTGCCGCCTGTCTCGCCCTCCACCTCTGTCTCTCTCAATGTTTGTCTGTCTGCATGTTTCTTTTTCTCTTTCTCCAAAGGCCGGTATTTGTCTTTCCGTTTGCACAGAGCGTTTGAGGTTTAAGTGACAAAGAGTTGTGCAGTGTGTGTGTGTGTGTGTGTGTGTGTGTGTGTGTGTGTGAGAGAGAGAGAGAGAGGAGAGAGAGAGGAGAGAGAGAGAGAGAGAGAGAGAGAGAGAGAGACGCACGTGCGCTTTCTCAGGAACAAAAGAAAAATTAGTCTGATCATAAACACACACACACACACACACACACACACACACAGAGAGAGAGAGAGAGAGAGAGAGAGAGAGAGGGGGGGTGCTCTATTAATCAGCAATTGGACTTTCAATGATCTTGTCTGGATAAAAACCGTTTGACCGTGTTGCACCTGGCCAGACACTCCCAAGCCCACTTGGTAGCCGACAGCAATGGAGAGACTGGTGTACTGCCATTGACAAGGCCCATGCCGTTCCCACAGGCCAAGTGGCTGGCAGCACGTGCAGCTCGCTGCAAGCATCCACAGGGTGTGTGTGTGTGTGTGTGTGTGTGTGTGTGTGCACAAGCCGTGAACGTTTTGGTTCTGGTCTGTTGTCGGCCTGTCTGTGTGTACGCATTAGACAACGTGCGTAATGAAACGGGAGAATGTGTCACTCACACACACAACACACACACACACACACTGACTGACTGAAACCAATTTATTTGTTTGATTAACTCATAATTGTACTGTCAAACACACACACACAAGCACACACACAGGCGGCGTAATGACATCAGTTGGGAGAAGTTGGTGTGAGCTAGGTTTTAAACAGTTACCACCCTTCACCATTCACACCAAAGTGACTTTTTTGTTGTTGATTGGGAGGTGGTGGAGGTAAGGGGTGTAATTAAAAGCATTATTCTGAACACGCATAAATATCATACCAGAGAATATAGTTAAGTATTAGTTTCTATGATGAATTGTTTTTGAAAAAAAAAATGTCACTCCTATTATAGATAAGTATCAGTCTCTGTGATAAAATGTTTTAGATAGAATTTTTTGTCGCTCCTGTTATGGTGTACGGTGAATTAGGCAGATACCCTTTATATATTGATAGTGCCATGAAAGCAATGCGTTATTGGTTTAAACTGCAAAAGTTACCCATTGCAAGAATACCAAAACAAGCATATGAAATGGAAAAGTCAAGAATGTTGCAATCCACAAGACATTCTAATATACATTCAAACTGGGCAAAGTCTATTAAAAAAAATTGTCTTGATGCACATGGTTTTTCTTTTGTCTGGCTTAACGGTGGAGTTGGTGACGAAAAGTTGTTTCTACAGGAACT
>CM031604.1:39895348-39900348 GCA_018398815.1 Conus ventricosus | reverse complement strand
TGTGTGCGTGCGTGTGTGTATGTGTGTGTGTGTGTGTGTGTGTGTGTGTGTGCGTGCGTGCGTGCGTGCGTGCGTGCGTGCGTGCGTGCGTGCGTGCGTGTGTGTGTGTGTGTGTGTAAAGAAGAAACAGTGTTTTGTCTTCTTCCTTTTTTCACCTCTATTTACCCCATTCCAGATTTACTGTACTAATTTGTATTATGTTATGTTGATTCTGACTTTTGTTATCAGGGTTGGAAATTTTTTTTTTTTTTTAAAGAAAAAGAAAAAAGAAAGAAAGAAGCAGTCTTGTGCTGTTTGCACACAGGCCACTCCTTTTACATCCACTCTGATCTTTTAATTAAAAAGGAAGGCAAGCTCCGTGGTGCATTCCATGTCATGTACCACTGACTCGCAGTGAAACATATTCTTTTGGAGTGTAGGGAATTGCAGGATGTGAGACATAAACGTTTTACAGCAGACTCCATGAACACTTTTTTTTTTCTCATTTAAAAATGAGATTTCACGAGAGAAAATTGTTAACGAAATTTCAGATGAGTTTGTTAGAATCTGTATTTTAAATGGTTGTGCGAATGAGCTTTTTTTTCTTCTTTTTTAATGACTTAAGTTTATTTTGATGCCGTGACAGCCTTAATATGGCCCTTTGCGGTCGGTTGGGCTATAAACAACATTACCTTACCTTACCTGTGTGTGAGAGGAACGGGAGGAAGTAAGTAACGGGAGAGAACGGTGGAAAGGGAGACGCGGGAGAGGAGAGAGAGAGAGAGAGAGAGAGAGAGAGAGAGAGAGAGAGAGGAGAGAGAGAAAGAGTTTATTCGTGAAGCATATTAGGGGGAAGAAAACATGATAAAAAACAACAACAACAATCATTATTACTAAGTAACCTACGAAAGAGGACGAAATATTTCGAATTCTAACTGGTTCATAGATTCACCACGCGATGCACCATCCACCATCAGAACGAAACCTTGGGATGCCTGCTTGCTGTTGGGCATTTCTCACTGGTAGCTCTCTCTCTCACTTGGAATAAGATGAGTATCTGACTTCTGTCATAAAACCTTTACGCAAACATCAAGGCACACATACTGGCGTGGAAAGTAAGGGGAAAGTATTTTTTGATGACTCATGATACAGAGTGTAGTTTGGTTTATTTATTGCAGTTCTTGTTGATTATTGCGGTAGAGTTGTGTTCAATCTTCATGATTTGCTCGTGTTATGTTATGTGTGCGTGTGTGCGCGCGCGCTCCTGTCTCTCTCTGTCTCTGTCTGTCTGTCTGTCTCTCTCTCTCTCTCTCTCTCTCTCTCTCTCTCTCTCTCTCTCTCTCTCTCTCTGTATGCATGCGGGTTTGTGCATGAGCTTGCATAATATCAGCCGTGATATTATCAGACAGTGATAAAAAAAAAAAAACCAACTACAAAAAAACTGCCGTCGAAGTGGCAACCCCCCCCCCCCTCCCCCTTGTACGATTGGCAACAGCTGGAGTCAGTGGCCTTGTACCTCTCTCCTAGCTGTCCACACAGCGGGAATCACATTTCAGCCCGCCGCTTTGGTGTACCGTTGGTACCGTCACCAGTGGCGTCGCTTCCAGGCAGCAAGAAGGAAGCGACAACAAAGGCGAGTTGCCCCCTCCCAAACCCCCTCAGCCAGCTGTTTACCAACACACGCCAAAAAAAAAAAAAAAAAGAATAAACCGAAGACGGATGATCCTATCATTTTGCAGGCGGCACACCAAAACTTCATGCGCCAAGGCTTCGCTGAAGGAGTGGAGTATTTATAGACTGGCGCAGTAGGATTGTTTTGAGGATTGTTATTGTGTCTGACAGTTGATGCTCCTCGTTTTCTTTCATTGTGGCCATCAAGGAACAAACCAGGTGGTTCCAAGCAGACGGATTGAGATCAACGGAATGGGATTAGGTTGGGCTCCAGAAGCTGGCGCAAAGATAGGGTCACGGGTGAGTGCGAAGGCCTGAAATGTGTCGTCAACTAAGGGGAAGGTCATGTATTTGAAGAGTGTGAGTTCACCGGTGAAGACCCTCCCAAAACAAGGGAAGTAATCGGTGGGGAGTAAAGTATCAGTTGAACATTACATGCTGGCGCAAACTTGTGGCAGGTCTCACAACGCTGATATGGATTACAATTTATGGTGTGTTAGTGCAAAATCCTCATTGGGGCGTGTGGCCTGTGCAGTCAACTGCGTCCCGCGTGACGATTGGCCGTTGTGCACTGCCGTGGTGGCGATGATGGTGAGGGGGAGGGGGGGGGGGGGGGGGGGGGGGCAGGCTGTGGCACGTGTTTTTCATCTGCCGACAGCCGGGGGCCTGGTTCTGCTTTGTTTGCCGGCAGTCGTCTTTTGATAGTCTTGGCCGACACTGTGTGCAAAGCTCATTGACATCACGCAACGCTGCCGCCTGGAAGCCGACTGCCAGGGCCGCCGGGTCGCTGGATAGGGAATGGGGGGAGGGGAAGGGGGGGGGGGGGGGCAAAACGTTTCTTCCCCCACTTCCCCTTCCCTTCCACCCAGAGAAGGGGAAGGGGGAGTGCTTTCCAGTTCCCCTAACCCTACTTGTCTGTCTGTCTGTCTGTCTGTTTGGCTACCGTCTGTCTCTCTCTCTCTTCTCTCTCCTCCTCTCTCTCTCTCTCTCTCTCTCTTCTCTCTCTCTCTCTCTCTCTCTCTTTTCCCCAGAGCCATGACATCCATAGTCGACAGGGCTATACAAGGACTCTCGCATTGTGACCGTTGACTTTTTTGTCAATAATGATTTGATTCCAGAACACAGCGTGTATCTGTGTGCTGTGTTGTAACCTTACATAAAATGAGGGGTGGGGGACGGCGGGGGGCAGGGAAGGGGTGGGGTGGGGTGGATACTGTCTTTGGTGAAATGACAATCCAGATGTTGCTCCGCCTCACGGTCGGCCGGGCTGTGGTCAACAGGAATTGAGCAGAAGGCGGACTGGAGAGGGAGGGGGGGAGGGGGTTAGCGAATAGTAAACACGTTCGTGTCGGTAACACTCCCCCAGTCCAACACTCACCAGCAGAAATAAAAAAAAGCCCCGGCCAGTGCAGTGCTGCACGTGGTATCCACGTACCTGGCCACAGACCTGACTGTGCCCTAGGACTGACGTCAGACCTAGCTAGCCTAGAGCACAGGAGAGACCTGATCTACATACATGATACGTGAATGGCAATAACGGGCGCCATTGCCTTGGAATAGCTGTTGTAGTCAGTGTGTCATAAAAGGGGGCAGCCCTTGCTGTGTTCTTTTTTCATGGTTGGTTTGTTTTTTTGGTGTGTGTGTGTGTGTGGTTTTTTTGTGTTTTTTTTTGAAAAGACAGATTGATTTGGATTGTAAATTTGCGATGTTATGAACCTCTCGTTCTGCTGAACGCTGGGACATATATCAGACGTTAAAACAAAAGTGTCAGTGCTGGTGTCTTTGGCATGCTTGTTACTTTCTTTCTTGAGCGACAACGTGCCTTTGCTGTAAATCTTTATTTTTCAGGTTTGTTTTTTTCCTTTCTCCCGACGCTAAAAGCGGTGGGGGAGCAGGGACGAGACGCAGAGAACGACTTGAATACGAATGGTTGAGTGAGAGAAAGAAGTGGATTTCTTGGGAACACTGCCAGGGTAAAAAAAAAAAAAAAAAAAAAGTTTATTTAACGATCCCTCGGGGATACAACAAGGTGAGGCTATTTGCAACATTAATATTAATTAGGCGGAGATGTAGAAAAGGAATTGTTTTGGAGTGGATACATCTCCGATAGGAGAGACAGCGACAGGACCAATCCCCAGGGACCTCATCTGGGGCAGCTTATCTCGGCAGTCTGCGCACACAGCTGCCGTCTGTCTGATACGACTTGCCAAATCTACGGTGGCTTCGGCCCCACACGGCGGAAGTCGTCCAAATCCTCGTCGCACTCCCGCTCCCACCTCGCCCCCCCTCCCCCCCCCCCCCCCCCCCCTCCCCCCCCTCCCCCCCTCCCCCCGCCGATAAAAGAGCGATCCTGGGCCGGCCCGTGTCTCCCTGTCGGTTCTGTCAGCCAGTGCTGCCTTGTCTTGTCACAGACCCCGACCTCTGAGGTCTTGCCTTGTCTTGTCACAGACCCCCACCTCTGAGGTCTTGCCTTGTCACAGACCCCGACCTCTGAGGTCTTGCCTTGTCTTGTCACAGACCCCGACCTCTGAGGTCTTGCCTTGTCTTGTCACAGACCCCGACCTCTGAGGTCTTGCCTTGTCTTGTCACAGACCCCGACCTCTGAGGTCTTGCCTTGTCTTGTCACAGACCCCGGCCTCTGAGGTCTTGCCTTGTCTTGTCACAGAACCCGACCTCTGAGGTCTTGCCTTTTCTTGTCACAGACCCCGGCCTCTGAGGTCTTGCCTTGTCTTGTCACAGACCCCGGCCTCTGAGGTCTTGCCTTGTCTTGTCACAGACCCCGACCTCTGAGGTCTTGCCTTGTCTTGTCACAGACCCCGACCTCTGAGGTCTTGCCTTGTCTTGTCACAGACCCCGGCCTCTGAGGTCTTGCCTTGTCACAGATCCCGGCCTCTGAGGTCTTGCCTTGTCTTGTCACAGACCCCTACACACACGCACACACACGCACACAGACACACACTTACACACACACACGCACACACACACACACGCACACAGACACACACTCACACACAAACACACGCACACACACACACACACACACACACACACACACACACACACACACACACTCACCACACACACACCACAACACAAAACACACACACTCACACACACACACACACACACACACACACACACACACACACACACACACACACACACACACACGCACGCACGCACGCACGCACGCACGCACGCAAAACAAGCTGGGCCTGTTTACAGAAAGCCAGGCTGTCCTATGTCTCCATTATCTCGTGAGGTCCGCGGAACGGAGCCCAGAAACAAGAGATGAATTTGGGGGGCAGGAAGACAGATTGTTGGAGGAAGCTGAGGTGGGACCCTAACCC
>CM031604.1:39885348-39887848 GCA_018398815.1 Conus ventricosus | reverse complement strand
TGCAAGCTAAACACGCGCGCACGCATGCACACACACACACACACACACACACACACACACACACACACACACACACACACACACACACACACAGAGGACTACGTCACTCTCCTATGCATCATGGCCACAGGGCGAAGGCGTGAGAACCTGATCCGTTCTTGGAGTCCGGAGTTCATGATGGTGAGGGAGGTGGAGGGGGGAGGGGGATGGTGGTTATCGTCCATCTGAGACGTTACCTGACACATGACAAGCAGCCATTCAGCAGCCATGATCAGGCATCACCCTCCTACCCCCTCCCCCCCCCCACCTTCACCCCCACCCTACCTCCACCCTCAATCTGGGTCTCTAGAGGTGGTGGCTGTTGTTACACAGGTTTGTGTGTTTAGCTTCGCCTTTCGCACGCCTACAAACCTGAGTCCACGGGCACGTCTGCCTGTGTCTGAGGCCCGCTGAGGCTGGAGACGACACAGTGTCAACCTTTGTTGTTGCTCGAGTCCACACAGTAACGGCAGACTCCCGGCAACATCAACAACGGCTATCTCTAGCTCATGCTGGTACTGGCCGGAGAATCTGTTGTTGACCGGCAACATTTCAATGTTGGACGTTTCATCTTGTATCTGGCTGCCGTCCAGACCGTCTGTTTTAGCTCAGGCTTTCAACGCTTTCATTGACGTTGCTCTGATGAACTGTCCACGGTTGGTCAGAATCCAAACGTTGAAAACTTTTATAGTCTACCCTATACCATCCTGCGGTGATAAACTTTCCGTCGTTTGAAAGGGAAGACACGAAGGCGGACTTTGAGTCTCCCTTGTATTGTCTTGCTGTGGTGAAATTTCCATTGTTCGAAAAAGAAGGTGGCTCAAGACCGAATCTACTCTGCACACTATCTTGCTATGGCGAACTGTACGTCTCTCACAGTGACGTCACATGTCCTCAAATCGTGACGTGTTGTGTGACGTCACATGCTCTCAAAACGTAACGTGTTCCTGTGGTCAGTGTTGTCTGCATGTAAACACGACCCGAGGATCCATTCTCCTTGTGTTCATTAGCGCTTTCCTACTCTCACAACCGCTCTCCCCCCACCCCCACCCCCACACCATCCCCAGCCCAGCCCACCCCCATCCCCACCGCTGGGCGTCAGATGGGTGTCGATCTCCTCGGGCGACATCTGCAGCACCATCAGCCTACAGCCCCACACAGCCGTGAGCCAGTTATCGTGTTCATTAGAGCTCCACAGGCGATCTGTGGGCCTCCCCAGGCCCTGGTTTCTCCCGGTCAGTCTCTGCACCTTCCGCCTCCCTCGGCCTGATAGCACCACCCCCAGTAAGTAGGTCAGTCAGCCCTGCCCCGCCTGCTGCTGTCCATTTCCGCCTGCACCCCTTGCAAGTGACCAACAGGGCGGCCACAGGTGAGCGGGGCGCCAATTAGCGGCGATAAGACACTGGGGTAGGGGGGGGGGGGGTGAGGGAGGGCTACACCTGACGTGCTGATACGACCGGGGGATAGGCGCAAAGAAATGGCAGGCAGTGTATCTCCCGTGTCTGTGGATATAGGCGAGGGGCCGGCGCCACTGACCACTGACCGGAGTGGGGGCCAGATATTGATAAGCCTCGGGGCACGGCGGAGGAGGCAGGGTAGGCGATACAAACAGCGGCAGCTGCCTGTGCTGAAGCCGTTGGATGGAGGCGGGATCAGGAGAAAGGCCAGGAGGGATGAGCTCAGCTGCGCTTGGGCTCTGTTCGTTGCTCTGCTTGTTGGGAGAGTTGAAGTGATTCCCGTCAAGTAATCAACAGATCTGACGGGAACATCGATACAGACAGACAGACAGAAAGACAAGGCACAGTCTCAAAGCAAACGCCTTACTCGTGCGTCCTCCACCCAGCCCCTCTCTCATATGCATTCATTTCCACGGTCTCTCTCTGTCTATCTTTTTGTCTGTCTGTCTCTGTCTCTTTCTGCAACTCACTCACACATACACACACACGCACGCACGCACGCACGCTCACACATCTGTCTCCCTCTCTCTCTCCCCCTCTCTCTGTCATACACACACACACACACACACACACACACACACACACACACTCTCTCTCTCTCTCTCTATGTCTCTCTCTCTCTCTCTCTCTCTCTCTCTCTCTCTCTCTCTCACACACACACACACACACACACACACACACACACACACACACACACACACACACATTCTTTCTCACTCTGTCTCTGCTCTCTCTCTCTCTCTCTCTCTCTCTCTCTCTCTCTCACACACACACACACACACACACACACACACACACACACACACACACACACACACACAAGCTATACGCATGTCCATGCAGCTTCAAGTGGAAAAGTAACAAAGTCATGGCTGTGACCAGGGATATGGCTGGCCATGATCGGGATCGGCAGTAACACGATAAGTGTCCACGTACATCCCCGAGAATGACCGCCAAGACGCTGGTCATGGCCACAGAGCACTGACTCTTGTATTGGGGACACC
>CM031604.1:39827848-39880348 GCA_018398815.1 Conus ventricosus | reverse complement strand
TGTTGAATTGATTAGCATAGATTGTGAAATGAATGTACACTGGGGAATTTTGAATTGGTTAGCATGATTGTAAGATGGCGTACACTCAAGAATTTTGAATTGGTTTGCATGAATTGTAATATGGACATACACTCAAGAATTTAAATTGGTTAGCATAGCACAGATTGTGAAAAGGGCGTACATTTGGAAACTGGAATTGTTAGCATAGATTGTAAGGTGGACGGACTTTAGGGTATTTGAATTATTTAGCATAGACTGTAAAATGGAAGAATTGTGTGTGTGTGTGTGTGTGTGTGTGTGTGTGTGTGTGTGTGGTGTGTGTGTGGTGTGTGTGGTGTAAAATGGGCGTGTCTTCGTTTAGGAGTCTGAATTGTTTAGCACAGACTGTAAAGTGGATGTATCTTTTTACGTTTTCAATTGTTTAGCTTAGATTGAAACTGGCTGTACCTTTAGGGGTTCGAGTTGTCTTGCATGGATTTATGGAATTGAAGTGGGCCTTCCTGTTGGTATTTAAAGTGTTTGTTCCATATTAAAGATAGACGTACATTTACGGTGTTTTCTATTGCTCACATCCTGCTGTACGTAGAGGGTTGGTCTCAGACGTAGACTGACATCTCAAGTGTATTTGATTTTTTTTTAAATCTAACGACAATGTTATGTGGCAGGCTGGCTGGATCCCGATCCTTTCGTGTTCCTTATTGTGTCTAGATCACTGTTCAGTGGACTCTATTCGGTCTGCCTACGCTAAAGGTTAGTCATAAACTTGGGTTTTAAAACCAGCTGAGAGCTCTCGACATTGTCTTCTGATTCGCCATATCGACCATTTACTGTGTTCTTTCACATTTGTCTTCTTTTTCCTCTTTCTCTTCTTTTTTTTCTTCATCGGCTTGTTTGTATTCTTTCTCCCCCCCCTCCCTCCCTTGTTTTTGAAAAGTGTGGGGGTATTTTGTCACACTTGTCTGGAAGGCCTGTAATTTTCTGGCGGTCCTTGGCTTGTCGTCACCTCTCTCTGCTGCCGTGCTGCACTGGTTTTTGCTGTTCATGTTGTGACACAGCAGTTGGTTTCCTCACAGTCTCTTTCCTCACGTTCTTCTTTCTTCTTCGCTGAGGTTTGTCCCTTCCTTCTGTTCCCTCTGTCCACAGCTGCTGCTGTTGGTTTTGGTGGTTTTTTGTGTTTGTTCTTCTGCTTCTTGTTCTTGTTCTTCTTGTTCTACTACCCTCCTCCTCCTCTGTGTCCTCCTCCCACTCTTCTTCTTCTTCTTTTCATGTCCTCCTCCACTTCCACTTCCTCCCCCTTCTCCTCCTCCTCCTCCTAGGTTGTCTTCTTTTTTCTTCTGATTCATCCCCCTCCTCCTCCTCCTCCTCCTCCGCCGCCTCACTTTTCCTTATATGTCTTCAGTAAGTACATACACTCTTCAAGCTGTATGCTGATAGATTTAACATCAATAAGTAATCTCACTCTTCAAGACTCAATGTAGATGGATGCAGCTTCAGCAGCTACCTTCACTCTTCAAGACTGTACACTGGAGGACATAGCACAAGTACATTCAGTACCCTTACCATTCAAGACTGTGTGTTGGTGATCATACCATAGTCGAGTCACTACTCACATTCTTCATGATTGTACTGCTGGACGTACCATAGTAGGTTCAGTCCCGTCTCTCTTCTAAACTCTCAGGTTTGTGACATGGCATCGGAGAATGACTTGATAGTATGGACAGTCCGATAGTAGTTGATAGAATGGACATGTGCTCCCTGGTCTTTGCCATATTTCTCTATGCGCGTGAGACGTGGACTCTGACAGCCGAACTTGAGAGGATTCAGGCATTAGAGATGAAAAGCTTCCGCAAGATCCTTTGGCATCTCATACAAAGACCACAGATCCAACTTTGAGATCCAGACCAGAGTAAGGCAAGCCCATGGACCACACGAAGACCTGTTGTCCACAGTGAAAAAAAGGAAAATAAGATGATATGGTCATGTATGAAGTTCAACAGACTTGTCAAAACCATTCTACAAGGAACATTGTGAGGAGGCAGAAGGAGAGGGAGACAGAGAAAGCGATGGAAGGACAACATCAGTGAATGGACCTAAAAGTGTCTGAGAACCCGAGGAGTGGAGGAAGTTGTTGCGAAGTTTTCTGTGGCGCCCCCGACGGTCTTCAAATCTCCCGGATAGGTGATGGGTGATCGGAGATAGTGATAGGTGATGGACAGTCCGGAGTGGTGGTAGGAGAAGTCTCCTCTCTGTTCAGCAGTAGGGTGGGTCTGCATGAGGACGTCTAGTGCCTCGCGATGACCTGACAGGCTGAGGCAGTAGGATGGGTCTGAATGAGGAAGTCCAGTGCCTGGCGATGACCTGACAGGCTGAGGCAGTAGGATGGGTCTGCATGAGGAATTCCATTGCCTGGCGATGACCTGACAGACTGAGGCCGTAGGATGGGTCTGCATGAGGACGTCCAGTGCCTGGCGATGACCTGACAGACTGAGGCCGTAGGATGGGTCTGCATGAGGAATTCCAGTGCCTGGCGATGACCTGACAGACTGAGGCAGTAGGATGGGTCTGCATGAGGACGTCCAGTGCCTGGCGATGACCTGACAGACTGAGCAGTAGGATGGGTCTGCATGAGGACGTCCAGTGCCTGGCGATGACCTGACAGACTGAGGCAGTAGGGTGGGTCTGCATGAGGACGTCCAGTGCCTGGCGATGACCTGACAGACTGAGGCCGTAGGATGGGTCTGAATGAGGAATTCCAGTGCCTGGCGATGACCTGACAGACTGAGGCCGTAGGATGGGTCCTGCATGAGGAATTCCATTGCCTGGCGATGACCTGACAGACTGAGGCAGTAGGATGGGTCTGCATGAGGACGTCCAGTGCCTGGCGATGACCTGACAGACTGAGGCAGTAGGATGGGTCTGCATGAGGAATTCCATTGCCTGGCGATGACCTGACAGACTGAGGCAGTAGGATGGATCTGAATGAGGAATTCCATTGCCTGGCGATGACCTGACAGACTGAGGCAGTAGGATGGGTCGCATGAGGAATTCCATTGCCTGGCGATGACCTGCAGACTGAGGCAGTAGGATGGGTCGCATGAGGAATTCCATTGCCTGGCGATGACCTGACAGACTGAGGCAGTAGGATGGGTCTGCATGAGGAATTCCAGTGCCTGGCGATGACCTGACAGACTGAGGCAGTAGGATGGGTCTGAATGAGGAATTCCATTGCCTGGCGATGACCTGACAGACTGAGGCAGTAGGATGGGTCTGCATGAGGAAGTCCAGTGCCTGGGGATGACCTGACAGACCGAGGCAGTAGGATGGGTCTGCATGAGGACGTCCAGTGCCTGGCGATGACCTGACAGACTGAGGCAGTAGGATGGGTCTGCATGAGGAATTCCATTGCCTGGCGATGACCTGACAGACTGAGGCAGTAGATGGGTCTGCATGAGGAATTCCATTGCCTGGCGATGACCTGACAGACTGAGGCAGTAGGATGGGTCTGGATGAGGAATTCCATTGCCTGGCGATGACCTGACAGACTGAGGCAGTAGGATGGATCTGAATGAGGAAGTCCAGTGCCTGGCGATGACCTGACAGGCTGAGGCAGTAGGATGGGTCTGCAGGAGGTGACAGACAGCCGTGGAAAACAAGACAGTGTAGTGTGGCCTTCTGCGCTGATGCTGCCTCTTTTAGTACACCGTCATAGAGGGGAGAGGGAAAGAAGAGAGAGAGAGAGGAGGGGGGGGGGGGGGGGGGGGGGGGGGGGGGGGGGGGGGGGGGGGGGGGGGGGGGGGGGGGAGAGAGAGAGGAGAGAGAGAGAGAGAGAGAGAGAGAGAGAATGACAATGGCAAATGAGAGAGAGAAAGAGACAGACAGAGAGTGCACGTGTGAGTGCGTGCGTGCGTGTGTGTTTATGTGTGTGTGAGAGAGAAAGAGAGAGAGAGAGTGTGTGCACGTGTTCGTGCGTGCGTGTTTGTACGTGCGTGCGTGTGCGTACGTGCATGCGTGTGTCTGTGTGTGTGTGTGTGTGTGTGTGCGCGCGCGCGCGCGTGTAGCGTGTGTGTATGTGTGTGTGTGTGTGTACGTTTGTGTGTGTGTGTGTGTGAACGGGGATGAAGTGGATGACTTAACGCTACAGAGCATACACCCTTCCCCTTTCTCTGGGTTTGTTTCTTGTAGTATCTTCTTTTATCTCGTGTCAAACAAAGCTCGCTCACGCCAAGAAGCCGGTTTTTATGTGAACTCTCTCTCTCTCTCTCTCTCTCTCTCCAAAACATCTTGTGTCTTGACTGTATATATTGCCTCTCTCCTGACGTTTCCGTCAATTATAATCGAATTACTCGCTACAGACGAGGTAATATCTAGACAGTTTGTCGTTATTGAAAACGAGTTCGGCAGTAAAAAGATATTTCTTTTGTCATTTCAGACACAGCCGGCTATTGTTTACCCCCCGTGTAAAGGTCTCACTTGTTTTGTTGAACGCTGGATCGCTACTTGGCCGCACCGTCTTGTACGAGAGGCGCCGGCTGGGTTCTGTTGAAGGCCAAAGTTTCTAGCTCTTCAGTCACAAGCGTTAACTCCCTTTCCTTTCACTTCCGGAAACCACCGACATTTCACAGCAGACTCCTTTCCTGAACGAATTAGTCAGAGAGTGTTCAGTAGAAGGGTGTTCATTTCTTTTTGTTTTAGAAGGTTCATCCTAAGTTCTGTATGTTGATGACGAATAATAAAAAAAAAATTTGAAATAGACACTTCAGTTTTAGAAGCAACTTGAGTTTGTCTTCAAGAAATATTTTGTTGTTTATTTCATGGTGTTGTTTATGTTATGGTGTCACTAAACCTTTAACAATTGTCTTTGTTTACTTCATGGTGCCTCTTCATCTTCGCGAAATATCTTTTTTCAAAGTTAATGTGGTATCCACACGAAGTTCAAGGTCTGAGGCGGACTCCGTTGTTGGCTTGGCGATCAACAACATGCATTTACTCATCCCTTTTTGATATATTTCAGTGTGTGTGTGTGTGTGTGTGTGTGTGTGTGTGTGTGTGTGTGTGTGTGTGTGTGTGTGTGAGTTGTTTGCCAGTGGGGACGGACACGGTGGGGATGGAAATGTACCAGTTTCACCCTTAATTTGATGTATATAGGAAGCCTGGTTCACCAGAGATCCCTTTTTATTGTCAAGGATATCGATGTCCTGTCATGAGTTTGAAGCAGGAGATGAAGCATCAGTCCTCAGGCCATGATCCTTGGGACTCTAGCTAGATCAGTCAATCGTTGGCATCGCTGTGAAATAAAGTTAAATCCATCATTGTAGCGTGCCGGCCTTTTTTGTTTTTGTTTATTGGCTGGCTGACGCACACTGTGTGTGCGTGCGTGCGTGCGTGCGTGTGTGTGTGTGTGTGTTGTCTGGTCTCCAACAGCTACGGCTGTTTTAGTAGCGCTGCACATTATCATTTCAAGATGACCCACGCAGTCATCTGGAGTGTCAAGTTGATTGAGGTTTGGAGAGGGTCATTGTTGTACACAGCCATCGTGAGGATAGTAAAGGAGTCAGTGTTGTACTCTGCTTACCGGCATTGCGATGGCAAAGGATTAGTAATCCTACTCATCTTACTGGCATTCAGATGGCAAAGGATTAGTAATCCTACTCATCTTACTGGCATTCAGATGGCAAAGGATTAGTAATCCTACTCATCTTACTGGCATTCAGATGGCAAAGGATTAGTAATCCTACTCATCTTACTGGCATTCAGATGGCAAAGGATTAGTAAACCTACTCATCTTACTGGCATTCAGATGGCAAAGGATTAGTAATCCTACTCATCTTACTGGCATTCAGATGGCAAAGGGTTAGTAATCTGACTCATCTTACCGGCATTCAGATGGCAAAGGGTTAGTAATCTTACTCGTCTTACCGGCATTCAGATGGCAAAGGATTAGTAATCTGACTCATCTTACCGGCATTCAGATGGCAAAGGATTAGTAATCTTACTCGTCTTACCGGCATTCAGATGGCAAAGCGTTAGTAATCTGACTCATCTTACCCGCATTCAGATGGCAAAGGGTTAGTAATCTGACTCGTCTTACCGGCATTCAGATGGCAAAGGGTTAGTAATCTGACTCATCTTACCGGCATTCAGATGGCAAAGGATTAGTAATCTTACTCGTCTTACCGGCATTCAGATGGCAAAGGGTTAGTAATCTGACTCATCTTACCGGCATTCAGATGGCAAAGGGTGAGTAATCTGACTCATCTTACCGCATTCAGATGGCAAAGGGTTCGTTCCCTTGCACAGGCAGGGCAAAGGAATCACTGTCGTACTCGCCTCACCCCGCTGGAAGCTGGGGAGTCGCGTCGTAAAAGCCGACAGCTTGCATTAGTTTGCGGGGAACTTATCATAATTCATGCGTCCTGAAGAGGTCAGGTCACAGCCGTGTTGCTTTATCGGATCAAAGCCCCAGGGCTTCAGGCCTCCTGGAGGAGACAGTCCAGGTCACTTACTATCGGCTGCACGTGCGTGTACGAGAAATGGGGGTGGAGGGATGGATGGCCTATTTGTTACTGATAGCGACTGGCAGGGAGAAGAGCTGCTCCTTGGCCTTCCTCTCTTCCCATCGCCAGTCCACTTGCTCTTCTGCCCGGGATGGCTTAATAGTTTGGGTGCTGAAGGGGGTCAGTGTAGAGAGCCGTGTGGAGGCCATTTCTGATTTGGCTAATCGCTGCTGAGGATGGTAAGTAAAGCGTCCGCCACTACACCACCGACCACGTGGAAAAGTCCGTCAGGCGGTGTCACAGTCTACAATTGTCCTAATCTCTTTTCTTCCCCGCGGTTTTTTTTTTTCTCCCACGCAGTAGAGTATGCCAAGTCCACAGTCGGCTGGAGGCGTCAGTTTGGGTCTTCTGCTGTAAGTGGTGTCGGTTGATTAAGCTGTCAAGTTAGGAATTGTTGTCAATAGTTGTGTTTGTTGCTTCTTTTTTTTTTTTACAACAGGCAGTTCTGTTCAAAGCTTTGGACCGGCCTAGACTGTTTGTGCAAGGGTGACCGCAGCCTGCCTGGACCTAACACGATTGTGAAACCTGCCACTGAAGCGTATTAACCTGACTGAAATAACGTCCTCTGGTTTAATTGCCATGCACTCTTTCGTTTCCCTTCTTCGTGTTCTGGCGTAATGTCGTAAGTTGACACCTCTGTGTAAGTTGTTTTTTCTTCACGTAGTAAAAGTGAACGTTGTCCATTCAGTAGTTGTTCCATGAAAGGTTTGCCTCAGCTGTACGTGGAAAGAGCAGTAGGGGTGAGTGGTGTGTCTTCTAGGCTGAAGGTAAAAAGCGCACAGGCCTCTGAAGGAACAGCCAGGGACAGATCATGCCGAGCTGAAGGAAGTGGAGGGCAGCAGGACGAGACATTCCGGGGGAGCTGTGCAACGTGACCCAATCCATCAGAGCAGCTCAGCATCAAACAGCCATCGTGATTCCGCGCGGCAGCTCTCCTCCTCTCTTACATCATGAACTCCTCCTCTCCGCCGCCACTGCCCCTGTCAGCGGCAGCCTGGCAAAAAAAAAAAAAAAAAAAAGCGCGCGCCCAGCGCCCAGCTTTGATTGGATGAGGACCGCACGAGGCCCCGAGCCTCGGGTGCAATTACCGCGGCCTTTTTGGCCCCGCTGACGGCGTGAGGAGACAAATGGCGGCCTTTAGGTGATGGCCGGCCTTTTTAGCCTGGTTTACCTCGCCGGTCATAGATCCATCGGGGAAGATTCTTTTGCCGGAAATGACACAAGTTGGGTCATCAATCCCAGCGTTTTATGGCTCCGCTCTCTTGTCTCGGGGTTTTCATTGCAGGCCATCGGCTTCCTCCTCAGTCCTTTCTTTCCTAATTAATTCCAGGAGGGCAGGTCATCTATCTAATTCCAGAAAACGTCTGCTCGTGTACAAAAATCGATCCAAGTCATTAAGCGGGAGCTGCCTTAATGCCAGCTTGCCCAGTCTGGCCCTGTGTGACGTTGGGCGTAAAAAAGGCAGCAGGGAGACAGGGGCCGTTCGTTGACACGGTGATTACCCGGCACGTTCCGGGTGTGTGGCCCCCCCCCCCCCCCCCCCCCCCAGAGAACACAACGAGCCATGCAGTGTTCGCCGCATTAGTTGTCGCTCTTGTCAGTGGGGACACAAGGCCGGTGGAAATCAGGGAAAATAAAACAACAGATCACGCTGTGGAGTTTTGTCGCCTTTGTCACGATCACATCGCCTTGTCGCACGAAAAACATATGCACACACACTCGCACATGCGCGTGCGCGCATACACGCACCCCACACCGCACGAACGCATGCACACACACACGCGCGCGCGCACACACACACACACACACACACACACACACACACACACACACACACACACATACACACACACACATCGTGCACGCACGCACGCACACACACACACACACACACACACACACACACACACACACACACACACACACCGCACGCGCGCGCGCGCTCGCACGCACGCACGCACGCACACGCACACACACACACACACACACACACTACATGCATACATACACATGCACGCACGCACGCATATATGTAAAGGAAAAGAAATCGTCTCATTACAAATGTTTATGCATGCACACGCGCACACAAAGTGCTCACTCTTACAAGGAAAGAGAGTGGAGTTTGAAGGAGAGAGAGAAAGGGGTGTGGGGGGGGGGGGGTGGAGGCTGACAGAGTGTTGTCATTGTAATGAAGGCGGCGTGTGCTGCAGCCTGCTACTAACAACGCTTGGCCAGCATCCAGTTAACGGAAGAGCCAAGCGCCTCGTTGACAATGGAGCCTTGCAAGTTGTTCCGTGAGCACGACAGCGGATTGCACGTGCGAACGGCAGTGAGGAGGACACAGGGTCTTCTTCCCCGCAATTGCTGCCAGCCATGAAGAGGAAGGATACAGTTCAACTGCTTTAGATTGTCGTTCGCTGTTCTCCCCGGTTTAACGAGAGAGAGAGAGAGAGAGAGAGGGGAGAGGAGGAGGAGGAGGAAAACCGAAGCAGAGAATGGGTACATTTGGTTCAGCGGGAGCTATCGGCGAGAGATGCAGGATGTGTGAACATTTGATCCTTTTCGGCTTCCATACCGGTCTGTACTTGTGATATTGGACGAGGAAGACAGAAGGAGATAAAAAAAACGCGGGAGGGAGGGGGACAAAGATTCCGTAAATGCTCGTGAGGTTTGGAAAGGGGATGGGGGAGATGACGGTAGGGGACAAGAATGGCGAGACGAGTTGAGGGGAGGGAGATGGGGGTGCAGAAGAGGGTCTGATGCTTGTTCAAATGAAATGCATGTAAACGTGTTAGTGGGGTTTTGTTGTTGTTGTTGTTGTTTGTTTGTTTCTAAGGGTACAGATTTTTAAAGGTATTTGACATAACTCCGCCAGATAACATGGACAAACGAATTACAAAACAAAACACGACGCGTTCGACCTCTTAGGTCTTCTTCGCGCAAGATAACCGATACTCGGGACAACGAAAATGAAGAACGAGCAATCACTTATCTTGTCAAAGTCGACGCAAGACGGGTGTTGAATGTACATCCACCCCCTCCTCCTTCCAACCCCTCTCCCTTTTCACCTTCCCGCACTCCTCGCCCACTCTCATCCGCTCTCTCTCCCCCATTGCTCAACGTCGAGCGGAACCCGGGTTTCAATCCCTTCGGAAAAGTCCTCCAGCAAAACATCTGCTGCATTGCAGGCAGTGGAGCTGAGGATTGATTAATTGAGAGGGTCTCCGGTCAGTGTTTGGTTAAGGAGGAGTGCTTGCGGTGTACTCTGCCTAAATGAAGATGCGCGTGCGCGCAGTCAACTTTAGGTTAATTAAGAGTGCATGCGGTCAACCGTGGGTGGATGAGAGTGTGTGCAGTATCTTAAGGTTTACTCAGAGTGTACGCAGTCAGGTTTGGGGACTGATCAAGAGAGACTGCGTCCACCTTTGGATATGTTGTGTTCGTATTCTGTGGTGTGGTGTTGAATTAATGCGTGCAGTCACCGCCCATAGATAAATCCAGAGTGTACGCAGCTCGTATTGTATGGTGTGACGTTGAATTAAAAGTCAGGTTTGTTTAGTTCGTATTGTGTGGTGTGATGCTGAATCAAGTCACTGCCCTTCGATTAATCCAGAGTATGCACAGTTTGGTTTGGAATGAATCAAAAGAGATGGCGACTGTCTTTGGATTTGTTGAGTTCGTATTCTGTGGTGTGATATGGACAAGGTGTGTGGTTTAAAGATTAAAAAGGAAAAAAAAAAAAGAATTGGGACCTGTCCCAATTCCACATCCCGCTGCTGTGATGACCACTGGGGGTGGGTTGGTGTTTGAGGTCTAATGACAGTTAAGGGTGTGGGGTCCTGGTCACGTGCACAGCGCTCAGAAGGACCTTCTGTCAAGGAGATCGGTGTGCCTGTTCGATCGGACCAAAGACTGGGAGGCAGGGAGTGTTTGTTGAGACGGGTGGAAATTCTCTCTCTCTCTCTCTCTCTCTCTCTCTCTTGCTCTCTCTCCCTTTCTCTCTCTCTCTCTCTCTCTCTCTCTCTCTCTCTCTCTCTCTCTCCCCCCTCTATCCCTCCCTCTCCCCCCCCCCTCTCTCTCTCAAAATCGAAGCTTCTTCAGTTGCCCCCTTCCTCCTCCTCCTCCTCCTCGTTGGAGTTTGCCCCGAGGGGACAGGACGCAAATCTGCAGAGCAAACTTTGTGGAGGGAGGAGAGTTAGTGAATCCACGCGGTGTGCATGTATACACGTAGCAGGGAAATAAAAAAAAAAAACCAAAAAAAAACAGAAACGCTCAAAAACTATCTCCCCCCCCCCCCCCCCCCCCCCCCCCCCAAAGAAAAAAAGAACAGCCGTGGTCTCTTGATCCCGTCTCTCCCCCAGTAAGCAGAAGAACCCGTCTCCTCCACGATCCACAACGATCAGAGCAAGGACGTGTCGTCCAGGGCAAGTGGAGAGAGGTTGGCTCAGCACTGTTATGTAGTGTGTGGAGAGACTCCTGCCTTCACTCCTGCCTGCCGGCTTGTTGGCCGTGGGGCTGGCCTGTCGTGTGGACACTGAGCCCCGTGGGAACGGGCCGGGCCGGAGTGCTGTGGGAACACAGGCGGCACACGGATCGGAACTTGCTTCATCTGGACCCGATTGGAGGGGGAGAGGCAGGTCTGAAGGAGTGCGCCGCCCTTTTCCCGAATTTCAGGCTACACGTTTGAAGGGATTCCGGCTGGCAGTGGTGTCCGTCCCGCTGGCCTTGCAAAAGAGAGAGAAGGAGGAGGAGGAGGAGGAGAGATCAGAGGGCCCACAGCTGCTGGAAATGACTTCGCACAACAACACCACCAACAACATGTTCCAGATCTGAAGAGGCGCGCGCGCGCCAGCCTGGCGTAAATGCTGATTGCTGTTTGTACTGGTTTCTGCCCCTAGTGCTTGTACTGGTTTTCAGCCCCTAGTGTTTGTACTGGTTTTTCAGCCCCGAGTGTTTGTACTGGTTTCTGCCCCAGTGTTTGTACTGGTTTTCTGCCCCCAGTGTTTGTACTGGTTTTCTGTCCCTGATGTTTGTACTGGTTTTCTGCCCCCAGTGTTTGTACTGGTTTTCTGTCCCTAATGTTTGTACTGGTTTTCTGCCCCCAGTGTTTGTACTGGTTTTCTGTCCCTAATGTTTGTACTGGTTTTCTGTCCCTAATGTTTGTACTGGTTTTCTGCCCCCAGTGTTTGTACTGGTTTTCTGCCCCTAATGTTTGTAGTGGTTTTCTGTCCCTAATGTTTGTACTGGTTTTCTGCCCCAAGTGTTTGTACTGGTTTTCTGCCCCAAGTGTTTGTACTGGTTTTCTGCCCCCAGTGTTTGTACTGGTTTTCTGTCCCTAATGTTTGTACTGGTTTTCTGCCTCCAGTGTTTGTACTGGTTTTCTGTCCCTAATGTTTGTACTGGTTTTCTGTCCTTAATGTTTGTACTGGTTTTCTGTCCCTAATGTTTGTACTGGTTTTCTGTCCCAAATGTTTGTACTGGTTTTCTGCCCCCAGTGTTTGTACCGGTTTTCTGTCCCTAATGTTTGTACTGGTTTTCTGCCCCCAGTGTTTGTACTGGTTTTCTGTCCCTAATGTTTGTACTGGTTTTCTGTCCCAAATGTTTGTACTGGTTTTCTGCCCCCAGTTTTGTACCGGTTTTCTGTCCCTAATGTTTGTACTGGTTTTCTGTCCCCTGATGTTTGTACTGGTTTTCTGCCCCCAGTGTTTGTACTGGTTTTCTGTCCCTAATGTTTGTACTGGTTTTCTGCCCCCAGTGTTTGTACTGGTTTTCTGCCCCCAGTGTTTGTGCTGGTTTTCTGTCCCTAATGTTTGTACTGGTTTTCTGTCCCTAATGTTTGTACTGGTTTTCTGCCACCAGTGTTTGTACTGGTTTTCTGTCCCTAATGTTTGTACTGGTTTTCTGTCACCAGTGTTTGTACTGGTTTTCTGCCCCCAGTGTTTGTACTGGTTTTCTGCCCCTAATGTTTGTACTGGTTTTCTGTCCCTAATGTTTGTACTGGTTTTCTGTCCCTAATGTTTGTACTGGTTTTCTGTCCCTAATGTTTGTACTGGTTTTCTGCTCCCAGTGTTTGCACTGGTTTTCTGTCCCTAATGTTTGTACTGGTTTTCTGTCCCTAATGTTTGTACTGTTTTTCTGTCCCTAATGTTTGTACTGGTTTTCTGTCCCTGATGTTTGTACTGGTTTTCTGTCCCTGATGTTTGTACTGGTTTTCTGCCCCCAGTGTTTGTACTGGTTTTCTGTCCCTAATGTTTGTACTGGTTTTCTGTCCCTGATTTTTGTACTGGTTTTCTGTCCGTAATGTTTGTACTGGTTTTCTGCCCCCAGTGTTTGTACTGGTTTTTTTGTCCCTAATGTTTGTACTGGTTTTCTGTCCCTGATGTTTGTACTGGTTTTCTGTCCCTGATGTTTGTACTGGTTTTCTGCCCCCAGTGTTTGTACTGGTTTTCTGTCCCTAATGTTTGTACTGGTTTTCTGTCCCTGATTTTTGTACTGGTTTTCTGTCCCTAATGTTTGTACTGGTTTTCTGCCCCCAGTGTTTGTACTGGTTTTCTGTCCCTAATGTTTGTACTGGTTTTCTGTCCCTGATGTTTGTACTGGTTTTCTGTCCCTAATGTTTGTACTGGTTTTCTGCTCTGGTGGGGCTGTGTGAGTCTTTCAGCGGGGGGCAAGGTCACCACTTCCTTTTTCTCTGGAAGTGTTGTTGTTTGTTCTTTGTTGCTTCATGTTTGTCCGGTCGCGCGCGCGAGGCAAATGGGGAGGAACCTGAAGCAGCACAAGGGCATGTAACTGTTTCACCATGGCATCAGAAGTTACCTTCATTGTTCGTTGATGATAGTCGACGTCTCACAACAGGATTATGGCACAGGCTGTTTGTGTATCAATCTTAAAGAGACAAGATTGTCTTGTGATTCGTTTGTCTACGTTTTCTTGGCGATTCGCTGTTAATTACATTTAAAAGATCTTTAAAGAAACAAACAAGATGGGACGAATCACGTAGACCGACATGTACGTATGATAAATATAAAAGACAGAGATCAGAAACAGAGACGAGGTTTCAACGCTCTTAGTTTTCTAGTTTAAGCTTCTTTACGTTCTCAAACCCGTTAAGCTTTGATGCAAACAATGTTATTGTCTTACCCTGTTAAGGGCAAAGGTTAAGAAGGAAATCTTTCCGATTTATGATCAGCCATTGTTTTCGTCCCCACGCACAAATGCTGACTGTAACGTGATCTGTCTGGTGAAGATGCCTCTTATGGTCCACCTCTCGTCAGGTTTCCTCTCTGCACAGTGAAGGTGGCTAGTGTCCCGTCTCACGTCTCCTGTCCGCAGAGAGACGGACTGTCAACCTCGGGGTATGTCAGTGGAGGAAGGACTAGCGCACAGCCCAAACACACTCACAGCTTGCTTACAATCTCATTCATATATCATGCATTCGTCACATCAAACCACTAGTAAAGTCTATAACTTTACTACACATAATCATGGAAGAAAACTCAATGCGCATGGAGTCAAACAACATAAAACATTCTCTCTTTCTTGAACTTCACAAAACCAATTTATCTAAATCATCATAACTAACCCGGGTATAAATAGATTTCTACTTTACCTGCCAGGTGATCTTAGACTATTTACGAATCACTGTCTTTCCCTTTCTTCTTTTTCTTTTCTTTTCTTTTCACTGTAACTTTCACAAACACCAGTCACGACACAACTGCTGGCACGGGTCAGGTTGGACCGCTGGCACTGGTCAGGTTGGACTGCTGGCACTGGTCAGGTTAGACTGCTGGCGTTGGTCAGGTTGGACTGCTGATGAAAGTGGCGCTGCCAGGTATGAGGTCGAACCCCGGTTCAGATTGAACAGTGACTACCAGACATCGATCTGTTCTCCTTTCTTTCTTCCTGCATTAACGCATTCCACTCTCTCTCTCTCTCTTCTAGTCTGCTCTATCAAATGGACATGGTTGCTTTTCTTTTCTTTTTCTTTTTCTTTTTTTCTTCTTCATCAGTTAGCAACTCTTCTCTCAACATCTCTCCTTAGTCCTTCCTCTGCAGACTCTATCTGGTGCTAATGCTTCAACTCGGTTCTCTTCACTCCTCCCCCTCATCTCCCTGCCTTTCTCTCATGCAGAGCCTACACCCAGAACCTCTTCCTCTCTCTCTGTTTTTCGTTCTCCCCTTCTCACTCCCCTCACTTTCTTATCCCGTTCCGATCTGTCAAAGGGTGAGTACCATTGGTCAGAATTTTTCCCGCCTTGTAAAAGGTTACCTCCCTTCTAATTCCATTGGACGTTCAAATCGTCACAGTCACATCTACTGGCCTTGCTCTCTGTGGTGGTCAATGGTCATTTAATTAATTAGCTTGATTTTACCCCCACCACACAATACCTTCCCCCTTCCTACTTCAAACCGGCGACGTCTGACTTAACTGTCGGCGCTGGTCCTGCAAATTGGCTGATCAGTCTGACCCAGACGCTAAGATCCGTCTGGCCAACCTATTGGGACGTCGTCCAGCCGCTTATCTGTCTGCTGGACAGTGCTGTCTCCGTGAGGACTAAAAATAGCCTATTCGCTGTGCCTAATTGGCTGACGCGACACCGAAGTCGTCTGCCTGGAGACCAAATGTTTGGGTTTGGACTTATGTCCGATGAACTGGCTGGTGACTGACCACGAATTCGGTTTTTCTATTTTTGTCCGTGACAATTTCCCCCTTGCAAAAGACTATGCTCCGCATTGTCTCAAAACAACGGTACAAAAAAACAACAACCGGATTGCTGACACCACAGCTACACGTGCAAGTTTTTGAAAAATTATTTACACAACGGTTTACAAATTATCAGGATGTATCACTCGTAAATATCACCCCAATGGGTTTATCATTGACGTGCGCTTTTGCCTTATTTCAATTCATTTTCTGATAACCTCTGTGCGCACCTATGCAATTCCCTACCTGCGGATTTGCCACATCTTCTCTTCACAACTACTGTGAAAAGCACAATCTAATATGATCACGATCCATGACACCTCACTGAGGAATCTCCATCCTCACTTATCGCAACAGTGCATTACTACACAAGCGACTGTATGCTCCAACAAACTACATTTACATGAACAAATCTCACACAAAAAATATGAACCATAGCCAAATGGGAATGAACCCATATCCACTCAATCTCACTGTCATCAACACAAAATTATTAACAAAGTAGCTATGCACCCCGGATATGACTGACTTCCTCTGAGTTGCAGCTTGCTAGACTACACCGGCTTAAATAGTCAGCTCCTACATTCTGTCGACCTGGAATGTACTGAACTCGATACCTGTAGGGCTGCAGTGCCATTGCCCAGCGCAGCACCCTGCTGTTTTTCAGCTGCGCCTTTGTGCTGATCTCACGCTGAATATATTTGCGGAGAAAATTCGCATGGAAAAGTTTTGGTTTCCCATTCACATCAATTCGGTAATCCAGATCTACCTTTTCAGTGATGGTGAATGGTCCTTTCCAATGCATCAGCAGCTTGTTGTGATCCGTGGGAAGCAGTAACAGGACTTGATCTCCCACCTTGAGGGATTGCTTCCTCACCTTCCTGTCATATTGCATCTTCTGCCCGACCCTAGCCTCCTGCAAACTTTCCCTTGCAACCTTACATGTCTCATACCTGTGCCCACCTTTATAACAGGGTCAGATTGGGCCAATCAGATTAATACCACTCTCCTGAATGGTGTGTCAATTAAAGGGGATGTTTAAGAGGCGCCTTCCTCTCACCCCTCTTTGGCTGACCTCTGACACACATCCCATGACATGCAGAAACGCTTTATGTCTGCCATTGCCCCTGGCCAATGAAAATCATCAAGGATCGGTCAGCTGTTTTGCTGGTGCCGAGATGACCCGCCATGAGCGACTCATGACCCACTGACATGACAGTGTCACGATAACATGCTGGTACCTCAACGGGAGTTGTCACCTTACCTGTCTTCCCCTTGGAAAAACACTCGGTACAACAACCCGCCTTTCACCAGAAATTCTGTCTCACCCCTCTAACCACCTGTTCTCTCCACCTCTTGCCAACTCCCAAGACTTCACGAGCGAAGGGTCTTGTTCCTGCGCTGCCCTAAACTCATCGGGCGACACATCTATGCCTGACTTCCTTGCTGGAACGACTAACGGTTTATCAACCTTTTCCTCCTTCTTGCTCCGTGTTTGAACTGCTGCCCCTGTAGCAGTCAACAACTCAGGATCCCCTGGATCCCTTGCACCTGGAATATTTCCAATGATCAAATCATAAAGGGTTTTCTCCATCACCAGCGCAGACAATTAGCCTGAGAAGTAAGGGGTACATACTTCTATCTTAGCAACTGGGAACTCCCTCACAGTGCCATCGATTAGAGTACAGGTCTGGATTTGCCCTGTCAAATCCCCTTCCTCGACCAGCGTTGTTCTTACTACACCACATGAACAACCAGTGTCCCGTAACCCCTTTCACCCTCTGCTGGCCAATCCACCCTTCTTCCACTGGTAATGAACCACTCAGCCTAGTGCCCTCCATCCCTGACACTGAACAGCTGTCCAGTGCTAGCCATGGGCTGCACTCCACCCTCTTCAGATTGGATCCCTTTTGGTTCCACTGCAGGGCGTTTCCCCTGGCGACCCTTATCAACCTCTTGCAAGGCTGCTGCCTTCTGGAACCTCATGCGACATTCCCTCGCCACATGTCCCTTATTGTGACAAATGAAACACGTATTGTCCCTTTGTCCTCCTTTTTGCCCCACCACTGGGTTTGCAGACTTTGCAGAAAACTCCCCTAGTCTCCTTGCAACTCTTCTCATCTGTGCCTGGCACCTGTTTCTCCTGCACCTTAGTGCCCAAACGTGCCTCCCTATACACCTCTGCTAACTTCAGCAACTCCCCTGCTGTCTCTGGCTGTCTCTCTTTCAAATGTATAGTCAACTCTGGACTGCAACCTGACCAAAATCTGCTCTTTCATAACCAGCTCTTTCAATTCAGCGAACTCCTTTCTCGTACCACTCAACTCTAACCACTTCTCAAAAATAGTGATCTAAACGTGCACCAAACTGATGTACGTTTCACCTGCTTGTAATCTAGCTGATCGAAATTTCTTTCTAACCCCTCCTCTTGAGGTCAAATCCCTTCATCAAAGACTCCTTCACAGCACCAAAATCAGATTGTTGGTCTGCTGGTAACGCAGTGAAAATCTGTAATGCCTTACCCGTCAATAGCGCTGACAAAATGACTGCCCACTCTTCTGAAGGCCAACCCTGACTAGTAGCAAACGTTTCAAAACGACTGATGTACGCATCAATCGAATCTGTTCCTTCAGAGAATTTTGGCAACTTTGGTCGGGGGGCATAACTGCGCACTAGGGTCACTGGAAACTGAGCTACCATCATCGGGGGTCTCCCTCTGTATTCTCACTCTCTCTAACTCTAATTGAATCCTTAATCTTTCTGTTTCTTCTTTATCATTGTTAGCCTGAATCCTTAATCTTTCTGTTTCTTCTTTTTCTACTGCACACGGCGTCTTTCCGCTCGCTCATCTCTTTCCATCTTTTGTTGGGTTTCAACGAATGCTCGCAACTCTTTTCCCGAGTAGCCTAAATCACGAGCGACGCTCACAAGTTGTTCAATAGGGGTGTTCTTTTCTTCCACCATTATATCTCTTTTTTTTTTTTGAACAAGATTTTACTACTACGACAGCCAAACTGGTGGTTACCGACACGAGTGACGTAATAGCACAATCCTATGAATTATAATATTAGCTTGGGACAACGTAATTAGTTTTTTTTTAAGACGCCTAGCGCCTGACCCAACTATGAGAGCGAATTATAGGCAATCTGTGTGAAATAAGTACTCTGGGGCTGAAATGCCAAGCCTAGTGTTAACTATCTTGGAAGCAATGCCAAGCCTAGTATTTAACTATCTTGGAAACATACAGTAAGACACTACCTTGCCTTAGGATTACAATACTTGAATCCCACCCAGCTTCCTCTCGAGAAGTTGAACAATTATAATAAATGGGCCAGAATACCTGGCAGGCTCGCCAATAAATTGTCAACCTCGGGGTATGTCAGTGGGGGAAGGACTAGCGCACAGCCCAAACACACTCACAGCTTGCTTACAATCTCATTCATATATCATGCATTCGTCACATCAAACCACTAGTAAAGTCTATAACTTTACTACACACTAATCATGGAAGAAAACATCAATGCGCATGGGGTCAAACAACATAAAACATTCTCTCTTTTCTTGAACTTCACAAAACCATTTATCTAAATTAATCATCATAACTAACCCGGGTATAAATAGATTTCTACTTTACCTGGCCAGGTGATCTTAGACTATTAACGAATCACTGTCTTCCTTTCTTCTTTTTCTTTCTTTTCTTTTCACTGTCACTTTTCACAAACACCAGTCACGACACAACTGCTGGCACTGTCAGGTTGGACCGCTGGCACTGGGCAGGTTGACTGCTGGCACTGGTCAGGTTAGACTGCTGGCGTTGGTCAGGTTGGACTGCTGATGAAAGTGGCGCTGCCAGGTATGAGGTCGAACCCGGTTCAGATTGAACAGTGACTACCAGACATCGATCTGTTCTCCTTTCTTTCTTCCTGCATTAACGCATTCCACTCTCTCTCTCTCTCTTCTAGTCTGCTCTATCAAATGGACATGGTTGCTTTTCTTTTCTTTTTCTTTTTCTTTTTTTTTTCTTCATCAGTTAGCAACTCTCTCTCTCTCAACATCTCTCCTTAGTCCTTCCTCTGCAGACTCTATCTGGTGCTAATGCTTCAACTCGGTTCTCTTCACTCCTCCTCTCATCTCCCTGCCTTTCTCTCATGCAGAGCCTACAAACCCAGAACCTCTTCCTCTCTCTCTGTTTTTTCGTTCTCCCCTTCTCACTCCCTCACTTTCTTATTCCGTTCCTATCTGTCAAAGGGTGAGTACCATTGGTCAGAATTTTCCCGCCTTGTAAAAGGTTACCTCCCTTCTAATTCCATTGGACGTTCAAATCGTCACAGTCACATCTACTGGCCTTGCTCTCTGTGGTGGTCAATGGGTCATTTAATTTAATTAGCTTGATTTTACCCCCACCACACAATACCTTCCCCCTTCCTACTTCAACCGGCGACGTCTGACTTAACTGTCGGCGCTGGTCCTGCAAATTGGCTGATCAGTCTGACCCAGACGCTAAGATCCGTCTGGCCAGACCTATTGGGACGTCGTCCAGCCGCTTAGTCTGTCTGCTGGACAGTGCTGTCTCCGTGAGGACTAAAAATAGCCTATTCGCTGTGCCTAATTGGCTGACGCGACACCGAAGTCGTCTGCCTGGAAACCAGAATGTTTGGGTTTTGGGCTTATGTCCGATTGAACTGGCTGGCGACTGACCACGAATTCGGTTTTTCTATTTTGTGTCCGTGACACGGACACCTTCGCCTGTTGCTGGACAACAACAGAAACACGCCAGAGAACTCTCTCTCTCCTCTCTCTCTCTCTCTCCTCTCTCTCTCTCTCTCTCTCTCCTCTCTCTCCTTTTTCTCTCTCTCTCTCTCTCTCTCTCCAATATACCGACTGAGTCAGAAACTCCCACCATGAACCACCACTGCCCCCCCCCCCCCTTCCCCACCTGTCTCTGTGTCTCTGTCACCATCTTCTTCTCTCTCCTCTCTCTCTCTCTCTCTCTCTCTCTCTTCTCTTCTCTCTCTCTCTCTCCAACTGTCTGTCCGTCCTTCTTTCCTTCCGTCCGTCCTCCTTCCGTCTGTCCCGTCTGTCTGTCTGTCTGTCTGCCTCTCTCTCTCTCTCTCTCTCTCTCCTCTCTCTCTCTCTCTCTCTCTCTCTCTCTCTCTCTCCTACCACACTGACACACGCGCGCACCACAGCCACGCACATACACGTGCGCTCGTGCACACTGTCGTAACATATCCCCCATTCATATTTAACAGGAGATTCAGCAGTGTTGGGAGAACACAGAGCATACTTGATCATCATTGCAAGCTATTTCCTTCAATTTTATGGACCGTCAGCTGAAAGCTCTGGCGCGCGCAAAATATACAACACACACACGCACACACACACACGCACACGCACGCACTCACGCACCACGCACGCACGCACGCACGCACGCACACAACACACACACACACACACACACACACACACACACACACACACACACACAACACACACACACACATATACATACACACACACACGCGCCGCTGCGTGCGGGCACACACACATACATGCACAAGACTTGAGGAGTGAAGGGGGGGGGGGGGGGGGGGGGGGGGGGGGGGGGGGGGAGGTGACATAAATCGTTTTCTCTGTGCCATCTTCCCTTTAAAAAAAAAAAGAAATTATGGTGTACGAAATTTAGATTGAAAGGGCAAAACAAGAAATGTAATAAACCCAACAAATATTGGAAGTTTCCCAATAATCATGTAAATTACGTTCAGCACGACAGAACTGATTCGGGTTGGGGATTTACCCCAGGCTTCTCCTCTCTCTCTCTTCTCTCTCTCCTCTCTCTCTCTCTCCCTCCTCTCTCTCTCTCTCTCTCTCTCTCTCTCTCTCTCCCTCCTCTCTCTCTCTCTCTCTCTCTCTCTCTCTCTCCCTCTCTCTCCTTTCTCTCTCTCGCTTCTTCTCTTGCTCTCTCTCTCTCCTCTCTCTCTCTCTCTCTCTCTCTCTCTCTCTCTCTCTCTCTCTCTCCCCTCTCTTGTTAAGTTACGATCGTTTCGTTATCTTGATGTATTAATTTGAATAATTGGAAATATTATAATTTGGAATGTTTGTTCAGCTGCACCCCTTGATGAGGGGCAATGGCTTGTTAATGAAACAAATATCCATATCTCTATATCTTGTGTGTGTGTTTGAAAGTGTTAGTGTATGAGAGAGAGAGAGACAGAGACAGACAGACAGAGAGAAAGTGCGCGCGTGCGCTTGCCTATCTGGATAATCGCCTTATACGGTTTCGTTTCAGTGTGACAGAATGAAAGAGGATCTCATTTACCCCATTTAGAAAAAGACTTATCCGTGTGGGTTAAAATCCTGTGAGACCTAGAAATGTGCACTGCATTGAAACGGTGTAATGAATTTCAATCATCCCCAAACGACCCCACCCCACCCCCCCACCCCCCCATCCCAACCACCCCCATCTCCCCCCTCCGGGACCGACAAATCAGTAACCATGCATATCTCTCCAGGCATTACACACAAAAAAAAGAAGTGTGGAGATCAATGCTTTTCATTTGTTTAGTGCGAAAATTAGCGGATACGTGACATTCTGGAAGAAAACGTTATGATGATCAAAAAGGCGATTTCCAGTGTCTCCGTTGCAAAAACTAAAAGCCGCTTGCATGCTATTTTCCCCGACTTCATTCAGCAATCGTCTCATGTCCTCAGTTTGCCCGCATGGCTGGCAGCCAGGATTGGAGTTTGGGCAAACACGACACTGGCACACTTTTCTTCATCTTCAGCCTGCACAAACAGCAAGGCCTGGGGAGAAGTTGTGTTGGCCCGGATTGAATGTGGTGTTCTCCTCATCCCCCACCCACCCCCTCCATCCCCACCCTGTGTCCTCAGCTCCCCGTCCCACTTCATAACCTGGTAATAATTAAAATAGAAGCTAATGAGGGGGACATGTTCCTTTCGGAAGCTCACGGCCACAACACAAGGCTTTTTTTTTAAGTTGTCGTTTGTTTGGTGGGTTTTGTTTGTTTGTTTGTTTTTGTTATTTGTTCAGCTAGCCACGCATATGTTGTTGCCTCGAGATGAAGTAGGATGTCAACCTTGTTTATGACTGGTTGATGTTAGTGGCTATTGACTTCCAGCCATTTCTTTTTTCTCATTCCTCTCTCTCTCTCTCTCTCTCTCTCTCTCTTTTCCCCTCTCTCTCTCTCTCTCTCTCCTCCTCTCTCTCTCTCTCTCCTCTCCCTCTCTCTCTCTCTCTCTCTCTCTCTCTCTCTCCATGTCCCCCCTCTCTCACTCGCTCTCCCTCCTTCCCTCCCCCTCTTTCTCACTCTCTCAACTCCTCTCTCACTCTCTCTCCCTTCCCCTGTCTGTCTCATGCTCTCAATCCTCCATTCTCACTCTTTCTCTCCCTTCCCCTGTATGTCTCATGCTCTCAATCCTCCATTCTCACTCTTTCTCTCCCTCTCTCTCTCTCTCTCTCTCTCTCTCTCTCTCTCTCCTCTCTCTCTCTCTCTCTCTCTCTCTCTCTCTCTCTGTCCCCCTCCCTCCCTCTATCCCCCCCTCTCTCTCTCTCGCACGCACAGCCCCCCCCCCCCCCCCCCCCCACCTCCCATCCTTTCCCGCAGTTGTTGGTTTCTCTTCTCAATACATAATGATGAACTGCTTGTCCAGCGAGACGTTATCATCTGCAGGAAGCAGAAGAAGGAGGACTTCCTTAGTGTCATGACGAACCAGAGATGAAACAACAACGTAGATGCACCGTGTCTGTCTAAAGCGTGTCATGCAGCGACCTCTCTATCTCCACTCTCCCCCCCCCCCCCCACCCCCCCCCATCCTTTCCTGCAGTTGTTTGTTCCTTCTTCTCAATACATAATGATGAACTGCTTGTTCCAGCGAGACGTTATCATCTGCAGGGAAGCAGAAGAAGGGACTTCCTTAGTGTCATGACATTGAACAACCAGAGATGAAACAACAATGTAGATGCACCGTGTCTGTCTAAAGCGTGTCATGCAGCGACCTCTCTATCTCCAGCTTACCCCCACCCCCACCCCCACCGAATAACAACCCTTCCCCCTACCTCCAACCCCCACCCCTTCCCTTCCTCTCTCTCTTTCTATCTGTGCGGGCACGGGAACAAGAGTGTAGTAATGGGGAGGGGGGGGGGGGGGGGGGTCGGGGGGGATGGGAGGGGTCGGGTAGGGAAGGGGGAAGGAGTGAACGTGGTGGCGTTGATGGGGGTGTGGGAGGACACAAACTACCCAAGGTGGCGGCACTGCAATGGACAAGCTGCCACTAGTGCCAGCCAGCCTGGTGCTGCTGCAAGCGACGACTGCCGTGGGGAGGACAGCAGAGTGACGAGAGTTGTCCCTCCCTCCATAGCAGGGTCCTGGGTGACTCCTGTGGTCGGCTGCCTGCCTCTCAGGTGTCGGCTGGAACTTGCACGGAGCTCGGGGTCAAAGCATTGTCTGGCATGCACCGATTGTCGTCAGCTCCGTTGGTTAGGTGGGGGAACAACACTCTCCGAAACACTCGTTGGCAGGGAGGGTGTGGATGGACAGTGCGAAAAACAGAGAGAGAGAGGGGGGGGGGGGGTGGACAGACGGGGGGGGGGAGGGAGAGGCAGAGAGCGAGAGAGACACAGAGAGAGGGAGGAAGGGAAGGACGGAGAGAGAGAGAGAGAGAGAGAGAGAGAGAGAGAGAGAGAGAGAAGAGAGAGAGAGAGAGAGAACGTCATAGCCGAGCCCTCAGAATTCACACGTTTCTGTCACCTTTTACGCAAGTTGTTCGAAACCTTCCCCGTGTGTGTTGGTTAGAAAAGCATCAAAGGTTTGTTTGTTTGTTAGTAAAGCATCTAATTTTTGTTTGTTGATAAGGCATGTAAGTTGTATTTGTTTGTTTGTAAGTAAATTCTATAAGCTTTGTTTGTTTGTTAATAAAGCATATAAGTTTTGTTTGGTTGTAAAGCATAGAAGTTTTGTTTGTTTGTTAATAAAGCATATAGTCTAAGTTTTTGTTTGTGAATAAAGCATGCTGGTGTTTGTTTCTTTGTTAGTAAAGCATATACGTTTAGTTTGTTTGTTTGCTACTAAAGCATCGGGGTTGTGTTTGTTTGTTAGTTAAGTATGCAAGTTTTGTAAGGTCGTAGGCCTCGCTCGTGTTGTCATGATTTGTAAACAGCGCAGTGCGTGCTGTCTGACTCCCTCCCTCCCTGATCTGCACTCTTGGTGTTTGTTGTCGCTCGTCTGGCCCTTCATAAGGCACTAAGGCCCGTGCGTGAATAAAACATCTCTCTCTCTCTCTCTCTCTCTCTCTCCTCTTTTCTCTCTCTCTCTCTCTCTCTCAACCCTCGCTCCCCCCCTCACTCTCCTCCCCTCCTCTGTCTCTCCCTCCCTCTCTCCTCCCGACTCCTCTCTCCTCCCCTCTCTCTCCCGTCCTCTCTCCCTCCCACCTCTCTCTCCTCTCGTCTCTCCCTCCTCCCCCCTCCTCTCTCTTCTCTCTCTCGTCGCTCTCTCCCTCCCACCTCTCTCTCTCTCCCTCCCTCCCTCTCCTCCCACCTCTCTTTCTCTCTCTCTCTCTCTCTCTCTCTCTCTCTCTCTCTCCTCTCTCTCTCCTCTCGTGCTCTCTCCCCCCTCTCTCTCTCTCCTCCCTCCCTTCTCTCCCCCCCCTCTTTTCTCTCTCTCTCCTCTCTCTCTCTCCCTCTCCCTCTCTCTCTCTCTCCTCTCGTGCTCTCTCCCCCCTCTCTCTCCCTCCCTCCTTCCTCCCCCCCCTCTCTCTCTCTCTCTCTCTCTCTCTCTCTCTCTCTCCTCTCTCTCTCTCTCTCACCCCCCCGTCGCTCTTCCTTCCCACCTCTCTCTCTCTCTCCTCCTCTCTCTCTCTCTCTCCTCTCCCTCCCTCTCTCTCTCTCTCCTGTCGCTCTCTCCCTTCCCTCCTCCTCCCCCCCCCTCTCTCTCTCTCTCCCCCTCTCGCTCTCGCTGTCTCCATCCCTCTCTCTCTCTCTCTCTCTCCTCTCTCTCTCTCTCTCTCCACTCTCCTCTCTCTCTCTCTCTCTCTCTCTCGTGTCGTGCCGTGCCTCATTCCCCAGTCATGGAGGTGTGCGAGGTGAGGCGAGTGGTGACGGACTAACGGTGACGTGTACACCTAGCTGCGGGCAGGTCAGGTGTTTGTTCTGGCGCCAACCATCTCAGAGGAGCCGTGGCGGGTAGCGGTGATGTCTGTCAGTTCCCCCACCACTGGCGCCGCCACGCTGCCCCTCCCTCAACAGTCTGTTCGGATACCCAACTCTTGTCTGTCTATCTGTCTGTCAGTCTGTCTGTCTCTCTCTCTCTCTCTCATCTCTGTCTGTCAGTCTGTCTGTCTCTCTCTCTCTCTCATCTCTGTCTGTCAGTCTGTCTGTCTCTCTCTCTCTCTCATCTCTGTCTGTCTGTCTGTCTCTCTCGCTCTCTCTCTCTCTCTCTCTCTCTCTCCTCTCTCTCTCTCTACTCTCTCTCTCTCTCTCTCTCTCTCTCTGTGAGTAAGTGAGTGCACGAGAGAGAGTGGAGAGAGAGAAAGAGAGAGAGAGAGATCCTGTTCGTGGATTGCTTCACAGCGCCACAGTACATTGTCGGGCCGCAGTGTGATGTGTGATGTACCCGACCCTGTGGATGGATGGGCGAGTCGGTGAGTAGGAGGCATTCAAAGACACACACACACACACACACACACACACACACACACACGCTCGCGCGCATACACACCTGCCTCTGTCAGGACTAGTACCCATGACTTTTCAGTCAGCATCCCGCGATAATAATCACTGCACCAAGGTTTGCTGATCCCCTTTTCAGTCAGTTTGGCTCATGCGAAAACGTTCCTCGCTGAAAATCCGAAGAGGGGGACAGCGTAGGGGACCCTGTGGATGGGTGGGTCGGTGGGTGAGTAGGAGGCATTCACAGAGAAGCTGGAGAAAGCAGTCTGATCCACCATTCCTCCGGTGAAAAAGTCACGAAGGATATATATATATATATATATATATATATAATATATATATATATATATATATATATATATATATATATATATATATATATATACCTACACAGATCAAACATATATATATATATTTACCTACACAGATCAAACATCAACAAAAACACACACACACTAGTCGCTCAACACTTTAACAAACCGAACCACACACTGCAGAACCTCCGGTGCATTCCCGTAGAAAGGATGCACACAAACAATACAGACAGACGAAAGCAGCGTGAACGATTCTGGATCTTCAAGCTAAATACTCTGGCACCACGTGGGCTCAATGTTTTGATGTGACAAGGAACACAATGACGTCATCAATTGACGTAAAACTAAACGAAAAGACATAATGACGTTGCGTTTGTTTACAAACGAAGAACTCCTGCTGAGGAAGGCTAAGTAGCCAAAAATATTTTGGATAACAGCAGATTTGTTGTTTACCTCATTGTTTCATTATATATATATATTATATATATATATATATATATATATATAAAAATATATATATATATAATATATATATATATCCACACACACACACACACACACACACACACAGAACAGACTCCAAATTTTTCCCAAATTTCGACCTCTTAAAGGTCTTCCTCAGTGGACTGTAACTACAAGAGCAAGCCAGTATCCATCCATCCAGTCATCAACTCACGAAACAACTCACAGATATTCTCACTCACTCACCCCCGGCCCCAGACCCCACCCCACACCCCTCTTTCTCCCAAACCTCCACGCGCCTATCACATCACAATAACCAGGTATTGCCCATCACACCCAACCCAGCCCCCCCCCCCCCCCCCCCCCACAATTCCTCAACCACCCCAACCCTTCAGTCTCCCTCTCTCTAGTGTCCTTGTCCACCTCTTCCCATTTCATTCACGCTCGTAGGAGGATATCCCGTGAAATGACACTTGCCCATTTTTCCCCTGCTCCGTGAATGAAGTTATTTACCTATCGATCTGTTTATCTATCTGTCTACCTATCGTCTATCAGCCTATCTATTTGTCTATCTATTTATCTATCTGTCTATTTATTACAGGCTTGGATTCTCGGACAAAGATTAATGAAGGACTGGCCCACATCGACTGTAGGCGCACTCGTGGCTTTCACCGGGTGTTCATCAAGCACGAATGCCCCGTGAAAGAACGAGGAAGACGAGAGATTGAGGGTGGTGGTGGTGGACGTGTTGAGCAGAAGGAGACTGAGAGTGGTGACGGTGGAAGATAAGAGGACGTGGGAAGGGGCGGGGCGGCGGAGGTTAATCAGCTCCACCCCCACCCCCACCCCCACACCCCAAAACGGGAGAGATGGAGTGGCAGTAGACAGAGAAAATAAAGTGGAAATAGTAAACTGTATGAAGGGTATACATGTGTGTGACTGTCACTGTGGGGGGGGGGGGGGGGGGGGGGGGGGGGGGGGGGGGGGGGGGGGGGGGGGTGAGGTGGGTGAAAGGGATGAGGGTATTATATTATTATTTTTGGGTTAATGGGATGGTCAAGAAGATACGTGCAGTGTGTGTGAGTACTGTGTGTGTGGTGCGTTTGTGCTTGTTGGTGTGAGTGTTTGAGTGTGAGTACAGCGCAGTGAGTTGGCTGCAAGAATTGGATCATATTAAAGTTCAAGGTAAGAAAATACTCTTTTTCGTCATGGAATACTAAAATTTACTCCATGGAATACTAATGGTTCTGTTTTGAGGTAGACAGGTCTGGTATGCAGAGGTAGTGGTACGGTGGTGATGGTGGTGGTGGTGGTGGTGAGTATAAATCGCTTCTGTTTTCCCTGGAGCCCTTTCAATTTATTGCCACGGCTTCCAGCCCGACTTGTGTTTGGGTACAATTTATCGGAGATGTCAGATTATTTTTAGCCGGCCCCAAGGGACTGCGGCGTTGCTGCTGCAGCGATAAAGACAAGTTGCTGGAACAAGTCTGTCTCCCTCTTCGCACACTCCGATAAGACGGAACCACTCTGTTTACCCCCCACCTCCCACCTCCCACCCCTACCCCTCCACCTCCCTCAGACCAAAGACTGTAGGGCGAACTATCTTTGCTCAGACTCTTTGTTGCAGAGGGTTCTCATTTCAGGCTGCTTACTGCCTGCTTACCTCCCTTTTTTATTGGCTTGTTTGGGTGAAGATTGCATCTGCTTTTGATTTCATTACAGTTGATCCCGTTTCTTTTATTTCGTCGCGCAGAGTGTTGTTGATGTTGTTTGATATACTTATTTTGCTAGCTTTAAATGTTTTCTGTTCCTGCTTATCTTGCAGGCGACTTTTGGTTCTTCCCAGAGACGCGTCTCGTTCGTATGTGCTTTATATGTAGTGGGTCTTCGCTGTGAAAGGACTAAGGCTGAAAGTGCTGTAGATGTTGTCTTGTCCAGGGGGCTTCTTCTTTCAGCTGTTCTGTTGACCGTTTCTCTTCGTTTTCGAACACTTTGGGTGGGCTGAAGAGTGCTGGGAGGAGGGTGGGGTGGGGTGGGGGAAGACCACACTGGAGTATTATATGAACTGGTGGTTGAAAATTGAACAGTGACCTGTTAGGGATGGTTGATAAAGAAATGAATAATGAACTGTTGGGTGATGGTTGGTAGAGAAATGAACGATGAACTGTGGAAGGGGGTTGATAGCGAAAGGAACGATAAACTGTTAGGGATGGTTGATACAGAAATGAACAATGAACTGTTGGGGGTGGTTGATAGGAGAATGAACAGTGACAATTGACACTGTATTGCAGTATTACGTGAACTGTTGGGGATGGTTGATAGAGAAATGAACAACGAACTGTGGAGGGTGGGAGATAGAGAAATGAACAACGAACTGTGGAGGGTGGGAGATAGAGAAATGAACAACGAACTGTGGAGGGTGGGAGATAGAGAAATGAACAACGAACTGTGGAGGGTGGTTGATAGAGAAATGAACAACGAACTGTGGAGGGTGTTTGATAGAGAAATGAACAACGAACTGTGGAGGGTGGTTCATAGAGAAATGAACAATGCATTGAGGAGGATGGTGGATAGAGAAATGAACAACGAACTGTGGGGGGTGGTTCATAGAGAAATGAACAACGAACTGTGGAGGGTGGGAGATAGAGAAATGAACAACGAACTGTGGAGGGTGGTTGATAGAGAAATGAACAACGAACTGTGGAGGGTGGGAGATAGAGAAATGAACAACGAACTGTGGAGGGTGGGAGATAGAGAAATGAACAACGAACTGTGGAGGGTGGTTGATAGAGAAATGAACAACGAACTGTGGAGGGTGGGAGATAGAGAAATGAACAACGAACTGTGGAGGGTGGGAGATAGAGAAATGAACAACGAACTGTGGAGGGTGGTTGATAGAGAAATGAACAACGAACTGTGGAGGGTGGGAGATAGAGAAATGAACAACGAACTGTGGAGGGTGGTTGATAGAGAAATGAACAGCGAACTGTGGAGGGTGGTTGATAGAGAAATGAACAACGAACTGTGGAGGGTGGGAGATAGAGAAATGAACAGCGAACTGTGGAGGGTGGTTGATAGAGAAATGAACAACGAACTGTGGAGGGTGGTGATAGAGAAATGAACAACGAACTGTGGAGGGTGGGAGATAGAGAAATGAACAGCGAACTGTGGAGGTGGTTCATAGAGAAATGAACAACGAACTGTGGAGGGTGGAAGATAGAGAAATGAACAACGAACTGTGGAGGGTGGTTGATAGAGAAATGAACAGCGAACTGTGGAGGGTGGTTCATAGAGAAATGAACAACGAACTGTGGAGGGTGGAAGATAGAGAAATGAACAACGAACTGTGGAGGGTGGTTGATAGAGAAATGAACAGCGAACTGTGGAGGGTGGTTGATAGAGAAATGAACAGCGAACTGTGGAGGGTGGTAATAGAGAAATGAACAACGAACTGTGGAGGGTGGTTCATAGAGAATGAGAATGATAATGAAATTGACGGAGGAGGTGGATAGAGAAATGAACGATGATCTGTGGAGGGTGGTTCATAGAGAAATGAACAATGAATTGAGGAGGATGGTGGATAGAGAAATGAACGATGATCTGTGGAGGGTGGTTCATAGAGAAATGAACAATGAATTGAGGAGGATGGTGGATAGAGAAATGAACGATGATCTGTGGAGGATGGTTGATAAAAAAAACAAGAGAGCAATCACAATGAAAACTGCGCTGGAGTATTAAGTGAACCGTTGGGGGTGGTTTATAAAAAAATGAACAATCGAAAAGAAAAATGTAAAAAAAAAAACCGGCGCGAAGTCAAAACCGAGAGACAGGATCGAGACCGATCTCGGTCGGACACACCACCCACAATGCAGCTTTTCTTCATAACGATGATAGTAATGGGTGTTTGTAGCATGTTATATCCTGAAGAGCTCAGGAAGCTTGCGGAAACATTCATTGTAATTAATGTGCATGTACAAATATTAATGTCAAAAAGCCATAATGTACGAAGACGTAATGAATTAAAAAAAAAAAAAAAAGAAACCCACAGCATTCGTTTTATTAACATAACTGATTTTTTCTCTATATACACGGACGGAGGCATGTACTCACAAACATGCACGGACACACACACACACACCACACACACACACACATACATACACACGCACGCACGCACGCACACACACACACACACACACACACACACGCACGCACGCACACACGCGCACACACACACACACGCACACGCACACGCACACACACACACACACACACGCACAGCACTATTCATCTGGACTTGACATGGACATGACCTGTTTCTGTTCAGGTGAGCTATGTCAGTGTGTCAGTTTCGCAGAACTCTGGCATGTTTGCCTTATCCTCTCCTCCCTTCCTTCCTTCCCAGCTCAGCGGTCGACAGTGTTGATGATGTTATCACCCTGACCTCCCTCTGACGTCGTGATAAGCGGGTACTCCCCGCCTGACGTCATTTAGGGGCAGAGGAATGGAGTGAGGGTTTGGCGGGGGGGGGGGGGGGGGGGGGGGGGGGGGGGGGGGGGGGGGGGGGGGGGGGGGGGGGGCCAAAGGCCGGGGGGGGGGGGGGGGGGGGGGGGGGCGGGGATTGGCAGGGGCACGTCAAGATGATCTGCTTCCTGGGACCTGGCCTGCCCACTCTGGGTCAGGGGCCACGTTCAGGGCTGCTGCCGGATGAGATCTGTCGGCTTGACATGACGCATCGTCATCGGCCAGATGTGCCCGTGCATGCGAAGGCTATTTGAACCTTTTCTTTCTGTCTGATGTGTGGTGGTCTTCTTCCCTGCCTCGCTCCTCTTGTTTTGGCTCATCGTGTTCTGTTTAGTGTGGCTGTTCATCTTCTTCTTCTTCTCCACCTCCTCCGACGTTCTGAACAAAAAAGGACCACTTCCCTGTACGACCTGGGAGTGTCGTCTGGTCATCAGTCCGATGATGTCCGTTGTGCTGTCTTCGTTGGGAGGTCCTGAGTGTGGCTGGGCTGTCTTGTTAAGGAGGTTGCACATGGGGAGGAGAGTCGGGGCACTGGTAGGATGCTGACGGGAGGGGGGGGTGGGGTGGACGTTGAGGTCTTCCTGCATTCCCTGGTACTTCTCTCGCACGGAGTGAAAGGGAGAGAGAGTTTGAAGGGTTGTAAGTAAGCACTTTTCTCTCATCAACAGATAAACAAAGGAAAACAGGGAGAACAATGTCTCCCCATCGATGGTAATGAAGGGGGGGGGGGGGGGGGGGGGGGGGGGGGAGGGGGAGGGGAAATTTTATTCTTCTTGCGTCAACGGAAGGAAGTGCTGAAATCTGTGAACAGATGCTGTACTGTGAACAGATGCTACATTTATTGGGTGGTTATAACTAACTATTATCAATACTCACACCACAAATTATTATTATTATATATATATTGGGTATTTTATATAGGGGCCTATCCTCGGTCACAGACCAAGCTCTAAGCGCTTTACAATAAACACACTACCTCGCTCACCCAACGGGCTGCCTACCCAGGTAGAGCCGGCCGAAGAGCAGCCTACTGGCGCTCATTCAGTCGTTTCCCGTACCATTGAAATATCAGTCACTCATTTTCGTTTATCCCTCCAGTTCCTCACATATCATGCATGCGATGTTTATACGTGTCCTCCATTTCCACCGGCACACGATAACAGTAAGTGACAATTTTTGTGGCTTGGTAAGATATACCAGGCGGCTATCTTCAATCTACATCAATTTTGCCAGGGCAGCGGGGAACCCCCCTGCTCTTTCGATTTTCAACTGCCGTGGGTTCTTCAACGTGTGCAGGGGGCAGAAAGGCACACAGGTCCGACTCGCTTACAGTCCCCCCATCCGATGGACTTCAGTTTGATTTGTCATTCAAACTGGGAAAGAAAGGGCGAGAAAGGCAGGGCTCGAACCCACGCACTTCTCACACGTTGGATTGGCAGGCGAACGTGCTAACCACTCTGCCACCTTTCTTCCTGTTACAAATGTTTCCGTTGCATTTTTTCTCGGCGACACTTACAAGTATGCTCGTCTCCGGAGAGAGGCGGTGGATGGACTGTGCTGGTTGTAAACGTGTTGCACGTGCAGCACACAGGTGTAGGTGGAGCACACCTCTCAATGCTAACCTCGTCCTCCTCTGCCGGTCTGCTTCCCCTCTCGCCTGACAGCAGGTTTTGCTTCAAGCAGACAGACTCTGTCTGTTTCTCGTGCATGGTTTGTGCGTCTTCCGCATCTCCTCCGTATAGTAGCGACGAACACACCAGAGCCATGCAGCGTTTCAACGCTCTGCATTGCAGGTCCCACCGGCTGCCTTGCAGTTTAACTCCACCCCCACCCCCCCACCCACCACCACCCTCCTTCCTCACCCCGTCTCCTCCGGTGATGTGTGGTGCCTTGGAGTCTCATGAAGAGGGCAGCCTTGCTGAAATGTCCTGTCGTCTGGCGCTGGCTGCTGCCTTCTGGTGGACCAGGTGAAGCCGGTCCTGGACTCCGAGATCGGGAGCTGTGAGGTACGAGGCATTTCTCGGTGTCGGCCCCCAGATCAGTCAAGGTGTCACTTTTCTCTGTTGTCCAGTATGTTGTACAGATGAAAGAGCACGCTCTCTATTGCCTAAAACAAAGAGAAAGAGAGAGAGAGACGGAGGGTGGGGTGGGGGAAGGGAGAGAGAGAGTGGGAGAGACAGAGATAGAGAGAGACTTGCAGAGAGAGTGAGAGAGATGGAGGGAGAGAGAGAGAGAGCGCAAGACTTACACACACACACACACACACACACACACACACACACACACACACAGAGAGAGAGAGAGAGAGAATGGACAGACTTACAGAGAGAGAGAGAGAGAGAGAGAGGAGGTCTGTTCTCCCTCTCCCTCAAGGGGGGAACTCTGTGTGTGTGTGGGGGGTATCGTTGCTGTATTCCCTGTCTACCTGAGACACCTATTTACTGGCAAAACGGAGAGGCAAGGCGTGGTGGACAGGAGCCCAGGCACCCGCCCGCCCCAAGAGAAGAGGGCGGCGCTGCTCCGAGTTGCACGTGCAGACAGACCAGCACCGATACACACATCGTTGCGTCTGTAATTGATCTGAGCTCCACGGTTATCGGCGAGAGTGTTACCCCACCCTTCCACTCCTCAACCGCTTCCTTCCTCACCGCCACCCGCCGCCACCATGTCCATCGATATTGCTTGTGTTTCGGTCCCTCCCCTCTGTTCATGGGTAAACGGAGAAGAGTTCTGTGAGAGCCAGCTACGCTCCACACAGGCCGCTCCTTTTACACCCCACTCTTTGAACAGTTGAGGAAGCTCAGCGGTGCTCTGCTTGTGATGTACCCACTGACTCGTTGGAAAACATGTTTCTTGGAGAGTGTTGGAACTGAGACAAACACTTCATAGCAGTGATGTACCCACTCGGTGTAAAACTTGTTCCTGGAGAGTGTTGGAAGTGAGACATAAACACTTAATAGCAGACGCCAGCACTTAATAGCAGACGCCATGACAACCCTTTTCTCAGAGATGTTCCATCAGACGTGATTTTTTTTTTAGCTCCCTGAATCTGAAATATTTTGAACAGTTAGGTATTGTGTGTGTTCGCGCGCGCGCGCGCGTGTGTGTGTGTGTGTGTGTGTGTGTGTGAGTGTGTGTGTGTGTGTGTGTGTGTGTGTGTGTGTGTGTGTGTGTGTGTGTGTGTGTGAAGCACCGTACATATGAACTATTACCATGATTATTATTTTGAGATTTTCAAGCAACTTTCGTGCTTAAGACCAGGCGAATTTGTTTAATAACTATATCTGGAATTGACTGATGAGGTGACCGCCTTGATATGGCCTTCTGTAATCGGCTGGATTAGAACTTCAGTATATTCGTTCTTCTTCATGTTTTTCTTTCTTATAATGATCGTCATCATTACCACCTTCTTCTTCTTCTTCTTCTTCTTCTTCTTCTTCTTCTTCTTCTATGTGTCTTTCTTTTTCGTTTTCCCTTTCTTTTTTGATACCGCTTTTTTCCAGACTATGTTGGTTGTGGTGTGGAAGAGGAGGAAGAATGGATTAGGGGAGGGGTACTTGGGCCATGCAAGGTGAACCACATTACATCGGCCCCTGCAGTGGTCGTTTGTTAAAGTTGTGTCCCTTGTTTGTCTGCCCTCCAGGCGAAGTGACCATGTGGCCACTCACCACAATTAGCATCATGCACTAATCACTACCCAAATTTTAATCCACGTAAGCGTTTTGACGCCTGCATAAATGTTAGCCAGCATTTCATGTCAAACTGATAATTGATCAAAAGAACAACCCCCCCCCCCCCCCCAACCCCCCCCCCCCCCCCCCCCCCCAATAATTTCCCTTGTTTGGAGTGATTTCCATCGATGACGCCACAATCCTCAAATAGATTTGCATTACCTTCCCCTTAGTTGACGTCACATTTCAGGTCTTTACACTCACCCGTGACCCTATCTTTTCGCCAGCTGGAAGTCCCCAAACAGTCCCATTCCTTTGATGTTAATCTGCCTGCTTGGAACCATCTGGGTTGTACCTTGATGGCCATATGAACCCCGTGGCTTGTACCTTGACGGCCATATGAACCACCAGGCTTGTACCTTGACGGCCATATGAACCGTCTGGCTTGTACCTTGACGGCCATATGAACCACCAGGCTTGTACCTTGACGGCCATATGAACCGCCTGGCTTGTACCTTGATGGTCATATGAACCACCAGGCTTGTACCTTGATGGCCATGTGAACCACCTGGCTTGTACCTTGATGGCCATATGAACCACCTGGCTTGTACCTTGAATGGCCATGTGAACCACCTGGCTTGTACCTTGATGGCCATAATGAACCACCTGGCTTGTACCTTGATGGCCATATGAACCACCTGGCTTGTACCTTGATGGCCATATGAACCACGTGGCTTGCACCTTGATGGCCGTATGAAAGAAAACGAGGAGAATCTACTTTCGGACACAATGAACATTCTCAAAACAATCTAATTGCGCCAGTCTGTAAATACCAGATTCCTTAAAGCAAGGTCTTGGCGTATTGTTTTATATTATTCCTTAAAGCAAGGTCTTGGCGTATTGTTTTATATTATTCCTTAAAGCAAGGTCTTGGCGTATGTTTTATATTATTCCTTAAAGCAAGGTCTTGCGTATTGTTTTATATTATTCCTTAAAGCAAGGTCTTGCGTATTGTTTTATATTATTCCTTAAAGCAAGGTCTTGGCGTATTGTTTTATATTATTCCTTAAAGCAAGGTCTTGGCGTATTGTTTTATATTATTCCTTAAAGCAAGGTCTTGGCGTATTGTTTTATATTCATTTTATTGTTCATTTATTCATTCATTTATTTATTTATTGATGTACATCCTGTAGAGATGGTGGCTTGTTTGAGCGTAGCAGCATCAGGACGGAGTCGGGTATGAAGGGTAGTGGACGGAGGGGGGGGGGGGGGGGGGGGGGGGGGTGGGAGGTGGCTGAATGGGTGACACTTTTCATTTTACTTTTGTTTGTTCCCATTCTTGTGTCTTCTTTATTCCTCTTTCTAAATTTCTTTTTCTTTCTATTTGTTTTTGATTTTAAAAAAAAAAATTCTTTTGTTTCCGATCTCTTAATAGTTTCTTTTACTCCCCCCCCCCCACCCCCCCCCCCCCCCCCCTCACGTTCTCTCCCGTATATTTTGTTCATCTTGTTTCTTTCTTCGTCCTGAAACGGTTGTGTTGGATGACGAGGAAGAAAGGAAGCATTGATCGTGAGACCAAAAAGTGGCCATTCCTTTTTTTCTCCTATTTGTTTAGTTACATCATTACAGTCCAACCTCCCCCACCCCCACCCACCTCCGAATGCTGTACCCGCCACTGTGTGACTATAAATCCAGTATGGTGCTTACGTTTGAACGCGTCTGCAGGTGCATCTGTGTATGCGTGTTCGTCCGCGCATGAGCGGCCGTTGGAGCGCCTCTGAAGCCCAGCCAGAGTGCTGACACCGTGTTGGCTTTCTCAATGGAGGCAGAACGCGGCGGGGTGAGAGGCGCGAGTTCCCATCTGCCTGGCTTTCAGCCTGCAGGGTACTTGGCAGGGCTGGCAACAGAGGGAGAGACCATCCTCAGAGAAATCAAGCGTGGATCTGATCGCGATAAGATGTGCGTGTGGATACTTGCGGATGAGAGAGAGAGAGAGGGGGAGAGAGAGAGAGAGAGAGAGAGAGAGAGAGAGAGAGAGAGAGGAGAGAGAGAGGGAGGGATGGAAGAGAGAGAGAGAGAGAGTGAGAGGAGAGAGAGAAGAGAGGAGAGAGAGAGAGAGAGGATATTTTATTCATAGCAGGCCTCAGCCCATCCTGAAGGGGAATGTGATCATGTAACTGGATGAAGATACGTTGCAGATGCAAATTAAAACTAACGAATAATGTCAGATGTATTCATGTACATTTCAGTCAGTCACAGCAGCTGTTATTTAACTCCTTTATACAGAAACAAAGAAAGATTACGTACGGTCGAGAGAGAGAGAGAGAGAGAGAGAAAAGAGAGAGAGGGTATTACAGCACGCGCTTGTGTGTCCGTCCGCACGTGCGCGCTGTTAAAGTGGTGTCGTTTTAGAAGAGGTCGTGTGGCAGTGTGTGCCAGTCTGCTGCGGTACTAATGTCACTCGGCGACATTCTGTGTGGACCTGACGGTACAAAATGTCACTCCGGGTATCGGGGAGACATTTTGGAGCGGGAGGTCACATATTTATGACCCCTGTGGAACATATTGTTCGCCCTATGTGAGTGTCTGCTTATGTCAGTGTAGGGGTCTGGCCAGTCACCGTGTTGTGGTTGTAGGATGACAAGGAACGATAACCTCTGCTGGTTTGCTCGATAGTGGAGGTGCGTCCTGATGGTGTTGATGGTGTCGCCAGTACTGGTGTGAGACAGTAAACCAAGTCTTTTACTGGACTTGGTTCCAGCCACTAGCCACCTGGAAGAAGCTACTGTGGTTTCTTTGACTCCGAGAGATTCTCTCACTACATGCTAGACAGGGTTTAAAAACATTTCTTTCGTACATATTAAAAAAAGAAAGAAAGAAAGAAACCGCCGCTCACATGATTGTACATAGATTACAAATGAGTTGCTTTAGTTCTGGTTTTGTGTTTCGTGTATGTAAAGTTCGAGCGTGGGTATGATCGTAGGTGAGTTACTCAATCATGTGACTTGATGAAGCACCGTCAGTATGTATGCAAAATGTGCACTAAATATAAGTCCAATAGTCTAGGTCGTAAAGTTAGTAATAATAGTTACAGTAGTAAGAAGAGGAGGAATAGCAGCGATAGCAGCAGCAGCAGCAGTTTGCATGGTAGTTAGAGCAACAGTATTAGTCGTCGTCACAGAAGTCGTAATAGAAATGGCGATATATATATTTCAAGAACGACAACGTCCTCTGTTGACGACGAAGACGACTACGACGACGAAGATGATGACGATGATGATGACGATGATGACGTCGATGACGATGATGATGATGATGACGACGACGACGATGGTGATGTTGATGTTGAACGATGACGATGACGACGACGACGACGATGATAATGATGATGACGACAACGACGACGACGATGATGATGACAACGACAATGATGATGATGATATAACGATGATGACGATGATGATGATAATGGTGAAACTGTTTGACACTGTTTTAGGCCTACATTAGTGGGCCCGTGTCCTTGGTGGTTTGGTTTCGCCCACCGGACTCTACTCTCGTTTCTGGCACAGTGGTCCAGTGTTGTCCAGTACTGACAGTCACAGTGTCGGCATGGCTCTGATGCTGGCTGCGAGTCACCGTGGCCATGGGCCATGGGGCCATCCCCAGCTGCAGAAGCCACTTTGGGACAGGTAGACCCCTCAGCACAGTGCACGTGATGCCTGACATGTCCTGGAGCAACTCGTTCCACAGACACACATGTGTGAGTCTGTGCTAACCTTGCAGTGCTGTTGACCATCAAGTTTTATACTTTGAATTTTTTCTATGAGGTGAAGTTGAATCCAGATTCGCCGCTGATAATCATGTAGGCATACTTGTCTTCTCTACTCTACCCTGTACATCTAGAACACATCATCTTAGTGACGAGTCATACCCGACCAAAAATCTTGCATTCTCAAACGGCGACTATTGGTCCTGCAGTATAATATATGAAATATTATCTATCAAAATGATAACCCACGAACCAAAAATTGTGCCAAATAGCGAAAGTGCTTTCCCATGCATCAAATGAATAGAGTTTATATAAAACCTCCCCTTTCCCTGCTCCCTTTTTTTTTTGTAAGTCTAAATATCACCAAGTGTGAAGAAACTCTAAAAATAAAGAACTCACTCACTATATTGAATATAGAAAGCTGCCGGTACGAAATGCCACAATTCTGTTCCGGGGGTGACATTTTCAATTCCATTTCAATCCCAGTGTCACCTACGGTGACATTTAGTCAGGGTGACATTTTGTCACCAAGGCTACATTTTGGTTACATTTTATACCAGGGTGACATTTTGTACGCAAAGCCGGAACACGATGGCAGCGGATGGCATTTGTACCAGGGTGACATTTTGTACCAGGAGACATTTTTGTACCAGGGTGACATTTTGTACCACAAAACGAAACAAAATGTCACAGAATGGCATATGGTACATGTGTGACATTTTGTATCAGGGAGACATTTTGTATCAGGGTGATATTTATGTTTCAGTACGGTTTAGTGCGGCGACAGAGTCCCCTTCCATTGAAGCAGGGTATGCTTTATTTACCGGGGAGGGCGGGGCGGCTCTTATCTTGTTGACTCATCCCAGGTAGGCGCGTGGTATAGGTGAGGTGCGCGCTGCCCGCGGCATCAAAACGCTTTCTCCTGGTGGGGGAAGGTTGGGAGGGGGGGGGGGGGGGGGGGGTGTTTTACAGTGTGGTGCAGTGAGGGATAACAGTGTTTTAAACTTTAATCTCCCTTCTCTATCCGCCGGGTCACTCCACTGTGTGTCTACCTCTGATCACCCAGGCAAAACAAAAGGCAACGCGCACATGTTAGCTCGCTCTCTGCCTCGTCTCCTCTTTTCCCCCTCTTCCTTCCTCCTCCTCCACGGGACGTAGGAGCTTCTATTTGTGTGTGTGTGTGTGTGTGTGTGTGGGGTGTGTGTGTGGAGATGTCTTCTCTGTCTGTCTGTCCTGTCTTGTCCTGACTGTCTCTCTCTCTCCTCTCTCTCTCTCCTCTCCCTCTCTCTCTCTCTCTCTCTCTCTCTCTCTCTCTCTCGATTGTGTGTGTGGTGTGGTGTGTGTGTTGTGTGTTGTGTTGTGTGTGTGTGTGTGTGTAACGTGCGCGCGGCGCGTGTATTCTTGCCAGCTTATCAAATCTGCGGGTAAATTGCACGCAACAACAAAAAATTAGCTGGTTATTAATTAAAGGGGGGAACTCCACCACGCAACTCTTCACATAGCCGTCAACAAAACCGGGTCCGATCCCCCACATCAACCCCACCCCCACCCCAACGCCCGACCCCCTCTTTGTCACAACCTGATAAATGGATGGACACTGACCAGCGAGACACAGCGTACGGAAGGAGGAGATCAATGGGGGGCCGTGGGGGGGGGGGGGGGGGGGGGGGCGGATGGTTTCAACTACTTCCCACTGCCACACAAAGTCTAACGACGTGGCGCCAGACGTAAACAGAGTCACGGCAGGTCAACTCGCTGGCCCTCCCAACCGCAAAGAAATCATTCCCCCTTCGACCACAAAAATGAAAAAAAAAAAGGAAAAACAAAAAGTAAAAGAGAAAAGACTGAAGGACAAGATCGACCAAGTGCCAAAGAGAGAGAGAGGAGAGAGATGGGGGGGGGGAGGAAAGTTGTGTGTGTGTGAGTGATGAGAAAAGAAGAGAGAAGTGAGAGAGAGAGGAAGAATGAGGAAACGGAGAGAGAGAGAGAGAGAGAGAGCGAGAGAGAGAGAGAGAGAGAGAGAGAGAGAGAGAGAGAGAGAGAGCGGGTCTCATGTAAATAATTAATTAATAAACAGATTGCTGACCGTGCGAGAGTGCGCCAAGGCCAAACAGACATACGACCAACATGCTGGTGAGGAAGAGAGAACCTTCGAAACTTGTCTCCTCTCTCAGGCTTTGACTGGGCAAGGGGGCTTGGGGACATTTCTTCGTGTCCTCGCAGTAGCATATCTTATTAGATAGGACACGAGGAAACCAGCCAATGCGCTTTCAGGTCCTACTGTGCGGGTGACCGCCCTTTTCCCTTCCTCTGTGCCCCCCCCCCCCCCCCCCCCCCCCCCACCCCCCCACGCCCCCCCCTCCCCGTTTTTTATATTTTTTTTTTTGGTTTTTTTTTCCCTCCTCTCATACCTCCCCCTTTCCCTGCCTTTGCTCTGTCCTCCCCCCCCCCCCCCCTCCCACCCCCCCGTCCCCGCCTCTGTCCGTGTGTGTAAAAACTAACATAAAGCAATGAAGTGAGATGCAAGCATAACGGTGATTTGATTGCTGGAAAGCTCTCTCTCTCGCTCTGTCTCTCTGCCTCTCTCCTCTCCCTCTCTCCTCCCGGTCGGACGGCCCAGCTCTCTCTCTCCTCTCCCTCCCCCTCTCTCTCAAATCTCTCTCATCATCCTCTCTCTCGCTCTCGCTTGCTTGCTCTAATCTCTCCCTCCTTTTCATTCTGGCATTTCAAACAGAATTTAAAAACCCACTCTCACACACGATCACATACACACACACACACACACACACCACACACACACACAACACACGATCACACAACACACAACAGACTAGGGCCGTGGCATTTGCAGGAGAGACGAAGGGAGCAACCTTCCAGTGATTCTTCATTTTTACCTCACAGTGCCGTTTCAAAAAGTCCTCGCCTGGCAAAGGTTCTTTTTTGCTTTCCACCCTTGAACATGGCGCCTAGCAGATCCAATCAGGAAAAGCGAATCAGTGGCGGGAAAAATTCCGTCGGAAAAAGGCGTCCATCCTAGCGGACATTTCCTGATGCAAATGGGCGATCCAGGGGCGTAAGAGTGAATGAAGGGAGGATGGGGGTGGGGCAAGAAGGCGGGCCCCTTGAAGCCAATCTGGGTGTTAGCCAGCTCGGTTGATTTTCACCACGCCCATCAAAGACAGACGTGAGGGGAAGGGGAAGAGAAGGAGAGAGAAAGAGAGAGAGAGAGAGAGAGAGGAGAGAGAGAGAATATTAAGATAATGACAAATTGTTTATAACCATATGAGAGAAGAGATGCAACGCCCTCTCTCTCTCCTCTCTCTCTCTCCTCTCTCTCTCATCACCTCTCCTCTCTCTCTCTCCCTCTCACACAACACACCACAACTCACACACAACACACACACACACACACACACACACACACTCTCATCTCTCCCCGATCGCTTCTCTCGTCCTCTCCCTCATCTCTCTCCTCTCTTCTAAACCAACTAGCACATACTCTTTCTCACTCTCTCTCCCCCCCCCTCTCGTGTGGGGGGACGCGCCTTCCTCTCTCTCTCACCCCACCCCCCCCTTCTCTCTCTTCCCCTCCCGCTCTCTCTCTCTCTCGTCTACTCTTCTCTCTCTCTCTCTCCCACAACACACACACCACACATACATACATACATAAATACATAACTCTCTCTCTCGTCTCCTCAATCTCTCCTCTCTCTCTCTCTCATCTCTCTCTGACAGACAAGACAGAGCCAGAGACCAAACAGAAGAAAGAAAGACAACAGTACACGATGGAAACTTGTGAGAAGGAGGAGGAGGCGGATGGACATACCTAAAACCATTGTAGAGGAGGGATGGAAGCGGGTAGGGGAGGAGGACACAAAGAATGGTGGTAGCGAGTAAGGGGTGGGCGTGAAGGGGGGACGGGAGGGAGGGCGGGAGCGAGTAGCGCGCCCTGCATTCAGTCGAACCGGGGCCAGTCCCCCAGACACAAACAGCCCTAGGCCCCTCCCGCTCAGACTGATGGGGCTGGAAGTGAGCATCAATCCAGCTGATTTTCCTCCCCACTTCACGCCCTTATGAGAGCTACCGCCCGGGAGAGAGGGACTCCCCTCTCGGCCTGACACTCTCTGCGTGTGTTGTGTTGTGTGTGTGTGTGTGTTGTGTGTTGTGGTGTGTGTGTTGTGTTGTGTGTGTGTGAGTGTTGTGGTTGTGGTGGTGGTGTGTTGACTGTCTGTCTGTCATCCTGTCACTAATGTGTGTGTGTGTGTGAGTGTGTGTGTGGTGTGTGTGTGTGTGTGTGTGTGTGTGTGTGTGGTGTGTTTTTGTTTTGCCATTCTGCTTTCTGCTCCGCCTGCACATCCCATCCCAAATTCGCTCCCTCAAAGAGAGAAGTGAGATAGACTTGGTGTAGTATGCATGCATACGTGTGTGTGTGTGTGTGTGGTGTGTGGTGTGTGTGTGTGTGTGTGTGTGGGTGTGTGTGTGTGGCGTGTGGTGTGTGCGCGAGCGCGGCGCGCATGTGTGTGTGTGAAGAGAGGAGAGCAGAGAGAGAAGAGAGAGAGAGAGAGAGAGAGAGAGAGGAGAAGGAGAAGAAGACGAGATGAGAGAGAGATAGAAGAAGAAAAGATACCTCTGTCTAGTGAAGGTAACAACTGAAACATTCAATGACTTTACCTCAATGACACACCGTGATCCTTAGAGTAGAGGACAGTCAGAGTCCAGACAGAACAGACAGAGGAACCAGAGGCCTGTTTCACTGACTCCACATGTGGAACATCACACTCCTCATGTGGAACATCACATCTGGTTTTCAAGTTGAAGGGATGAGTGATGACGTGTTTTGACATGATGTTTTGTTTGAGTTTGTTCCACAATACCTCTCTCTCTCTCTCTCTCCTCTTCTTCCTCTCCACTCATCCTCTCACTCTCTCTCTCTCGCTCACTCCACTCCCACCTCTCTCTCTCTCTCCTCCCTCTCTCTCTCTCTCTCTCTGCTTGCTGATTTCTTGCCATGATTTGTACTTAACATCGTCTGTTTTTTTTTTCCAGAACGTGTGTATTGAAAATGATGGGTGATATTGATAGGGATGGCGGCGGTGGTGGTGGTGAGGTGGATGATGATGAATGATGATGATAATGATGATGGAGGTGGTGGCAGGTGATGAAGATGGAGATAAGGATAATGATGAATACAGATGCACTTCAACACAACTCCCCAATCATGACTTTTTATGTCCTGAGTTTTATCCGAAATTCTTAAAGCTACCTATCTTATTCGCTATCGAACCTGTCAATAACAACCAGACAGCTATGAGAACTATTTTGGCACACCTACTATTTCTTCTATCTTCTGTGTCCCTGTACGTCTCACGCCTTTTCTTCTTTACTCTCGCTATCTGTCTGTCTGTCTATCTGTCTGTCTCTTTCTGTGTGTCTAGTTGTTGATTTAGAAACGCGCGCAACCGGCGCGCGCGCACACACACACACACACACACACACACACCACACACACGACACACAACACCAAACACAACACACGACCACAAGACAGACAGACAGAGACCGGAAAGTCGCCCCATCTAGGAAAAGCGGACACTTTTCCTCATAGTTGCGTGTGGCCACACGCCACAATTAGACTGTGGCCTGAAACACTAGCGATATATCCATGTAAGCGTTTTTGCGCCCTACCCAGAAAGTTGAGCCACATTAGGTGGATAAACGATAACTCCATCTAAAGAGCAACTACCTACCGATTATTTCCCTTGTTTGGGGGGATTTCCACCGAAAAATCACACTCTTCAAATACCAATGGCCTTCCCCGTAGTTGACGTCCATATTTCAGGCCTTTGCACTCAATCACACTGTGACCTATCTATGCTGCAGCTGGAAGCGGCCCAACTACCTCCATTCCTTTTTGTTTTTATCTGCTTGGAACCATACCTGGCTTGTACCTTGAATGGCCATGTGAAAGAAAAATGAGGAGAAATCAACTTCAGACACAACCAAGAGTCTCAAAATAATTTAACTGCTCCAGTCTATAAATACTCGATTCCTTAGCATGGCATTTGTTGGGCGCCTCCAATTTTCTTGGTGTGCAGCCTGTACTGCAGGCAAAGACCGTTGTGACGACGCAGTGAAGAAGGAGAAGATAAGACAAACACGTGTGGTCCCTTGGAATAAATTAGAAAGCTAGGTGAGTATCATGTATTTTGCCACCACCTTTGTCATGGCGGCCTTCCTTCTCTGTGGATACAGGCCCAGCGCCCCATGATCGAGATGCTGTCCTGAAAGTGGGCTGTAGGGGGTCCAAGTGGGCTGATTCTGTTGTCCCCCCTCCCCCCCCACCCGCCCTGACTCCATTCTCATCTCTCCCTACATCCTCGAGTCCCACTAGTCCCTCCTCTCCACCATGCTTCTCTCTCAAACCCCTCCCAAGCTCTCTCCCCCCTCGACTCTCTCCAATCTGATCACCTTTTATTGACTGGTTTTCCAAATTCCGTCCTAATGCTCTTTCAGTCATCCGTACCGAGTCCTCAAAATGCGCTCTCTTTCTCTTGCCCAGGGTTTTTGATTCTTCTTCTCCCTGTCTGTGTGTTTCCCCCCAGTACCTTCCCTCTCTCCCCACGCCAATCTCGCCCTCCTTTAACGTCCTGTCTCTGTCTGGTCTGTCTGTCTGTCCTCTCCTCTCTCCTCATCTCTCATCTCTCTCTCTCCTCTCTCTCTGGTTATCTCTGTATCTCTCCTCTCTCTCTCCATCTTTCTGCTGTCTGTGTCTGTCTGTCTGTCTTCTCTCTCCTCTCCTCTCTCTCCCCTGATCACCGTCATCTCTCATCCTCTCTTTTCTCTGGGTCTCTTCGCTCTTCTTCTTCTCTTCTCCCTCTCTCTTTCTTTTCGGGCAATTGGTTTTGTGGTTGTATAGCCTGTGGGTACACCAACGAATAAAATAGAAGTATTTTTATAGCACCAGGGAAAGCCAGGCAAGTTGAACGCGACGAACGAAACGGGAGCAAACATTCTCTTCCTCCCACTCATCACCAGTCAGCCCCAAATAAAGTCGTCGTAACAGGACGGACATTATTAATCGGTCTGTCAATCACACAGTCCCTCCTCACACCAAGTAATCCACAGATCTGTATAACACAAGACGCACGCAACACACACACACACACACACACACACACACATACCCAACACACACACACACCCACACAACACGCACAACACACACACCCCCTGTTGCTGCACCAGCAAAACGCACACGTTTTTTCTCTCTTCCTATTCCGAACACTACTTTGGAATAGTTTCGGGGTGGGGGGGGGAGGAGGGGGGGGGGGGGGGGGGGGGGGGGGGGGGGGGGGGGGGGGGGGGGGGGGGGGGGGGGGGGGGGGGGGGGGGGGGGGGGGGGGGGGGGGGGGGGGGGGGGGGGGGGGGGGGGGGGGGGGGGGGGGAGGGGTGCGGGGGGTGGGGGGGGGGGGGGGGGTGGGGGGGGGGGGGGGGGGGGGGGGGGGGGGGGGGGGGGGGGGGTTAACAGAAAAAGCAGTTGCCTCAGCGACAAAGGAGACCGCCACCGCAGTTGAATCTTGCCAACCAAGTCCCTAGGATGTAATGCGTGATGGTGACAACGAAGTGAAAATCCCATCACACATAAAAAGGCCTAGCGAAGAAACAAACAAGCACACACAACCAATCACCACACAACCTATAAAGCAAGTGACAGAGTGATTACTTGAACTTTTTTTTTTTGCGTGAAAAATCTGGGAAAGGGGATGGAGATCGGGAAGGAAGGAAGTGAATGAGAGGGGGGGGGGGGGGGGGGGGGGGGGGGGGGACGGGGAACGGGGAACGAATGGGGGGGTTAAAAGACAAACGGTGTGGGGGAGCGATAGAGGGGAAAGGTAGTGGAAACGGCTGATCTTCAGGCGCGCGGTACCACTGCTAACCTGTAGTAGGTTGTATTAGGTACTCGGCTGCGACTGAAGCGGTGGGAAGTGTTAGGGACTGTGTAGAGTCATGTGGCCGGGCAATTGATGATCCGTGTTGCCGTCATGTCTGGCACACGCCAATGGATTTTGCCTGGTCCTGTGCAGTAAGCGCTGGCCTGTAGTTGGTTTGTTAATCAACACTTCATTTGTTTCTCCAGAAACTGACCTGGTTGCCTCATCAAAAATATGAGGCTGAGGACAACAGCTGGTGGAAAGGGAACGGGGGGGGCCGGGGAGAGAGAGAGAAAAGGGTTAGGGGAGAGAGAACGGGGGGTAGCGGGGCGGCGCGCGCGCGCGCCAGAGATGGCAGAGCCGGCGAGTCACCGAGCCTCCCCCCCCCCCACCGTCCCACGCACCTAACGCACGCACCGCCGCACGCCCGCCGCACGTCACATCACCCCACACACACAGCCCACAACACACATCCACACACACACACACACACACACGCACGCACGCACGCCCGCACGCACGGCACCACGCACCACACACCCACACGACCTCACTCACAGTCCACTCACTCCCACGTCACGACGCCCGCACGCATACTCACACAACACATACACACACACACACACGCACTTACACACACCACACACACACACACACACACACACACACACACACACACACACACGACCTGCGCTCAAAGACATTCACTCCTTCTATTGGCCAATTTACTTTTCAAAGGACAAGGGCGTGCAAGAAATCATTTAGAAAACAAAATTGCTAAAGGAAGTTGACTTTCCCCTTCTCATTTTGAATTTTTCCCGGCACGCGCACTTCCACGCACACACACCCACACACACACACACACCCACCCACACACACACCCACACACACACGCACACATACCCATATGCCGGCGCGCACGCACGTCGCGCACACAACCAACATACAACACACACACACACACACACACACACACAACCACACAAAATCCACACACACACACACAAACGCACGCAAATGCCCAGCGCGCGCGCACAGCGGCGCGCACACACACACATACACAGACAGCAAACGCACACACACACACAACACACACACACACACACACACACACACACACACACACACACACACACACAACACAAAGGGGAGGTGTTGGAGTGTGGGTGACGTTTTTGTTCTTATTTTTTTTTTTGCACAGTGCCAAATTGCTGGCCAAAAGAGGGGCAGAATCGGTTCCATTTCGCCCCAGACCTTCTTTCCCAGCAGAATATTACAGGCCTCGGATTATTGACTCCAAGCCCATCAGTGCAGCGGCCAAATTGGACCTTGGGGATGGTACCTAGTACTCTCATAACATCGAACAAATTCAATAACAGCTACATCAGCTATCCACCTTTTCAACGACCTGCCTCCTTGCCCAAACATCCAATACATGACTACCCAAGGACTACCATTCAACACGTAGACTTGAGGGGAAGGACATGGAATCTGGTAAGAGCGTTTAGGGGGTATTAAAAAAAAACGAGAAGGACTGGAGCAAGAATGATAGATGAAAGCAGGGGAAAAAGGGAAAAGAAACGGGAAGATAGAGAGGGAAACCGTAAAAGAGAGAAGGGCAGAGAGAAGGAAGGTGGAGGTTGAAGGGGAAAATAAAGTTGCCAAGAAAAGAAGAGAGAAGAGAGAGCAGAGAGAGGAAGCAGAGAGAGAGAGCGAAGAGAGAGAGAGAGAGATAGAGAGGGAGGCAACACAGAATAGAGGCGAAATGCATGGGCTATCCACCAATTCCACCCTAAACTTCCGAGAGAGGCAGAGGAAGAGAAGAAGGCAGCGACGTCATTGAATCGTGCGCCCGTTCCTGTTCGTCGATCCCTGATACAGAAACGCAAGGTTGAGTGCTTCTCTTCTCACTCTGAGCTGGCCGTGAGAGACGAGAGAGAGTAGAGAGAGAGAGAGAGGCCATCCGCCGTCACGCTGCGCGGTGGAATCCCCTGCTGCCAACCGCAGGGGCCCTTGCCGAAAGGGGAAGGCGTCACGGTTTGCTGTGGAAGCAGAGAGAGGAATCGAGTACCATGGAGACGTGTTAGTATTGCGGGACGAACTTTGTGAGTGTGTGTGTGTGTGTGTGTGTGTGGTGACACAGAAAGTACGTAGGAAAGATACTGCAGAAGTGTGGGCGATGTTTTTTTTTTTTTTTGTGTTTTTTTTTTAATGCTTCAGCTTGTAGCGTTCCTACCTTTGGGTTCACACGACAACCCACATAAATTATTTTTTTTTCTTTTTTTTCTACCCAGCAGAGTACAGAAACTCATATCTATATTGATTGATAAAAAGAAACTTGTGTGAAATGATTGTTCAGTTTACTGTCCTTCATTAAGGGCAATGGCCAGATATGGAAAAAGAAATCTGAATCTCTGTCTGGTCTGTCCCCCTCTGTCTCTGTCTCTCTCTCTCTTCTCTCACTCTTCTCTCCTTCTCTCTCCTCTCTCTCTCTCTCTCTCTGTCTGAAATGTCTCTCCGTTCGTCTCAGTCTCTCTCTCTCTCTCCTCTCTCTCATCTCTCTCTCTTCTCTCTCTACTCTCTCTCTCTCTTCTTCCTTCTCCCCGTTCAGTGCGTACAGTTTTCCCATGGGCGCCATTCGATATGTCTCCCAGAGGTCAATGGATGTTTTTGATCCCATTTTCTTCTCCCTCCCCCGGTTCCAAAATCTCTTGTCTTTCTTCTTCGTCCCCGCACCCCCCCCCACCCCCATGCCCCGTCCCCCCCTCCTTCCCCACCAGGCCCCAGCCTCCCGGCCAGTGCTTTTCCTCCTCCCCCCCCCCCCCCCCCACTCCCTAGTGTTGTGTGTTTGTGAGATGTGTGTATATGAGTGTCAGTGTGTGTTGTTTGTTTTGTGTGTGTGTGTGTGTGTGTACGAGTGTGAGTGTGTGTGTGTGTGTGTGTGTGTGTGTGTGGTGGGGTGTGTGTGTGTGTGTTGGCATGTGAGTGTGTGTGAGTGCGAGTGAGTGAGTGAGTGTGTGGTGTGTGTTGTGCGCGCGCGCGCGCGTGTGTGCTGCGTGCTTGCATGCGTGTGTTTTTGTGTGGAGAGAGAGAGAGAAAGAAAGAGAGAGAGAGAGAGAGAAAAGAGAGAGAGAGAGAGAGAGAGAGAGTGAGTGAGTGTGGGGCGTGCTTCCGTGGGTGTTGTGTGCGTGTGTGTGTTTCTTGTATGTTTTGTATGTACGTGTGCATGTCTGTGTGACCCAGCGAGTTGTCTGACTATAGATTGAAGAAGATTTCAAAAACACTCTCTCCCATGGTGAAGAGTCCCTTTCCCTACAGGAGGAAAGCTATTTGACATCGATCACTTGGCTGTGGAGGTGCGCAATGAAATGCTTGCCACTCTGTCTGCAAGTCTGTCCCCTTCCTGACAGGGAAGCTGATCGAGTTTTCTCCCCTTTCTCTTTCTTCTCGTTCACTTACCCCCCACCCACGCCCACCCCCACCCCCCCACCCCACCCCACCGACCCCGTTCCTCTTTCTGCCTCGCCCTGTGGGAATTCTAGCGTTTCAGTGTGATGTTGTTGTTTTTAGTGTTCAAAATGTAAATAGGTTTTGTACTTGGAAGGGTTTGGTTTCTTGTTGTCTGATGATGATCAGTAATGTTTAACTCTTTTTTTTCTGTGGCCCTAGAAGACCAGGAAAGATTTGACGATCGACAATATGTTGGTAAAGTAATTTTTTTTTTAAATGACTGATTACGAAAATTGCTTGAACTTTAAACCGAGACACTTAGTGAAAAATTGCTGTTTTTTTTTTTTTTTTTTTTTTTTTTCAAATGGAAACAAAGGGAGATCTCGTAAAGATAATTGATATATTGAAGAAAAAAAAATCTGTTAAATAGTACATTTGAAATAAAAACTAAAGGGTGGGGTGTTTGTGTGTGTGTGTGTGTGTGTGTGTGTGGTGTGTGTGTGTGTGTGTGTGTGTGTGTGTGTGTGATCTCTTACTTGGATCTCTCTCTTTTTTTTATATTCAAGTTGTTCGTTTTTGGACATATTTTGAATTTGAAGAAAAAAATCCATGATAAAAAACAGGCCCCCCCCCCCCCCCCCCCCCCCCCATTACTTGCACAGTTTAGCGGACATGGACTTCAACCGCCACGAGTTATTTTCTCTTGTTTTGTTTATTTTGAAAAAAAAAGAAAAAAAAAACCTTTTTTTTCATGCCATTCGGTTTCTCCAGCGGTTGTGTGTGGGGGATGTGCGCGCACGCGAGCTTCTGCGTGTGCATTGGTGCATACTACTTGTGTTGCAGCGTCTCTGGGGCTGGAGGCAATGAAATACAAACCCCTTCGCCCTGCTGGAATGTTTTGTCTTGTTCCAACAAGGGTTATGGCTCACAGAGTTGGACGGGCTTTTCTGTAGGATTTTTTCCTCCCATTTTATTTCATTTTGTTTTACTTTATTTGATTTTAACTTTCATCGTATTTTATTTCATTTTGTTTTATTGTATTTTATTTTACTATATTTTACTTTTGTTTTATTTCATTTTATTTTATTTCATTTTGTTTTATTTGGTTTGATTTTACTTTCATCGTCTTTTATTTCATTTTGTGTATTGTATTTTTATTTTTACTTTATTTTACTTTATTTCATTTTATTTTATTTTATTTCATTTTATTTGATTTGATTTTACTTTCATCGTATTTTATTTCATTTTGTTTTTTGTAGTTTATTTTTACTTTATTTTTCTTCATTTTGTTTTATTTCATTTAATTTAACTTCATTTGTTTATTCTATTTCATTTCGTTTTCTTTATTTTATTTCACTTTGTTTTATTTCATTTTAGTTTACCTTTTTGTAGTTTTGGCTTGATGGTTTGTTTTATGTTAGTTCGTTCGAGTCCCACCCCCCCCCCCCCCCCCCCCCCCCCCCCCCCCGATTGCGGATTATGATTTCCCAGAGCTTTGCTGTACATTGCATTGTCTGTCTGTGTGTGTGTGTGTGTGTGTGTGTGTGTGTGTGTGTGTGTGTGTGTGTGAGTGTGTTTGGTTTGCTCTTAAACTCTCTGCTGGTTCTCTTCAGTTCATTTGTGGCACAAAATGAAACAAAGACAGCGACAAGGTATCAGGTGCGGATAAGCATCGGAATCACAGAGAGAGAGAGAAGAGAGAGAGAGAGAGAGAGAGAGAGAGAGAGAGAGAGAGAGAGAGAGGGGAGGGAGGGAGGGAGGGAGGGAGGGAGTGAAAGAGAAAGAGAGAGGAGGGGAGGGGGAGAGAGAGAGAGAGAGAGTTATCCTAGCTCAGACTTTCAGATGTTCTAGGATTGATCTATCGGGGTTCCCCCCCCCCCCCCCCCCCCCCCCCCCCCCCCCCGTTTTTCATACCATTGCAGCACTGTAAGCAATACAGAGACCCGTATAGGTTGTGGATATGCCTACGGGTTATAACCGATCCACACCCGAGGAGAGAGGGTGGAAGGAAAGAATGTGAAAGAGAAATGGTGCCAGTGGGTTGAGGAAGGGTGCTGGAGAGGGGTGGGGTGGGTGGGGGTCAGTCACTTGTACCTGTCCAGTGCGTCATGATTGATGTTCTGTCTTTTCCTTTCGATCAGACGTTTTTGAACACTGTGTTAGCAAATACAGAAGATTGATTGGGGGTGTAGAAGTATGTTCCAGAGAGAGAACGGCCTGCAGATCGGGAGGGGGGGGGGATGCTATGAGAATCAGAAAGAGACTATCAGACAGAGGGAGAGACGAAGAATGTGTTTTTGTTTGTCTTGAATTTTTTTTTTTTTTTTTTTACCGACTGTCTGTGCCAGTCTCTTTCCCCTTCTCTCTCCGTCTCTGTCTGTCTGTATGTCAGTTTGGTCTGTAATTGGTCTTCCTGTATGGAAGGGCCAGGACATCA
>CM031604.1:39812152-39814652 GCA_018398815.1 Conus ventricosus | reverse complement strand
GGGAGAGGGGGGTGAGGGGGAGGGGGGGGGGGGTAAGAGACACAAAGCGTGCGCGCTGAGATGGACGAAGCCAGGATTTTTAGAAGAGCATGTCAGAACATCACGAGGAGCTGGAATCAAGGCGATTGCTGATTGAGAAAGGAAAGACACCCGGCAGACGATTCGTCGAGTTTCTGTGGACTGGGTCCTCAATTAGTGCTTCATCAGACGTGGATTGAGATGCCTGGTGACTCCCTGGGCTCTCTTTTAGCGGACGCTGGGGGTTGGGGGCGCCGTGTCGTTAGCTGTCATTGCAGGGCACTGAGGGAGGGCAGGGGACGGGGGGGGGGGGGGGGGGGGGGGGACAGGGTGACAGGAGGGTTTTTCACCCGCAGCCATGCAGAAAAGAAAGGGAGGCGACTGCGTGAAAGCCCTGTTCCGTGCAACCAATGATTGTGTCATGTTCTTTAATAAAGGCGGTAACAGTCCGGACATTTCTGTCCGCGGTCTGTGTAGTGTGTGTGTGTGTGTGTGTGTGTGTGTGTGTGTGTGTGTGTGTGTGTGTGTTTTGATTGTGTGTGTGTGTGTGTGTGTGTGTGTGTGTGTGTGTGTGTGTGTGTTTTGATTGTGTGTGTGTGTGTGTGCGTTTGTGTGTGTGTTTTGAGTGTGTGTGTGTGTGTGTGGTGTCTATGTGTGTGTGTGTGTGAGTGTGTGTTGTGTATGTGTGTTATGTAGTGGTGGTGGTGTCAGTGAGAGAGAGAGAGAGAGAGAGAGAGAGAGAGCCGGTGCGACACAGTATTATGATTGATGCCATCCGGCACTCGGTGAAGCAGAAAGAAACCCAGCGACTAGCGTTAATTGACGCCGAGCCGTCAAGATGTGTCGCACAATTATCGGTGACTCACCCGATCACCAAGACCATCGCCGCAGTCAGACCAATGGCGCATCATATGCTTGGCCACTCTCCATCGATGGCTGACCACACACACACACACACCTTACCCCTTCATCCCCCCCTCCCCCACCCCACCCTTCTGATAGCCGTATGGGGAAAAAAGGACAGTCCTGCCTGGCGACATCATCGCCAGCTAAATGAATCCAGACAACGCTCCCCCACCCCACCCCACCCAACCCCACGCACCTCACCCCTACCCACCCCCTCGGCCTCTTTCTGTCCTCCCCGCCCCCCCCTCCCGTATTGTCCGTCTCACCCAGCCCCACTCAAAGAGAAAAAAAAAAGGAGTGAAATGGGGAAGTTTGCCGTCAAGGGGTTGAGGCTGAATCCAATTGTCTGCACTGACGAGCTCTCGCCTTCTTCCCCCTGACTAAACAGAGGCAGCCAAAACAGAAGTGACACGCTTTCAGCTGGTATTCAGACTGGGGTGAGTTAGATCAAAGTATACTGTAGTGTACTGTAGTGTAGTGCAGTGTAGTGCAGTGTAGTGTAGTGCAGTGTAGTGCAGTGTAGTGTAGTGCAGTGCAGTGCAGTGCAGTGCAGTGCAGTGTAGTGTAGTGTTTGTGTGCGTGCGCGCGTGCGTGTGTGTATGTGTGTGCGCGCGCGTGTGTGTGCGTGTGTGTGTGTATGTGCGTGTACCTCTGTGTGTGTGTGTGTGCGCGCGCGCGCGCGCGGGAGGGGAGTGCATGGAGGAGAAGCAGAAAGGATAGGGGGGGGGTGGGGGGGGGGGTCCGGCAGGTTAATGTCAACGACATCGTAGAGTGCACCATCTTTTCCGTGGCCTGCCTGCCTTCCTCTACCCTAACGAGGACAGCGCTCCACTTCCTCGGCCTTCTTCGCCTTCCTGCCCTGACATGGCTTTTTTTTTTCTCTCTCTCTTTCTTTTCTTTCCTTCTTTCTTTCTCTCTGTCTTTCTTTTTTTTTCTTTCTTTCTTTCTTTTTTTCCCTTTTTAACTTTTTTTTTTTTTTTTTTTTTTTGGATAGCGTGGCTATTAGCGACGGACTTGTCGTTGGCATGTCGTTAAACTTGTTCATTCACATTTTCACGCTCATAAGCAAAGAAAATGTGTTGTTGTTGTTTTTAAGAAGGAAGAAGAAAAAGAAGAAAGAGAAAGAAAGAAAGAAAGAAAAGAAAGAAAGGAAAGAAGAGAGAGAGAGAGAGAGAGAGAGGAAAAAAGTAGGGGAGGGGGGAGTACGGGGGGAAGAAAAAAGCCTCGGGTATTGGAGGAGGAGAGAGTTAGGCAGAACCTTGTAGAGAAGTGTTGGTAATGGAGGAGGAGGAGGAGGAGACAGCTGCCCCCCCCCCCCCCCCCCAAACCACATTGTCCCGTGGTGATTATATGTTTAACTCCCATTTGCCCTGTCATGTTGCATCGCGAGCCAGGTGGCTCTCAGCTGACGAGGTATGCTGTGCTTCCTTTGCCCAATGGTGTCCTCGTTACGTAGCCAGTGCACGACCTGGGTCTGTCCTTCATTAGAGAGCGGCCGACAGAGAGACCTCCGAGTGACGCAGCCCGGAAAGTTAGCAAACAAAAACCACGTTGTTGCGGGTTCTTCCTTTTCTTC
>CM031604.1:39714652-39807152 GCA_018398815.1 Conus ventricosus | reverse complement strand
CCTACAGCTCTTCCCTAACGCCGATGGCACGACAAAATTTTTCTTTTAGGGACTTTTGTGCCCTCTCGTTCGGGCTCAGGTTCAACTGGGGGCCTTTTGGCCGGGAAATTTAAAGGGTCTCGGCACTCTTTTGGTCTGTGCCGTTGTGGGTTTTATTCTTTTTCTTTTTGAGAATTATGCGTGTATAAATTTAAAGCATTTTTTGTTCGGTTTGGGGGGCTCTAAAAAAGTTAAATGGGGGTTTGTAAAATTGTGTGCTCTTTTTGGGGTTTTCGGGGGTAAAAAAAGGAATCTCCTAAACCGTTTTGTTTTGTTTTTTTTTTGTTGGTTCGTAGCGTGTGCTGTGCGAGGGTTTGTCGGTTGTTTGAACAGAACTTTTCCCAGAGTAGGGGGAACGTGGGGGTTTGGGGTTTGACAGGGAAAATCGGCGCCCACTGTGGTGGGGGAAAGCACCCAAAGGAGAACCTGGAGGGGGCCCGAGTCTGCCCAGTAAAAAACCCTTTTAGACTTTTGCCCGTGAAAAAGGGTTTTTCTCCGTTTAAAAACTTTACAGTAATTATATTAAAAAACTTTTTTCCCTTTTTTTTTCTTTTTTTTTTTAAGATTGTCTTTTTCAAGACATATCCCACAATTTTTCTTTGATTTTCAGAAGTGTCATTAAAAAAAAAAAAAAAAATTGATTTTTTATATATATATTTATATATTGGGGGGTTTTTTGTGTGTGTGTTTTGTGTGTGTTTGGGTGGTGTTGTGTGGTGGGGTGTTTTAAACCCTTTTAATTTTTCAAACGAGTATCTTTTCAAAAAAAATTTATATTTTTTTTTTTAATTTTAAAAAAGAGGGGTTTTTTTCCCAAGAAAATTTTTACCCCTTTTCTTTTTTTTTAAAAAGATTGCCCATTTTCAAGAAAATATCGCCCCCCGGGAAATTTAAAAAACTGCGTAACTCAAAAATTTTTCCATTTTTGAGTTTTTTGGTTATGCGGGAATGAGGGGGCCAAGGCGCTTCATTGCCCAAACTCTTGACCCCTTGTTCAAAAAAAAAACAGACATGTGAAATTTCAAAATGTTTTGCAGAAACTCAGCTGGCAGTAGTTTTTATCGCGGGAATAGAACTCCCGCAATTTCGGGTTACCTCATTGAAATCGCTGATTTGTCAGAAAAAACTGGAAATACAATTTGTCGTATGTAAAATTACGGTTTTTTGTATTGAAAAAAGGGAGTTTTTTGGGTTTTTTCCCTCAAAAAAAGGGGAATTTTCACTTACATCTTATTGGTTTAAAATTGAAACCCAAAAAAAGTTCTAAGGGGGATTTATTTTTTTTCCTCTTTCGATTTGTGTTTTCCCAGATAACTTTTTTTTTTTAAATTTTGGCGTACCCAAATTTATGTACCTTATGATTTTGGGCCCTGCTTTCTTTTTGCGCCACAACCGGGGTTTTGAAGCAGAAAAATTCTCCAAAAATGAAAAGAAAAAACCCTTTTAAAATTGCCCAATTTTATAGCCATAAGGGGTAAAAAAATAACTTAAAATCATGCTCCTTACTAGTAATATAAAAAACCAAAGTAGAAATTTTTACAAAATTGTTAAATTCTGTAAGTGGCGGGCATTTTAGAATCGAGGGTATTTAAAAAGTAAATTTTAAAAACACGACTCCCCAAGGCCATTTTACAAACGGGGCTTTACAAAAGGAAAAGCAAGGCAGAGATCGATTTTTTATCTCTATTGTTGCTTGAAACAGTTTTAAAAAGTTAAATTTTCCTTTGAGCTTTAAAATTTTTTTGTATCTCATTTTTTTTACAAAAAACGAGATTTCGTTGGAACCCGGAAAACGAGGTGAGTCTGTGTTGTTTTGGTGTGTGTGTGTGGGGTGTGTGTTGTCGTCTGTCCCATCCCCCCACCCTTTTAAATACTGGGCGTTTGGGGTTTGTTTACTTCACCTTCCCTAAAAATTTTCTTCGCGAAAAATTGCTCGTTATTTTATTTTTTTTGATGACTTTCTTTAAATTTTATGGGGGATTTGCGCTTTAATTATAACTTTTGTTTTTCGTGGGGCTGGGGCTGAATTTCTGAAACCGGATTTTTTCTAAAAATTTGGGAAATCCCTTTACAATTCGAGGGCCATTGTATCTGAAAAATTTGGTATTATGATGTTTGCCACAACAAGATGGCGGAAAAACCCCTTTTGCATTATTTTTTTGCGGAGGGAGGGAAAGTGAACTACTCTAACGATTTTTCGCAATTTGGTATACTATTTATTTGGTTGTCTTAAAAATTATAGGGGGAAAAATTTTTAAAGGGGAATGACGTTTAAAACCCAAAAGGGGGCAGGCTATAAAAATATTCCCCCTTTGTGATGAAAAAAAAAAGAAAAAAAATTTCCCAAAAGGGTTTTGAAGCCTGTTTTCAAATTTAAAACTATGCTTCTTAGGGCCCTTTTGTCTTTTTACATACACGTTTTCTGGGGTTGACGTCATCAACAACATGGGGGTTTCTTTTACACCTCATCGAACTGAGAGTACTTTTATAGGGTTTTGCCTTTTTTTTTTTCTTGTCTTTTTTTTTCCCAAGGGTTTTGCCAGGGGAAATTTTGTCCGGGGGAAGTTGTCCCCAAGGGGGGATGGGCAGGTTCGGGAAAGGGCCCCAGTTTTTCGGCCATGGAAATTTGAAAGCCCTGGAACATCACTGGTCAAGGATGTGTTCTGTGGCCCACGATGATTTGGGATTCTTTACTGCGTGAGGGGCCCCAAAACTTTTCATGTCCAAAAGCTGATGCTCACAATGTCACATTTCTTCTACCAGCAAAGCTTTTAAAGACTTTTCTTGGAAGGGCCCGCATGATCAACCCCCAAATTTCGAAAATTTCCCCGCAATGGGGTGCTGGCAACACAAGTGTGGTTCCAGAAGAGGGAAACAGTGAAATTCCCAAAAAAGGCCCCTTAAACAAAATTGAAACAACAGCGGTCCCTCACCTTTTGGGGGGGGTTTTTTTCTTTTCATCTTACGCATTGGCATTATAAAAGTTAAAAGGGCATTCTATTTTGTTGATTCTCAAAAGTAGGGAGGGGTGGGGAGGGGGGGTTTTCTTTCTGATGGTTTGCTTGTGTTACAAAGATAAATTTTTTGGGAAAAATTTTGTTTCATTTTTCATGTATGATTTGTCGGTTTTTTTTTTAAAGTTGCATCAGAAATTTTTTTTAAAGTTGTAAATTGTGTCCCACTGTTAAAAATGCCCACTTGAGACTGAAAAAAAGTTGAGGATGGATGACTGAGGGGGAAAACATTCCTTGAGAAAGGCTCATGAAAAGGTGGGGACGGGTTGTCTTTTCCACCGCCCATTTCAGGCAAAAATAAGAAGGAGGATGCCTTTTTTTGCTAAGTAAATTCGGGACAAAGTGGGTTGAGGTTTAAACTTACCACTCAGTCCCTTCAAAGGGGGAAAATAAATTTCATCATTTTTTTGAGTCATGTTTCAAAAGGATAAATATTTTAAAACAACATTTAATGAAAACCCTTGATAAAGGTTTGTCTCTTGAATGTTCTAAATTCAGATTTTTTGCCCTGGAATTTTAAGTGACGGAGAGGGTTTTTGGTTCCATCAAAGGCAAAAATAAAACTCAAGAATATTATCATTTGAGGGGGAGCTGTGATGGGGTTTAAATGCCCACACTTAGGGGAAAAACCCCAGAAAGATTTTCCACTGAAAAACCGCCAGAAACGAAATTTACCTTGATCTTGCAATAACGGGAAAAAAACTGGTTGAAATGTCTCAAAACTTTGTTTTTGGGAATTGAGAGTTTTGCCAAAAAAATTATTCCACTGGACAAACATCGGAGGGGGTTCCCCCAAGCAAAAAGTCCATGTCTTTCCCCCAATTCAGGATAACCCAAAGACAGAAAAAGAAAAAGGGTTCAAAAATAAAAGGTGACGGGAAAAATCAAGTACGGAAACGTTTTTGAAAAAAAGGGGACGGTAATATGTTTCAAATGGGGGAAAAAAAAGGGAAAACGAGTGTTGAAAATCGGGTGGGGGGGACTTTGGGCAAAAAAACAAGGGGTTAAAACAAAAATCACAGAGGTTTAAAAAGGGGCCCCAAAATTTTTCAAAATTTTTTGGGGGGAAAAAGGGGTTTTTTGGGAAAAAGGCAGGGGCCCAATACTTGGGGAAAACACAGCCCAAGAAAAATAAAGGGGAAAAAAATACAATAAAAAAACCCAGGTTCAAGAAGAAGTTCCCATATGAATACTTTTTTGGCAAATTCAAGAAAAAAAATTGAAAGTTTGCAAAAGAAGTTTTTTTTGGGGTTTTTTGATACTCTTGATATTTCTGACAGATTTGTTGCCCCCGCACTGCCCCAAAAAAAACAGTCGGGGAAAACTGTGATGCGAAAAAAAGGGGAAAGCAAAGCCGAGGGCTAATTCAAAGGACACGAGAAGGAGGGATCGACGAAATCATTAGTTTTCCTAGGGGGTTTTTGTAAATATGAAAAGGAAAGGTTTCAACTGAGATTTTTGGGGAAATTTTCCCCTAAAGTCTGAAAAAAAAATGAAATGATATGTACTTTAAAAAAAGCGACAAGATGAAGGCCCCAAAACTCCAGCAAGTAAAACCCACGTACGGAATGGTTTAATGGGGGAAAATTTTCAAAAATAAAGCTTTCAAAAAGCGGATGAAAGACCGATGTGTTTTTGGGTGCCTATAAAAAATGGTTTGTTTCACAAAAAGCAAAAGGGTTTGAAGATTCCCAAAATGCACATTCGATAAAGGGAAAAAGAAAGAAAGAAAACCCCAAATTGATTTAAAAAAGCTGCTTTTAAAAATCAATCCATGTCTTGCAGCTGCGGGTTTTTTGCCCTTGAAAAAGTTCGGGCCTTTCCCCACCCAAAGGTGTTGGTCAGGGCTATACTTACAAGAGAAAACTAAACACTTTAAAAAACTTGCGGGTTGTCCCGATTTTACGGGAAAAATGGCAAGGTTTTACGGGAAAAGAAAGGGGCAAAAAAACCACGGGAAATTTGGGAGGGGACCCAAATTTGATATTGTCATGTGTTTCGGGGTTTTTTAAAAAACGATCACCCATAAGGGGGTGTTAAAAAAGGATTTTTTTTTTGACGTTTGTGGAGGCAAAAAGAATTAAAAATTTCCTTTTCAATGCTCGGGTACGCTCTCAGTAATTTTGGTTTTTGGGGAAAAATTGGGAGCACTTTTTTCTTTGTGGGGTGGTCATAGCCCAAAAATTGGGTGAAAAGCATGCATTCCGTTTTTGAATGGAGCAGCAGACCGTGTCTTTTGTCACTCCAACCCAGTGGGCCAGCCTTGGAACAGTTTTAAACGAACCCCCTTCTGTACAGTGTTGAGGAAACTGGTTAATTGACTTTTTTGATTTTAAAAAAAATGGCGGGGCTTCTAAAAGAATTTTAAAGGGGGACCCAGGAAAGAGAAAAATCAGGTGGTTGGATGTGAAAAAATTTCAGTTGTCATCAAAGGGAAAAAAACCTTTTTCCCATTTTGGTTTTTGATTCTCAGCTGGTACCCACCAGCGGGAACCTCGTGCAAAAAATTGAAAAAAGCCCCACCCCCCCAAAATTCCCTGCAGAAATTCCCCTGGAAAAAAAACGTTTCAAAAAGTTCCACACCTTTTCCCCAAAGGGAAGTTCAATGATTTGATCGGGCTCTGTGAGGGGAAAAAAAAATTTCCCCAAAAGGCTCATCTTCAGTACTTCAAAACTTTCCCCAAGGGGGGGTGAAATCTGCCTTGTTCAAAAACGGGCCTCCAAAAGTAAAGACAAATACTGTTAAAGGGGGCTTTAGTTTTCTGAAATTTTGTGTTTTTGACGTGGTATATTTAAAATTGGAATGTGTGAGATTTGTTTTTTTTTCGTTTCAGTTGTTTTTTTCTCACGTAAAACCATATTTTTCTATTTTAGTGAACTTGTCGTGGACAAGGAAAGACTTTAAATTTTTTCAAAGATTCGAACTTTACAATTGTGTTTTTGACAAAAAGTTTTCCATAAAAAGGCTTTTCACTCACACACACACACCCCACTCCCCCAGATTTTCCTTTCTCAAAGGTAAAAGGTTTTAAATGATTATACCTAACCCCTCCCTTTTCCCTGTTCAAATCCTCCCGGTAGGGCCCCCACACCTTCCCTTTCGTTTGGAGGGGGCAAGGGATCGGGGGGAGTTTTTCCTAGGAAAGAACCAATTTTTAGGGTCAAAACACCCCGCGGCATGCCACAAAGCAAATGATACATCCCTTTGGTTTATAAGAATTAAAATCCGAGTTCTACTTCTGGGGAGGTCACCCACACGCTTTTTCCCCCGTGAGGTTATAAGCAACGATGTTTTTTTTTGACTTTGTTTTTGGTAAAAGTGTTTGGGTAGGCATGATTTTTCCCGTTTGAATAAAGGGCTTAAAAGGCTTTAGAACCCAATCTCCCAAAATTTGGGTCTTTGGGGTGTGTGTAAACCCTTTTGTTTTCTTAACGGGGTTTTTCGAAAAAGGGTCTGACTTTAGTGTTGCTTTCCCCTTTCAAATGCTACACACTCAGACACACAACAAAGGGGTACTTTCTCTCTCGCTGTTTTTCTGTTTCTCTCTTCTCTCCTCTCTTTTCTCTCTCCTTTTCTCTCTCTCTCTTCCCCCTCTCTCTTTTCTCTCTCCTCTCTCTCTTTTACTTCTCTCTCTCATACGCAACCCCCAAACGCACACGTACGTACAGACATTTCACGCCATCATTAAAACCCCCCCACTCCCCACCACAACACACACACACCACCCCACCCCAGGGAACCTTTTTTTAGCGAAAAGAATGCCGGTAGTCTCAATTGTTTTAAAGTTTTTTCATAAAATTTTTCAATTTAAAAAAAGCCCCTTGGGGGGCACATTTTTTCTTAATTTAAAACCCGAATTTCTGTTGTTAAATTGGGAATTTTTTTGCGCTTTCTTTATCGTCCGGGCCCCTTCGCCGGAAAAAACCCAAATGCCGTAAGTTGGGCTTTTCCTCGTTGGTTTTTGTGCCTATTTTTCAGTTTCCAAATGACTGTTTTTTCGAGTTACGGCAGTATCATTTTGGGCTTTAAGTTTAAAAATTTGTCATTCAATAAGGGGAAATTTCGCTTAAAAGTTTATTTTTTTTCCAAAAAAATGTATGTAGGGTGGTTTCATTGGGTTTATTAAAAAATGTCTATATGAAAAACCGAAAATTTTTTGGGAAAATTTTTTGTGAAAAAATCAGTTTTTTTCGTCTCCTGTAAAAAATTTGATTTTTGGGCTTACGATACTTGTATTTCCGGGGGGCGATTATTATCCTTTTTCTTTTTTTTTTTGAAAAGTGTATTTTTAAACTGGTTTGGATTTATTGTTTAGAGAATTGGGGGCGACCTTGTTTCAGGGACCCGGGGTTTGGGGGCCCCAGAAATGGGTCCCCCTTTGGGGCGTTTTGTTGCTGGGTTAGTTGTGGGTTGGGGGGGGTGTCCACAGGGCCGTTTTTCGGGGGTTTGTCCTCTGAGAGGTATGTCAGGCTCCGCTGGGACAGGATGGCCCCAGGGCAGTTTTCAGTGGTTCTTTTCCCCTGTTTTTGTCTGTCGGCTGTTGGGGAAGTGTTGTCCACAAACAGTTTCAGTGATTTTGGTCTCTTTCTGGTCTCTAAAACTTGTTCTCCCGTGGGAGGGGGCCCCCGTCCCCCTTGTGTAAAAAGAGAGGGGAGTTTGTTTTTGCCCCTGTCGCCCCAAAAAAAGATGATTAAAAAAAGTGGGCCGTTTTTAAAGTCATCTCACCAGAAAAATTTAAAAAATCTATTTGTCTGTTGTCTGTCTGTCTGTTTTTTTCCTGCCCCCTTCTCTCTCTCTCCTTTTTCTCTCTCTTCCTCTTCTCTCCTTCTCTCTTTTTCTTCCTCTCTCTTGAGGTTTTAAAAACTCTCTCTTCTCTCTCTCTCCCCTCTCTCTCTCTCTCTCCTTCACCCCACAAAAACAAAACCCCCAACACAACACACCACACGTGGGGCGCGCACGCACGACGAACCACCCCACACCACACACACAAAACACAACCCCACTCACAACACCACACACACACACACACACTGAAGAGGAGAGGGGGGGGAGAAGGGAGAGGGAGAAAAGAGACCAGTTTGAATGGGCACGAGAGAAAAAATTCCAAAAAAAAAAAACTCACAAAAAAAAAAAAAAAAAAAGGGGAAAAGGGAAAAGACCCCTCAAAAAGAAAAAAAAAAGGGCCAAAGGTTTTGTGCCAAAAGGGAAAGGGGAAAAAGAGGCATATATGTGTAAAATTTGGGAATAGGGCAAAATTCCTCACCCCCTCCCCCCCTCCCTTCCTCCCTCCCTCCCTCCCTCCCTCGCTTTCTCTCTCTCTCTCTCTCTCCTCTCTCTCTCTCTCTCTCTCTCTCCCTCCCTCCCTCCCTCCCTATCCCCTTCTCTCTCTCTCTTCTCTCTCTCCTCTCTCTCTCTCTCTCTCTCTCTCTCTCTCTCTCTCTCTCTATGCGTACGCGCTCGTGTCTTTGTGTCTGTGTTTGCGGCGGTCGCGCGCGCGCGCGCGCGTCTGTGTGTGTGTGTGTATGTGTACTTACGTGCGTGCGTGCGTGCGTATGTGTGCCTGCACGCGCGCGCACGCTCGTGTGTGTGTGTGTGTGTGTGTGTGTGTGCGTGTGTATGCGCGCGTGCGCGCATGTGTGCATGCGTGCGTCCGTGTGTGTGTGTGTGTGTGTGACTACAGGCGCGCGTGCGCCTGCACGTGCACGTTATTTCGATGGTAGAGGATGATTTGTAAACCAGGCGCTGACATAACGAATCGTGTGCTGGGGAGAAGAGGAGGAAGAGCGGTGAGAGCTGGAACGTGGTACCTCTTGGTAAATGAAAGCAAGTCATGTGGATCGTGTGACCAAACAACAGCAAGACGATCGCACTCCTAGAGCCACAGGGAGAGAGAGGGAGGGGGTGGGGGGGTCTGTGAAATAAGTATGGGGGTAACCAATTCGTTATTTGAGGAGACGGAAGAGCTGCAGCTGATGCAAGATAGTGTGCTGTCTGTGTGCAATCATAGGAAGAAAGGGGGCGCGGGAGGGGGGGGGGGGGGGGGGCGTGAGGAGGAGGCGAAGTGCAAGGAATGATGAAGAACTCAGAGCTCAAACAATAGTCATGTGGGGAAGGTGGTGGGGGGTAGCAGGGGATGAGTTCCACGTGTTCATTGCCCCCCCCCCCCCCCATAGGATTGGGAGGAGGTGTAGGGGTGGGGGGAGGGGTGCAGAGAGAAGAGTGGTAGGGGGGTGAAAGGAACAACAGTTAACATGTCTTAATGACCAAGCGGGCACAGCAACAACAGGGGATCAGCGACAACAACAACAACAACAACAACAACGTCGGATGCACCAGCACCAACAACAACAGCGGTGCCACCAGCAGCATCAGCAACAACGGAGGATGCACCAGCAACAACAACAACAAAGGCGGATGCACCAGCAACACAACAACGGCGGATGCACCAGCAGCAACGCCAACAACAGCGGATGTACCAGCAGCAGTAACAACAACACCGGGTACATCAGCCACCAGAACAGCTGCAGTAGCCAAAAGGGCAGTGAGGGAAAGGGGAGGGGGAGGGAGGAGGGGAGAGTTGCCCACGAAAGAGGGCGCTGTGCTTTGAGTCCGACGGTCTGTGAATGACGATGTGGCTGTCTGTGTGTCTGTCTGTGTGTCACGTGGCTTGCTGTGAAGGCAGTCAACCGGCAAGCCTCACCTCCCTCCCACCCCGTCATGCTTGGGGCAGCTTCCACCGCCTGCTGAGGCCAGGGGTCAGAGGGTCAGATCCCTCCTGGAACACTATACTTCCACCAGCTGCTCTGTTTCTCTGTCTCTGTCTCTGCCTCTGTCTCTGACTCTCTGTCTCTCTCTCTCTCTCCTCTCTCTCTCTCTCTCTCTCTCTCTCTCTCTCTCTCTCTCTCTCTCTCTCTCTTATAATTATCTGCCTCATAAGCAGATTATATGTTAATGGTCAAGACTGACGTGCATTTGAACACGATCGTCAAGTCAGGAGTGATGAGGATGGAGCGAAGACGTCGGAAACGACGAAGTCCAGCATCAAGATCCACGATGCAGACCTGCAGACCTGCAGAGAGGCCCAGTGTCTGCAACAGACCCCGACAGTCCACAGCCTCAAGGACACAGTCCACCAGCAGGTCAGTGAAGATCCCTGAGGCCCTGTGTCTCCGACAGTCCGCAGCCTCAAGGACACAGTCCACCAGCAGGCCAGTGAAGATCCCTGAGACCCTGTGTCTGCAACAGACCCCGACAGTCCACAGCCTCAAGGACACAGTCCACCAGCAGGCCAGTGAAGATCCCTGAGGCCCTGTGTCTCCAACAGACCCTGAGAGTCCACAGCCTCAAGGACACAGTCCACCAGCAGGTCAGTGAAGATCCCTGAGGCCCTGTGTCTCCAACAGACCCTGACAGTCCACAGCCTCAAGGACACAGTCCACCAGCAGGTCAGTGAAGATCCCTGAGGCCCTGTGTCTCCAACAGACCCTGACAGTCCACAGCCTCAAGGACACAGTCCACCAGCAGGTCAGTGAAGATCCCTGAGGCCCTGTGTCTCCAACAGATTCTGACAGTCCACCAGGAAACAGTCCACCAGCAGGCCAGTGAAGATCCCAACCAGGAGAAGCACGTGAGCGTGGTGTTAGAGTTTGTCCAGCCAGTAGCGGCCAACTGAATGTCATCACTCAGGGGACCGGGACCCCCGCCCCCTCCCCCCAAACTTCCCCCGTCCAACAGCGAGGAAGAGAGGACAGATGAGGCCCCTCCCCGTGTCGTGGGAGACCTGTGGAAGCCAGTGACGCTGACCAGGGATATTCCTAAGCGGATGACAAAGACCCCCAAGAGATGGAGAACGATGGCGGAGTGTGTGGACACCAGGAGGGGCGACAACAACTGGCAGGGGCAAAAGAGTTTAGCGGAGTGCCTGGAAGGGCCGACAACATCAACTGGCAGGGGCAAAAGAGTTTAGCAGAGTCGAGTGCCTGGAAGGGCCGACAACAACAACAACGGGCAGGGGCAAAAGAGTTTAGCAGAGTCGAGTGCCTGGAAGGGCCGACAACAACAACTGGCAGGGGCAAAAGAGTTTAGCAGAGTCGAGTGCCTGGAAGGGCCGACAACAACAACTGGCAGGGGCAAAAGAGTTTAGCAGAGTCGAGTGCCTGGAAGGGCCGACAACAACAACTGGCAGGGGCAAAAGAGTTTAGCAGAGTCGAGTGCCTGGAAGGGGCGACAACAACAACTGGCAGGGGCAAAAGAGTTTAGCAGAGTCGAGTGCCTGGAAGGGGCGACAACAACAACTGGCAGGGGCAAAAGAGTTTAGCAGAGTCGAGTGCCTGGAAGGGGCGACAACAACAACTGGCAGGGGCAAAAGAGTTTAGCGGAGTGCCTGGAAGGGGCGACAACAACAACTGGCAGGGGCAAAAGCGTTGTCCTGAGGTCATTAATTTCATTCAGCATCAGCGCCAGTGTATGGGTCACCGGGATTGGAAATGCACTCCGATCAATTACGTTGCCTATGGCATGTGCGCGTGCATCTCTTTGTGTTTGGAGGAGGAGGGAGGAGAGGATCATGAGATAGGGTCAGTTTTCAACCACGTGACCAGACGTATTGTTCACACGTACCTAAATAAAACTGACGTCGGTTGTTGTTGTTTTTTTTGTTGTTTTTTTTTGGGGGGGGGGGGTGGTTGTTGTTTTTTTTCTTTTTTGTTTTGTTTTGTGTTTTACTTCCTCTCGTACTTTGGCATATCTGAGAGTGGTCAGGTGGACGTTTTGTGATGGGGATACAAAGAGTACAGCTGGTTACGATTTCTGGACACTTGCTGTCGCTGCAGGTGGGAGGGGAGGGGGGGGGGGATGGAATTCCGCCTGTCTGATTCTGGTTGGGATTTTACTTTTCTGTAGTGAACTCATTTCAGAACTCCCCATACAAGCAATGTCAGCCGCAAATCAAAGACCACTCATCTTAGTTATTAATTCCTTTTTATCCATCAGCTTTAAATCATGCGCAATGTGGTCTCAAAACTTAGCGGATGTGGTGTAGCGTATATGGACTAGTCCGCACGCAGTGACGCTTTTTTTTGATGAAACTGAAACTGAAATTGAAGACCCGCTGTTTCCGTTGTCGCCAAACAAACCGTATAATAAGCACACGCAAGACACTCAACAGCCTTGAAAGGAGTTGTGGTCTCGGTAAGATGCACTGTTTCAGCTGTCCTGAAACAAACAGTGTAATCAACAACTTGAAATTATAGCAGCCCCCAAAACAAGCAACTGTGGTCAGTATATTGAAGATACGTAGTTATAGCAGCCCCCAAAACAAACGACTGTAGTCAGTAGATTGAAGACACGTAGTTATAGCAGCCCTCAACACAAGGACTGTAGTCAGTAGATTGAAGACGCGTAGTTATAGCAGCCCTCAACACAAGGACTGTAGTCAGTAGATTGAAGACACAGTTTCGGGAGTCCTCAAACAGTGTAGTAAGCCAACTGAAAGTTTCAACAATGTACTCAGCCAGCTGAAAGTTTCAACCGTCTTAAAACAAAGATGTAGGCACAGAGTGGGCAAATTGAAGACATATAACGTAGAGAACACGAGCCACTGTTGCATGTCTGTGTTTAGACGAGATGTGTAAATAGACGGAAAAGACACAAACCAGCCTGAGGCATATCAGACTGCATTGAATTTCGGCAGTCCGGTTGCTTAAGATAAATAAATTCACAGTGCAGATGCATGGGCAAAACCTATACGTTACTACTAATTGTTGAGAGCAGACTCTCGGGAACAGAAACGTGGGAAGGGAGGAGAGGAGGGGGGATGCGAGAGTTTCGCCCATATGAAGGAAGACACTTGTTCATGTCACCATTCCCGTGCAAACCTCGTCGTGATATCCTACTTGATCTCTTTGTGTGTGTGTGTGTGTGTGTGTGTGTGTGTGTGTGTGTGTGTGTGTGTGTGTGTTGTGCGTGCATGCGTGTGCGAGTGTGTACGTGCGTTTGAGTGTGTGTGCGCGCGCGCGCGTGTGCGTTTGAGTGTGTGTATGTGGGCGTGTGTGCGAATGTGTACGTGCGTTTGAGTGTGTGTGTGCGTGCGCGCGTGTGTGTGTCCTAGACATTGTATAAAACAGTTGGCTTTGTTAATCGACTGTTTGCATGTGTACAGGCCTACTAGTTGGCGTGGCACGCACTTGCGCCCTTGCGCTCTAAAATTGTGTGTGTGGTGAGTGAGTGTGTGTGTGTGTGTGTGGGTCCATGAGAGGGAAAAAGAGAGAGAGAGAGAGAGAGAATGAGGGGGGTAGGGGAGGGGGGGGGTTGATGCAAATGAGCGCGGGAATGCATGCAAAAATGGATGTGTGGCTGTGTAATCCTGCCGTTCGAGGTGCTAATGATCCACATGCGTGCTGGCCAACGTGTCGTGTCTCCTCTCCGTGGCGTGTGCCAGTTGCTTCCCTGTTAGTTGTCACGATGGTTGGTAAAAGTCGGGTCAATCCGGGCTCGTTTTCTGCTAAAAGTCTGTAATAAGGAAGAGGTTTCTGGTGTTAGTACGCCTTGAATGGTTCTCTCACAAGAGCTTCTCCAAGTGCGAACCGGTTTGGTGGGGAGGGGGGGGGGGGGGGGGGGAGCGGGGAGGGGGGTGATTTGGGGTGAGATCAGATCGTACCAACTGCAGACGACTTCGTGCTCAGGAGAAAAAGTAATCTGAACTCATTCTTTTCTTTCGCTGGCTCACTTTCGCCATCCCTACCCTCTCTCTCTCTCTCTCTCTCTCTTCACGCATTATCTCATTTCACTGCATATTGTGTAGTCCCTACTCAGGGCGAGGACTGGATTAAAAAAAAAAAAAAGAGCGCATCAGTGCTTATCCTCGTCAATAAAAAAAAATTTCTCTTATTTCTCTCTCTCTCTCTCTCTCTCTCTCTCTCTCTCTCTCTCATGCCCTTTCCGATGTTTTTCTCTTTTTTTTTCCTCTTTTTTTTTTTTCCATTTACGTCAATTGACATGATGACTGCAGGCGTTGATTCCACTCACTAGTCTGGGTTATTAAAGACAACGTGTCGAACGTGCATCGATTGCTTTGCGCAATGGCCCCCGTCGTATCCCAGGAGAAAAGATCTGGGCGTGTGCAGTAACGTGACACGGAAAATCGACGCCTGGCTGTCACAGTAGACCGGAGGAAAGGTTGTGTTACATACAGAGAGCGGCGGCGGCAGCACCGTCAGGCCCTCAACATCAGAGCTCATCGTCTGGTCTTTCCCCAAGGCCAGAGAATGAAAGGGGAGATGTCATTCAATCTTAGCGCTGAGTTTTACTCAGTGAAAAGCGAAGATTTCATTCAGTCTTAATGCTGTGTGTCACTCAGTGAAAAAAAAAAGGGGAGATTTCATTCAATCTTAGCGCTGTGTGTCACTCAGTAAAAAAGGGAAGATTTCATTCAATCTTAGCGTTGTGTGTCACTCAGTAAAAAGGGAGATTTCATTCAATCTTAGCGTTGTGTGTCACTCAGTGAAAAAAAAAGGAAGATTTCATTCAATCTTAGCGTTGTGTGTCACTCAATAAAAAGGGAGATTTCATTCAATCTTAGCGTTGTGTGTCACTCGGTAAAAAAAGGGGAGATTTCATTCAATCTTAGCGCTGTGTGTCACTCAGTAAAAAAAGGGAGATTTAATTCAATCTTAGCGCTGTGTGTCACTCAGTAAAAAAGGGAGATTTAATTCAATCTTAGCGCTGTGTGTCACTCAGTAAAAAGGGAAATTTCATTCAATCTTAGCGTTGTGTGTCACTCAGTAAAAAGGGAGATTTCATTCAATCTTAGCGTTGTGTGTCACTCGGTAAAAAAAAGGGAGATTTAATTCAATCTTAGCGCTGTGTGTCACTCAGTAAAAAAGGGAGATTTAATTCAATCTTAGCGCTGTGTGTCACTCAGTAAAAAAGGGAGATTTAATTCAATCATAGCGCTGTATGTCACTCAGTAAAAAAGGGATATTTAATTCAATCTTAGCGCTGTGTGTCACTCAGTAAAAAGGGAAATTTCATTCAATCTTAGCGTTGTGTGTCACTCAGTAAAAAGGGAGATTTCATTCAATCTTAGCGTTGTGTGTCACTCAGTAAAAAGGGAAATTTCATTCAATCTTAGCGTTGTGTGTCACTCAGTAAAAAGGGAAATTTCATTCAATCTTAGCGTTGTGTGTCACTCAGTAAAAAGGGAAGATTTCATTCAATCTTAGCGTTGTGTGTCACTCAGTAAAAAAGGACATTCAATCTTAATGTTTGTGTTTCATTCAACGAAGAGAGAGAGAGAGAGAGAGAGAGAGAGAGAGAGAGAGAGAGAGAGAGAGAGAGGAGAGAGAGTGGTCATGGGTTTCCTTCAACAAGAGAGAGAGAGAGGTGTTTTCGGTTTCATTCAACAAGAGAGAGAGAGAGAGGGGGGGGGGGGGGTTCGGTTTCATTCAACAAAAGAGTTAGAGAGAGAGGTGGTATTGGTGCTTGTGTTTCATTCAAGAAGAAGAAGAAGAGAGAGAGGGGGGAGAGAGGGGGGAGAGAGGTGGTCTTGGTGCGTGTTTCGTTTAACAGAAAGGGAAATTTCAGTTTCAGTGCTTGCGTTTCGATGAACAAACATGGAGAGATTTCGGTCTTCGTGTTTGCCGGTCCATGTGTTGAAAGGGGTAGAATTCAATGGCAACTGCTCTTGTGTGTCAAATAAAGGAGATAACAATGATTCACAGCCTATCAACGACTCGGGGGCCGGTTGTGTGTGAATTCTGTGGTGAAAAGAATGAGGTTACACTGAGGGTGGTAATATTTCCAGGTGTGCTTGCCCATTGTTATTGTACTCTGATCTTCACCCCGTTCCCAGAACGAGAACATGATACCTGCGCGAAAATGAAGCAATTAAGTGTGTGAGTGCCAAGACGTGTCAGTAGCGTTCTCTTGCTGTGTGCTCTGACCTGATAACACTCGGGTTCTGTAAACTTCTTACACGTGGGTTTTAGGGTTTTAATGGCGTGTGCATAGGGCGAAACGCTCTCGGATTTTGAAGTTTGACGTTTGCGTGCCGTGGATTGCTTTTGGCTTCTAAAAGTTTGAATGACGTTTGCGTGCTATGGGTTGTTTTTGGCGTCTAAAGGTTGAAAGATGTTTGCGTGCTGTGGGTTGTTTTTGGCGTCTAAAGGTTGAAAGGTGTTTGCGTGCTATGGATTGTTTTTGGCGTCTAAAGGTTGAAAGATGTTTGCGTGCTATGGGTTGTTTTTGGCGTCTAAAGGTTGAAAGATGTTTGCGTGCTATGGGTTGTTTTGGGCTTCTAAAGGTTGAATGACGTTTTCGTGACGTAACTTCTTTTTTTTTTTTTTTTAATTAATTTTCTCCGCTCGCTGTTCCCAAAGTGTAGGCTGCCTCAGTTGAAATTTGTACATCTGCATCTTTCAGTTAGATTCTGATTGAGTGTCCATCGCTTTTTTGCTGCTGCTGCTGCTGCTGCTGTTGTTGTTGGTGGTGGTTTTGTTTAATTCCTTCTCACAATTGAGAAATAATGATGATAGCAGTGATATCCAATAATGATCACCATCTTCGTCGTCATAATCCCTGAGTCATGGATAAGAAGTGACCCTGATCTTACCTTTGTGGTTGACTGGGCTTTAAACAACGTGGAGAAATGCAGTCCATTGTTATCACCAGTCTCTCCAAATAATTATCAAACTGAAACGCGCTCTTGTATCATCTTACATACGCCCACGCGGTGTTGCAAAGGGATTGTTCTACACCAGTGCATAATTCTTCTTAGCATAAAGGCGTCAAAACAAGAGTGCCTGCAACGCTATGAAGATACTAGAGATTAATTTTTACTGCAAACAGGTCGTTCGCAAAAATTCCTCTTCTCGCGCACGCGAATGCACATGAATGTGCGCTCATACATATACATGCATACATACACACACACACACACACACACACACACACACACACACACACACACACACACACACACACACACACAGTGGTCTATGTGAATCTCCACCGTTTTGTACTGTGAAGCTACAGAGAGAGAACCACGCCCTCACACTTCACCAATAATTGTTTACTATGCACTGGCCGTGATTTATGGCCGTTAGTCAAGGAGCGTGTGACTCAATTGGTGTTAGTGCCATAAAGCCACTGTCTCTGTCAGCCTCCGGGTTGTATTTTTTTAACTCGTGCGTTTCTTCACATTACAGTTGTACTTTTCCCTATTTTTTTTCTTTCCCTATTTTTTTTCTTTTATTACTTTTCTTTCTTTTATTTTTATCTTGAAATGTCAGCTCAGAAACATGTTTCGATTGTGCGCACAGTGAAGTTGGTTGTGTGTGTGTGTGTGTGTGTGTGTGTGTGTGTGTGTGTGTGTGTGTGTGTGTTGTGTGTGTGTGTGTGTTAGAGCGGGCACGGACGCGTGTGTATGTGGTTGAGAAATTCTGGTTTATTGTAGGTATACGCTGTGTGTTTGTGTGCGCGGGTGCACGAAAGACCGCAATAAATGAGAGAGAGAGAGAGAGAGAGGGGAGAGAGAGAGAGAGAGAGAGAGAGAGAGAGAGAGAGAGAGAGAGAATGAAAGAGAGAGAGAGAGAGAAGGAGGTTTCAGAAAGGAGGGGAAGGGAGGGAGGGGTGAAGTGGAACGCGGAGGATCTGACCTTGATGACGTAAATGTATGACCTGGTAATCAGGCATTATCGGAGATAGAAAGTGTATCGTCCCTGATGGCATCGCCTGCCGAGCGTTGGACGCAAAACAAAGGAAGGAACAAAGGAAAGCAAGGAGCTCTGACAAAGGAAGAACAAAAAGGAAACCGGGGAACATGAGATTGTCCCATTGAGGCGCTCTTCTTCTTCTTCTTCTTCTTCTTCTTCTTCTTCTTCTTCCTCTTCTTCTCTTCTTCTTCTTCTTCTTCTTCTTGTGCCAGCACGCAAATGGCCAGTTAAGAAGTTTCAGTGTGCTGCAGGTTTTCTTTTCCTTTATTTGCTGGGATGATGATGATGATGATGTTGGTTGTTGTTGTTGTTGTTGTTGTTGTTGTGTGTGTGTGTGTGTGTGTGTGGGGTGTGTGTATGCGCGTGTGTGTGTGTGTGTGTGTGAGAGAGAGAGAAGAGAGAGAGAGAGAGAGAGGAGAGAGAGAGAGAGAGAGAGAGAGAGAAAACAGCGTGGAAGGGGCGTCTGATTGCTAGCTTTGCACCCTCTGATGGAGGCTGGTATGTTTGGATTGTGTTTTGAACCTCGCTGATGAACAATCACATCATCTACACCAACTAAACTCGGTATACCCAGTCCTCCAAATACGCCAACTGATTAATCGTTCACTCGGTCAGTTTAGTGTAGATGTTCAGTAGTCATCCGGTATTATGGACCCAGTATCTTACAAGTCACATCACCCGTGAATTAGTCAATAAATAAATAAATAAAAGATAAATGAAAAAAAGAAAAAAAGACAATGTGTCATGGGGACGTGGTTGAAACATTTCTTCCTGGGAAAGGGAGATTACCAGTGATTGAATCCCCCCCCCCCCTCTTTTTTTTTTAAGGATCTGTTTGCACGTAATTGAGCTTCCCCATAAGAGGCTGTTTTGCTGATGTTAAATACATCTCTTAGCTTGAATTTTGGTGGTCAAATCGATAAGAGAGAGGAGAGAGAGAGAGACCATCATTTGAACCCGGATGTGTGGAAGGAGGAAGGGGAGGGAAGGCGCAGCCGATTTGATCCTGGTGACTCAATGTTTCTTTTCTTTCCCCCACTCCTGCTCCCCACTCCCCCCGCCCCCTTCTCCCAGTTTTGAGATGATTACCACATCACGTTCTTCTGTTCTGGAACAATTTCAGCCTTCTTTCCCGTGCTTCAGGATTCCTGGCCGATCACTTCGTGTTGACTGGAATTGTCTAAATAATATGGACAGATTATTTTTTTATGCTCACCAACGGAAGAGATTTTTTGTACAACCAGCAATAAAGCATTTTCATGCCATCATCCCTTGGGAGGAAATAGAATACATTCCCAATGAAGGATTGCATGGATCAAATTATCGAAACCAAAGCATGAGAACTCTGTTGTTACGCTGCAAGGAATTACATGAAGAAATCGGTGGTAGCACACAACTGTTTTGTTGCACAACGTGGAATTGTGAAAGTAAATGGGTGTTGGCGCACAACTGTTTTGTCACACGACATAGAATTATGAAAGTAAATGGGTTTTTTGCGCACAACTGTTTTGTCACACGACAGAATTATGAAAGTAAATGGGTGTTAGCGCACAACTGTTTTGTCACACGACATAGAATTATGAAAGTAAATGGGTGTTAGCAGACAACTGTTTCGTTGAACAACGTGGGATTATGAAAGTAAATCACGAGTGAACCAAGAAATCACGAAAGCTGACAGGAGAGAAGCGAGACAAGTCAGAAAGAGTGAGGAAGGTACAGGAGTGCGTTTTTTTTTTTTTTTTTTTTTTTTTTTTTTGCTGTCCCAACCTCTGCGCTACCTCAGAGGCAGTGCACCCACGCCGCTCATTCCGACACCCGTCCACAGCCATAGCCCGGCCGGCCCCGCCGCAGCCCCGGCACCGGCAATCCACAGGGAGCAGTCAATGTCAAGTCGTCATGAGGCAACCCACCGGAGGAGACACTGGACTGCTGCCGAGTCACTTCGGTGGTGTTCAGTGGCGCCTGTTCTGATCTAACATACGCAGGACACCACCTGCTAAGCCCCCTACCGACGACAATAATTGCTTAGTCGCGGAGCCGGCGTGAGTGAGCTCTCCCTCCGGAGGGCGCCACCACGTCCGTCCAACGACAGCCCCCATGGACTCGCCGATACCGGTGACCCCGACGGAAGCAAACCAAGGTCACAGACGCGGAGAGGACATCGAAACTGAGGTCACCATGAGAGCAGGGCATGAAGGACCACAGAATTTGAGACATTTTTTTTAATGCTGATCAATGGGAATGAGGATGATTATAGATGATGCTTCGGATTTCCATTTCGGTCTGAGACTACATGACAGGGCTGTACTCTACGCTTCCTTTCATAATATATCCTGGCGTCAACCAGGCCCGAGAGATACAGGCACCTGCAGTGTTGGTCAGGAAATTTGAGCAACACTCTCAGAAACGCATCCATTAATTAGTGGATGAAACTCGACTGTTTGGTCCCAGTCTTCCCAACTGAGTCCGCAGCAAACTCAGCTCTGGGTAGGAGCCGGTCGGGGCAGAAAAAACCCACATGACTCTGATGGGATTCGAACCCACGACCTCCCAGCCGGGAGTCCGCGACGCTAACCACTTCGCCACGGCGGCTGGTTACAGGAGTGCGTTTTAGCGTCCAACACATTTCTGACCATCCATGCCCCTTTCAGCAGGAGGACATTCAGTGATGTATTTAAAGAAAGAATGACAATAATGATGAGGGTGGGTTGGTTGTTGTTTTTTTGTGTGTGTTTGTTTTTCTCTTGTGAAATCGTTACTGGTTGTTTCGTAGGAGACACTTGAAGAAGAAAAGCAGAGCGTTTTGTATACATGACGCATACATTTTATACAGAGAGAGAGAGAGAGAGAGAGAGAGAGAGAGGAGAGAGAGAGAGAGGAGAGAGAGAGAGAAATTAAACACATTTGCCACCTCAAACACCCGAAGCCCCTGGTCTATCAACGACACAATGTATTTTTTCGTCTCCTCTGTGAGCTGTTTGTTTGCCGATGCCATGCCAGATCTAACAGCAAACCGCAAGCACCAAACGACAGTTCAACGATTTTCTTTACTTCACACAAAAGAGTACTCTTGTGAAAATGACGTCAGTGGTTTTCGGTACACAAACATGTCACCAACGCTGAAATATTGGTTAGACAATCTGGTGGAAACAACCACTTCAAATCTGTCCGCCATTAGAGGGGACAGACTTTTGTCCCTTTACCTGTAACAGATTCATGTAACGAAGAAATTGTATACCATAATTATGACTCGGGTTTTCTCAACATTCATTTTCAAGCCAGAAATGTACGTTCCCGAAGGCAACAGGAATACCGATATCTTCTTGACAGGACTGTTTGCAGTTATTTTCTGACTTGCTTTTTCAGCCAGAAGTTAGTGGAGGGGAACGGGACGGAACGCAAAAGGAAAGGATTGGTCGAGGGGGGGGGGGGGGGGGGGGGGGGGGGCGGAGGAAGGGGTGTGAGTTTGTTTTGGTGAGTGGCAAGAACAGATGAAAGGTGAGGAAAAGAGCGTTGGAAGTGAAGAAGAAGCGCATGCACGTGAAACAGGGCAGGAATGTTTGTTTCTGTCTTGTGAGAGCCTGGTGGTGGCTGCTGGGGCATTGGCAGACCATTAGCAGCACCCGTCTTCACCTGACATTCCTGTGCTGACCCTGCTTCCAGGTCCAGGGTTCGGCTTTCTGTTTGTTTGGCTTTCTGACTGGTGTCTTCTCTTTGCCACTCTGCCTCATGTTTCTCTGGCTTTCTGCTACTTCTGTCCGTCTTCACGGACTTCTCTCCCTGCCCTTCATATCTGCTTCTGTTATCTCCCGTTCCCTGAGCTTTGTTCGACCTATCCCAAAGTTGACTTTTCATTTTGGACACAGATTGGGGGGGACAGCGTGGTAATTCTCCTAATGCCGCGCCGAGGTGAAGGTGAAGTCCTAGGAGTGTGGTGGTGCGTGTGCTGCTCTCAGCCTAATTTTCATTGGTCTGTCTGGCCATGTGCACTGCTCAATCAGCCGCTCTAAAGTATGCTTATTTACGTCATGGAAAATCGATGGGGAGCTGGGTGCCGTTTTTCCTTGTAGAATCGAGGGGGGGGGGGGGGGGGGGTCCTCGACAAATCCCTACTTACACAGTGTGTGTGTGTGTGTGTGTGTGTGTGTGTGCACGCGACTATGTGTGTGTGTGTCTCTGTGTGTGTTTGTCTGTGTGTGCGCACGTGCGCGTGTGTGTGCATGTGCGCGCGCGCGTGTTTGTATGTGTGTGTACGTGTGTGTGTGTCTGTGTGTTTTTGCGCGCACGCGCACGTGTGTTTATGACTTTCAGAGCAGCCAAGTTTTTGCAGACTTATTTTCTAGACTTTTCCGCCTGGTTGTACGGGGCCGGGCAAATGCAAACATAATGGACTGCGCTGAAGCTGATGTCGTTGGTCGGCCGCCAGAATGCTGTTATTCCTCCCTAAATCGTCGTCATCATCACTGTTGACGTGACTTCTTTACTCACCATTCTTCCCGAGCAACTCATCGTGTTCGCAGTTTGCGTTGATAATCAGGATTCAAAGTTTTGATGTTTGGACCTGCCACTGGCAGAGTGCATATTCTCTGGAATCGCCAGCAGATTCTGCCCTGTTAATAAACCCACAACAGGTACAGCCCAGCTGCCAGCTTCTAGTGTCACGAGTATCATTGTACTAATCTGGCTTTCTTTGAACTGTCGTAACCAGGTGCCCACTACATGGAGTCCGGATTTGTTGGAACTTACTCTGGCAGCATTCCATCTGTCTTCGTGTCCAAGGAAACCTCCTGGAAACACGGGTCACACACAAGTTCTGTTAGCAGCTATCGTGCCACCTGCGTGATCAGTGGAACACAGCATCGAGCTGGCAGTGACATGTTTCAGGTTCAAATCCTCATGGCGCACCAAATGGAAACCGCCGTTTCTCTGAGGGTGTCGGTGTGGTAGAGTACGTGTTGGTGAGGCAGGTCCCTTACCCCTTAGTCTCCCGGGGTGCTCTGTCCTTTGGTGGGGGTGAAGCATAGAGCCAACATGAACAGGGCACTATCCTTGAACGTGAAACATAGAGCCAACATGAACAGGGCACTATCCTTGAACGTGAAACATAGAGCCAACATGAACAGGGCACTATCCTTGAACGTGAAACATAGAGCCAACATGAACAGGGCACTATCCTTGAACGTGAAGCATAGAGCCAACATGAACAGGGCACTATCTTTGAACGTGAAACATAGAGCCAACATGAACAGGGCACTATCCTTGAACGTGAAGCATAGAGCCAACATGAACAGGGCACTATCCTTGAACGTGAAACATAGAGCCAACATGAACAGGGCACTATCCTTGAACGTGAAGCATAGAGCCAACATGAACAGGGCACTATCCTTGAACGTGAAGCATAGAGCCAACATGAACAGGGCACTATCCTTGAACGTGAAGCATAGAGCCAACATGAACAGGGCACTATCCTTGAACGTGAAGCATAGAGCCAACATGAACAGGGCACTATCCTTGAACGTGAAGCATAGAGCCAACATGAACAGGGCACTATCCTTGAACGTGAAGCATAGAGCCAACATGAACAGGGCACTATCCTTGAACGTGAAGCATAGAGCCAACATGAACAGGGCACTATCCTTGAACGTGAAGCATAGAGCCAACATGAACAGGGCACTATCCTTGAACGTGAAGCATAGAGCCAACATGAACAGGGCACTATCCTTGAACGTGAAACATAGAGCCAACATGAACAGGGCACTATCCTTGAACGTGAAGCCGAGTTGTACTTTCAGGAATACCAACTTTGCTTTCTGTTATCTGCAGTAGATGATGAGAGAAGTGGTTGGGTGGGGATGGGGGTGCTTTCGAGTGTGTGTGTGTGCGTGTTTGTGTCTGTCTGTCTGTCTGTGTATGTGTGTGTGTGCGCGCGCGCGTGCGCGTGTGTGAAGTGAGAGAAGAAAGGGACAGGGAGAAGGGGAGGAGGGGAGACTCCTCAATTTTTTTTTTCTCGGCGGGTCGAAGCCGCGGAAGCAGGTTTCAGGTAGCCCCCTGATTTATTGACCAACTAAAGCTTTGCCACCTACCGAGACTGGAACCTCCAGCCTCACTTCACACAGGTCCCTGTCACCGTGAAGAGTTGGGCGCGCTCACCACGTACGCCCAGTGACTTTCTTTTTTGGCGGGCCGACCCGACGTGCGGAGTGTCCTGGCGCACTGAAAGATGTATGCTGTGTGCCCTGAGAGTGGAGGCTAGGTGAACGTGGTGCGGCCCGTACCGCTGGGAAAGCTGGCTGAAAGCCTGGCTGAATTATTCAGTCTATTTGCTGCACCACGGCTCGGCTACGACTTGATTGCAGCACGAGGGGTTGGGGAGGTGGGGGGGGGGGAGTGGAGGGAGGCGGTGGGGGGGGGGGGGGAGGGGGGGCCTTCAGCCGACGGCCAGGGCCCAGACGTCACCTTTCTACACTGCCGTTTGTTGTGAGGTGTCGGTTTCCTCACGCCTCCCCGCCCCTCAACCCAGCACTGCCCATCGTCTGCGTCATCATCACGTCTCTACTTCTACGGCGGCACTTCGCGCCCGCTCCGGTAGTAGGGCGGGCAGTCATCGCCGTTGGGGGAATTGGAGGCGACGAGGGGTGGGGAGGGGGGGGGGGGGGTAGGATGGGTAGGGTAGGGGGGGGATGGGTTGGTGGAGAAAAGGGAGAGAAGTTGTCTTCTCTTCGCTTGTCTATCTGTCACCTCTCTCTACCCGTGTCTTTCCACCTTTTTTTGCTCCTGTCCGTTTTTCTCACCTTCTGTGGCGGTGTGAACGGCCTCAATGGAGGTGAAGGGGGGGGGGGGGGGGCAGGTGGGACGGTGTGGAAAGCTCTGTCAGGTGGTGGGTCTGCCAGGAACGAGCTCATGGCGCCCGCACCCGCCCCCTGTCTGGGCAAGAGATGCGATGAAACATGTTTCTGAGGGTGTGAGTGTGTGTTGCGTCTGTTGGAAACGTACAATGGTGCCAGAAAAAGGTAAAAGCGCCCCTTTTAGCACCCAACAGTGAGGTCTTTGAACTCTTTCCCCCTAACATTCTTCACAAGTTGTTGGTACCAAGAGGTGAAAAGCACGGCGGTGAACGACGGAGTTTAAATCGCTGGTTGTGGAAGGTGGAATTTAAGTCGCCAGTTGTGGAATGTGAAATTGATATCACGGGTAGATCTAGTTGAAGGTGGAGTTTAAACCACCAATAGTGGAAGGTGGAATTTAAATCACCAGTAGCAGGAGATGGGGTTTAAATCACCAATAGTGGAAGGTGGAATTTAAAAATCACCAGTTGTGGAAGATGGAATTTAAATCACTAGTTGTGGAAGGTGGAATTTACATCACCAACAATGGGCGGTGGAATTCGAATCGCAGGTTTTGGGAGGTGAAATTTAAATCACTGATAGTGGAAGGTGCAGTTTAAATCACCAGTTTAAATAACCGTCGGGTGGCGATAGAGTTTAAATAACCGTCAGTTGGGATAGAGTTTAGGTAACCGCCAATTGGCGGTGGAGATTAAATCACCAGTAGTGGGCAATGGAATTGACACCTCATAGTCCCTAAGATCACAGGAAGGGGAAAAAAGGACAAGCCAAGTATTGGCTCTTGAGATTTTTTTTTCAATTTCTCAGTCATGTTGAAAAACAGTGTTCTGAAACACATAAAGTGCATAAATTATGCTCTAGAACACTGCTTACCGTACACGTCCGTAACTGTGCAAAACAAAAAATCATCATCAAAGAGCAAGAAATGAGGCACATGAACAAATGAACACATACTTAGCCAATACGCACACTAACATGTATGCACGCACGGACACACGCACACACACACACACACACACACACACACGCACGCACGCACGCACGCACGCACGCACGCACCCACGCACGCACGCACACACACACACACACACACACACACACACACACACACACACACACACACACACACACACACGCTACACACACACACGCATGCACGCACACATTCACAACACACACACACACACACACACACACACACACACACACACACACACACACACACCATTTTGAGAACTGTCGAGCAGTAAGCCCTTGCACAACAATAGAAAGTAGGCTGTCGCTGTTGTAAGTGTCGTGCTGCCACCCAGCATCAAAGCAAGTCTCTATGCAAATCATTGATCACATAAAAAAGACGTAGCATCAAAACACAGCACAGCAGAGGGGGGGGGGGGGGGGGGGGGAGGAATGGGCTCCGCGGATCTTGCCATTAAGAAATGACTGTCAGGGCGGCTGACAGGCCGCCTTTCTTTGTGATGAAGCGCTGATTGAAGCTGACAGCCCGTCTGTAGCTTTCCCTGACTACCACTTCTTCTAGGGGAGCACCACCGGTGTCACGCTTCTCTGAAGGCTTACCAGCAGTCTGCCAGGACAACGGGGGGTGGAGGGAGGGGGTTGGGGGGGGGGGGGTCGTCCGAAGACGCGGAACTTCTTGACGCGGCCTGATGTGCAAGAGATAATGGAGGGGATGGAACCGCCTTTGCCAGGGCATCAAATCTGGATGCGGCTTTAGTAATCAGATGACACCCCCCACCCACCCCCATTTTTATGTCCATTAAGCCAAGAGATTGATGTCTTCCGTGATCACCAAAAATAGTGTTCATCTTTTGTCACTGAAAGGCAGAGAGAGAGAGAGAGAGAGAGAAGGCGGAGGAGAGAGAGAGCACTGAAAGGCAGCGAGAGAAAGACAGACAGACAGACAGAGACAGAGAGAAAGAGAGGCCAGCGCAACTTTGGGCTCAAAGCCATTTTTCTAGCTTGTAAAGGGATTTGAGGGATGACCAGTGGGAGAAAGACAGAGGAGGAAGGGGAGGGGGAGGGGGACGGGATGGGTTCGGTGACGGTGATTGTTTCCAGTAATCTGTTCCGAAATTATTACTGACAGGTGAATGTGATTTGATGGATGAGCTTAATTCTTTGAAATTCCCCTGATTACCGCCAGGGATCTGTCCCCTCATTAAATTCTAATGGCTCCTGAGGTTTGGGAGGGGTAAAGAGAAAACAGGCTTAATTCCATTTTATATTTTTAAATGTCCCTTCATTTCTATGTTCTTTTCTTATACCTCCATTCTAACCGATTAGCTTCATGAGGTTCGATATCCTAGACTGTCTCTGTCTCTGTTTGCTGGTTTGTCTGTCTGTCTGTCTGTCCGTCTCTCTCTGTCTCTCTCTCTCTGTCTCTCTCTCTCTCTGTCTCTCTCTCTCTCTCTCCTGGTCTCTATCTCTCTCTGTCAGATAATACGAGTTTGTGTGCGCGCATAAGCACACACGCACAAAAACACTCACATACACGCGCACGCACGCACCTACGCTACCCCCCCCCCCCCACACACACACACACGCACACACGCACGCACGCACGCACGCACACACACACACACACACACACACACACACACACACACACACACACACACACACACACACACACACACACACACACACACATTTTCAGTACTTCGTCTCCAGATTTAGCCGATAGCGCTTGTCTGAACGTTAGTGTTTGACTGTTAAATTCGTAATAAGATGTTAATATTTCATGACCCGAAAAGACTGTTCTACCGTTGGTTGTCACTACGACCGAGGAAGAATGTTGGAAGGGTGATTGAATTCTCTGTGGCCTTGCCTGTTCCACCGTGGAGACCAGTCCTTGGTAGGTGTGATGGAGTGTGCGGCACACGGACGGCCAGTGGTGTTGAGGGGTCAGGCTGATCGGTCCTGTGTGTCTGCGACTGCTAGTGGATGAAGGCGGTGGTGGGGATGGTGGTTGTGGTCAATGAAGGGGAAGGTAACTCCTGCCTCCGCCGTGCCTGGCTCAATTTGATCATGCTAATCCCTCAAGGATGCAGAGTGAACTAGGCTGGATGATTGGGGTGGCTCGTTTGCTGGTCGACTGCCTTCTTTGGAAAGGGGCGGGGTTGGGGGAGGGTGGTGGTGGTAATATTAACCATGTAGAAGTTTTTTTTTCTTTCTACTTGTCATTTTGTCTCGTCGTTTTTGATGTAGCGTTCTTCTTTCTATGTCTTTTTTTTTTCTATTTCACTTCCTGAACAAACTTTGATTTTTTTTTCTGTAGATAGACTCGTGTGTGTACGCTGTTCAGTCTGTGTGAAAAAAAAACCCATATCTTGCAGGTAATTATTACAAGCATACGTTCACATTGTGTGTGTGTGTGTGTGTGTGTGTGTGTGTGTGTGTGTGTGTGTGTGTGTGTGTGTGTGTGTGTGTAATCCAACACAGCTTCAGAGACTTTAGTTCCAAATGCATTTTCGCTTGCACACTCGACATACATGTGTATTTCTATGTATACACTATATTTTGCAGTATTGATGCGTGGCAGGTTTTAGCCAAGGTGTGTGTGTGTGTGCAGGTGCACAAGTTGCACGGAGAGTCACTTTCCCTGTACGTGGTGCATTATGAGTCACCGCTGTACGGACCAGGCAGAAGTGATGTGTCGCCGTGACGATGTGCTCATCACTGGAAGAAACGTGAGTTTTCACTAGCATTCATTTCTTCGTCTGATTTTTTTTTTTTTTTTTTCAATTTCTTCTTCTTCACCTTTTCCTACCGTTGCAGGGATGCGTTCAGGCGAATGTTGAACAGCCCTGCATGACATCAGTACTGTAAATTTAAAAAAAAAGAGAAGTTGTTAGTTCCGCAAGGCAAACCAGACAAACAGATTACAGGACAGATCTGTGTGTCTTCATCTTCATCCTCATCCATTACACGCCCTCAGTCATCATGCTGACTATTCTGACGTCATAACTGTGGGCTGGCGCAGCAAAAAGAAAAAAAAAGGGTTACTGTAGTTTCTTGCTCTTGACACAAACAGAGTCTTTGCCTCAACAACTGTGTCGGGCGTTCCAGTCCGTTATGGTGCGTGGGTAAAAGGACCCCTGCTGGTACAAGGTTCGGAACTGTGGTTGTTTGAAATGATGATCATGCCTTCTACGCTGTCGGGTTGGAGCAGGAATCAGTTGGGGTCTGTCCATGCAGACCATGCCATACATGTATGATTTTAAGCATCATGGCCAATCTGGTGATCTTCCTTCGCTGCTGTAGGGGGTGCCAGTCCAGTTGCTGGTTTGTCTGGCAGAACTAACAACTTTTCTTTCTAAAAAGTTGCTTCAATTTCTGCCTTCAGTCACCTCGCTTTGACACTATCAGCACTGTGTCCTTGGTGGTAAATACCCCCTCTCTTTCTAAATTTGGCTTCATTTTCCGCCCTCAGACACTCCGTTTTGAAATGATCAGCATTGTAGTGATGCACGGATGCTGTGGATATAGGCCAGCTCAGCGGAAGTTTCGCCTTGCTCGAGAAGTGTTCACTGACGGTCAGGGTAAACCAGCAGACGAACGCCGGCAGTACGATACCTAGGCTCGAGGAGGGCGGGGAGGCAAACTTCTTGTTAGTTCAGCAGCTAGGTCGTGCTCAGGGTGTTACTAACACTAGTGACAGACCAGTGCGATGGCCTCCAGTTATAACGGTTACGACGGCATAGGGACTGTACTACCATTACTACCTCAAGGCCCGGAGACAGGGACACTGACAGAGCAGTGACTCAACTTATAGTTGGTGCCATGGAAGGGCTAGAGAAGAATCCTGAAAGAAAAAAGAAAGCAAAGGAAATAAACACACGCACGCACAAGCCAGTGTCTGGACTGACCCGGTAAATAGAATGCGTGTGTGTGGATGTGCAAGTGCTTAATTGAGTTACGTACTTATCTAAAGTGTTGGGTTACACACTTTGGACACTGTTGGTCACAGTCTGTGCCAATTGTCTGTAGGCTGTTAGAAGGCCATCGCCCAAGAAGTAGCTCCAGCCATGTGTTGTTTTTTGTTTTCGCAGGATCTAGGAAGTGAATGGAGATTTACCATTGAGAAGGGTGTCAGCATCAATAATGATAGCTGGGAAGGGGCTGTTGGTGTGTGGGGAAGTGTTTGGCATTGATCACTCATTAAATTTCATATAATATCTATTCAGATACACCGTCCTCCCACACCACCCTCAGCGACCCCACGCAACCCCCCATTCCATGCTGTCTCGCCCTCCTTCCCTCCCTCCCTCTCTCTCTTTGCATCTCTCTCTGTCTCTGTCTGTCTGTCTGTCTCTCTCTCTCTCTCTCTCTCTCTCTCTCTCTCTCTCTCTCTCTCTCTCTCTCTCCACACTTGTTACTACTTATTTTGTTTCCTTATGAGCTGACTTCTTAGCATTCTGTTTGAGGAATCAAATCAATGAAAAAGGATGTGTGAAAGAGAATGGGAAGCCTGTTTTTAATTGACTGCTTTGCAGTGAAAATTGTCCTCTGAACCATCATTTGGTGAGGGTGATGCTGTTGTTTTCATCAACAGCCATAGTCATCTTTTTAAAGTTCAGCTTGCTTTTGTAATGACATTGATCCTTTAACCAAAATTCAGTCCATAAATTTGATGGCCATGTGTCATGTCCATGTGTGTTTATTTAGAAAAATAATATACATTGTTTCCTGCTTCTTAAAATTGTGAATAAGAAGTAGAACAGTTCTACAGGAGAAAATTTCCCATGACTGATTATTGAGAGGTCATAGTTTACATCCCAGTTTAGCCCTTTTTTTTTTTCTTTTTTTTTTTTTTTTTTGCTGTCCCATCCACTGCGCGACTTCAGAGGCAGTGCACCCACGCCGCTCATTCCGACACCCCATCCACAGCCACAGCCTGGTCCGCCCCCTCGGCAGCCCAGCACCGGCAATCCACAGGGAGCAGTCAATGTCAAGTTGTCAAGAGGCAACCCACCGGAGGAGACACTGCACTGCTGCCGAGTCACTTCGGTGGTGTTCAGTGGCGCCTGTTCTGATCTAACATACGCAGGACACCACGTACTAAGCTCCCTACTGACGACAATAATTGCTTAGTCGCGGAGCCGGCGTGAATGAACTCTCCCTCCAGAGGGTGCCACCACGTCCGTCCAACGACAGCCACCATGGACTCGCCGATACCGGTGACCCCGACGGAACCAAACAATGACCACAGACGTGGAGAGGACATCGAAATTGAGGTCACCATGAGAGCAAGGCATGAAGGACCACAGAACTTGAGACTTTTTTTTTTTTAATGCTGATCGATGAGAATGAGGATGATTAAGATGATGCTACGGATTTCCATTTCGGTCTAAGCTACATGACAGGGCTGTACTCTACGCTTCCTTTCATAATATATCCCGGCGTCAACCAGGCGTGAGAGATACAGGCACCTGCAGTGTTGGTCAGGAAATTTGAGCAACACTCTCAGAAACGCATCCATTAAGTGGATGAAACTCGACTGTGTGGTCCCAGTCTTCCCAACTGAGTCCGCAGCAAACTCAACTCTGGGTAGGAGCCGGTCGGGGCAGAAAAACCCACATGACTCTGATGGGATTCGAACCCACGACCTCCCAGCCGGGAGTCCGCGACGCTAACCACTTCGCCACTGCGGCTGGTTGTTTAGCTATATACTTAGATGCATCTTGACCTGGTTCAATGAAATGACTGCACCGCCCAAACAGGCAACTGCCTGTCCCTCCAGCAAAACACCAACTCACTGATCGTGGTTAGAGGGTCTTCATTGGTCGCCCATTCTGTCAACAGAACTCGGGCACAAGGTCAAAGCTATTAACACTTGACACAGGACCTGGCCCTACCTCCCTCCACACAATCTCCCTCGACCCCCCCCCCCCACCCCCAGCCCCTCCCTCCCTCCCTCTCCACCCCCTCCCCCACTCAAGTGTCGTTATTGTCATAAAGAGGAGTGTTGGGAACCTCCTTGCTGTGCATGAAGTGTGTCAGCAGCTAGCTTTTCACTTAGGGACCCTGAACACCCGGTGTGGAGTGGAGTATCACCAGCAGTCTTTCATGTCGGTTCCTGGCTTCCCCCCCAGACGATTTGTGGCTGACAGCCGGCGCCAGCAGGGACGTCAAGGTCTATAAGGCTAGCGATGATAGGGAGGGAGAAAAGGAGAAGGGGTGTGTGGAATGTATCGATTTGCCCCCACATATAACTCTTCACATCTTGCTGTGAGAGGAGATCGTTCAGTTCCAAGAGTTTTGAGAGTTTAAAAAGAAACTAGCAAAAATAGGACAGAGCTTGAAAAACATTTGCCTGACCATTGCTGTACACCTCCAGTTTAGAAAATATAACAAGTTCAGATGTTCCTCAGGGGCTCCAACCAAGCACAATGGATAGACGTCAGCACATAATATATTCGATGGTTCAGCTATAGGAATACAGACAGTGAAAAACCCACCTTACTTTACCCTGTACAATGCATAGCCAGTGTCAACCATGGGATATATTAAACGCACATTGATTCTACGAGTGAAAACGCATACAATCAACAAGTGGCAAACAATTTCCTTTTATTCTCCTACTGCTGTTATGTGTGTTGTAAATAAAGACTTTATAGTGCTATCTTAATTCAACCTTTTACTGTTATGTGTGTCAGAAATAAAGATTTTATGTAGTATCATAGTGTTATGTCTGCCAAGAAGCTCATGTTTTCACCTGTGTTTGTTGGTTTGAATGTTTATCAGAAGTACACAAAAACTCCTATTCTTGTCTTCACCACTTTTTGCGGAAAGCTGGCATGCTGTGCAGGGATGAACCCATTATATCTTTTAATCATTGGGATAGATCCGGATCAAACACCCGATCCTGCATTTGTCTCTATCATTGGATTTTCAGACTGCTTTGAAAGGGGGTAAAAAGCGGCTACAGATATGACAAGGTTCACATCATTTTATAATAGCATCCGTTGTTGTTGTTCATGTGTTTCTGTGTAGATATGAATACAAACATCAGTGTCTGATCCGGATGGACAGAAATCAGCACAGTCTCCGCTGTGCTAATGACTGGTGATTTGGATGTGTATATTTTGAATGCAAACATTAGTGTTGGGTCAAGCCAGTAGTCTGCGTGGTCTCCGCTGTGCTAATGACTGGTGATTTGGATGGTCCCAGGTGACCAGTGGCTCTGCTACCCTGACCCAAGCACTGCCCTCACATAGAGGTGGCCTCTGCTGACACTCAGATCCTGGTGCCCGCTGATACCACCCGACCCATCGCTGTCCATGGGGTGGCTATGCAGGTTGGTTCATGCACACACGCACGCATGCACGCACATACACACACACACACACACACACACACACACACACACACACACACACACACACACACACACTGACTGAAAGTAAGTTTTTGTCTGATTAACTCATACACTCATACATACACACGCGCACACGCACACACACACAGACACACACACACACACACGTTCATGATTTGGTTTGCAAATGTAATAAAAGGTTAATGGGGGGGAAATTATTATAATAAACAAAACTTTTAATGGTAGAAAAAAAACACCTCAAAACTGCTTGGTGATGTGTCTGCACTGTTGCATTTATATACATGACATCTAATTAATATGCTGTGCTCCAATTTTCTTCTTTCCACACACATTCACACACACACACACACACACACGCACGCACGCACGCACGCACGCACGCACACACACACACACACACACACACACACACACACACACACACACACACACACATATGATTTGGTTTGCAAGTGTTATGAAAAGTTAATGGGAAAAAATGATTATAACAGACGAACTTTTAATGGTAAAGAAAAACCTCATAATTGTTAGGTGATGTGTCTGCACTGATGCATTATACATGACATCTTATTAATCTGTTGTGCACCAAACAATTTTCTTCTTTCCACACACATTCACATTCACACGCTCGCACGCACGCACACACGCAAGCTTGCACACACACGCACACACACACACGCACACACACATGCACACACATATACACACATACATATGATATATACATATGTACATACACATGCACATACTCTTTCTCTCCTCTCCCTCTCTCTCTCTCTCTCTCTCTCTCTCTCTCTCTCTCTCTCTCTCTCTCTCTCTCTCTCTCTCTCTCTCTCTCTCTCTCTTTGTTTGATTGTTTCATATTACATATATATTTTTGTTTTTGCCCGGAGGGCTGGATGTAGAAAAAAAAGTATTCATGCTTAATCCATTACCCTCTTAGAATAGAATTTGTTTGCTCATTCATTCCCTTCCCCCCCCCTCTCTCTCTCTCTCTCTCTCTCTCTCTCTCTCTCTCTCTCTCTCTCTCTCTCTCTCTCTCTCTCTCTCATGTATATACAAATGCATGGGCACACACACACACACAAACACACACACCACACACACACACACACACACACACACACACACACACCCCACACACACACACACACACAATTGGCCAGATGGACTAAACATGTATTACTGATCCTGGATCTTGGGAGAAAGAAGCAAGTGAACCTTTAGCAGGATTTGAGAGAGAGAGAGAGAGAGAGAGATAAAGAGAGAGAGAGAGAGAGAGAGAGAGAGAGAGATAAAGAGAGGGGGGAGGAAGAGCAGGAGACAGAGGGACAGAGAGAAGAGACAGGGCAAGGTAGAGTGTGTAAGAGGGAGAAAGTATTATGGGGGGGGGGGGGGGGGGGAGGGCGTAGTTTTGTTTTTTTTATTTATAGGATAGAGGAAGTATCAGTAAGGAAATCCTTCCCAAATAAACAGGTCAGTACAATGCGTGACAAAATATCAAAGTAGGGGTAGAGGAAGGGGTCTAAAAGGAACTCCTTTTTCACCTTTTTTTTTGTCTTTCTTTCTTTCTTTTTTAAAGGCAATATGATGTTTACTCACAAAGTGTTTAACTGGTGCTATCATTCATCTTAGTGACTACTGTTAACTTTTCTGATGAGTGAATTGCAGGGTGAGAAGCAGTCAGAGTGTGTATAAAAAGGCGTTGTGATTTGCCTGTATTTGTCGGTCCTTGGTTTTATTGAAGAAGGTTTAATAAACCGAAAATTTTAACTGCCACTACCTGGGTGTTGGCTGCTTTTTCATCCTACGCACACACACTCACACACACGCACGCATAGAGGTCTGTTCATGTTCTCCTGCAAACACATTCAGTACTCATTGCCTCATTTTGTGACCTCTTCTTTGCAGCAATTGCTGGTTTAGCATTCCTTGATCCTTTCGCTGTGACAGTGTGAATAACCAGAACAGAAAAAAAACAACCTCTTATCAGGAACAAACAGGACCTGGCACAAAACTTGTTTAGTGACTTGTTGGTTTAAAGTCTAGCAGTCCTGCAGAGACATGCCACCAGTGTTACCGACTTTGATTTTTCTGGTTCCCCCTGTTTCCAGGACTTCCAGAAAAGTTTGCGCTGCGAGTTCAACATTGACACTGGGAAGACGGTTCTGGCCAAAGTGAATCCTATCCATGACAACAAAGTGCTGATTGAGTGCAGTCCCCTCAATGTGAGTAAAGCTAGTGGCCAGTAAGGTCATGGTGTCTTTCCTCCAACAGATTGGCAGAGCCTCTAGATGTGCCCCAGGGGGGAAGCAGAAAGCAGTTCTTCAGCTTTTTGACCACAGTTGGATGAATTGAAGCCATTTCCTGACCACAGTTGGATGAATTATCATACATGTCTTGATTTTCTTTGAAAATGTAAAATTATGAGGTCAGCACATATTTATGTATGCTTAACAGTTGGGGTTAGTTTATGTGAGTGTGTTTGGATAGATTGAATCTTGGGACTTTTTTTTCCCTTTCTTTAGGTCCCATCTTCCATTCCACTTGAATGGCATGTGTCACTCATGTTTCCTCACTCCAGCTGCCCTGTCGCAGCCACGCCCAGTCACATCCTAAGCATCAGCAGTCCACAGGGAGCAGTCAAGTGTTAAGTCATCATGAGGCAACCCGCCAAAGGACACACTGCACTGCTGCTGAGTCACTTTGGTGGTGTTCAGTAGCACCTGTTCTGATCCAGCATACGCAGGACACCAGCTACTAAAGAGCCTTGCTGACAACAAACGTTGCTTAGTCACCAAGCTGGAGTGGAGAGGACCCCCTCAGGAGGGGTGTCATCACTTTATGTATGTTGCTGAAAGATGTGTTACGCCACTCCGATTAAAAGAAAAATGTTTGTTTTCTATCCATAATGGTGGCTTTGCATTTTATTATCCTTTCAGTGTTGATCACCCCAAATGGCTGTTGTAATAGGGGCAGCAGTCAGCAATGGGGATTTTTCTTGTTTGTTTTTTTGTTGTTGGAGTGTGTGTGTGTGTGTGTGTGTGTGTGTGTGTGTGTGTGTGTGTGTGTGTGTGTGTGTGTTTCCCACCCTTTCATCAAAAGGGATGTATTAGTTAAACTGGATAATGATTTCTCTTCTTTTTTTTTCTTTTTTTTTTTGCAGTTTAACTACCATCGTAATGTGAGTCTGTACAGTGTTCCTTTCAAGATCTACTGGGGCCCTGGCAACCACCCACTGGACAACCCTGATGGCGTGCAAGGTAAGCTGGCATTTGAGCTGAAACATACACACACGCACACAAAGACACTCAGACTTGTACTGAATAATGAACTGTCTTTGGAGATACATCTTGGATTTAATTCACTATGAGGTCATCAGTTTTGTGATCATCATATCAGGATCATAGATTACGTAGAATTAAGGAAATGTGCATATTTATGTTTTAGAGTATAGTCATGTCTGTGTGTATTTATGTTTTACAGTATAGTCATGTCTTTGTGCAAGAGAGAGAGAGAATGATGTTTAATACTTTGTATGACTGTGTGTGTGTGTGTGTGTGTGTGTGTGTGTGTGTTCATAAACATACACATATATGAATTTTGTGTGTGTGTGAAAACTTTCTATGCATTTTTTGTTAGAAGTGTTTCTATACATACGTTTATGTGCATGTGGACATATATTAGAAAATGTCTGTGCATTACAAGGGTCATGTATATGTAAAGAAAATGTCTGTGTGTTTCAGTGGTGATGAACAAGTAACGACAATGTCTGTGTGTTTCAGTGCTGATGTACAAAAAAAAAACCAATGTCTATGTGTTTTAGTGGTGATGTACAAAAAAAGACAATGTCTGTGTGTTTCAGTGGTGATGAACAAGTAACGACAATGTCTGTGTGTTTCAGTGGTGATGTACAAAAAAAGACAATGTCTGTGTGTTTCAGTGGTGATGTACAAAAAAGACGATGTCTGTGTGTTTCAGTGGTGATGTACAAAAAAAGACAATGTCTGTGTGTTTCAGTGGTGATGTACAAAAAAAGACAAAAAAAGACAATGTCTGTGTGTTTCAGTGGTGATGTACAAGTGCTCAGCAATGGCAGGCAGCTGTGGGGAGTGTTTCACGGTGGACACCAAGTACCACTGTGGGTGGTGCGACAACTCCAAGTGCAGCACGCAGCAGTTCTGCTCCGCCGCCTGGCTGTCTGCTGGCAGCGTCTGCCCCAACCCCACCATCACCTCCGTAGGCAGCTGTAGTTGTTTCTGTCCTGGGTCCTGTGTCTTCCCTGTGTCTGCCCCAACCCCACCATCACCTCCGTAGGCAGCTGTAGTTGTTTCTGTCCTGGGTCCTGTGTCTTCCCTGTGTCTGCCCCAACCCCACCATCACCTCCGTAGGCAGCTGTAGTTGTTTCTGTCCTGGGTCCTGTGTCTTCCCTGTGTCTGCCCCAACCCCACCATCACCTCCGTAGGCAGCTGTAGTTGTTTCTGTCCTGGGTCCTGTGTCTTCCCTGTGTCTTGTCTTAGCCCCACAATCACCTCCCTAGGCAACTTTGGTTGTTGCTCTCCTTGTTCCTCTCTCTTTCCTGTGTCTGCCTTAACCCCACCATCACCTCCGTAGGCAGCTGTAGTTGTTTCTGTCCTGGGTCCTGTCTCTTTCCTGTGTCTTGTCTTAGCCCCACATCACCTCCGTAGGCAGCTGTAGTTGTTTCTGTCCTGGGTCCTGTCTCTTTCCTGTGTCTTGTCTTAGCCCCACCATCACCTCCGTAGGCAGCTGTAGTTGTTCCTGTCCTGGGTCCTGTCTCTTTCCTGTGTCTTGTCTTAGCCCACAATCACCTCCGTAGGCAGCTGTAGTTGTTTCTGTCCTGGGTCCTGTCTCTTTCCTGTGTCTTGTCTTAGCCCCACCATCACCTCCGTAGGCAGCTGTAGTTGTTTCTGTCCTGGGTCCTGTCTCTTTCCTGTGTCTTGTCTTAGCCCCACAATCACCTCCCTAGGCAACTTTGGTTGTTGCTCTCCTTGTTCCTCTCTCTTTCCTGTGTCTGCCTTAACCCCACCATCACCTCCATAGGCAGCTGTAGGTGTTGCTCTCCTTGTTCCTCTCTCTTTCCTGTGTCTGCCTTAACCCCACCATCACCTCCATAGGCAGCTGTAGGTGTTGCTCTCCTTGTTCCTCTCTCTTTCCTGTGTCTGCCTTAACCCCACCATCACCTCCATAGGCAGCTGTAGGTGTTGCTCTCCTTGTTCCTCTCTCTTTCCTGTGTCTGCCTTAACCCCACCATCACCTCCATTGGCAGCTGTAGGCGTTGCTCTCCTTGTTCCATGGGACATTGGGAAATAAGTCATGATTTTATTGTATACTTCTATGATGGAAAAGAAACAGTGGGTGATAACACATGACACAAGAGAGGCGATCATGGTCACATCCAATAACAGACCCTGTTTAAATAACAAAGACACACATATGTGAGGAATCGGAATACAGTATTTGATGAGGATGTTGTTTGGGGGTTTCTTCTTTTTTTTATTCTATTTCTTCACTTTGTCGTTTGCATCACTCAACATGTCAACAGTCAAGTTTCATCCAGGCACCTGTGAGAGTATTGCTCCGATTTCCCGACTTGCTGATGTGTGTACATCACAGATTTGATTTGGGGACTTGTGTATGTCACAGATTTGACTTGCTGATGTGTGTATGTCACAGATTTGACTTGCTGATGTGTGTATGTCACAGATTTGACTTGCTGATGTGTGTATGTCACAGATTTGACTTGCTGATGTATGTATGTGACAGATCAATCCCCATTCTGGCCCCAGCAAAGGGGGTACCCGGCTGACGGTGATAGGGAAGAACCTGGGCATCAACAAAGATGATGTCAAGGTGGACGTGGATGGGGTGGAGTGTGGGGTTCAAGAGTTTGTTGCTCCCAGGAAGTGAGTTCATGTGCTTGGCAATACAGTCGTTTCTGTCCTGGGTCCTGTCCTGTCAGTTGTTGGCTGTCTATAATACAGTCGTCATTGTCGTCACGTTCAGTTGTTGGCTATCTTATTTTTGTTGAAATGTTCAGTTTCCAGTGTTTTGGCTAAAAATCTTTGTAGGAATGTACATCTACAATCTCCTCTCTCTCTCTCTCTCTCTCTCTCTCTCTCTCTCTCTCTCTCTCTCTCTCTCTCTCTCTCTCCCCCCCCTTCCCTCTCTCTGTCTCGCTCTCTGTCACACTTTCACATATGTAAAAGTGCACATAATTCACTCATATTCACAAGATAATCAGTGGTCAAAAGTTGAAGATGGAAGGATCTAAAGGTACGGTTTGTCTGTGCCCAGGATCGTGTGTGTCACCGGTGCAGCTAGCATGCAGTCACAGAGAGGTCACGTTCGTGTCATTGTGGGAAACACTCACAGTGGGGTCTCTGCCAAAGAGTTTCGCTATGTGGTCAGTCAATTTGTTGCTTTCACTACTGTCATTCCATCTCCCCTTGCTCCCATTTCTTTTTTCCTTCCATCTCTCTCTCTCTCTCTCTCTCTCTCTCTCTCTCTCTCTCTCTCTCTCTCTCTCTCCTCTCTCTCTCTCTCTTCTCTCTGTTTGTCACTCTGTCTCTGTCTTTCTCTCTCTATGTCTCATCTGTCTGTGCCTATCTTTATGTCTCTTTATCTCTCTCTCTCTTTCTCTCTGTCTCTGTCTAGCTGTATGTCTATCATTCTCTCTCCTCCCACCCCCACCCCTTCTCTCTCACTCTCTCCACCGATCTGCCCGTCGCTCAGTCTCTTTTTCTTTCTCTCTGTCTCTCTTGGTCTTTGTCCGTCTCTCTCTCCCTCCCTTCCTCCCCCCCCTCCCTCCCTCTCTCTCTCTCTGTAGAGCTATCTCAATCATCTAGAATTGTGTCTGCTCAGTGGCGCAAGCTGCTTTAAGCTTTACTGTCCCCAGTACAGCTTTCTCAATGAATACGATTATGTTGTAATTCTTTGCAAAGGCTCCATTGTACATGCATGAATGCATGGGCACACAGGGGCGCATGTTTACGCACACACACGCACACACGCACACACACACACACACACACACTCACACACACACACACACACACACACACACACACACACACACACACACACACACACACGTGCATGCATGCCTGCCAGCTGCGTTCTCTCTGTTATCCTGTTTGCTACAAGCCAGTGAACTAAAGCCTTTGGCAGTTGTTTCCAGAGCGATTCCAGTGGTCTGTGTGTTGTGGTGCAGGAGCCAGAGATCATGGACATCATCCCCAACATGGGCCCATGGATGGCGGCACACGCGTCACCATCGTCGGCAACCACATGGATGCTGGCACCTCCATCAGCGTCATGATCGGCACCGACATGCCCTGTCTGAACGTCACCAGGTGGGCTTGCATGGCACGGATGTGGCAGTCTGTATGTGTGTGTGTGTGTGACTGTGTACATGTGTTTGTATATGCATCTGTGTATGTGTGTATGCACACATACTTGTGTATATGTGGGTGACTGTGTTTGTTATCGTGATATGACTCTGTCTGTATGTGAGAGGTGGGGGAGGTGAGAGTGGTATGTGAACTATTGGAAGATCAGACAGGAAGAGTAGTGTGCAGGGATTGATAAAGACTAAAAGGAGGGTGTGTTGAGGTGAGGGTAAAAGCGTATCATCTAATAGGTAGTCTTGATTGATGAACAGTCAGAAATGATGTAGCTTCAAGAAGAAACATCTGGTGTATCTGAAAACTGAGAAGGATGTAAATGTGGAATTAATTGAAGAGGGTGACAAAGGCTAATTCTGTCACCATGTGTCCTGCGTAGCATTAGCCCTTCCCTGCTGCTATGTGCTCCGCGCATGCTTACAATTATTTTACTTATACAAGTTGATGAGAACTCTAGCGCTCTATATCAACAGAAAAGGCAAAACACAAACTTTGCTCTCAGTATGTTATCAAATATCTTTTAGTCAATACCACAGCTCTGTTGTGACAGAACCATCATGACCAAAATGTAAGGAAAGACAGATTTTTTAAAGTTTGTTTAGCTGGTATGACAACAGCTTGACAGGGGAAAATAGGAGAAGATGTCAGTCTCACTTTGACTTGGCAGAAAAGAAGGGTGTAGAACATGTAACTGAAGAGAAACATTCAGAATCACACACATGCCTTCACTTGCTAGACACACATGCCTTCACTTGCTAGACACACATGCCTTCACTTGCCAGACACACATGCCTTCACTTGCTAGACACACTGCTAAGCTAGAAAATTCCGAGCATGCATTGTCCGTCGCCTTTGTCATGAGACTGTTGGGGTAAAAAATGTCACCTGCATAACAAGAACATTTCTTTCTGTTCGCTAGGCCTTGTTGCAAAGTATTTGATGTTGCTCATTTCTGTAAGGCTGTAAAAGAAAAACCAGGAGAATTTTTCAGTGGACAAGACACAGGATCAGTAGTGGGGAACAGCAGCACCACTGGCTCGTCTTAGCGGCTTAATCACCAGGAAACCAATGACTGAGCTACCCATCACTGTGAGCCGATTCGGCAGCAAAATGTTAAGCGTTGAGGACAGTTTACCTGGCCTGCTTTCGATGTGACACATGAACAGAGGAAACATAACCATTGGAAAAGAAATTCTTAAGTCACCACTTTGCATACAACTCCAGAGAAGATCCACAAAGGGAAAATGGTGACCTAAGACTGCGGGAGAAATCTGACCCCAGAAAAAGAGAGAAATCGGTTTCTCTAAAACAAGAAATACGGGCAAACATTGAGATCGAAGATGCATGTTAGGAGAAGGAAGGGAAAGAGAGAAAACAGAAGATCCATTGAAAAGATGTGTAAACTGAAATGCAAGCTGCATGTGTGTGCAGCTTGAGCGAAAAGAACCTGACGTGTGTGACCACCAACAGCACAGAGTCGTCAGACCAGACCCATCGCATCAACATCACCTTTGATCGCACCTGGGTGCGCAGTCCCAGCTACATCACCTTCACCTATGTGCCCAACCCCACCATTCGGGGCATCGACCACAAGGAGTCCATTGTCAGGTCAGGAGTACAGCTGTGTGCTTGTAGTTTTAGTACCAGTTTGGGGGTAACTGATAAGCTCCTCATATCAGATCATTTCTTTTACTGGCACTTTGGTGTTCATTGTACATTTTATTTTTTATTGCCTTGGTAAGGAGCCTTTGTCAGTGTGAACAGACTTGACATGTGAATGAAATTTTACAGAAACATGAATCTAAGCTGTTAAAGTACTTAGTAATCAAGAAGACAGTACTGGTTACAGTGTTTGAAAGAATTAGTTTTAAAGCATGAATGTGATGAATGGTGAAGTAACCATTAAGAAAACACAACACACAAATATTTTAGGAAGGCCGCATGCCCAGACCAGTTGTTGAGAGTGAACTAAACAGCTCATTGCTAAGACCAAACAGAGTTGAAACTCAAAGGATAGTGGATGCTCCAGAAGACAAAAATGATATGTGCAAATTTGTATATTGAAAATGTAAATGAAATGAAACCTGTTCTTCTTGAGCAGTACTTGATCCATTTCAGGACAGAACACAGATCAGTAAATCAGCTATACATTACAAGATTTGAGCAGAGAATGGTGAAGGTTGGCTGTGAAGGATGTGTACAATGCCGGAGTCAGTTGGCAGTGCTGACGTACTGTGTTTCTGTTTCCTTTCAGCGGTGGGTTGAAAATCATGGCCATTGGGGAGCACTTGGACCGGATCCAGTCTCCACAGATGATTCTGTGGTACAACAAAGAACCGTATGAAAATGTAAGACCATCATACTGTCTCTCTTTGTCTGTCTTCTCCACAGATGATTCTGTGGTACAACAAAGAATGGTATGAAAATGTAAGACCATCATACTGTCTCTCTTTGTCTGTCTTCTCCACAGATGATTCTGTGGTACAGCAAGGAACTGTATGAAAATGTTAAGACTATCAGACTATCTCTTTTCTGTCTTTTATTCATTCTTCATACCAGTCTCCTTTTCTTTTCTTTTTTAGGTATTGTTAGTGGAGTTTGAGCTGTTTTAGTCAGTCTTTAAATTCAGATCCACTGAATGGATCCATGGTGATTAAGGAATGGATCATTCAAAGATAGCAATGTTGGCTTTCCACTTAAAAAGTGCATATTTTTCTTCTTCTTTTTTTGTTTGTTTGCCTGGCTGCATGCTTCATAGTCTCCTACCTTGACCTAGCTTTGAATTATGATTTTTTTTCTCCACTTTATGTCCATAACTTTTTTATGTGTCGTGAGAGAATGTATGATAGGTGAGCATTGAGAATTCATACTAGTTGCCTCCTGTTGATCCCAGACCTGTGAGAAGTCAATGGACGGCAAGCACATGGTGTGCCTGACACCCAGAGTGCCCATCTCTGAGGAGGAGCTGAAGGACAAATCCAGGGCACTGTCCTATGGCTTCAAACTGGACGGCGTGCAGTCCCTGCGCAATCTGACCGACCTGAGCTACGAGGATCACCGCATGATCGAGGTCTTCCCTGACCCCCAGTTCCTGGAGTTTGAGGATGGCAAGAAGGTCCACCAGCAGAAGAATGAGCTGCTGGTCATTGAGGTAATCACAGAGTGCCCCTTACTGTAAATGGTGAATTCACTGGATTTCCTCTGCTAGTCATTGATGTTATCATGGGCAGCCCATCACTGTAAATGTGCCCTCCCTGTAAATGGTGAATTCACTGGATTACCTCAGTTGGTCAGTGAGGTAATCACAGAATGCCTGTCACTGTAAATGTGCCCCTCACTGGATTACCTCTGCTGGTCAGTGAGGTAATCACAGAATGCCTGTCACTGTAAATGGTGAATTCACTGGATTACCTCTGCTGGTCAATGAGGTAATCACAGAATGCCTGTCACTGTAAATGGGGAATTCACTGGATTACCTCTGCTGGTCCGTGAGGTAATCACAGAATGCCCCTCACTGTAAATGGGGAATTCACTGGATTACCTCTGCTGGTCCGTGAGGTAATCACAGAATGCCTGTCACTGTAAATGGGGAATTCACTGGATTACCTCTGTTGGTCAGTGAGGTAATCACAGAATGCCCCTCACTGTAAATGGGGAATTCACTGGATTACATCTGTTGGTCATTGAGGTAATCAAAGAATGCCCCTCACTGTAAATGGGGAATTCACTGGATTACCTCTGTTGGTCATTGAGGTAATCACAGAATGCCCCTCACTGTAAATGGGGAATTCACTGGATTACCTCTGTTGGTCATTGAGGTAATCACAGAATGCCCCTCACTGTAAATGGGGAATTCACTGGATTACCTCTGTTGGTCATTGAGGTAATCACAGAATGCCCCTCACTGTAAATGGGGAATTCACTGGATTACCTCTGTTGGTCACTGAGGTAATCACAGAATGCCCCTCACTGTAAATGGGGAATTCACTGGATTACCTCTGTTGGTCATTGAGGTAATCACAGAATGCCCCTCACTGTAGATGGGGAATTCACTGGATTACCTCTGTTGGTCATTGAGGTAATCACTGTAAATGGTGGATTCACACTTACTTGATTACCAGTAAAGCAGACTTTTTTTCTAAAGCAGAAGGAAAGAAAAGACAGAACCAAAATTTTGAGCGCACCCATTTTTGGACGGATTGTACTGGGCTGTGCTGATATATAATACATGCCAAAACTTCTATGATTGAAATGGATTTGAAAATGGAAAAAAAAAACCTGCAAAATATGATTCAAACACACAACTGATGTATTAATGCATTGTATATGGGGAAAAAACACTAAACGATGTTGTGCTTTCAGCTGAGTTACCATGTGGGAATACATGGTGGTGTAATCTTGCTGTTGTTCAGGGCACAAGGCTGGGCCCCCTCAGGAACCCTGATGTCACCATCACCATTGGTCTGGACAACTGCACAGAGGTCAACGTGGCCGCCACCATCGTTACCTGTAAACCCCCGCCCTCGCAGCCACACCCAGTGTTGGGTGGGGAGCTCCCTGAAGTGGTGGTAAGGTCATAGATCATAAGGCTTCTGTGAGGGTATGGTTAGATGATGGTCAGAATGCACTTCAGTAGCTGTATGTAACATGACTGAATAAGAAGCAGTCTCACTGATGGTCTTCTGCGAGTGTCCACATCAATTACAATTACTGACCTTGAATATTTTTTATGATTTATGCGAACAAGAATTTTTGTATTCTGTGCCATCATCACCATTATCATTATATGAACATATAGATGAATAAGTAAAAATGAATTATCGAAGTGCACCGAGTTGTAGATTTAGCCCTGTGGACATAAGTTATAGTCGGATGTTTTATCCACACACAGTTGTATTGTGGTAAGACTTTCTGGTTGGGAAAAAAAACTTGTGTCCGTGTAACCATGTTTCATGTTTACCATCATGATACTGATGATTAGATGTCCACTGTCTTAATGACCAGTAATGACATCATTGTGACAGGTAACCGTAGGTAACCTGACCTTTCCTGTTGGCCTGCTGCGTTATGAGGAACCAGAAGTGCTGTCGTTCCCTGCCATCATTGCCATTGCTGTCGGCGCCAGCGTCTTGGTGATCGTGCTGGTGATTGTGTGCGTGCTGTACCGTGTCAAGTCCCGGCGAAAACGACGACCTGATGAAGAAGATGAGGATTCAGATGGACATGCTGGAGGCCAGGTGGCCAACGAGTGTAAAGAAGGTCAGTTCTTAAAGGGGCTGTGGTGTGGTTCCTCCACAGGCTCTCGGAAACCTCCTCCATTGCATGTCAGGCCAGGCAATGGTGGGTGTTGTTTCTCTTAGGACTGTGTTGTAAACCTAGTTGAATATTTATGTCTTTCCAAGCAGTGGTGGTGGTCTGTTTCTGTTAGTTTAGCATTTTAAATCTAGTCTCACACACACACACACAGATATTTGACTACATTTTAAAAGATTTATGACTAGGTTTAAAAATGCTATAGTAAGAAATAGAACACCAATGTAACATAAAGATTTGACTAGTTTTAAAATTATCTGGGTTTAAATGTATGAATGATACATGAGTATATGTATACATATTTGATTAGGTTTAAATATAATTTGGTTTACATGGGCCCAATGAATGGTGGGGGTTTGGTTTCCCTTAGTATACCTCCATTTCAGTGAAGAACCGTTGAATCCCCTGGTGGAGTCAGGTCTATGCAGAGGCTTCAGGAAGTCACGTTTTATTGCCTAGTATGTGTGTGTGGATGTGCACACACGCATGTATAGAGTAATTATGACATTTTCATATGGCCCCATAAGAATCCAGTGTCTATCAAGTTATCAGCTGAAGTACAAACAGAAGTTTTGTTAAAAACGATTTTGCAGGCAAACTATAAGATTTGAGGACCGGAAATCCAAAATTGAAAAAAAAAACCCACATGAGATTGTTATCTATATCTTGAACTGATTCTGAAAAAAATAAAACATCTTCTCAGTGCACTGTACCCGTGGAACAAACCTGTGTTTACCTTTTACAATCAAAATGCATGTAAGTTTATATTTCATTTCATTCCTATGAGATTGACATCTATTTGAACTTCTGAAGAAAAAATCAACAGCTTTTCAGTGCATGATACCAGTGGAACAAACCTGTGTTTAGTTTTTACAATCACAGTGTAAGTTTATATTTCATTTTCATTCCCATGAGATTGACATCTGTATTTTGAACTTCTGGGGAAAAAAACATCATCTTTTCAGTGCACTATACCAGTGGAACAAACCTATGTTTAGTTTTTACAATCACAATGTGAGCGAGTTTATATTTCTTTTTCATTACCACAAGATTGGCATCTATATTTTGAACTTCTGAAGAAAAAATCCACATCTTTTCAGTGCACTATACCAGTGGAACAAACCTATGTTTAGTTTTTCCAGTCACGCAATGCGGATAAGTTTACATGTCATTTTTATTCCCACGGGAAGGTGTGAACGTAGGTCAAGTGATCCTTTATTGCAGCTGTTATATTTCTCAGTTGTTGCCACGACTTCCTGGGGGATGGGTGGCGACATAGGCTGGAGTGTACTTGGTGATCTATTGAATCTTTGAGTGGATGTGCGCAATAGTTGTATCAGTGACTAAGCAGCTGCACTGGGGCAAATCTGTGTCACTGTGTGAGAGAGTGTGTTTGTATGCCCCTAGAGGTGGAGTTGTTTTTCAGTCAGTAATCATTTAGAACAAATTACCATCTTGTGAACCTCCAAACCAGATATATGTCCTTATAGATACAGCTGTCACAAGTGTTGCCATACTGTACACATATACGTGTTATGCACATGCATTAGTGCATGGGCATGTGTGCACACGTGCATATGCATTCTCAATAGGCATTCTCAGTATGCATTCTCAACAGGGATATGCATTCTCAACAGGCCCACATGTTCATGTGCAAGCACATACACTCTCACTCACACATGCGCATGTACACACACACACACACACACACACACACACACACACACACACACACACACACACACACACACTCACACAAACTGTAGTAGTGGCACAGACCATCTTAGCAAGGCAACCAAACCCTGACCCAATTAATGCATGTCGGACATCTGCTAAGTCTGCGCCCTGAGACCCTCTTCCCGTGTCTTCTCTGGCGGAGTTAATCACTTATTTATTTGTGTGTGTATGGCCCCATGGCACAGCAGATGTGTTGTGTGGTGTGGTGCACCAGGTCTGTGCTTCATGTGGTGATGCTCCCGTGATGGTGCTGAAACTCTTGCCACACTGCTGAGTCACTGTTGGATGGTGTTACACCACACCACGGTTGCCACACTGCTGAGTCACTGTTGGGTGGTGTACACCACACCACGGTTGCCACACTGCTGAGTCACTGTTGGATGGTGTACACCACCATGGTTGGCAGGCTGCACTAGAGGTAATTTCCAGTGATGTGTTTCAGCGTTTGCGGAGCTGCAGACAGACATGACGGAGCTGACCAGCGACACATACGGTCAGGTGACCATACCCTTCTGGGATTACCGATCTTACTGTATGCGCATCATGTTTCCTGGCTCTGAGGACCACCCTGTCGTCAAAGATTTGCAGGTCAGTGTGTCACAGTGTATTGCACTGCTAAGTGGTGTGGGTTTGGATGTCAAAGATTTACAGGTCAGTGTGTCACAGTGTATTGCACTGCTAAGTGGTGTGGGTTTGGATGTCAAAGATTTACAGGTCAGTGTGTCACAGTGTATTGCACTGCTAAGTGGTGTGGGTTTGAATGTCAAAGATTTACAGGTCAGTGTGTCACAGTGTATTGCACTGCTAAGTGGTGTGGGTTTGGATGTCAAAGATTTGCAGGTCAGTGTGTCACAGTGTATTGCACTGCTAAGTGGTGTGGGTTTGGATGTCAAAGATCTGCAGGTCAGTGTGTCACAGTGTATTGCACTGCCAAGTGGTGTGGGTTTGAATGTCAAAGATTTGCAGGTCAGTGTGTCACAGTGTATTGCACTGCCAAGTGGTGTGGGTTTGAATGTCAAAGATTTGCAGGTCAGTGTGTCACAGTGTATTGCACTGCTAAGTGGTGTGGGTTTGGATGTCAAAGATTTGCAGGTCAGTGTGTCACAGTGTATTGCACTGCTAAGTGGTGTGGGTTTGAATGTCAAAGATCTGCAGGTCAGTGTGTCACAGTGTATTGCACTGCTAAGTGGTGTGGGTTTGAATGTCAAAGATCTGCAGGTTTAGTATATCACATTGTACTGCACTGCTGTGTGGTATGATTTTGATGCTTTCAGTGTGGTAGAAGTGTAATTTCTGAACATAAGAGGAATCCTAAATGAAGCAAGGAGACAGACGCAGGAAAGAATGACTATAAAGGTAAATCTTGCTCCCACAGTGAAAGGTTCAAAAGTAACGCATGCTGCCCATTCAGCTTATTGCCCTAGCTGATAAGGGTTTCATCCAACAAACGCAGAGACCTCCCCCCCTCCAAAACAGGAGTTCATTCTTGCACATTTATTGGAACCTGACATGAACGCAACAGCAAGAGTAAACATACACACACAAATAAACATTTATAAAGATGGGCTCAGCCGTTTGATACACTTGTCACAAAACACACAGATAAATGAAGGCAGCCTTCGTGTGGTCAATGTAAGGAAAACACAGCTGGGGTGGATGGTGCTCATGCAAAGAAAGGAGTTTGATTAGAGCCAGAATTGTTTAACTGTTGGAGAAGTTACTCACCTTCATTGTTAATTCTTTTCTGATCAGGTGTTGTAACATGATAGTACACAGGGCTGGAGAACTATTGATGTGATTACGTGCTCGAGTCTGTGAACAGATCTGCCATCAGTAGCTGAGCTGTGGGGGTTGAATAAGCCGTCTACCCTGTTTCACCTCTGAGATGTCAGGCTGATCAAACTCATGTAAAAGGCATCTTCATTTTCTGAGATCTGGGTTTCTATGTAGAGTCAGTTCTTCTGCTGAACAGGAATTTGTACTGATGCATGTCAGCATATTGCATTGTATACAAAGGGAGATAATTCATTGTGATTGTCTTCCCAGCTTCGCCGTGACAGCATGGAGCAGGGTCTGCGTCAGTTTGCTGCCCTGATCAGCAACAAGACTTTTGTGTTGACCTTCATCTGCACGCTGGAGGCCAACAAGAACTTCCACCTGCGGGACCGAGTCAACGTGGCCTCCCTGATCAGCGTGGCCCTGCAGACGCAGATGGAGTACTCCACAGAGTGAGTCCAGGGACTAAGGCCTTGCTCCCCTGTAGTGTTGTGTTGGTGTCCTGGGGAGGGGGGGGGGGGGGGGGACATGATCACACTGGTGTATTAAAGATGGAGTACTCCACAGAGTTTGTCAAGGGGCTGAGGCCTACAGTTGTCTCCCTTGTAGGGTTGAGCTGGTGTCCTGGGGGGAACATGATTATTCTGGTGCATTACAGATGGAGTACTCCACAGAGTCCAGGGGCTGAGGCCTCCAGTTGTCTCCCCTGTAGGGTTGTATTGGTGTCCTGGGGGGACATGATCATACTGGTTTATTGAAGTCTGTTAACATTAGCTTTCATGACTGATTGGCATGTATGTTTGGTTTATTATAGAAGAAATGGTATTTGTTATCAGAAGATTAGTTTCAGTTGCTGAAATATCATAATATCAATATTGTTTTGCTCAGGTTTGCTTTTTTTTTTATATCTGCATCTCTCCAAAACCCTTCTGGCAACTTTCTGTTGCCACCCATGTTTTCTGTAGTAACAACACTTAATCATGGAATACATAATTAACAATAGTAACAGCATTAGATTGTGGAATACATAATTAACAAACTTTAATTTTCCTGTTAGATTTGTGATCCTCTGTAAATGTAAAGAAGTCTGTGACCATCAAATTTGTGAAGATCCTTTTGCCAATAATCCAGATAACCCTCACCTCTTCCTGCGCGCAAAATCAGTTGAATAATCTTGTTCTTTGTTGTGATTAATTACAAACAGTATTGTTATCTTTTGCAGGATTCTGAAAACCTTGCTGGCAGAACTGATAGAGAAAACTGTGGAAAGCAAGAACACGCCTAAACTGCTGCTGAGAAGAAACGAGTCGGTTGCCGAAAAGATGCTGACCAACTGGTTCACATTTCTGCTGTACAAATTCTTAAAGGTAAGGCCGTCTGTTTATCCTATCTCATGCGTCTTAATTCTGTAGAAGCCAGACCTATAGGTTGTATGTTGTAATGTGGGCAGTGTGATGATGATTCTGTCTGGCTCTAAGCTTACAGTAGCAAGCTGAATGTGCATACAGAAGTGACTGTTGGCTGGCTTAACAGCCCACATCAGAAACAACGTAAATTTGACCTCTGCCACGGCAATAGTGTTTTCACCCCTGTCTTTTGGTTGGTTTGTCTGATCTGTGTCCAAATTTTGAAAAGAAACAGTGCTAGTTCGGCCAGATGATACTGACAAACAGATTAGAGGACAAAACACTGAGCTGTGTCCACAAAAACTGCTGAACTAATTTTAATGAAGAGTAGTGGAATGATGGTATGTAGTCATAGGACAAAAGCATTAAAGTTTGGTGCTGATGAAAAAAATCAGATGGGCAATGAGAGTGTGATCGACCTCAGTGAAGGTATGTGTTGTCTGCAAGTTCTCCAAGATGTTTGCATCATGAAATCTTCAGATAATAATGCATTTCGAAGAATTGTTCTCAAGGTTTTCTTTTTCCCCATTACATGTATTTGCAAGCAGCACACATGCTGTATACACCTTCCTCATACCTCCAGACCCTCTCATACCTACACCCTCCTCTTACTTACAGACCCTCCTCATACCTCCACTCCCTCTTCATACCTACAGACCCTCCTCATACCTACAGACAGATCCTCCTCATACCTACAGACCCTCGTACCTACAGACAGACCCTCCTCATACCAGCAGACCTCCTAATTCCTACAGACCCTCCACCTCATACCTACAGATCCCTCAAACCCACTAACCATCTTTAAACCCACAAACCTTCTTTAAACCCACAGACCCTTTATGACTGGGGTTTTAAACTTTTAAATCAGGTATGGTTGTATGGGTTTATCATTTAAAAAGTATGGCCAAACATTTGTGTCATGACAAGTTTTTTGCTTTTGAATTGTAAACTTAAAGGACGACAAAGCCATGGTGAAAAAGAAAATTAAAGTAGAAAAAACATGGAGAACTGCAAAAGATTTTACATGGCACCTTGGCAATGTGCAAGCCACAAAGAAATTGGCCGAACATAATTAGAAAACTGGTCATAGCTTGGAAGATTTTTACATTTTAAGTTAATGTAGCCATACTGGAAGTGTAAGAACAACTACCCATCAACAGAAGATTTGGTAGTGTCTGTGGTGAGACTGATTGATATCACTTATATGATATGGTTGACGTCAGTCGGTGTGTGTGCGTGTGTGTGTGTGTGTGTGTGGATACATGTGGGCGTGTCTGTTTGAAAGAAGGCCATAATGTACGAGCCATTTGCAGGTAAGCAAGTACTTTTTTGTCTGTATCTGTGTGTGCTTGGGTATTAATTCCCTGTACATATTAAAAGACTTTTTAATATTGATGTATGTATGTATGCGACTGTCAGGAATGTGCGGGAGAGCCATTGTTCATGCTGTTCCAAGCCATCAAACAGCAGACATCCAAGGGACCCGTTGACTCCATCACGGGAGAGGCCCGATACTCGCTCAGTGAAGACAAATTGATACGGCAGCAAATACAGTATAAATCTTTGGTGAGTTTGCCGTTGGCTGTTTGAGTAAAATGTGAACTAGGATGTACTTTTTGTGTATTTGATATATTTGTGAAGATTGTTCACAGAAGGACAAACTTATAAGAAAGAAAAACCAAAGTAAGACGAACCAAAAATGATCAGGTTTTCTGAAAAATGTAAGACTTGTTTGCCATGTATCGATGTGGAATTCAAGAGGAAAAGAGGGGGTGTGGGAGTGGAGGAGAAGTGATTGAGGACACACACACACACACAGAGGCACACACACACACAGTGAAAAACAAACCCTGATCCTTCTTTTGTTCATCTGAAGCAGTTCTTCTGAGGTTGTAATTATATTGACTTACAGTAACATCTCTTTCTCTACTATAGGATCATAGTTAACTCCAAAGAATGATAGTTTTTCCCCACATGTTACACCAAATCCGATATCTAATGGGCACACAACCTATGACCTTCCTTCATCAGGAGTGAGGGGGCTATTACCTTCAATGGCAGATGTTGTGCACCATCAGTTTTGAAACCTTTTGCAACAAATTTTGTTTTCTGCAGTAGGACACGTCCATATGATGATGATTTGTACAGGTCATTTTTTTTTCTTCAACATCAAAAATATGAGTAAGATGACTGAAGACAAAGCAATGCATGTGCTTCAGTTCATGTTTTATATCAGTGAACAACAGCTTGACATATGCACACACACACGGCCTTGTCAGTCACATTTTATCACCATTTTTTTGTTGTTCACAGTATCTTGCAGTTTCCTTTCAATCTGTAATGGTAGTGTTGCCGTTCTTGGTGGGTGTCCATTTCAGACCCTGTTTGTGCTGGATGTGGACGTCGACCGCTGCACGCAGCCTGCCCACCCTGTTAAGGTGCTGGACTGCGACACCATTTCTCAAGTCAAGGAGAAGATCCTGGATGCCATCTACAAAAACGCACCTTTCAGCAGTCGTCCGCCCAAAGAAGAGCTCGATCTAGGTGAGTGGCACGGCTTGCAGGCGACTGTGCTCAGGGTCTTTTCCAACAGTCTGGATGAACGCTAGAGACTCTCGTTTCTTTTGTCCCTTTTTTCATGAAACATACTACAGGGTATCTTAAAAAAAAAACTTAACAGGAACAAGCGTGTCTTGGTCATTTATAACTTTGTTTCTTTCACAAAGGAGTAAATGTGCTTTTTTTTTGGCATTACAAATTCTAGAATTTCTGTGAAATGTGACAAACTTGAATTCAAGTGAAGGTTAAATATGTTGTACTTACCACTTTCAAATATGTTATTTATTGCACTGTGTGTGTTGAGAGGAGGGGTATTTGTTAGATTGGTATACTGCTTTCAGCAATATTTCAATGCATAGAGAAGTTGTACATATTCCTTTGGATACATTTCTATACATGCATGTCTGGGTAGGGGAGAAACAAATATGGAATAGAATAAGGGAAATTCTGAGAAAAATTGTGCTTCTGTATTCGCTGGAGAAGGAGAAAGCTTACTGGAGGAGTTTTGGGATGTTTGGCTGTATGATATGCATGTTTCTGCTGTACATATCTTGGCCAACACTGGCATGTGTTTTCTGAAATGCAATTAAGTTTCCTTATTCATACAATGTCTGTGGTTTGTTTTTTATTTCTGTTTATTTTTTGTGTGTATAGCATGATTTGTGCTTATTTGGTTGTGGTGTGGACTTTTTCTCAGGTGATGTGAGCTAGCCTGGTCCGTTTCCTTCAGGTCTATACATTAATTTACCTTCTCATATCAATCAGTCTTCATTTTGTGACTCTATGAGAAGAGCTGTTTACAGTGCATGTTTCTACTGTTGTCTGATAAACAACATAATAAAATTGCTCAACACTGAGTTATACATCTCTGATTACATTCATCAGTTTCATCGGTTAATTCTGAAAGGGTCTTGGAATACAATAATGTTGAAACTGGAGGTTAGGTGGGAAAAGATTAAATGATGATTAAGATTACTCCATCATCATCATGGATGTCTGTCGTGGTCGATGCAGACGTCAGTGACTCCGCATGTGCGAGCGCAAGCCAAAGCTGGACACACAGATACGTCCGCACTCTGGGCATGCGACAGCTGTCATTGGGTCAGGTCTCCTGTCTTTGCAGGCTTGGCTCTTCTGGTCCAACTCCTGCAGATGCTTCTCTTCGAAGCTTTTTACTCCTTTATGGACAGCAAGTTACCAGGCACTGCGGTCTGTGGCAGGTGTTTCCCAGCCCTGAAGCTGGATGCCAAAGGCTGCCAGTGATACTTTCAGGCTGTCCTTGAAGCGTTTGAGTGGCCGCCCAGTGTTCCTTGTTCCAGCTGCCAGCTCAGAGAAGATCATTTTTGGAAGTTGCATGTCGTCCATTCGTACCACATGCCCAACCCACCTCAACTGCGCTTTCATGATCAACGCCTCGATACCAGGCATCTTTGTTCTGCGAAGCACTTCTGTGTTGGAAATCCTGTCCTCCCAGGAAATACCCATGATCTTATGCAGGCAGCGGAGGTGAAACTGATCCAGTGTCTTCAGTTATTTCCTGTACAGTGTCCAGGTCTCGCAGCCGTAGAGCAGCAGGGTGACAACAACTGCTCTGTAGACTGCCAGCTTGGTGCTTAGAGTGATGCCACGCTCACCCCACACTCTGTTCCAGAGCCTGCCGAAGGAAGCTCCTGCTTTTGCCAATCTGTTTGACACTTCTTTATCGATGCCACACATTGAAGACAAGCAGCTCACCAAGTAGGTGAAGCTGTCAACATTGTTCAGGGTTGTGTCCTTGATCACAATCTTTGGTTCTGGAGGAGAGAGGCGGGTGCTGGTTGGAGCATCACTTCTGTCTTCCGCAGGCTGATCGTCAAGCCAAAGGCCTTTGCTGCTGCTGACAGGCAACTGGCAAGCTCTTGCAGGTCTGGTTCGTTGAGTGCTGCGAGTGCACAGTTATCAGCAAACAGGAAGTCTCTCACAAGGGCCTGAAGAACTTTTGTTTTGGCCTTCAAGCGCCTTAAGTCGAAGAAGCGGCCATCACATCTGTAGCGGACAGTGATCCCTGCGTTGATACTGGAGAGAGCGGAGAACAGCATTGTGGCGAACATGAGGTTGAACAGGGTTGGTGCCAGGACACATCCTTGCTTCACTCTGTTGGACACGGGGAAGGGTCAGACACAGTGCTGTTTTCCACTACGCGAGCCATCATGCCCTCATGGAAGGATCGTATAATCTTGACAAACTTCAGTGGGCAGCCAAGTTTAGACAGACCACAGACCCTCGCGACTGACGTTATCGAAAGCCTGTGTCAGGTCCACAAAGAGAATGCAGAGATTCTGTTCCTGGCACTTTTCTTGCAGCTGGCGAACAGCGAAGATCATGTCGATTGTCCCCCTGTTGCTCCTGAAGCCACACTGGCTCTCGGAGATGACATCGTCCAGCAAGTGGTGTATGATGCGATTCAGGACGACACGAGCCATAATCTTTCTTGGTATGCTCAACAGTGAGATGCCTCTGTGGTTGTTGCACTATGCTCTGTCACCCTTGTTCTTGTACAGGTGGATGATGTTGGCATCCTTTAAGTCTTGTGGTACTGCTCCTTCACCCCAGAACTGCTGCATCAGCTCAGTTAGCTTGTCAACCATGCCTCCACCAACCTTGAAGATCTCGGTGGGGGAATGCCATCAGGGACCGGTGCCTTTCTGATTTGGAGCTGCTTGATCACCTTCTGGATTTCCTCCTTAGTCGGTGGGTCATCAAGCGATGTCAAAACTGGATGTTTGAGCATGTCCTGGATCATCTGCTGGTGGATCTGAGATGGTCTGTTCAGAAGCTGGCTGAAGTGGTCACACCACCGCTGTACAATATCACTATTCTCGGTAAGCAGAGTGCCATCAGCTGTCTGTACAGGCACCATGGCGTTGGAGGAAGGGCCATACACAGTCTTCAGGCCTGCAAAGAACTTCTTGGAGTTGTGCTCATCAGCGTACTGTTGTAACTCTGCAGCCTTCTCTTTCCACCATTTGTCCCCCATCTGTCTCAGCTTGGCCTGGACCTTGCCTCTGAGATGCTCGAGACAGTAATGCTTGGCTTTTGATCCCGTGTCGTTGAGCCAGCTTGTGTAGGCTTCATGCTTCTGCTTTAGCAGTCTGCTGATATCCCTGTTGTAGCTGTCGAACCAGTCCTGGTGTTTCCTCTTTGGGTGCCCAAGAGACAGCCTGGCAGAGTCGTAGACTGCGTTTCTGAAGTTTACCCAGGCCTTTTCTAAGTCAGCTTCATCAGGTAGACTATTGAACTGGTTCGCAAGGTCGGTCACAAAGGTTTCCCTTGTCATTGGATCATGCGGTTTCTGGACATCCAGTTTCTTCTTGATGTTGGCTTTCTGGCGTCTGTGGGTGCTAGCGATGGAGAAGGAGAGCTTGCACCTCAGCAGCAGGTGGTCAGTCCAGCAGTCTGCTCCCTCATTGCTCTTGTGATGTGGACATCCTGGATGTCATGCCGCCTAGTGATCACATAGTCGATCAAGTGCCAGTGTCTTGAGCGAGGGTGCATCGAGGTGACCTTGTGGATGTCCGGCAGCTGGAACAGTGTGTAGGTGATGGTCAAACCAAACTCGGCATAGAAATTACTTAAGCTGGAGGAATACTTACATTTTAGCATTGGATATATGCAGATTAGTGTGTATAATATTAGATGGTGAATTCAAATTGTAAAATAAGTAAGAAGTCCTGAACATAGAAAGGTAATCATCAATATGTCAATGAAATAATGCTCTGCCCATCCTAATAAAATGAAGATGGGTATAATTAGGACAGAGGATACCATAATAACAATGAAGTGACTAGTGACAAACCAGCCATCAGCATACAAATAAAGTGTTGTTTAATGAATGAGAAAGGGTTTTGTTTTAATGAAATACATAAGATCCAATTTTTTCTTCTGTTGTGTCTTAGCTTAAAACATTGTGGTCTTTAACCGTGCAAAATCATCTGCAGAGCTGCCAACCCTTCTGGTTTCGCCGGATTTTCTTCCGGTCAAATTAATTTCTTCCGATCTTCTGGTCAATCGGTATTTCTTCCGGCGAAAAAAAATCTGAAATCTTCCGACCATCCATTCCAAAAGTAAGCGCTCAGCTTGCACAATAATAGTGCGAGTAGCTCAAGTCGCTCGCTTTGAGACAAAGCTAGCCGATGTACTGGCCTACTGAACGCTCAGTCTGACAGTCTCTCAGTCTCTAACACTTGTGTTCAACATGCGTTGTCTGCTACTGTAGCAGGCGACACAAGCTGCGTGTGGCAGGAGTGTCTAGCCTATCGCGAGACTTTGCGATTTTCACTGCTCTATATCAGACTATGGCGGACAAAAGCGCTGTCGCAAAACGCAAAGGCACGAATGATGAGGGCCAGCGAAAAAGAAGACCTCGTACCATCAGAAATTCCTGCCGCACTACTCGAAGGAGTATCCATGCATCACGCTTCTAAAGTTTCTACCAATCATGCACGCTGCGTTCCATGTGAACTGGATTTCAAGATCTGCTATGGCGGGCTGGATGATGTAAGTCGCCATTGTTCCTCTGATCGCCACGTGGAGAGGAGCAAGGCGCTGAAGAAGACGGTCAAGTTGAGTAATTTCTTCTCATCCAGCACTTCAGAGGGGAGTTCAGGGTAAACATGTACTTTAGAGTACGAAATTCATGGGGCTGTTTGTACGCACTTTTTCGGGTGTTTTCGGTTCTTCTCGATGCAAAGAGACGTAAGACACCCTCACCTGCCCACTGACCTGTCCTGCCCCACTTGTGGGTGCAAATAATTTATTTCACTTCACAAGTAGGGATATGCATGCACATCCAATGCGCCATTTTGGTTGCTGACGTTGTGCCCATGTGATCAGCAACCAAAATGGCGCATTGGATGTGCATGCATATCCCTACTTGTGAAGTGAAATAAATTATTTGCACCCACAAGTGGGCAGGACAGGTCAAAGTGGGCAGGTGAGGGTGTCTTACGTCTCTTTGCATCGAGAAGAACCGAAAACACCCGAAAAAGTGCGTACAAACAGCCCCATGAATTTCGTACTCTAAAGCACATGTTTACCGAGTTCAGAGCTGTCGACGATTCGGGCTGAGACCTTGTTTTCTCACTTTCTGGTGGAGCACAACATCGCTATCAGTGCTGCTGACCATGCAGGGCCCCTGTTCCGAGCCATGTTTCCGGACAGCAAAATTGCTAAGGAGTACAGCAGTGGAAGGACGAAAACAACTCAGATAGTCAAAGCCTGCAGCAGAGGGAAGGCTTTAGAGCTCGCTGCCAGTATGAAGAAAGGGCCTTTTGTTATCGGAACAGACGGCAGCCAGGAGGGTGGAGACAAATGTTATCCCATCGTCGTTCGGACTGTCTGTGATGGCATGATCAAGACGGAGCTTTTGTGTAATCCAGTCTGCAGCGAGTCGTCAACAGGGGAGAACATTTTCGCCATACTCGACAAAGAGCTTAGTTCTCTGGACATCCCATGGAAGAACTGCTTAGCATTAGTGTGTGACAACGCATACGTGATGACAGGGGCCCACAAAGGTGTGATCTCGTATGTGCGCGAGAAACATTCGGATGTTTTCTTGCTGGATGCGTTTGTCATCTCATCAGTTTGGCACTCAAGAGAGGCATGAAGGCCAGCGGAAAATTTGACATGGATGACATCATGAGGCAGCTATCATGGTACATGTCCAAGAGCAGTGGAAGGCAGCAGCGTTTTCAGGACTGTCAACAAAAGTGCAGTGTTCCCCAGCATCAAGTCATTTCACACGTTCCCACCAGGTGGCTGTCCCTTGGCGCCGCTCTGTCCAGAGTCCTTGAGCAGTGGGAGGCCCTGAAGATGTTCTTCAAGCAGGAATGCTCCATGAAGACGTCAGACAGATCATCTGATGAAGCATCGTCCATCAAAGAAAAGCTGAAGGAATTCTTCTGCCGACGGACAGCGAAGCTGTATGTGCATTTCTATGCAGCAGTCATTGAGATCTTTGACAAAGCCAACAAACAGCTCCAGACGGATCATGCCAGGATCCATCTCATCAAAAGGGATCTGGAACGTCTGTTCAAGAAGCTGCTGCTTTCATTCGTGAAACCATGTGCTTTGAATCAGGGGGCTCTGATGGAGGTGGACTTCAAATCTAGTTACAACATCAAAGGTGATGATGATCTCTTCATTGGCTACCAGACCCGACAACATCTGAAGGAGGGCATTCAAAGCAAGGAGAAGGAGATCTTTTTCAAGAATGTGAAGGCCTTCTTCCAAGTGACTTGTACATACATGGTGGAGAAGATGAACCCCACAGATCAGCCACTGTGGAGACATGCAGAGGTTGCAGATATCAGGCCGAGGAACCAAGCAAAGTCTGCATCCCTGGATTACTTCATTCATCGCTTTCCTTGCCTGCTACAAGATGGTGCTACCCAAGATAATCTCCTCTGTGAATACCTTGAGTACCAGTCTGAGGATTCTGTGCCACCTGATGTGATGGATCAAGAATGTGCTGAACTCCAGTGGCAGATGGCCAAAATAACAGATCACAATGGAAGTCTCAAGTTCAAGAACCTGGCAGCAGTCATGCAAGGAATACTCCTGATTCCTGTCTCCAACTGCGCATGTGAACGCATCTTCTCTATGGTGAGGAAGAACAAGACTGATTTCAGGGGACCATGACTTCTGACACTTTAAGTGCCCTCATGGTCCTCAAATCTGGTCAACGTGTGCCATGCCATCAGACTGCCTTATCTGAGAAACTGTTGCAGACCTGCAAGTCTGCAACAAAGAAGTCCCTGTAGACAGCTTTTCTCTTGTATATAGTGTACATACTGGTGAGTTCAACTTCATTCACTTCTACTTGTTTTTCTATAAATGATGAATGAAATTTGATTTCTTTATGAATTTCTTGCGCGCGCCAGATTTTCCTGTCAAAATGCATTTCTTCCTGTCAAATTTTCAAAATCTTAAGGTCAAGTCATCAGGGGGGTTGGCAGCTCTGCATCTGAATTTCTTGGGTGTAGATTATTTATAAGAATGAATTGTTTTCTTTCTTTGTGAAGAGTGGACAGCGTAGTCCAGTATCATGTATTTCTTTGTCATATTTTGCTTTCTTTTTCTGTTGTTTTTCTGAACATATACATCAGAATATTTTTTTAATGTATATATGCATGTGAAACTAAGCAAAGTGTTTGGCTGTGCATGTGGTGAAGTGTGTTGTTCTGCGCACACTCATGCTGCGGACTAGGGGATGGCTAATGCATGGCTTCGCCCTCTCTCTTCTCTCTTTCTTTCCTACAGTCTTATTTGATCATCCGCCAGACTGGATCTGCGCGGACAAAAGCCAGGTTCCTCCCAAAATGTTTCCCAACCGGGTGACGCGAACCGCCTGGTCCTGCATGATGAAGACAACACGTCGAAGGTGGAGGGTGACTGCAGGCGCATCAACACACTGGCCCATTATCAGGTGAGTTGGTGAAGGCCGCTTTGTCCTGTCTGCAAAGAATCATCAACACACTGGCCCATTATCAGGTGCACACTGGCCCATTATCAGGTAAGTTGGTATAGGCTGCTTTGTCCTGTCTGCAAAGAATCATCAACACACTGGCCCATTATCAGGTGCACACTGGCCCATTATCAGGTAAGTTGGTATAGGCTGCTTTGTCCTGTCTGCAAAGAATCATCAACACACTGGCCCATTATCAGGTGCACACTGGCCCATTATCAGGTAAGTTGGTATAGGCTGCTTTGTCTTGTCTGCAGAGAATCATCAACGCACTGGCCCATTATCAGGTGCACACTGGCCCATTATCAGGTAAGTTGGTATAGGCTGCTTTGTCTTGTCTGCAGAGAATCATCAGTACACTGACCCATTATCAGTTGCTGGCTGCTTTGTCCTGTCTGCAGAGAATCATCAGTACGCTGGCCCATAATCAGGTGCTGGCTGCTTTGTCCTGTCTGCAAAGAATCATCAATACACTGGCCCATAATCAGGTGCTGGCTGCTTTGTCCTGTCTGCAAAGAATCATCAATGCACTGGCCCATTATCAGGTGTAGGCTGCTGTGTCCTGTCTGCAGAGAATCATCAGTACACTGGCCCATTATCAGGTGCACACTGGCCCATCATCAGGTAAGTTGGTATAAGGTGCTTTGTCCTGTCTGCAAAGAATCATCAACACACTGGCCCATTATCAGGTGCGCACTGGCCCATCATCAGGTAAGTTGGTATAAGGTGCTTTGTCCTGTCTGCAAAGAATCATCAACATACTGGCCCATTGTCAGGTGAGTTGGTGTAGGCTTTGTCCGGTCTGCAAAGAATCAACACACTGGCCCATTGTCAGGTGAGTTGGTGTAGGCTGCTTTGTCCTGTCTGCAAAGAATCATCAACACACTGGCCCATTGTCAGGTGAGTTGGTGTAGGCCGCTTTGTCCTGTCTGCAAAGAATCATCAACGCACTGGCCCATTATCAGATAAGTCGGTATAGGCTGCTTTGTCCTGTCTGCAAAGAATCATCAACATACTGCCCATTGTCAGGTGAGTTGGTGTAGGCTTTGTCCGGTCTGCAAAGAATCATCAACACACTGGCCCATTGTCAGGTGAGTTGGTGTAGGCTGCTTTGTCCTGTCTGCAAAGAATCATCAGTACACTGGCCCATTATCAGGTGAGTTGGTGTGGGCTTTGTCCTGTCTGCAAAGAATCATCAGGATAACTGTTTAAGAGATCATATCTGGATTCATGTTCCAGGTATTTGTTAGGTATTGCCATGTGGACTGGAAATATCAGCTGTTAGAAGCAAACAGCAGTCCTGAATCGTCATGTAACACCGCTGTTCAGTTTTCATGATAAACATCAGCAAATTGACAGTTTTTTGATAATTGACACTTTTCTAGGAGTATGTGCACTGCTACTCATTTCCAATTCCTTGGACCACATTTTTACATGTATGGACTATAAAAGAATACAAAAAAATTCAGTGATCAAAAATGGAAAAAAAAATCAGAAGAACATGAAATTAGAAGTTATCTTCAAAAACTTTTTTTTTACCGTTAGTGCCCAATACAAGAAATATGTTCTTTACTTTTTATCTGAAATTGCTGTTAAAAGAATGTTGTTCACCAGTTTAGTACATGCGCATTGTTAAACTGCCCATGTTTGAGAACTTGTATCCTAATTTGTACATCATAACACTTTACCTTAGAAAGAGAGGAAGGATCTTTTATATTATCTACATATTGCATCCTTCATCAAGTTATTCTGTTTAAAGTTCGTATGACATGACATGCATGGCTACTTGGCATTGCAAGCCAAAGATGCACAATACATAACAGCAACACAAATGATGAAGATGATCAAAATGCTTATTGTGATCAGAAGAAAAAAGATCATACAAGCATTTTGTTTTCAGTCAGTCAATATGGAAAGTCATCCAAATTATGAAAAAAAAAAGACTATCCCATAATTATGTTCTTACATAACTCTAAGTGTCAGGTTGTTCTTCTTAAATTCTTTCACAAAGAAATCTTTAGAACTATCGAGGATTATGATTAATGTCAGATTTAAATCATGTGAACATTTGAGAAGAAAATGCTTGAGATAGGGAGATGGAGAGAGTGCAGTAATCATGCAGTGGTTGTATTATGGGAAGAAGGGGAGAGTGCTGTAATCATCCAGAATGGTTGTATTATGGGGAGAAGGGGAGAGTGCAGTAATCATCCAGAATGGTTGTATTATGGGGAGAAGGGGAGAGTGCGGTGATCATCCAGAATGGTTGTATTATGGGGAGAAGGGAAAGCGCAGTGATCATCCAGAATGGTTGTATTATGGGGAGATGGGGAGAGCGCGGTGATCATCCAGAATGGTTCTATTATGGGGAGAGCGCGGTGATCATCCAGAATGGTTGTATTATGGGGAGAAGGGGAGAGTGCGGTGATCATCCTGAATGGTTGTATTATGGGGAGAAGGGGAGAGTGCAGAGATCAACCAGAATGGTTGTATTATGGGGAGAAGGGGAGAGTGCAGTGATCATCCAGAATGGTTGTATTATGGGGAGAAGGGGAGAGTGCAGCGATCATCCAGAATGGTTGTATTATGGGGAGAAGGGGAGAGTGCAGTGATCATCCAGAATGGTTGTATTATGGGGAGAAGGCGAGAGTGCAGTGATCATCCAGAATGGCTGTATTATGGGGAGAAGGGGAGAGTGCAATGATCATCCAGAATGGTTGTATTATGGGGAGAAGGGGAGAGCGCGGTGATCATCCAGAATGGTTGTATTTTGGGGAGAAGGGGAAAGTGCAGCGATCATCCAGAATGGTTGTATTATAGGGAGAGGGGGAGAGTGCAGAGATCATCCAGAATGGTTGTATTATAGGGAGAAGGGGAGAGTGCAGTGGTCATCCAGAATGGTTGTATTATGGGGAGAAGGGGAGAGTGCAGTGGTCATCCAGAATGGTTGTATTATGGGGAGAAGGGGAGAGTGCAGTGATCATCCAGAGTGGTTGTATTATGGGGAGAAGGGGAAAGTGCAGTGATCATCCAGAGTGGTTGTATTATGGAGAGAAGGGGAGAGTGCAGTGATCATCCGGAGTGGTTGTATATGTATGATTACAGGTCCCTGACGGCGCCTATGTGGCCCTGCATCCCAAGCAGCTGCTACCCTCATACAACATGAGCATCATGTCAGAAAAATCCAGTGAGTTTTTTTGTTGTTGTTGTTGTTTTTAATTTTGCTTATTTCTGAAGCTGGGTCGGCCAACCTCATACCATGTCTGTTCATTACACTTTTTTTTTCATAATTTTTTTTTCAATTTAGGGGAACATATTTTGTTTTTTGTTTCGTTTTTTTGATTATTTTCAGATGACTAATGAATGATGACTTAATGCAAAAGAGATTTGTAATGAACTTTTTCTTTCCTCTTTGCAGACTTATCGTCTTTCTACAATCGTAGTCCATCATTAACACGGTCAGTGACGCCGCAGATGATTCATGTCACTGTTGATGTGGACAACAATGGCATCAAACACTTCCATTTGGTATGTGTATGTCTGTGGCATGTATGTTTCAGCCTTCAAATCACGCTCTTCTCATTTCCTCATTAGATGAAACTGCTCTTCTTCTGTACAATGTAGAGAGGAACTCGCAGCCGATGTTATACACACACAATCTAGATGTTAACTGTTAACATCAGTATTGGTCTATACTTACGTTTATATGTGTACCCATTCAGATCAGTAGTATTCTATATACACAGCTTTTATATCATAGATTTGTAGCAAATTCAATGTTTTGATGAATGGAGACAGACCAGCGTTTGATGCTCCCAACATGGTTTGTACAATATTGTGAAAGTGTTAAAATCTGCAGACAAAGAAACTGTTGACAGCTCCATGCGATTCAGCCTTGCTCTCATAGACAGCAGACAGATGTGACAAATGATACTTTTTAACTAAAGCCCATTTTACTAAGAATTGAATGATCTTTCTTAATTGAGCTAGGATCACAAGTCATTTTGTCATCTTGATTTTATGCCTGTTCTTCATATCCATTTCGTATGGAGTATCTAGTAAACCAAGTGTCAAGGTGGAAATTAAGGAAGTGTAAACACAGGACCAAGAGAAATCTATGCATAGAATAACCTTGCTAGCTACCAGTGGTCAGAAGTGATGTCTGTGAAATGCATGTAACTTGACATGTGTCTCACCTGGTGTTGATCTGTGACGTGACAGGTGCGACAGCACGACGTAGAGCCCAACAAGGAAGGGGACCGGGGTAGCAAGATGGTCAGTGAAATCTACCTGCCTCGTCTTCTGGTCACAAAGGTCAGCACCCCTTTCTCTCAGCGCTCACTTCAGGTTCTGGCGTGTTAGGTGGGATGCCCATCCATATTTACACTATATCCTTATTCATTTCAGCCTTTTTTTTCTTTTTTTTTTGTAAGGGCTCCAACCGGACCATGGACAAGGGTCACACACACCTTTTTTCTCTTTTTTTTTTTCCCCGTCAGGAAAAATTAATTCTCTCTCGCATTTGAGCCCGTTTGTTTTCCTTTGGTTTGGTGGTTTGTGAAGGATGTTTTAAAGTGTGTGCATTCCATAACATTGTGAACATCCTGTTCTAGTACATGGATTTTTTTTCTTAAATGCATGGAGAAAGATCTATTTATCATGCATAGCTGCCAACTGCTACGAGATCGCCGTAGTTTGCTACGCCAAGAGAGTGCTTGCTACGACGCTACTACGATCATTAAATTGCTACGGCGAAACAAAAAAATTCGAAGATACTTTCGTTTTGTTTGGACAGCGCTAAGTAACGTCTCTATCGGTCTGTCGGAACTGCATTTCCGCTTTCGGTTTTACTGTAGCACGTAGATTTTTTTTTACAATTTGCCCTCTTCCTCTGCTTCATCTCTGTATAATAACATTTATAGATATACTAAGAGTACTGTAGCTTTAATGTGGTCCGTAAAACTGGTTATAGGCCTGATTTCTTTTTAGAACACGCGCAAAATTAAGTTGCTACTGTCAAATTGGAAATGCTACTGTGAAAATTGTGAAATGCTACTGTAAGCCGCATGAGCAGGTTGGCAGCTCTGATCATGTAAGAACAAAACAGGATGTTCAGACGAGTGTTTCAAAATGTGCATGTGTTTTCCAGGAGGGGGGTAATCGGGTTAGATCTCGGAGGAAACTAATGAATAGATTAGAAATGCTGATACCAGAACCCTCATTGTTGAAGCCAGCCCTCACTGTTTAAGCCGGTGTTGCAGGCAGCAGCCTTGTTCCAACACAGACTGCATCCCCACATGGTTGGTATGCGTGCAGGGCACTCTCCAGCAGTTTGTGGACGATCTGTTTGAGAGGATTTTCAGCACGGCCCACCGTGGGACAGCCCTGCCCCTGGCCATCAAGTACATGTTTGACTTCCTCGATGACCAGGCCCTGCTCCACAACATCCAGGACCCTGAGGTCGTCCACACCTGGAAGTCCAACAGGTGAGGAAGGTCGTCATCACTTGCACAGACAGGGCAGAAAGAACAAAGGCAGAAACTGTCTCAGCCTGTGACCACACCTCAGTATCATATCTGTTGCCGGAAGCAAATGCTTACATAGATTCATCTAATTCATACCTCAGTATTCTGAACATACATGTATGTATGTATAACTTGAAACTAGTGCTGATTGTGGTAGGATAAGATAAGATAATGTTGCTTATAGCCCAGCCGACACTGATTGTGGTGCTCATATACATAGCACGTATGCAGTGAGAGGCTGGCAGAGCAAATGGACTTCCTCCATAAAAAAAATGTCTCATGCACTTGATTACCCATGGCAAGATAAGAACGATTTTTTTGGGGGGGGAGGGGGTCCTTGTTTGGTCAGTGGACATGTTGTATATATGTGTGCTGGGTGACCGGATTCTGCAGGCAGCATGTGCTTCCAGTTCAGCACCTTTAAATGTTTCACAATAGGAGCAAAAGCTGTGATTCTTGAACACGATTTACGTCTTTCCCGGCTTCATAAAACATTTTAGAGGTTATCTATTAACACTATCCCTGCATATGCGTGCAGCATGAGTTTTCCCCCCTCCCACACACAGCCACTCGCGCTAAAACCCCCGCCTACATAGCGATTTTGGCATTTTTGGAATTTATTTTACGTGTTATGTTTGGTTCATGTTAACATCATGTTGGTATGTCCGAAAAGAAGAAATCAAGGATTTTTAAGATGAATGTATTTTCAAAACTCTAAGAGATCCTGCGTTGAGACAGCGCACGGATAAATGAAGTAACCAAAACACACAGAAATAGAAACAAGTGCAGAGTTTGATGATCAATGTTTAGTAATGGCATGCAGACAAATTGATACAAAAAAAAAGCACTCGCCTAATACAGTTATGATTATGATACTTTTCGCTATCAGTTATTATCCATTTTTAAACAATTTCACAAAATTTGGGCTAGAGAGATTTTGCGAGTCAAGCGCCTGTGTGTGTGTTACTGAATCGGTCGAATGGGTTGATTTCTCACTGTAATCAAGAACATCTTCAAATGGACATCCCAGATCTTCCCTATCATCTCCACTGTTGATCAACTCACCTTCGTTGTCAGAACTGCCTTGAATACATTGAAACAGTAACTTGTTCTAAAGAAATGATTTGCCGGCGCTGAGCTGGCATTTTGACTAGACTCTAGCAGACGAAAGGCCGGTGCCAGAAAGGCATTTGGAAAAACCCAGCAAGGGGTTCTTTGTCTCAGCCACAGATAGCGAACGTGAACTTTGGTTGAACTTAAGAACTAGGGCATGTCAGGCTACCAGGAACCCTCTACTAACTTCTGGTGAGAGTTATTTCTCTTTGACCGTTACACTTTGAATAGTAGAATTTTTCAAAATAAGAACGCACTGACCCGTGTGCTCCGTAGATAGTGGAGCTTTCAGTCAGCGCACAGCACCGTGCGTCCCATAGGCAGCAGAGCTATGAGCAGTGCCCGGAGCCGTGCGTGCCCTAGGCTAAAAGTTAACTTAATCAAAATATGCAAATTGATGAAAGCGGACAAAATGGATCCTCCTTGTGAAGTCATGTGGATTGTTAAAGAAAAGAGAGAGAGAGAGAGAGAGAGAGCACAGATTGGGAAGGAATTTGGGAGTGGGAAAGATAATACAGTTCTTTAAAATCACACCAGAAAACACACCTTGAAGAATATGTTGTAAGCATGTTAATCCACTTTCACCTCCTTTCCATGGTAAATGTGACATTGATGTCTTGTCAGTCCGAGAAATCATAATTGCATACATTTTGAAATATCCATCCAAAAAATAGGTCATTAAAATAAACAGTGTAACAAAAATGCTTTGGAGCAAGAAGAAAATGGTGCAGCCACTAGCACGAGTCCATCACCTTTCCAGCTTTGGAAATTTTCATCTCGTAACTCTCTTACTGTATTGTACAAAGCAAAAGTCCTTACAGATTTTGAATACTTTTTAAGATTTTCCTTTCCAAAAATAAGTTACTGGCTGCATGACAGAATAGTGTGTGTGTGCATCATCGGTTGTCAAGTTGACATTTGTCAGTTGCTAGTTATTTCAAGTGAACACATATGACTGACCCCCACAGTAGTGTCATTGTCTCCAGATATATCACCAGTTACATGTATTCAGGCTTAATGCAATGAATTAATGAAACATGCATCTGTACGATAATGATCCTTGCAGATGAGCGACAGATGAGAAACAGAGGCCTAGAACCTGCAGCAGCCATGTTCAGTGGTACTTGTAGAACATCCCCTACAGTGTTATCACAATTACCTCTGGTCTCTGTCCATTGATTCATGGAAATAACATGCAATTTTTTTTGGTAAACCCTGTGGCCTAACTTTATACTGCAGTATATCATAAACCTGTGCTTGTTACACAGAGAGTGTGTGATTGTACCATTGTCCTGGAAATCATCAGTGTCATGGATATTTTTACACGTGTGACAAAGTAACACAGAACTACTGTCCCCCCCACAATGTTTTGGCTATGGAATTCTGGAACAAGTCATTTATGGCAGCACTAGGACATATCACAGAAATGTCAATGAATGTTTCTGGGGCATACCCCTGTACTGACCACACGGGCACGACTCTTTTCCTGTTCTCTGTCAGCTACGTTTTTATAGTCTGAATGTTTTTAATTGTTCATTTCCACCACTGCACTATTAAAGAGAAATTAAAGAGATTTATGGTTAGGGGTGCAAGGCAGGTGGCCACGACTACTGGAATGTGGCAAGCAGCACATTATTGTAAGGATCACAATGCTCCCAAACCCAATCATTCCTTTCATCTTGTTCCCCACTGATGGCAGTGGAAGACCTGTTTAACGCTTTTAACATTTCTCAGCGTCGGGTAGTTATGCATGTAATTCTGTTTTGTTTTTTGGTTGTTCTTTTTTTTGTTGATGACTCGAGTCGATTTTAACGTAGCGACAGCCCAGATATGGCCCTTTGCAGTTGGCTGGGCTATAAGCAACATTACCTTACCTTACCTGTTCAACCACTTCTGGAACACATGCAACCGATTTCATGTGTTCTGCAAATCATATATATATTTCATGTTTCTCTCCCATCCACACATGCAAACCCCGCACATTCCACCATCTGTTTACATTTCAATAAAGCAAGGGCTTGGAATTTTCTGTTACTACATGGCCAAACAGCAAGTCAGATTTATGGTTAGGGGTGCAAGGCAGGTGGCCACGACTACTGAAATGTGGCAAGCAGCATATTATTGTCAGGATCACAATGCTCCCAAACCTAATCATTCCTTTCATCTTGTTCCCCACTGACGGCAGTGGAAGACCTGTTTAACGCTTTTAACATTTCTCAGTGTCGGGTAGTTATGTATGTAATTCTGTGTCTGAAAAATGGTGAAAATAGTCTGCCACAAAAGAGGTCCTCATTGTACCAAGCTGCTGCATGTCATTGAAATTGCCACAGTCTGGTTTTTGTTTTCCTTTGCTGTCTTAGTAGCTTTGTGCGAGTGTCTAATTCTATGCATATTCCTGCACTTCTCCCAGTCCCTCCCTAGAACCCTGAGGTGTCAGGTTAATGCTGCCAGAATCACAAGGTCAGAGTGGGTGGGAAAACCACTGCCCGTATGCTTAGCCCGCCTGGGTGGCAGTGCTCACAGTAGAAAGTACAGGCATAGCTGGTTTGCCATCTGTGGCAGATACCAGGTATACTATGGTTTAGCCAGCTCAACATGTCCTACAACATGTAAAATTCCACCCTCACAGTTCTGCCTCCTTTCTTCTTCTCCTCATGTCTTTGTAAAGATGAAACAGTCCTTTACCGTTTGCACACAGGCCACTCGTTTTATACCCATTCTTTTTTTTTTTAAGGTGAAGAAGCTCTGTGGTGCATTCCATGCCATGTACCACTTGCTGTGAAACATATTCTTTTAGATTGTTGGGACTTGCACGATGTGAGACATAAACACTTTACAGCAGACTTCATGAAAACCCTGTTCAGAGATATCCCACCTGACGTGATCTTTGAGTTTCTGAAAAAGATTAACATTTTTCATCTGAGACTTTACGGAAGAAAGATTTTTACGAAGTTTCTGGTAGGCTTTTAGAAGATGTATTTTAAAGAGATGTGTGAAAGGTGGTTTTTTTGTTTTTGTTTTTTGGTGTTTTTTTGTTGTTGATGACTTGAGTTGATTTTAACGTGGTGACAGCCCAGATATGGCCCTTTGCAGTCGGCTGGGCTATAAGCAACATTACCTTACCTTACCTGTTCAACCACTTCTGGAACACATGCAACCGATTTCATGTGTTCTGCAAATCATATATATATTTCATGTTTCTCTCCCATCCACACATGCAAACCCCGCACATTCCACCATCTGTTTACATTTCACCTTCCCAACACCAACACCTTAATGTTGGTGGCGTTATCAGGTGGTGTTATTAGTGTTTTCTTGAAGTCGAAACATTGAACCTATGCATTTTTTTGTGTGTGTGTATTTTGCACAGCTTACCGTTGAGGTTCTGGGTGAACGTAATCAAGAACCCGGACTTTGCCTTTGACGTGCACAAGACCAGCATCGTGGACTCCTGCCTGACCGTGGTGGGCCAGACCTTCATGGACGCCTGCTCCCAGAGCGAGCACCGCCTGGGCAAAGACTCTCCGTCCAGCAAGCTCCTCTATGCCAAAGACATCCCTAAGTACAAACAGTGGGTGGAGAGGTGAGAACTTGAGCTAGGTGTTGCTATGTGTGTCTGTGCGTGTGAGATGGCTCTTCAGGAGTAGATTATTCCCCCCCCCCCTTTTTCTTTTTTTTTAATTAGCACAGCTAAAACGTACCGTAGATTGTTCAAGATATTGTACTGCTGTACAGACAGAGGAATACAAACAAGTTGGAATAACAATAACCGTAGAGGATTGGTTAGTGAGTGAAGTGCTTGTGGGCAAGGCGGAATCCATCTGTAGTCATTCTGTTTTGTTGAGGAAGAGTTAACTTGGTCATCAGATTGTACAGGATTATATGTTGTTGTTGTTTTTGTTAACTTTACCCACATTTTTTTCTTTGTGGGTATGAACACATCTTTGATATGTTTTGATCAGCTGAATATTTTTAGTTTTGCCATTTCAAAGAATGATAGTGTATATTTTATCATTTCCCTGATCAAATTATTCAGATATTTCAATGCAGTCATGTTCGGAGCATATTACGTTAAGGGAAAATATGATCTCTGTGGATTCATCAAAAAGTATCTTTCAAAGCGGAGTAGGGTATGGGGGGATTTTGTTTCTTTGCATTGTCAGTATGGAGCCTGACGACTTTTGGGATGGTTGCAGGTATTACCAAGACATCAAAATGATGCCCGCCATCAGTGATCAGGATATGACGGCCATGTTGACAGAAGAGTCCAGGGTAAGGGATTTCTCTCTTAATTACCAGTCCAAACAGATGCTTGACTGCAGTTCATGATTCATGCACTGGAAGTTGATTGAAACATGAGGTCATTCTGGATGGTTGTAACATGTAACCACGTGTGGACAATAATGGCCTCTTGTCTCCCTCTGGGCAACCGTCAAAGGCATTTGTTCGGTCATGTAAATCTATTACAAATGTTGTTTTAGTAGGAAAATATTTTTCTGTATCAGAGCTGAGAAAAAGAAATCTGACTGGCCTTCATGATGCTAATATTCTGATTATTTATGATTCATCTGTTTAATAGGTTTTTTGTTGTTTTTTTGTTTGTTGTTTAATTTTTTTTTTTTTTTTTTTTTTTTGGGGGGGGGGGTTGCTTTTGCAAGGACAACATCCAGTTGTGTTTTGTGTCCAACCATAGCAGTCTGTGTTCTCCAATAAGAAAGGAATGATAGATTGTATAAACGAGAGAGAGAGAGGGAGTGTGTGTGTGTGTGTGAGAGAGAGAGAGAAAGAGAAGTTTGTATAAATGAGAGAGAGTGAGTGTGTGAGAGAGAGAGAGAGAGAGATTCTAATCAAAATTATGAATGTTCGATACCAGCAACTTCATCCATCATGCCTGTGGTTTCAGATCCATACTTCAGAGTTCAACACAAATGCAGCCTTGATGGAACTGTATAAATATGCAGACAAGTACAATGATGAGGTATGTGATGGGTCTGTCATTGGGAGTTCTAAAGATGCGAGGTATGTGATGGGTCCCTCAGGGAAACTGTGTGGAGAGTTCTAAAGATGTTGTGAGGTATGTGATGGGGTCCCTCAGGGAAACTGTGTGGAGAGTTCTAAAGATGTTGTGAGGTATGTGATGGGTCCCGCAGGGAATCTGTATGGAGAGTTCTAAAGATGATGTGAGGTATGTGATGGGTCTGTTACCACACAAAATGTCACCTCTGCACAAAATGTCAAAATTCGCTGTTGTGACACTTTGTGCACCTATACTCCATATTTGAATTCACTCTTGCACAAAATGTCACAACCTCTGTCAGTCTTGTTAGTCTGCTGCTTTCCAGAAAGCGAGCAGACTATTAAGTTCGTTCGTGTCTGGGTTTGTGTGTGTGTCCCCCACGTCTGCCAAAACAGACATTTATGGCAATGTGTCTTCAACCACTTAAGACGCCTTCTCAAATTTGTTTGTTGATTACGTAAGGTCTGCTGATACTGCTCACAAAAAATCAAGGTCAAGCTGATCGTTGAACACCCATTTCCTTTTTCCTTCAATATTTTCCACGTCTTTCAAGCTAGATTTTCCAAACTTACTACATAGGTGCATAGCCTTGGGGACAACAACTAACAACCCATGTGCACTGCGCACCCGTTGGGCGCAGCGGACATCCCCCCCCCCCCCCCCCCCCCCCAAATTGCCTGCTTTCCGTTTTTATGACCTTGGCAATATCTCTTGAACCACTTAATACAACCTTCTCAAAGTTTGTTTGTTGACTAGGTAAGGTAAGCTAATACTACACACCTTATAAACCAGAGGTAACAGAAACAAACAAAAAAAGATGGAAAGACACAACATAGACAAATAATGACATTATAAATCCAGAGAGAGAGAGATACACAGAACATTGCACAAGATCTGGTTTTTATCCCCACAGCACCTTTTCAGGGGCTGTCTAAGTCAACTCTTATCTATCAAAAACACATATCCAGAAAAAACAATATGTAACTATGACATGGTGGCTGACTATATCATGGGCAGGCAGAGAAGGGGGTCCCCCCCCCCTCCTCTCCCCCTGACAGATGGGCAGGTAGAGGAAGGGGGGCATGCAGAGAAGGGGGAGCGGGGGCTGACAGCTGGGGGGGGGGGAGACAGAGTGGCAGGCAGGGAAAGGAGGTGGGGTGGACAGACAGAACGAACAAAAGGTTGTTTAATGAGGGAAAGGAATAAGCACAAGTCGGTGGCCTTTTTTCACCTAGCCCTCAACAAAGGAAAAGTTTCTAAATGTATAGAAGAAAACACTGCATAGAACTGGATATAAACTCATAAACCATGAATACATACCAATTTTTCATAATAGAATGCATAAGGTAACTAGGAAGGGAGGGAGGGACGGACGGAGAGCGACAGAAAGAGAGGAGGGTGGGGACTTGGAGACAAAGAATAAAGAGACGGAGTCTCTGACACGAGGAGAGCGAGCGAGAGATGAAGAAAAAGAAGAGAAGCACATCTGTCATCAAAACTTGCCACATCAAAAACAACCAAATACAATGAAAGAAGAGTTGTACCAAAATCAAGTCATGCAATAGAAGAATGCACTGAAAACACCAGAAATACCCATCGCAGCAAAAACGCCACCCCATCCCCACCATCAAAACAACCAGAGAAAATATCAACATGGGATAACAAACCCGACCCCTGGAATTTTGTTTTCTTATTCAGTTAATAATAACGAGAGATATCTTTCTTTGAACACGCTGAGACTGATATTAACGTTGATTTTATCAATAATGGCATTTCACAAACAACTCCCTGAGTAAGTCGGACTAGTTTTAAAAAGACCAATACTAGGATGCAAGGGTACTATCCTAGACGAATGGTTATTACTCTTTGTTGGAAACAATTTAGTAAGGGAGTGTGGGGCTCTTCTGGATAATATTTTGAACATGAACACAGCTTTGTTATACTCTAATTTCATTTTTAATGGCAAAATATTCAATAGCTAACAGAGTCGACAGCTTTAAAAGAACTAATTTCAAGGCTCATCTATGTACACTTAATAAAGGTTTTATAATGTTATTGCTTGCTGAATCCGAAACACTTGAAACGTAATTTATGCAAGATTCTATGAAAACACAGAACATTTTCTGACTGTGTAGATTCAAGAATTCTCTCACTTTAAAGAGTTGATAAATCTTTTAAGAAATAATGTTACATATCCTTGTAATATGATCTGACCATGACAAATTATCAAGGGCAGGGAGAGAAGGGGGTTGATAGAGACAGAAGGGCAGGGAGAGAGGGGGTTGATAGACAGAAGGGCAGGGAAAGAAGGGGGTTGATAGACAGAAGGGCAGGGAAAGAAGGGGGTTGATAGAAGGGTAGGGAAAGAAGGGGGTTGATAGACAGAAGGGCAGGGAGAGAAGGGGGTTGATAGACAGAAGGGGAGGGAAAGAAGGGGGTTGACAGACAGAAGGGCAGGGAAAGAAGGGGGTTGATAGACAGAAGGGCAGGGAAAGAAGGGGGTTGATAGACAGAAGGGCAGGGAGAGAAGGGGGTTGATAGACAGAAGGGCAGGGAAAGAAGGGGGTTGACAGACAGAAGGGCAGGGAAAGAAGGGGGTTGATAGAGACAGAAGGGCAGGGAAAGAAGGGGGGGTTGATAGACAGAAGGGCAGGGAGAGAAGGGGGTTGATAGACCGAAGGGCAGGGAGAGAAGGGGGTTGATAGACAGAAGGGCAGACAGAAGGGCAGAGAGAGAAGGAGGTCGAAAGACAGAAGGGCAGGGAAAGGAGGGGTGTGGACAGACAGAAGGGCAGGGAGAGAAGGGGGTGGACAGACAGAAGGGCAGGGAAAGAAGGGGGTGGACAGACAGAAGGGCAGGGAAAGAAGGGGGTTGATAGACAGAAGGGCAGGGAGAGAAGGGGGTTGATAGACAGAAGGGCAGGGGGAGAAGGGGGTGGACAGACAGAAGGGCAGGAAAGAAGGGGGTTGATAGACCGAAGGGCAGGGAGAGAAGGGGGTTGATAGACAGAAGGGCAGAGAGAGAAGGAGGTCGAAAGACAGAAGGGCAGGGAAAGGAGGGGGGTGGACAGACAGAAGGGCAGGGAGAGAAGGGGGTTGATAGACAGAAGGGCAGGGAGAGGAGGGGGGGTGGACAGACAGAAGGGCAGAGAGAGAAGGGGGTTGATGGACAGAAGGGCAGGGAAAGGAGGGGGGTGGACAGACAGAAGGGGCAGTGAGAGAAGGGGGTTGATAGACAGAAGGGCAGAGAGAGAAGGGGGTTGATAGACAGAAGGGCAGGGAAAGGAGAGGGTGGACAGAGAGGCAGGGAGGGAAGGGGGTGGACAGACAGGCCAGGGAGAGGAGGGGATGGAGAGGAGGGGATGGACAGAGAGAAGGGAATGGAAAGAAGGGGGTGGACAGAGAGAAGGGCAGGGAAAGAAGGGGATGGACAGAGAGAAGGGAAGGGAAAGAAGGGGGTGGACAGAGAGAAGGGAAGGGAAAGAAGGGGGTGGACAGAGAGAAGGGCAGGGAAAGAAGGGGGTGGACAGAGAGAAGGGCAGGGAAAGAAGGGGGTGGACAGAGAGAAGGGCAGGGAAAGAAGGGGGTGGACAGAGAGAAGGGCAGGGAAAGAAGGGGGTGGACAGAGAGAAGGGCAGGGAAAGAAGGGGGTGGACAGAGAGAAGGGCAGGGAGAGGAGGGGGTGAACAGACAGAAGGGCAGGGAGAGAAGGGGGTGGACAGACAGAAGGACAGGGAGAGAAGGGGGTGGACAGACAGAAGGGCAGGGAGAGGAGGGGATGGACAGACAGAAGGGCAGGGAGAGGAGGGGATGGACAGACAGAAGGGCAGGGAGAGGAGGGGGTGGACAGACAAAAGGGGGGATGAGGAGGCACACAGCATGGGACTGGGGGCACACAGCATGGAACCACCACCTAAAATGAGAAATGTTATTGAAACGTGAACATTGATTTCTCTCTGTGTCGACTGTTGCTGTCAGATGTATTTACTTCCATGGTCATGTTTTGTCTGTCTGCAGTTAATGACAGCTTTGGAGGAGGATGAGTTTGCCCGCAAGAGCAAGCTGAACTACAAACTGGACCAAGTTCATGCAGCCATGAAGGACAATCCTGTTTGCTAACCAGCTGCCTGTTGTGCCCAGTATTACCACTGGTTAGCTGTCGCACTTTGTAGCACCAGTAACTGACTTTTCTCCTGCCACAGAAAACACTGGCTGTTGCCTGCCACAAACAAACTGTGCCATTGGCATGTGGTTTGACTTTGAAGCCAACATCAACTGGGTCAACCGCTGTTTTCCCCTGGACCAGCAAGGAGGATCTGTCTGGGGGTGAAAGATGTGCAGGATCAGGCCAGAGTCTCGCTGCAATCTGAACTTCTGCTTCAATGAGCTGACAAGTGGCTTCACACAATATGCAAAATTGTCTGGCTGACTTGACCAATCATTGGAGACCAACAACTGAGTGAAAGCAGGCATGCAATGATTGTTGTGATAACTGGATTGAACCGATGTCAGTGATTTGACACCCCTGTGGCCGATGCCTGAAGACTGAGTGACTGCTTGTGATACAGACTCTCGCTCTGCAGATGTAACTTCTGCTCTTTTCTGTGGCATTTTTGTGATTCTCGTGTGGGGAATGAATGTTCTGTTGTAAAGAATGAGTGAATTTGGATCTCCACCTTCACAAGAAATGCCAGTCACCAACTGCCAGAAGCAGTGACCAGTGCCAAGTTGTCTTTTCTTGTGCAAAGAGCATTATCTAACCTTTATGAAACTGTTTCTTAATGTTGAGCTGCAGTGTTGATTTTATATAGAAAGGCTGTCTAAGACTTGCTGGTAATGGCTGAAACAGAGATGGCAATGTTACAAGAAGACTGAATGAAGATGGACTCCCTGATTTGACTTGTTCAGAGACAACATTGTGCTGGGTTTGGGCTTCATGTGTTTTGTGCTGGATCAGACTTCTCTGATACATAGAAATGTACACGTCTGTTCCTATGTCGGTTGGTGCTGTAATCATTGCATTCTCAGAATCTGGGACAGCTCAGAAGCTGCTCAACTCGGAAGATTCAAACTTACCTTGTACATAATGTCCTCCTCTGGCGCAAGATGGAGATGAGACAGCAGAACTGAAGCAGGCGACGAGTTGTTCCACTGTGGCAGACATTCTTCCAAAGCCTTGAACAATCAGATGCATTAATTTAACAACTCTCACACACCTCCTCCCCCTTCCCTCCTCCCCAACCCACTTGTCTCTTTCAGTCATGCGCACTTGGATTCTGTCCTGTGTTTGATCATTTGAAAATTGATGTGTTGTTAGATGCATACATTGTTTCCATCATGGACTCTCAGTCGGTTATTTCTGCCTTATACTGTTGTCAACCAAGTGTTCAAACCTCACACCCCGACTTCTGTTTCCTGAATGGGTTGCATATGAGGGCGAGGAGGGACTGACCATTTTTTACATTGCAACACAATGGATGTATGATTTGCAAAGCATGGAATGAATGTTCCTCTGTTTGAGAATGGAAGTAATTTGTCATGTGGTTTCCATACCATGGCTCTTTTTTCTTCTTTGTCATACATTCTTATAAAGTATTAAAACAACTTGGTTCTTTGAATGTGACAAGCATGTATATAGATATCTATGTCAAGACTAATCATTATGCAGGTAATAAATATTCCTTGACTGGATCGTAGATACGCTTTTGTTGAGGCAATTACTTCCCGCATTTGTCATTGGATTTATTTTTAGCTAATGCACTTTGGGCCTTCGTTAAACCAGTTCATTTTTCTTTCCTGAAAATTACTCTTCCTGGTGCTCAACCTCAATTGTGTCTATGCAGATCAGATTTTCTTACTGGGTTCTGTTGCCTTCTATTCAGGTATGTTTTGTTTAGATAGTACACACTGGGCTACTACCTCTGTCTCCCTTTGCAACAACCCCGACCCCACCCCTTTCCTGTATGTCTTCCCTGCCATGTTCTGAGCTTAAGTAGATAGTGATGCAGGTTTTGTACAGATATGCAGCTCTGCACGAGCTTCCTTTGTGTAAAGAGGTCAGGGCTTTCTCTTTGGTTTTCTGTGTTCAGTGTATACTTCCGTTTTGAATAATGAAATAAAAGTAATGTAGCTTCTCTGCTCTTCAGGCTTGAATTTCTAATCTTTAGTTTACACTGGCAAGTATTTAAACCTCACAGATGTTGTGAACTATTTCAGTGGGAGTACCTTTTAATTGGGCCATCTCTACCGTTAGGTCTCCATAAATTGAGATGTCAAATCTATTCACAGATATCTCAAATATGCATTTTTAATTACTAATTAAAGTTCATTTTTGTATTTTCACAGATTTGCACCTCCTAATGGAAAAACACAACATTAAAGAGTAATGACATTATCCTGAAATTAAACAACTAAAAACTCGGAACAATTCATTTTTCATGGAAACAACTAAATCAGTCAAGGTTACTGATATTTAAAGTGCACTAAAGTAAAGTATTTACTATATTTTTTTCTTTGCATTTTTACATTACCTTTGTCAATGTGTAACAGTGTTATGACTTGCTTTATGAGCGACTGCAAAACAGGAGTCATGTGTAAAGTCCTGGCTTTATGGCAGAATATATATTGGGGAAAAAAAACGTGATCGCTTTTAATTCTGTCTTTTTGACACCTGTCAGGAAATCAGAAATGTTTCTTGTACATTGTGCAAGTTTTTGCTGTCAACTTTCTTTCTGATCCATCTGATAATGATGTGATGAACACCAGTATTTCCTCGTTTTGTGTTTAGATCTTGTGCTTGACTGTGCTTTGTTAACATACATCATCAATGTATTTCTGACAGTGTTACATAACACAACATTTCCCTCTGAATTCTTCAAGTTTGAGGGTGGATGAACAGTTTTGGTTCTAAGTGTCGTCAAGTCGATTTGCTTGAAGTCTTTCAGTGCCATATATTGAAAAAGGTTGCTTCATTTGTCCCACAAAACCCGTAAATATTTCCACAGGGCAGAATATGTGTTAAGTGTCATGGGTCGTTTTTTTTTTTTCTTTTGTATGTGGAGTACAGAATCATGATGAGTAAAAGTTTCAAAAACTGGTCACGAGGACAAGTGAAACATGAGACTTTCAGAGGAAATTCAGCCACTTTCAATTCAGACAGTTTTTGTTATGTAGGAAACTATTTAGTAATATTTTGGGGTACTTGTGATTCTGTCCCAAGTTGGTCTCTATAAAATTTTAGCAAGGCAAAAATGATCATCAAATGAAAGGTTTGTAGACAACGTCACAAACTATTTTGCAAACATTTTCATCCATCCATTGAAGCGTCACAAAGACAAGTGCCACTTACCCTATTAGTCTGAGCGTGGACAGGCCGTAGAAGACTCGGCTGTGTCAGTAAATGGGTCAGTCATTGGCTGCATGACCAGGGAGACAGGCCGTCACTCTTCACCTTCAGTCCCCTTCATTTGCGTACACGTCTGGACAACATTCATATCTTTGACCTGCACATGGACATGTTCAAATCATGTTCAAGTTTTCTGAAAATGTATGTGATGTGGCCAATGCCATGTTTCATGTGGATTCCTGTTGTTGGTCACCCAGCTGGCAGCAGAGGGTACAGCAGGGCTGTCATGGTGCACACACAGAATATAGTCCGTCATACATGGGAACTACCATTCTATCACTTTATTTTTAGTACTTATGGAAACTTAAAGAAATATTTCAAATTTCCAAACAGATTGAATGAAATGTTTTATAGTAGACAAGAGATTTGATTCTTTTCAATTGAAATATTCTTTTTATCAATGCAACATATGTAAAGAGTTGAAAGTTGTAAAGGGATATACATGAAATGACCAAGGAAAGCTCAGTGGATTCAAGGCACACAGAAAAGTGCAGCAATACATCAGTAGTAATTATACAAATTGTGAACATACACAAAGGATACCACAGTGTTAAGATCTTTTTTGTTTGTTTCTTTGTTGTTTTATTTTAAGAAGTTTGAATTATAGCTCATATGATGATGATGTTGACAAAATAGCTTTGATCATATCTTACTGCAAAACACTTGCTATTATTTGTACAAAATCAGTGGCCACAAATCAGTACTTTTATCAAATAGTTTTTTTTCCAGAACTACTGACATTTCTGTTCATTTTATTATTCTAAATTAGGGACTAGAATGGTGTGATAAGTGCCCATTTCTAACATATTCTAGTGTCTCTTATTTGGAACATTTGTCTCTAATGTACTCAATATTTTTCACTTCTGTTCACTTTGTTTTGTACTGTTTGGTGGAACATAAGTTTGTATTGAGAAAAGAAAGACTTCAATCTTTACTGCTGATAATTGTGGCCCAGATACTTTTCAAAGGGATTTTACAGAAAGTGGTGTGTGTTTGCGCGTGCGTGTTCTGGTATTTTGATCAGCATCTTGATCAGTACTTTAGATCAACAACCGATATTCCATGTTGAAATGAAGTATCTAAAACATAGAGCAGTTTTATGATGAATCTATTCTGGTTTCATTAAATAAGAATAATGATAACAATAATAACAAGAATAAACTCAAGAATAAATGCTGATGAGTAGTTCCAACTGTGCATAAAGTATCAACGGAAAGAGAAATGAACGGTTAGATAATCTGGAATTAACTTGGATGTCGGTCACTCCAGTTGATGACCAATATTTTGTCTAAAGCCTGGAGTGTGTGCATGAGGCCTTTGGGACTTGGTCCACTTATTACACACATGACAAAGTCCAGTGTAGTGCTGTTTCCACAGTACTGTTGACCCTGCAGCACAGTGAAGATGTGCTGTATTTCAGTGCTTTGAATTGCTTCCCATTTCGTACCACAGATGTCATGTTAGTGTTGGGAGAAGAGAATATCAGTCATTTCAATCCAAATGTATTGCACCAAGGAAGAGGAAAGGGAGCATGGAAAGTGAATCCAGTCTTCTGTTTGACCCACCAGTCAAAATCAAAGCGTTATACTGAAAGCTTCTCTCTCATTTCCCAAATTGTGCCCACATTCTATCTGTCATTCTACCTGTACATTTTGTGGAAAACCGTTTTCAGTCTCCAGTAAGTGCATATTTCAATCTCTGTTGATACCTTCTTTTTTTTTCAGTTTCCGTACATTTTAGAAATGTGGTTGATTTTATACGCAGTTATGTTGGCTTCATTTATTCAGTTTTGTTGAAAATTGTGCTGAAGAGGTTTTTTCCTCCTATATTCTATTCAACAATGTGGACCAACAGGATTTATTTAATTAACATTGTAGCAGAATAGATCCACAACATGGCCCTGCAGAATATTTTTTCATTTAAACAAATTAATGTGGCCGTCACTTTTTAAAACTGACAATGCATTTTAAAATTTACTTCTATTGTTAAGTGATGAATCTAGAGATTCTTGTCATACAAACTCGACATAAATTATATATTTCTATTAACTGAAATGAAAACTTGTACGCCCTGTTATAGACACCATTCAAAGTAAATAGTCTACTGCTGATCACAGAAATACGTGCCTGTTACAAAGGAATCCATATGTGAACTGTATCACAAACGTAACAACCTGCCAATATATATCATATGCCGTTTGTTTGTTATTCATAATGAATCACTATTTAGTAAAATTCACCACTCAAAATCATTTAACATGCACAATGATTTAATATTGCCATGGATTCTCCGTGTTTATCCTTCAACTTGCAAGTCACAGTTGTTGTTTTTTGTAGATGCAGAAAAATCCAGTCAGAAAATGTCCATGATCCAATGTGAGATTCAAGCCCTGGAGTCGCTCTTGTCCGCTGAAAGATGCAACTGCTTCAGATTATCAGAAAAATGCCCGTGAAACATATTCCGAGAAAACCCTTTGTGAGGCCATCTCAAACTTTACAGTTGTCCCCCGACAGTTTGATAGAGAGTTCAGACATTGTTTGTCCAGTCTGAAAACCATTTGCAGTGTGGAAAGGGTTAAGGTTTGGCGAAAACATCTAGAGTGTGTGAAAACGTGAAAAGGCCAGAAATTATCACATCAGACTCATGGAAAGCTCAGGTTGTTGAACATGTGATTACAGATTTCTCAATGAAAGACTCGCTCACTGCCATGGAGCAGAATTCCCTGCTTGAGGAACACTTCAAGGTGCACTGTTGATAGCCTACAAAGAAATCTGCAAGAGTGATGTTGCTTTGTCTTGAATCGTAGCTGTTTGACCTCTACTCTTGTGAGTGAAATGCTGATGTTCATGTTTGGTTACAACAAAGGCACAAAAGGCACAAAATATACATATAAACCTTTTTAAGACATTTCCAGATAAAAAAGGAATTTCTTAGAATGTCTACACACCTATCCACCTGCGTTTCTTACCATTATTCCCGTCTCATGAAAAAAATTGTAAGGGAAGTGTTTACTACCTTTATTATGACAGTCAAATTTCAGCCATAAACATTAAGTGTTATGCTCAATATTTAGTCAACACATAATGAATGTAGATGCCATGTTTAGAGATTTCCTTGTCTTAAAGTTAGACTTGAACAACTTTGTAGGAAAATCCCTGCAAATGCTCATCATATATGCTTGGAACGAAAGGAAGTGCTTGTGGATAACGTGTGAATGTGATGGTCTTTATGTATTTTCTAGCCATTTCGTGATACTGTAAATAGCTTGTACGGTCAACTTACATAATTATATACTATGCAAATTGATGTCATGAACCATGTATATCATATCATTTATGTCTTGGTTACTGATGCATTCATTCATTAATATGTATTAAAGTTTGATTCATAAATGCATTATATCTGTCACAATTTTTGTTCTGAAAAGGTGTCATTTTATTGGTCATTATGTCATTGTTATTTACATGGCATCAATTTACCGATTATATCTTGCCTGTATTTGAAGCTCATGCCTGATTTGTGACCGCATTATGTGGATGTAAATGGTGTGGATTGCGAGTTTGCTAAACCTTGAGTGTGCAAATTGAAGGTTGGAGTTGAAAATTTCTTCTTTGTGATTGCGATGGGCGCCATGCATGCAAGAATGAGAGAGAGAAGAGAAATATGTATACATATGAGCAAGACTAGAATACAGCTTCTGTGATGGAAAGGCTCAGCTTTTACATTAAGGGACAGAAGTGGGCATTGCAAAGGTATATATATATATATATATATATATATATATATATATATATATACACACATATATATATGACTTTTTTTTTCAAAAGACAACCATTCATAGGCACCGATTTTATCCACATTTATGTCTTAACCATACTAGCTAGCTTAAAACATTCTCACATTGGCCGAATATGGAATCATTTCTGTATTCTTGTTAATATTTTGACATACCATTTTTTTCTCTTCCACCTTAGTAATTCTGTGTTTAGTCTAACTGCTGTATCTATAACGCTAATTTTATTAGACTGATTCTCTAAATTGAGGTTCATGGCTCAAAGTCTGTCATCTGCAAGTGAAGTATGTCACATTATTCTGTGCATAGCAAAAGAATGGAACTGCAAGATTGGAACTCCTTTCTGATGATATTATGTTGATAGTGTTGCTGATATCAGTGAGAGTTTCTGTGTGTTTCAGTTCTTGGCCTTTTTTATATGCAGTGCACATGTATGCAGATTTCTGTGCATGTCAGCAGTTTTTCCCTTAATAAAAAAGAAAATATGTGTTTAATGACTCTTGGAAATCGTTATTTCAGCTGGTATGGATGAGGCTGTGAGAGATTTTGTAATGATTAACCACCAAAACTCACGTCAGAACTGATTTTGTCATGAGTAACCTCCAGATATTCATATGGAAGGTCATTACCAGCAAGTTGTCACAAACAAACAGCTTTCTGCACACAAGTATGTGTTGAAAAAAGTGTAAGTGTTATGTACACATCAATCCTCAAGCAAGCTTTTGTGTTCTGCCGAAGAAAGAATGGTGTGCTGTGTACACTTTAAAAGGTACATACCAACCAGAATAGCACCCCAGTCAAAGCAAAGTGTACATGCTTATCACCACTGACGCTGTCTTGCAGATTGTGAACCAGCCCTGGCAGGATTTCAGTGGTCAGTTGGGAATGAAATATGACTTGAGGTCTTCAATAGTTGTCATAACTTTACATTTTTACATCACACGTCTTGCATGGAAATTCCGCCTAGTATTCATCTTTCTTTCAAATGAAACCTACATAGAACTGCCAAGCGTCTACACAGGCACCAGCTTTTCACTGGTTATTCTAGACGTTCACCTGAAAGATAGAAAATGCTGCTATACATCTGACGAGACAGCCGCCGATTTTGGCCAGTCCTGAACACATGGAGGCAATTCTAGATGGTTGGGCTCTGGATTAACCAAATGCAAGAGAGCAAAAGTATGAGCAAGGTCTGTGACGGAAAAAATCCATTTCCTAATACTTGCAAGAAAGTTGCAGAAGGAACACAGGGTGACCTTGTCTGTGTGCAGCACCTTTGTGTGTATGCGTACAGCACAGTCAACAGCTTTGTTCAACAACAGTGTTTCAGAATATGCACCGTTCATGGAAAAGTTTGTTTCTAGCATTCAGTCTTAAACTTGGCTTTGTAGTTTTACTCAACGGATGTACGAAACTGCCGCATTTCAAGGTATTATACCAAATAACAGTATGTGTGTTATAGACAAGTGTAGGGGCATATAGAACTCTCATCTTGCATCCAACCTGTAAGTGTAGCAATTGCGTGCAAGAACCAAGGTAAGAGACCTAAGATTAATGTTCGCTGGATGCTTACAAATTACCTTGAATGCTGTCTTCAACAACTTTTAGTAAAACAACCCTCCGGGGTTGCAACCCTTGCCGTGGTCGGAGGGCTTGCGTGGTCCAGTGATCTTTTAGGCTTTGCTGACGGGGGCATCAATACTCGGCGGATGGTTAGTAGTTGTGAACGCTTCTAGGCCTGTATAGCCAAGTTGCTGACTGGCCAAGCATTACGTGGTGGGAATTGATGCCCCTGGTAGGGTCTCCCATGTCAGAAAGGTAGGAGTGAGGACCCAGACAAATAGTAACCCACCTTTTCCCTATTCTGTATTCTGCCTTTCTAAACGGATCTTTTCTTTCTTCGTCTCCCCTTCAAGCCTTCTGTTCCACATTCTTTTTCTCTCTGCGGTCTTCTTGAGGCCCACCGTGTTTGCCGTGCGGGGGCGTCCTGTGATGGGGGAGAATAGGATCCTGGAGGTTGAGACCGCTGATGTACTGCGGTTCATCAAGTCAACACACCTTTTTGGGCCTGGACTTCCTCTAGACAGGTGGTCGAAGTGGCCCACTTCGATCAAGCGGTTGGTCGCGTGCATGCCCTAGCTCAGGCTAGAAGGCGGCGGCTCGGGTCAACGGGTTTGGGAGTTTCTGTGGCAGGATGCTTTCAGACCTGTGTATATCTCTTTTGAAATCCTGGTGCCCTGATAATACTGGGATTCCGTATAAAATGGGCATCCCCCTTGTTGGGACTCGGTGGTGGGTGGGAATCAAGAGAGACGAATTTTAATGAATACAACATGGCATCTAAAACCAAAAAAAGACACAGGCAAGATTCGGAAACAGACACTGATACGGATTCTGAACGTGAGACAAGAAACCTTTCGGGCTTCTGGCCCAGCTGGCTGGTTGTTGGGGGAGCGGAAATGAAGATAGACCTCTGTCGGCCTGAGTCCTTTTGCGATCGCGAAAGGAATCAATGGTCTCAGCGGCAAACCAAAAGAGTGTCAAAAGACTAAGGAACGGGTCACTTCTGGTTGAGTGCCCTTCCAAGCTGCACTCCGAAATGCTTCTTAAATCGAAGACATTGATTGATCGACCGATTAGGGTGTCTCCGCACAAAAACTCTGAACTCTTCCAAGGGAGTAATCCGGTGCAGAGATCTGAGGGGAGTGTCGGAGGCAGAAATCAAGTGGGAACTGGCATCGCAAGGAGTGACCCATGTTCATCGTGTGCTTGTGCGCAAAGGCAATGACAGAGTCCCAACTGACACCCTCTTCTTGACCTTTTGCTCTACCTCTCTACCGGAGTCAATCACGGTGGGCTACCTGAGAGTCTCAGTGTCGCTCTACATCCCGTCCCCTCTACGCTGCTTCAAGTGCCAGAGGTTCGGCCATGTAGAGACAGATGCAGGGAAGAAGAGGTGTGTGGTACCTGCTGCCAGCCAGTGCACCAGGGTGTGTGTGACAGTCCACCACTCTGTGCCAACGTGGAGGCAAGCACCCATCGTCATCAAAGACCTGCCCAAACTGGTTGAAGGAAAAGGAAATTCAGAGAATAAAGACTGAACAGAGAATCCCGTTTTTGAGCGAAAAAGATTGTAATGAGAAGTCAACCGACTGCTGGCTCTCGTTTGCAGCCGCAGTTAGGAAGCCAACAACAGTCATCATCGGCGTGCAGACGGTCGAATCCTCGTTTGCTGAGAGAGAGCCAGGAACCCAGTCTGTAGCCTCAGGCAGAAATACTGCACGCAACGAGCTCCAGCAGTCATCGCCTTCAGATACGACTCAGTCTTCAAAACCTTCTCTCGTCCCCAACCATTAGGGGGCAAAAGATCAACAGGCCCTTCAGGCGGCAGAAAGTGGAAGTTGTTGAAATACAAGACAAGACCACCCCCTCAAAATCCTCCAAAGGGCACCCTGCGGGCTGTCAACAAGGGAGCTGGCGGTTCTGGAGGAAAGACAAAATCGCCGCCTAAAACGAAAGTACCTAATATTTTAACAGATCGAGAGAAAAAAAGCGGAGAGAAACACCAATAGTTTTGCAGTTCTCTCAGATCTAGAAAATGTCGACATGGAATGAAAGGAACTTGCTGGTGAATAGTTACAAGATTTTATTCGTCCTCTGCACCATGGATAGTAAACTAATCCATTGGAATATCCGTGGCCTAAATTCAAATTTTGAGAGCTGCAGCTTCTGTGTCAATCTATAGAACCTTCTGTCGTGGCTCTTCAGGAAACTCAAATTCAAAGCCAGAAGACCTTCACTCTTTCTGGCTTTAATATTCTTTCAAAACCTGCACAACCATCCACGTTGGGACTGTCGGGGCGGTGTTGCCCTTCTTCTACACAAAACTCTGCTGTATAGTCCTGTCGCTCTGTCTCCTCCCTTCAAGCTGTAGCTGCGAGAGTCACTCTCCACAAGACTGTGACCATCTGTTCCCTTTATCTGCCTCCTTCTGTCCCGGTTTGTCGTCAGGGCCTTGTCAGTACTGATAGGAGAACTTCCTCGACCTTTTTTTGCTATTGGGTGACTTAACGGTCATAATCCTCTTTGGGGTAGTGTCAGTACGTCATCCAGAGGTTCTGCTAATTGAGGATGTCCTTTCGGATTTGGATTTGTGTTGTCTGAACGACGGATCTGCAACTTACCTCCATTCTTCCACAGGTTCACTTTCGTTTTAGATTTTTCGGTTTGTGACCCCTCGCTGTCCTTGGACTATGAGTGGTCTGTCCATGACGATCTGCACGGAAGTGACCATTTCCCTGTCCTTCTACAACCTGTCATAACTGAACACGTCTCTGTTTCTCAACATCTAAATTATAAGAAAGCAAACTGGGATCTATTTGCAACCACTATTTCAAAAGAATTCCAGGACACTGATTTTCTTGAGAGTCCGGACCCAGCAGAACTCTGACTAACACTGTAATCAAATGTGCTAAAGCCTGTATTCCAGTGTCTTCTGATAAACTTCAAATGCCAAAAACACCCTGGTTCGATTCAGACTGCCAACAGATTTCCAAAGTTCGCAAACGGGCTCAGCGTCGGGTATACCAACGACCTTCGGGTCCCAACGCTCGAGCCCATCAGAAACACCGTGCTAAATCGAGATACACTTTAAAATCAGTAAACGTCGGTCCTGGAGAAGCTTCTGCTCCAGCTAACATCTAAAACTTCCAAGAAAAAAGTTTTGGAACATCATTAGAAAAATCAAAGGGAAGAACACCAACCCCTCCATTCATCACTTGAAACTTGCCGATGCTCTGATCACTGACAAACAAGCTGTTGCCAATCTGTTGGCCTCCACCATCCAACAAAACTCCTCAATCTTCAAATAAATTTGCAGTCTTTTTAAGAAACAAAGAGATTAGAGAGAAATCTTCATACAATTTCACATCAGACAACTCTGAAACCTATAATCTTCCTTTTTCAATCGTTGAACTCAAATTAGCTTTACAAACCTGCACTGATTCTGCCCCTGGTCTGGATGACATTCATTATCAGGTTGTGAAACATTTTCCAGAAAGCTGTCTCCAGACTCTTCCCAAGTTTATAACCATATCTGGACCACAGGGTCCTTTCCGCCCTCCTGGCGGAAAGCCCTGATCATTCCCATTCCAAAGCCTGGAAAGGACCTTACCAACCCTTCCAACTATCGCCCAATCGCTCTGACCAGCTGCCTCTGTAAGCTGATGGAAAAGATGGTCAACTCCCGTCTGATGTGGAAGCTGAAAACCGATGGTCTTTTGGCCAGTGAACAGTGCGGTTTCCGGAAGTACCACTCGACGGTTTTACCACTAATCCGTCTGGAAACCACCATCCGCAACGCCTTTGTTAACAAGCAGCATGTGGTCGCCATCTTTTTCGACCTCGAAAAGGCGTACGACACCACGTGGAAAGCAGAATCCTCATGGACCTGCACAGACTTGGTTTCGGGGTCACCTGCCTCTGTTCAAATTTAGAACTTTTTAGGGCCCATCGACAGTTCCAGGGGCGTGTTGGCACCACACTCTCTGACATCCATGGGGAGGAGTTGGGTGTTCCTCAGGGGAGCATCCTTTCTCCAGCCCTTTTCAGTATTAAAATAAATGACATTGTCCAATCGGTAAGCCAGGGCACTGAGTCCTCTCTGTTTGTTGACGACTTTGCGCTGTATGCAGTTGGAGCTTCTTACGCCCAGCGTACAGCGTCGACTCCAACTTTGTGTCAACAGAATCCAACAGTGGGCTGAGGGAAAACGGGTTTACGTTCTCCCGCACCAAAACTCAGTCAATTCATTTCCACAATTTTCGTCGATTCTTTACTGATCCTGAAATTCGTCTGGACAAGTCCACCATTCCAGTTGTAAAAGAAGCCAAATTCCTGGAGTTATTTTTGACCAAAAACTCAACTTTCTCAGCCACATCAAAAACCTCAAAACTTCTTGCCAGAAAGCACTGAATATTCTGCGGGTCGTAGCGCACACTGACTGGGCGCTGATAAGAAAACTTTGCTGCACCTCTACAGAGCCCCGGTCCGTTCCAAACTGGACTACGGCTGTGCTGTGTACGGCTCCGCAAGATTGTCTTACCTCAAACTCTTGGACCCTATCCACCATCAAGGGGTTCGTCTCTGTCTTGGAGCGTTCCGCACCACCCCTGTGTACAGCCTGTACGCAGAGGCGGGTGAACCTTCACTGTCCAACCGCAGGCTGAAACTGTCTTTAAATTATTATATCCGACTGTTCTCAGAACCGCAGAATCCTGCCTATGACTGTGTCTTTGACCCTCAGTTTCAAAACAAATTCGAAACCAACCCTAACTGTATTCCGCCGTTTGGTCTTCGTATGCAGCCTCACGTGCAGAATGCAGGTCTAGACCTAGGAGTTGTGTCGGATTTTTCCAAGTTTCCGGATCAACCTCCGTGGACCTTTTTCACACCAGAGATTCGTTTCGATCTTGCAGCTTTCGTAAAGAGTCTACCAGCTCTCTGGCGTACAAGGCGTTGTATGCTGAGCTCTGTTTGAAATTCCCATCCTATCAAAAAGTTTTCACTGACGGTTCCAAGTCTGAAGATGGAGTGGCCTGTGCAGCCTACTGCCCTGGGGCTCCTTCTCAGATACTGTTGGAACATATCCATTCCGATGCTTCTGTCTATTCTGCTGAACTTACTGCTCTGGTACTGGCTTTGAAGATAATTTCACATTCTTCAAAGAGGGATTTTATGGTTCTGTCGGACTCGCTGTCAGCTTTGGAGGCCATAGCTGGCCGCAACCTTCAGCATCCAGAACTTTTAATTTTTTTTTAACTTTTTAGCAAGTTGAAGGCGGACGGTTACAACATTACTCTTGCTTGGGTTCCTGGTCATGTTGGCAATCGCGGGAACGAAATGGTTGATCGTTTAGCCAAGAACGCCACAAGAGAGAAACTGTCCAACACTTATATCCCCTGCTCAGATTTGAAACCCAAAATTAACGATTATGTGAGAGACCTCTGGCAGGAGGATTGGAACACACAGACGAATAACAAACTCTTTCAGATCCGTCCAAACCTTAAGGACTTCCTCCCATCTACGTCGGGAGGTCGTAAAGAGGAAACGGTTTCTGTGCCGGCTGCACACCGCCATTCGTATTTTACCCATTCTTACCTTTTAAAGAGTGAAGAAGCTCCGTGGTGTATTCCATGTCATGCGCCACTCACAATGAAACATGTTCTTTTAGAGTGTTGGGACTTGCACGATGTGAGACACAAACATTTTACAGCGGAGTCCATGAAGATCCTGTTCAGGGATGTCCCGCCTGATGTGATCCTTGAGTTTTTGAAAGAGATTAACATTTTTCATCTGATTTAAGATTTTACGGCAGAAAGATTTTTAACAAAGTTTCTGGTGCGTTTGTAGACGATGTCATTTAACGAGATGTGTGAAAGTTGGTGGTTGTTTGTTGTTTTTTTTTGTTTTTTTTTAATAACTGGTGAGTTGATTTTAACGTGGTGACAGCCCTGATGTGGCCCTTTGCGGTCGGCTGGGCTATAAGCAACATTATCTTATCTTAACTAGTAAAACAAAATATGTGGTGAAATGTTTCCTGACTGCACTAGATGCAAATGACAGGTATGGAAACACTGCCTTGCGCAGTCTGTTATATCAACCAAATCGGTCCGTCTTTCAACTCTTGCAGCAAATCTCACCAGTTATCAATTCCATCTCACAATCTGCTGGTATGTAAACCAAATCTCACCAGCGATCAATTCCATCTCACAATCTGTTGGTATGTAAACCAAATCTCACCCATCTATCAATTCCATCTCACAATCTCTTGGTATGTAAACCAAATCTCACCCAGCTATCAATTCCATCTTACAATCTGTTGGGATGCAAACCAAATCTCACCAGCTATCAATTCCATCTCATAATCTGTTGGGATGTAAACCAAATCTCACCCAGCTATCAATTCCATCTCACAATCTGCTTGGATGTAAACCAAATCTCAACATCTATAAATTCCATCTCATAATCTGTTGGGATGTAAACCAAATCTCACCCATCTATTGAATCCATCTCATAATCTGTTGTGATGTAAACCTAATCTCACCAACTATCAATTCCATCTCATAATCTGTTGTGATGTAATCCAAATCTCAACAGCTATCAATCCCATCTCACAATCTACTGTGACTTAAACCAAATCAAACTAACTATTAATCCCATCTCATAATCTGTTGGGATGTAAACCAAATTTCACCAGCTATCAAGTCCATCTCACAATCAGCTGGGATGTAACACAAATCTCACCATCTATCAATTCCATCTCATAATCTGTTGTGATGTAAACCAAATCACACCAGCTATCAATTCCATCTCACAGTTCCATCTCATAATCTGTTGGGATATAAACCAAATCTCACCAACTATCAATTCCATCTCGTAATCTGTTGTGATGTAAACCAAATCTCACCAGCTATCATAATCAATTGCATCTCGTATTCTGTTGGGATGTAAACCAAATCTCACCAACTATCAATCCCATCTCATAATCTGTTGTGATGTAAACCAAATCTCACCAGCTATCAAATCCATCTCATAATCTGTAGTGATGTAAACCAAATTTCACCCATCTATCAATTCCATCTCATAATCTGTAGTGATGTAAACCAAATCCCACCCATCAATCAATTCCATCTCATAATCTGTAGTGATGTAAACCAAATCTCACCCATCTATCAGTTCCATGACATGGCTGGTTGCAATGCAGACCAAACCTCACCATCATTCAATTTCATCTCGCAGCAAACCTCGCTATGCAGCTATCATCCAGTCTCTTGTGATATAAACCAAACTTCACGTGCTATCAACCCCATCTCACAGTCTGTTCTATCAGCCCTATCTTACAGTGCCATGAAACCAAAAATCACTAGCTATCCCATCCCTGTAGGACAGGGTACTACTGA
>CM031604.1:39692423-39708331 GCA_018398815.1 Conus ventricosus | reverse complement strand
ACCGCTGATTTAGGTTACTTCACAACCTCCCCACATCGTCCATTATCGCCACAAAGGGTAGGGGGAAAGTAACAGGAGGAGGAGGAGGAGAAGGAGGAAGGAGGACAACGAAGCGTTGTGGAAGACGAATGTAAGGGAACCTTCAGTTGATGACGATCTTCTGGAAAAAAAAGAGAGAGCAAACGTAGGGAATTGCGAGCACACACACACACACACACCACACACACACACACACACACACACAACACACACACACACACACACACAAACCAACCATTTTTTGTCCAGTCACTTAAATCTTCGCGCATCTTCTATTCTTCTTGCCTTTTTTTTTTCTTAAGGTCGCGCCTGTGTGTGTGACCGTGCGTGCACGTGTGTGTGTGTGTGTGTGTGTGTGTGTGTGTGTGTGTGTGTGTGTTGTGTGTGTGTGTGTGTGTGTGTGTGTGTGTGACCATGCGTGCACGTGTGGTGTGTGTGTGTGTGTGTGTGTGTGTGTGTGTGTGTTTGTAAGTGTGCGTGTGAAGAAAGATGAGAAAACGGAGAGAAAAAGAACAACTGAAATACTCAAACAATACTATGAAGCAGCAAAACAACTTCTTTGAGCAGATGATTTTAGCTTTCGCTTCGCGTTCTGTTTTTCTCGAGTTCAATACTCTCCGTCTGTTCTTATTCCCGTTATCTTCTGACCAGGATGAAGGCAGGCAAAACAGTCCGGTCAGATGAATGACACTTAGGACGGGGAATCTTGAATGATACAGTGAGTACAAAGGAAAAGGCTGGTTAGATCAATAATACTTAGGACGGGGAATATTTACAATACAGTGAGTACAAAGTACAAAGAAAAAGGCTGATTAGATCAATAATACTTAGGACGAAGAATCCGAATGATACAGTGAGTACAAAGAAACGGCTGGTCAGATCAATAATATGACTGGAAATCTGATCGATGATAAAGTGAGAACAAAACACAAAGAAAGCGCCAAAGTCCAGGACTAAGCCCAGACCTTCACGAGCGGTGACAGAAATGATGCTTGCTGTGTCTCCATGGGCCACGTTAGGAGCAGCTCCTGTCCACAGAGCCACGAAGGTTCGGGCAGCAGACAGCACACTGGACACGTCTTTGACAGCAAGGTTCGGGCAGCAGACAGCACACTGGACACGTCTTTGACAGCAAGGTTCGGGCAGCAGACAGCACACCGGACACGTCTTTGACAGCAAGGTTCGGCAGCAGACAGCACACCGGACACGTCTTTGACAGCAAGATTCGGGCAGCAGACAGCACACTGGACGCGTCTTTGACAGCAAGGCTCGGGCAGCAGACAGCACACGGACACGTCTTTGACAGCAAGGTTCGGGCAGCAGACAGCACACCGGACACGTCTTTGACAGCAAGGTTCGGGCAGCAGACAGCACACCGGACACGTCTTTGACAGCAAGGTTCGGGCAGCAGACAGCACACCGGACACGTCTTTGACAGCAAGGTTCGGGCAGCAGACAGCACACCGGACACGTCTTTGACAGCAAGGTTCGGGCAGCAGACAGCACACCGGACACGTCTTTGACAGCAAGGTTCGGGCAGCAGACAGCACACCGGACACGTCTTTGACAGCAAGGTTCGGGCAGCAGACAGCACACCGGACACGTCTCTGACAGCAAGGAAACGCCACAAAGGCCCACCAATCGCTACTCTACCATCCGCAAATCTGTCCCTATCTCTCGCACGCGCGTGTATACGTGCGCGCATGCCTGGGTGTTTAAACGCATGTGTCCGAGCCAATCTGCGTGACCCAGACAACGAGGAGAAATATATACATACCTACACATTATTCCTGCTTTGCTTTCACGTGGCAACACGGAAGCTCCACTTATACGCAGTCTGCTCATGTTCCACCGCTCAGCAGCAGACAGAATATACCCTCAGTTTCACCCCAAACCACAGCCTGGTTCGCTCCCTCCCAGCCTTTGGAACACCCAAACAAAGATCAGTTAGCCAGCTCAACACCGGACAATATACAGTTTCATCCCCCAAACCACACAGACTGGTTCGCTAACTCCCAGCCTTTTAAACACCCAAACAAAGATCTTAGCCAGCTCAACAACAGACAATATACCCCCGTTTCACCCCCAAACCACAGCCTGGTTCGCTAACTCCCATCCTTTGAAACACCCAAACAAGGATCAGTTAGCCAGCTCAGCATCACCAACAACAATAGACCACCGAGGGGCTGAAATGAAGGCAGTTAACGGGGCTGTGACAGGCAGCCAGTGGCCATGACCCCGGAAAGGTTACATCCGGAAAAAGCCCCCTGCCTGCTGTCGTGACACGCTTCCGCCATGCAGGGCACGGGGCAGGTCTGGCAGTAAACAGACAGCTGGCTACAGGCAGGAACAGACCGGGGGAGACGTCACCTGCTGCTGGCACAATGTCTCTCTACCGAACGCTAGCGGACTGTCAGGAACCATCTCTGGCAGATGACTGGAGGTTTGTGTTGTCGTCAGGCTGCAGTGCCATGCACCATACACACTGTCCCCTCGCCGCAGGCAAAAGCTCCACAACACTGCCGTGCCATGCATCATACACACTGTCCCTCGCTGCAGGCAAAGCTAACAACATTCTCGGCGCGCGCCGCACACCACCCCGTTTTCCCCCTTCTTCCCCCCCGCCTGAAAAGGGGGGAGGGGGGGTTTAACGGGGAAATTTGGGAAGAAAGGGGAAAAATATTCTTCAATTTTTCCGTTTGGGGGCCAGGGAAAGGAAAAAAACTTTGAGTGGGCACCAAACCCCAGCAGAGACAAAATTCCCTTTTTTTTTGTGGGTTGTTTGTTTTGGGGTTTGTTTGCCAGTCCCACCGGCAATTACGTTTTCCCCCCCCCCACGTGTTCGCTCTCCATTTTTTTTTTTAAAAAAAAGTCTTGGTGTTTTTTTGTTTTTGTGGTGGGTTTTTTTTAAAACCCCCAAACTTTCTTTTTACCGACTCAAAAAACTGACCAGGGGGGCGAAATAAGAGTTTTTTGGGGGGTTTTGTGCGGGTGGTGGGGGGTTTTTGGAAAAAGGGTGGGAAAGTTTTTTTGATGGGGGAGGGGAGGGTTGGAGTAAACAGCGGGAAGGAGGAAGGGGGGAGGGGGGTATGTGGGAAATTGGACCCGAAGTGCGGGACTGGAAGGAAAAATTTTGGGGTTTGTGGGGTTTTTGTGGCGCGGCCTGCAGGGGGCCATGCCCCTCCCTGTTGGGGGGTTTTGGGGGTGTCTTTGTTGTGGCCTTTTTTCCCCTTTTGCGCCCCGCGCGGCCCGAAACCCCCAACACACACCTCTTTTCCCCAAAGTTTTTTTTTTTTTTAAAAAAAAAAATTCTTTTTTCAACAAACAAAGAAAAATAAAATTTTTTTCTTTTTTCCCTTAAACAAGGGAAAAAAATTTGAAAGAATTAAAAGGGGGAAAAGAGGAAAGGGGAGGAGCCCCAAGGGGGAAAAAAGAATTTTAAAACCCCAAAGAAAAAAGAAAAAGGGGAAAAAAAGGCGAAAATTTGAAGGGAAAGGGTTTTTTAAAGAAGGGAGGAAAAAAAAAGTAAAAAAAAAAAAAAGGGGGCCCCCCCCTAAAAAAAAAAAAAAGAAAAAGGGGAAATTTTTTAGGGGAAAAGAGGGGGGAGGGGGGAAAAGGAAAAAGGGGGGGGGGGGGGAGGGGAGGGGGGGGGGGGGGGGGGGAGGGGGAGGGGGGGGGGGGGGGGGGAAAAGAGAGGTGGGGGAAAAGGTAAAAAGGGGAGGGGGGAAAAGGGGGGGGGGGGGAGAAAAAAAGAAGTTGAAGGGGGTTTTTTTAAAGGACTGGTGGGAAAAATTGGGGGGGAAAGGAAAGGGGGGGAAAGGGGGGGAAGGGGGGGGGGGGGGGGGGTTGGGGGTGGGGGGGGAGGGGTGGGGTGGGGGGGGGGGGGGGGCAGGGGGGAAAGGGGGAGGGGGGGGGGGGGGGGGGGGGGGGGGTGGGTGGGGGGGGGGGAGGGGGGGGGGGGGGAATTTGGAGGGGGAAGGCGCGGAAAAGGGGGGGTGTGGGAGGGGGGAGGGGGGGGGAGGCGGGGGTGGGGGAGGGGGGGGGGGGGGGGGGGGGTTTTGGGGGGGGGGAAAGGGGTTTTTTGGGTTTTAAAAAAAAAATAGAAAAAAATAAAGAGAAAAAGGGGGGGAGAGAGGGGAGGAGAGGAGGGGGAGGGGGAGGGGGAGGAGAGAGGGGGGATAGGGGGGAGGGAGGGGGAGAGAGGGGGAAGAAAGAGAAGGAAGGAAAAAAAAAAAAGAGAGAAGGGGAGAGGGTGGGGGGGGGGGTGGGTGGGGGGGGGGGTGGGGGGTGGAGGGGGGGGAGGGAGGGGGGGGGGATGGGGGGAGGGTGGGAGGGGGGGGAAGGGAAGGGGGGGGGGGGGGGGGGGGGGGGGTTTGGGGGGGGGGGGGGGGAGGGGAAAAATTTGAACATTTAAAGAATTGAAAGGAAAGGGGGAGAGGGGGTTTGGGGGTTTGGTTTGGGAGGGGGGGGGGGGGTGGGGGGAGGAAGAGAGAGGAGAAGAGAGGGGAGGAGGGGAGAGAGAGAGAGCAGGGGCGGAGAAAGAAAGAGAGAGGGGGAGGGGAGAGAGAAAAGGGGGGAGAGTGAGGGGGAGAAGAGAGAAAAAAAGTGGGGGGGGGCGGAAGGGAGGGAGGGGGGGAGGGGGGGGTGGGGGGGGGGGGGGGGGGGGGGGGGGGGGGGGGGGGGGGGGTGTTTTAAAAAGGGGGTGGGGTTTGGGGGAAATTTTGTAAAGGCCTTTAAAAAAATAAGGGGAGAGAGAGGAGAGATAAGGGGGAGAGGGGAGAGGGGAGAAAAGAGGGGAGAGAGGAGGAGAGAAAGGAGAGGGAGAGAGAGAGAGGGAGAGCCAAAGAGGGAAGTTGTTTCCCCCCCCTGCTGACGGTCGGGGCGGGATAAATTTTGCCGGAGTGAGGACGCAACAAAGATAGGTGAAGCCCTTTTTCCTTCACTTTCCCTTCTTTCCTCCCCTCTACTCTTCTCTCTCTCTCCCCCTCTCTCTCCTTCTCTCTTCTCTCTCCCCCCTCTTTTTCATCTCCACACAGATAGAAAAAAATGGAGAAAATTAAAAAAAAAAAGAAAAAAGGGAAAAGGAAAGATGGAATTTGGGGGAAAAGGGAAAAAAAAAAAAAAAAAAACAAAAAAAGGGAGAAAAAAAAAGTAAATAGCAAATGTGGGAAAAAAGGGGCGGGAACGAGACAAACGGGGGCAGAGAATGGAGGGGAGCGATCAAGGAGGGAGGAAGTGAAAGAAGAAAAAGAAGAAGAAGAAAAAAAAAAAGAAGAAGAAAAAAGGAAAAAGAAGAAGAAAAAACAAAAGAAGAGAAGGAGGAAGGAGGGGGGAGGGGAGGGAATAAGAGAAAGAGAAGAAAAAGGGAAAAGGAGGAGGGGGAAAGGGGGGGAAAAAAAAGGGGGGAAAAAAAAGGAAAAGGAAAAAAAAAAAGAAAGAAAGAAAGAAAGAAAGAAAGAAAAAAAAAAAAAAAAAAAAACGAAGAAAAAAGAAGAGAGAGAGGAGGGAAAATTTTGGGAAAGGGGGTATCGGGGGGGGGGGGGGGGGGGGGGGGGGGGGGGGTTTTTTTAAAAAGGGGGTAAAAAAAGGGTTTAAAAAGGGGCCCGAAGAATTCAGACAAAAAACAAAGAATCGACAAGGGTTTAGTTTTTCTTCATTTTGTCTCTTCCCCGCTCGGTGATGTTTAGACAACGGGGGAAACGCTCATTGTCTTTCTCACGATTTGTTTGTGTTGTGTTGTTGTGGGTGTGTGGTGTTGTGTGTTGTGGTGTGTATGAGAGTTCGCGCAACCACGCGTGAGCATGCTTTTTCCCCGGTGGCTGTGCCAGCATGAGCTTTTGGGGCCGTTTGTTTTGTCGAAAAAAAACGCGGACAGACCCAGCAAAAAACACAGGAGACGACAGAAGACAGTAAAAAGACAGACACAAGTTGGGTCATGCAGCCCCTCAGCGGGAAGAAAGAGACCTTTTTGGGCTTAAAAAGCAAAAGTCTAAATGATCAAGAAAAAAAGAATAAAAAAAGGACTGGAGAAGGGGGGAGAAAAGAAGAAGGAGGAGAAAAAAGCGAGGAGGAGAGAAGGAAGAGAGGGGGAAAAAGAGGGGGGAAGAGGGGGGGGGGGAGCAGCGAAGGCCGTGCTTGCACTTTTAACATTTTAAAATTTCCAAAGTACAGCAATTTACTAAAACGCACAGGAGAGAGAAGAGAGGGGGGGCAGGGGGAAAGGGAGGGAGAGAGAGAGAGAGAGGGGAGGAGAGAGGAGAGAGAGAGGGGGAGAAGAGAAATAGGGGGGGAGAGAAGAGAGAGAGGAGAGGGGGGAAAAAAAGGGGAAAGAGAGAGAGAAAAAAAGGAGAGGGGGCATTTTCAATTTGTCAAATGGACGCAAGGAGAGAGAGAGGAGAGGGAAAGGAGAGAGAGGAGAGAGAGAGAGAAAGAGGGAGGGTGGGGAGGAGGGGGGGGGGAAGGGGGAAATTTTGGGAGAAAAAAGGAAGGATAAAAAAAAAAAAAAGGTTTGGGGGGGTGAGGGGGGGGGGCCCCTTTCCAATTTGTCGGTTTTTTGGGTTCGGCTGGGGGGGCGGGGGGGGGGAGGAGGGGAGGGGGTTTTTTGGGGGAAGGGGGGGGGGGGAAGGGGGGGGCGGGGGGGAGAGGGGGGGGGGGGGGGGGGGCAAAACAAAAAAAAGCATTTCAATTAAGGCCCCGTAAGGTCTGAGGAGTAAGGCTGAAGCGACTTCGACATGCATACGAGCCCCGTTTTGCTCATCTCAAAACCAAACAAAAAAACGGGGGTAAGTTTTAAAAAAAAAAATCCCTGTCAGCATTTGCTGTAAACAAAAAACAAAGCAAGCTTGTTCCCCGAGAATAATTCCTTTCCCAAATGTAAACAAATGCTGGGTTCCCTTTTAGGGGGAGAAAGGAAAACACACGCCCCCCAACCAACAACCAAAGGGAAAAGTCCCTTTTGCGGGGTCTCAGTGTTGTCTTTTCTGCTATGGGGTTTTTTTGAGTTTTAAGCGTTTCTTTTTGCATTTTGGCCTGTTTTTTTTACTGGGGGTTTGCAAGAGTTCACTACGTTTGTTTTTGGGGTTTTTTTTTTTTTTATTTATTATTATTATTATTTTTTTTTTTTTGTTTACTGTCCCCTTCCCTCGTTTGGTTTCCTTTCATTTTGGCTTTTGCAAAGTTTTTAAAAACCCGTTTATGATCGCTAAATTTTTCCCCTTTTTTTTTTTCTCTCTTTAAGCATTCAATTTCTTTCAGTTCTTATGTGTGTGTGTATGTTGTGTGTAAAGAGAGGGAACGGGTGTGTTTGGGGGTTTTGGGGGGTGTTGTGTGATTTTTGGTGTGGGTGTTGTGTGTTGTAAATTGGGAGGGAGAGGAGAATCTTTCAACACAAAAACCAAACCCAATCCTTTCCCCAAAAACCACTGCTATTGTTATTATCCCAAAAGTGGTTAAAAACCCTCTTTTATGAAAATTTTGATCTTCATCATTCCTTTAATTAGTTTTTTCCAATCGAAAATATTTTACCATCTTTCCTTACTCACAAATTTTTTCTCCCTTTTCCCAGCATCGTTTTCTTTTCATTCCTAATTTGCGTTAAAGTGAATGAAAGTTTTGAATTTCCAATTTTTTCGTTGTTCAACTTTTTTTTGCATCTTGCTAAAGAAAAAAAGGGGCGAAATGCGTCGTTTTTTTGGTCTTGTGATTCGTTTTGTCCGGTTTTTTTTTGTTTTGTTTTGGCGGTTCGTAAAATTTATTTAAAATTTGTCAGATTTCAGATTCCAAAGAAACCAACGAAAAAGTTGATACATCACTTTGTCTAAAATACGCGGATAATACTCCTTGTGACAAACTAATAATGGCGGGGAAAAAAAAAAAAAAACAAAACCCTTCTTTTGTTTCCTTTGGCGACTAAAAACAAGAGAGAGAGGAGAGGGAGGGGAGAGGAGAGAAGGGGAGAGAGGGAAAGGCGGAGAGGAGGGGGAAAAAAAAAAGGGGGTTTAAACGTTGGGGAAAAAGGAAAGGGGGAGAGGGGAAGAAGAAGGGAGAGGGAGGGGAGAGAGAGGAGAGAGAGGAAGAGAGGAGAGAGAGAGAGAGAGAGGGGGGGGGGGAAATTTTAAGGGAAGGGGGGGGGGGGGAAAAAATAAAAAAAAAAAAGAAATAAAAGAGGAAAAAAAGGGGAAAAAAAAGGGGGAAATAAAAGGGAAAGGGGGGGGGGGGTTTTAAAAAAAAGGAAAAAAGGGGGGGGTTTAAAAAAAAGGGGGGGGAAGGGGGGGTTAAAAGGGGGAAAGGGGGGGGGGAAGGGGGAAAAAGGGGGGGGGAATAAAAAGAAGACGGATAAAAATAAAAAATTAGTTTTTAATTAAGGGAAAAAAAAAAATTAAAAAAGCTTTTTAAATTTGGAAATTTAAAATTAGAAAAAATTTAAATAAAAAAGAGGGAAAAAGGTTTTAAAAGTTTTGAATTTTTAAAAAAAAAATGTTAAAAAATTGAGGGGAAAAAAGGGGGGGGGGGGGAGCGAGGTATGGGCTAGTTATCAAAAATTGCTATTTTAGGAAATTAAAAACCCCCCCCCCCCCAAACCCGTGGTGGTTTGATCGTTTTTGTTTTTTTGCGGGGTTTTAAAAAAAAACAAAACCCTCGCCCAAGGGTTTTCCCCACAATAAATGTGGGGGCAAAACGAAACCATTACAAAACCTCCCTTTCCGGAAAAAGAAAAGGGAAAAGAGAAAAAGGAAATGAAAGAAAAGGGGAAAAGGGAGGGGGGGGAGGAGGAGGGAGGGAAAAGGGTTTTGGGGGGGGAAAAAGGGAAAAAAAATGGGTTTTATGATGTGTGTGGGGAGATGAAGAAGAAGGGAAAAAAAAAAAGAAAAAAAAGAAGAAAAGAAGAAAAAGAAAAGTTTGAGAGAGAAGAGGGAAAAAGAGGGGGTTGGGGAGAGGAGAGAAAGAAAAAAGAAGAGAAGAAGAAGGAAGAAGAAAGAAGAAGAAGAAGAAGAAAAAAGAAGAGAAGAAAAGAAGAAAGAAAATTTGTAAAAAGGGAAGGGGAAAAAAAAAACGTTAACGGGAGTTTTAGGGTTTTTTTACGACAAACCCGTTTATTTTACCCCCCCCCTAAAAGTAAAAAGAAAAGAAGGGAAAAAAGAAAACAAAAAGGAAAAGGGGGAGAGAAAAGAAGAAGAAGAAAGAGAGAAGAGAAAAGGGGGGGGGGGGGGGGAATTTGGGGGGGGAAAGAGGGGGGAGGGTTTTTCGGAGAAAAAGTTTCCAAAGAAACGTTTGGCTGATTGTTTGGGTTTTTTTTGACCCCCCCCCCCCCCCCCTCCTTTCCAAACCCCCCATTCCCTTTTTTTCCCCCCACCCCCTTTTACCCGTGCCCCCTTGGCGTTTGCTAAAAATCTTTTGTTAAAAACAAACGCCCCGAGGTGATTTACGTTTAAAAACATCCCTACACAAAAACATGTTTCCAGAGCCTCACGCAACCCTCACCCCCCCCCTCTCTCCCCTTCTCATTCCCCCCCCCCCCCCCCCCCCCCCCCCCCCCCCCCCCCCCCCCCCCCCCCCCCCCCCCCCCCCCCCCCCCCCCCCCCCCCCACCCCCCCCCCCCCCCCCCCCCCCCCCCCCCCCCCCCCCCCCCCCCCCCCCCCCCCCCCCCCCCCCCCCCCCCCCCCCCCCCCCCCCCCCCCCCCCCCCCCCCCCCCCCCCCCCCCCCCCCCCCCAAAAAGAGGGGGGGAAAAAAAATCAATAACAAAAATGGCAGCGGCAAAAACTCCCGGGGTTTGGGGGCAAAGGTCGAGACCGATAAGGAGACGGGGACCTGGGGGGGGGGGGGGGGGAGAGTGGGGGAAAGGGGGGGGGAAGGGACGGGTGGGGGGCGGTTTGGCGTGGTTTGGGGCAAGGGGATGGGGGGGGGGGGTGCAATGACGAGGTTGTTCAAACCGGGTTTTTATCTCCCGGTGTGGTGGTGGGTGGTGTGTGTGTTGTGTGGTTGGGTGGGTTGTGTGTCAGTAGGGGGGGAGGAGGGGAGAAAGTGACGGGAGCGTTGGGGAGGGTGGGGTGGGGGGGGGGGGGGTTCCGAGTCAGCCGGGCTGCAAGGCAAGTCCCGGGTTATCATCAATCCCCAGCCCCGGCTCTCCCCCGGGCCCGGGGGAAAGGGAAGAGTGGGAGAAATCGATGCTGCTTTTTCTTTAGGGAACTTTTTTGTGATCGGAAACACTCTCTCCCCCCCCCACCCCCACCTCCACCTGTCCCCGTCCCTTCTCCCCTTTTTTTTTTCGCCGCCCCCCCATCGTTCCCCCACGTCTCTCTCTCTCTCTTTCTCTTCCCGGGGCGTGTATGAAGCCCTCAATCTCACCGGGCCCCCAACCCGCGATCATGTTTCTGTCGGTCTGCGCACACTTCCGCCGGGAATTTGTGGTCAAACACAAACCTCTGAGGGGGCAAAACCCCCCAACACCACCCCCACCAACCGCAGCACGCACACACACCCCCACGACGCACGGCACCCCCCCCCCCCCCCCCCCCCCCCCCCCCCCCCCCCCCCCCCCCCCCCCTCAATCCAGTTAAGTACACTTACATCCTCCCGCTCTCCATGAAAGCATGTCTGAATGTCAGCGTGTCTTTATGTCAGCCGATTTACATGTCACCGTAGAGCAGCACATGTTACCGGATCTGCAATTATGTCACTGTGCCCGAACGTCTAATCCCAACCATAACCCAACCCCGAAATCCACCTTCATCAAACGACACCTTGACCCTACTGTTAACACACGGACAGCGTGTCATACAGAAATGTCGTTGCACAGCGACACTGCAACAAGGTGGGCCACAGACACGGACGCATGTAGACATGGTGACATGTCAATCTGGTGACATATAGACACGGTGACATGTAAATCCGGTGACATGTAGACACAATGATATGTAAATCCGGTGACATGTGGACACAATGATATGTAAATCTGGTGACATGTGGACAAGGTGACATGTAAATCCCGTGACATATAGTCAAAGTGACATGTAAATCCGGTGGTATGTAGACACGGTGACATGTAAATCTGGTGACATGTAGACACGGTGACATGTAAATCTGGTGACATATAGACAAAGTGACATGTAAATCCGGTGGCATGTAGACACGGTGACATGTTTAATCCGGTGACACAGATCTATAGACACGGTGACATGTAAATCCAGTGACATATAGACACGTACGGTGACATGTAGATCTGGTGAAATAGAGACACGGTGACATGTAGATCTGGTGACGTATATCTGGTGACATACAGACACGGTGACACCAAGATACGCTCTCATACTGAGCAGAAGGATGCAACTCTGTGTGTGTGTGTGTGTGTGTGTGTGTGTGTGTGTGTGTGTGTGCCTGCGCGGGCAACTGAACAGACAAACACTCAAAACACACACACACAAACACACACACACACACACACACACACACACACCACACACACACACACACACACACATACACACACACCGGTTGGCAGGTGTACGGTCACAGATACATTGACGACCAATCGCTGGCTGCCACAGGGAACGTTTTCATCTTGACATACCAAGATCCGTGCTCTTAACAAACCGTTCAAGTCCTGTCGCTCTGACAAGTTCCCAACAACGGTAACGCAGAGCTGTCCACTTCCTCTCGCCCATCTTCCAACACTAACATACCCGCTAAGCTGTAACCGAACTGTCTTCCAACACTAGCATGCCCGCTAAGCTGTAACCAAACAGTCTTCCAACACTAACATACCTGCTAAGCTGTAACCGAACTGTCTTCCAACACTAGCATGCCCGCTAAGCTGTAACCAAACAGTCTTCCAACACTAACATACCCGCTAAGCTGTAACCGAACTGTCTTCCAACACTAGCATGCCCGCTAAGCTGTAACCAAACAGTCTTCCAACACTAGCATGCCCGCTAAGCTGTCACCAAACAGTCTTCCAACACTAGCATGCCCGCTAAGCTGTCACCAAACAGTCTTCCAACACTAGCATGCCCGCTAAGCTGTCACCGAACTGTCTTCCAACACTAACGTGCCCGCTAAGCTGTAACCAAACTGTCTTCCAACACTAACGTACCTACTAAGCTGTAACCGAACTGTCTTCCAACACTAACATGCCCGCTAAGCTGTAATCGAACTGTCTTCCAACACTAACGTGCCCGCTCAGCTGTAACCGAACTGTCTTCCAACACTAACGTGCCTGCTAATCTGTCACCGAACTGTCTTCCAACACTAACATGCCCGCTAAGCTGTAACCGAACTGTCTTCCAACACTAACATGCCCGCTAAGCTGTCACCGAACGGTCTTCCAACACTAACATGCCCGCTAGGCTGTCATCGAACTGTCTGTAGAGAAAAGGGCGATGAAGGCAGGGAGAGTTGGGGTGTGGGGGCGGGGGGAGGGGATGGGGGGGGGAGGTTGATAAGAGGATCAGAGACAGCAGGGGACTTGGTCCTACATATTAATGCCGTGTTCTCCCTTTCCCCGGGGGCTTTCAGCAATTGGGAAGTTCCATTCTATCCCGCTCATATCACCTAAAAATGTGTTCACACTGTCTTCAAATGCCGTGACGTCACACCTCCCGGGGGACAACCAACGTCACGACTCTTCTCCCACACCCCACTCCCCGGTTTCCGCACAGAACGATCAGTCGCCAACGACCTAGTTCTCGTGTCGCATGGTTTCCATGGATAGGACAATCATAAGACGGGCTACAGTCACTTTCCAACTGACAATGAAGTTGTTCACGTTCGCCGGAAACAACCACGATCGCAACCGCAATCAACCAGCGCTGGCCGCTGGTCCATCCCAATGGCGGAAAGCGGTGTACACAGAGGGTCAAAGGTACCATTGTTTGACCTTTAATGTTTTCGCTAAAACGGAAATTAAAAAAAACAACATCTTAATTCTAACCTTAAAACGTCTTCAGCCGTTTGGCTGACACTCATAGCCGTACAGTCAAATAATTCAAGAATTCATATTGGAGCTACAACATAGTAAAACAAAACAAACAAAAAAGGATAGTAATCACAAGAACAGCAAGACTGTCCAAGAAGAATGACAACGTTTTAAGGTCGATGTTTCAATTCTTTCCCCCCTTTTTTTCTTCTTTATTATTTCAGTTTATTAAACGAATTATTTTGTACTGGATGTCTGATTTTCTTATCTCCTTTTCTGTTTCTCCCGATATCAATACGTCGTTCTATGCATACAAGCTTCAACACGTGAGTTATGTGCATCTGAACAAGTGAAAACCTTGAGAAACGTCGACATCTAAATTCCAAATACACAACCACTAAAACGATAACACCAAGACCAAAGTTGTATGCGTCTTAGCGTGCATGCAACACACACCACCACACTCAACCGCCATCAATAATGAACATACTTTTCTTTGTTGCTTCCTACACCGTGCCTTCAGCTCGCAGACAAACCATTTGGGCAAAACCTAACATACCAAGGAAGATCAATACAGCACGTGAAATCGCCGACGAAGCAAGCGCATGGCTATCCCCTTACCAAGTTTATGTGCACATTATGCTTGCTGAGCAGTAAAACGTCCATCTTGGGGGGATAATAACAGAAACTAGATTACCCTATTTTCTTTGATGAGCTCTGCCACTTCTGCTCTTTCCCAGAGGCATTGCAGCGCCTCCTTTTCCATTCTTACCGCGCCGCTTGCTCCCCGATCTCTTTTCCAGGTCTTTTGTTCAACACAGCTAGCACCACGACGCTGACGACGGGGGTGAATGCCAGGAATTTCCATAATAAGTGTCGGCTCGTACCGTACGTGTTTGTATGCGTACGTCTGTTCGCAGGTGTGTGTGTGTGTGTGTGTGTGTGTGTGTGTGTGTGTGTGTTGTGTGTGTGTGGTGTGTGTGTGTGTGTGTGTGTGCGTATGCCTGTGTGCAGATGGGTGCTGCAAACGAATACATGCGTGTGGCTGTGTCGGGGAGTATGAGTGCGCGCAACGCAGATGTTGTAAAATGTGCACCCAGTGACTACCCAGCTGTCTAAGCCTCTGAGCCAACGAACACTTGTTTTTGTTACTGTGTTACCTCTGTCCATCTCTAGGCTATGTATAAGAGACGTTTTGATTTCCTGGTAATGCGCAATACACATTACTGTTTCTTTCGGTTTCTAGGCAATGTGTCTCATTAGATGCTGTTTCTCACTGTTTCTAGGCAATGTGTCACACGCGTCGCTGTTTCTATCGGTTTTCAGGCAATGTGTCACATACGTTGCCGTTTCTATCGGTTTCTGAGCATTGTGGTACACACGTCGCTGTTTCTATTGGTTTCTAGGCAATTATGTGTCACATACGTTATTGTTTCTATCGGTTTCTACGCAATGTGTCACGTACGTTGCTGTGGAATCTAGGCAATGAGTCACATACGTTGGCGTTTCTATCGGACTCTAGACAATGAGTCACACACGTTGCTGTTTCTATCGGTTTCTAGGCAATGTGTCACATACGTTGCTGTGGAATCTAGGCAATGAGTCACATACGTTGGTGTTTCTATCGGACTCTAGACAATGAGTCACATACGTTGGTGTTTCTATCGGACTCTAGACAATGAGTCACACACATTGCTGTTTCTAGGCAATGTGTCACATACGCCGCTGATTCTACCGAATTTTAGGCAATGTGTCACGTACTATGCCGTTTCTAACGGTTTCTAGGCAATGTGTCACATACGCCGCTGTTTCTACCGATTTTTAGGCAACCCCACAGACACGGACTACGCTCCACCTTCACTTTGCCCGCACAGCGGGTGGCAGCGGACTATCGCCATAATCCGCAACAGGATGACCGGCATTTCAGACTGACCACAATCTCCGAGCTGGACGCTCATCGGGGCCCAGGACAATTGCTCTTCCGCCAGTCCATTACTCCCCGATGCCGGCCGGCCGGGGCCCGGTTCCGGGCTGACGTACAGGTTCCTGGCACCGTTGCCATCCCCAATGGAGATCTACTGCCCATCGCCCTCATCTATCGCTGCGGGGAGACGGCAGGAGTTTTGACGTGGGGGGTGGGGGTGAGGCTATTTGGTGGGATATTACTCCTGCCTGTATGCTGCCCTCTCCAGCGCCCCCCCCCCCCCCCCCCTCCTCCACCACGCCGTTTTACGGGCTCGTGCAACACGTCCGGGCAGGCAGCCAAGTCTTGTCCGTCAGCCAGTGCGGAACACGGGATGATAAATTTGACCGTCAACCTAGCGTGAGGAGGGAGGGAGGATAGCATTTATCTCCATCGCACTGTGGAGAACATTGCCGCCATATCGCACAGGAGGAAAGTATGATCCGATTTATCTCCACCCCCACTGTGAAAAAAACTAAACTATGTCGTCCTCTATCTTCATCGAACCGGAAAGAAGCACGCTAAGAGAGAGAGAGAGAGAGAGAGAGAGAGAGAGAGAGAGAAAAAAGTTGAGCTGCTATCCTAGGGGCCAGACATAAATCGTCCATCACCATTACGTCCTACATCTACATCCTAAACGCTTCTATCTCCACAAGAATGGACTGGAAAGAGCTGGGACCGCTGACGTGGTCTATCCTCCCAACGACAGGCGTGTAGATCCGAGCACCGGAGACTACAGGAAGGCCAGGTGACTGCCAGGGTCGTTTTTAAAACCCAGCCTCCAAGACATATCTGACGATGATCATTTCAAGCTGTTTCTACAATGTCAGGAACGAAACTGGACAAGCAACGTGTACAGGCATTTACACGATCCACGGTTAGCACATCCAGTGATGATAAAGAGACAAGTGTTCATGGTTCAGGTGTCCATACAAGCCATCACACGCAGCAGTGAACTCCTCCTCAGCAAGCCGAGCTGGGTTTCTCGGAAATCC
>CM031604.1:39674923-39684923 GCA_018398815.1 Conus ventricosus | reverse complement strand
GTCTGTCAATCACCTTCGGTAGGTGTGAAAGTTAACCTGAAAGCAATGCCTTTGATCTCTCCACCCCACCGCCTCCCCTCGATTTTCTCAAAGCAGTTAAAACTAAGCGATGACAAATAGGCAGGCGACCACGTGACTAACGCACTCGCCTTGGAGGTCAAACAACCTTCCTTCCGCTCTCGCGCAGTGCGGGTTCTTCTCTCCCCTTACGTGATGGTCAGGGTACAGGTCTTTTCTTTATCATGCAATATATACACCCGGATGCCAGCAAGCACTTCCCACTAGATGTAAAAAATAACCCTCATCCACCAAAGAGCTGCCCCGTACATGATTTGTTATCAAAACCGACTTTGACGGGTTAACGAAAACACATACAAACAGAAAAACAATGCGTGGCGCCCCACTGCGGCGACGCCCTCTTTGTGAAAAGAACCAGTCTAAATCTAACACAGGCAGCCAGTCTAAATCTAACACAGGCAACCAGTCTAAATCTCACACAGGCAGCCAGTCTAAATCTAACACAGGCAGCCAGTCTAAATCTAACACAGGCAACCAGTCTAAATTAAACACAGGCAACCTGTCTAAATCTAACACAGGCAACCTATCTAAATCAAACACAGGCAACCAGTCTAAATCTAACACAGGCAACCAGTCTAAATCTAACACAGGCAACCTGTCTAAATCTAACACAGGCAACCTGTCTAAATCTAACACAGGCAACCTGTCTAAATCTAACACAGGCAACCTGTCTAAATCTAACACAAGGAACAATTCTAAATCTAACACAAGGAACCAGTCTAAATCTAACACAAGGAACAATTCTAAATCTAACACAAGGAACCAGTCTAAATCTAACACAAGGAACAATTCTAAATCTAACACAAGGAACAATTCTAAATCTAACACAAGGAACCAGTCTAAATCCAATACAGGCAACCAGTCTAAATCTAACACAAGGAACCAGTCTAAATCAAACACAAGGAACCAGTCTAAATCTAACACAGTCAACCAGTTTAAATCCAACACAAGGAACCAGTCTAAATCTAACACAGTCAACCAGTTTAAATCCAACACAAGGAACCAGTCTAAATCCTTCACAGGCAACCAGTCTGAATCAAACACAAGGAACCAGTCTAAACCCAACGCAAAGAAAGTCCGCTATGTCGATAAACAACACACAACACGTAACACAATGGCGGGGAGCTGAACCTAGTAGAATAAGCACGACAGATTCTACAATTCATGTCGTCCATGTGGGTGGAAACTTTTTCTGATCTGGAGGCCACAGACAGTGAGGACTATGCAGGGAGACCAGAAGTGCTGAGCTATGGGCCGATAGTGCACTTAAACCACTACCTACAATGCATGACAACTCAGAGGCAAGAGCTGGTGGGAAGCGGTGATAACGATTGGGGTGGGGTAGGGGGTATACAGAAAAGTCAAAAGTTTCATGAAGGCTTGCCGTCGACCACAATGCATGGAGAAATACAAAACGGGGAGCTGGGATCAGGGAGGATCAAAATGAAAAAAGCCGATTTCATGCCAGAAAGAAGACTGGAAAGGACAGAGAGAGAGAGAGAGAGAGAGAGAGGAGAGAGAGAGAGAGAGAGAGAGAGAGAGAGAGAGGAGAGAGAGAGAGACAGACAGACAGAGAGAGAGAGAGAGAGCGAGAGAGTGAGGGAGAAAGAACCAGACACACACAATCACACACACACACACACATAGAGAGAGAGAGAGAGAGAGAGAGAAGAGAAGAGAGAGAGAGGGGAGAGAGAGAGAGAGAGAGAGAGAGAGAGAGAAACAGACAGAGAGAGAGAGAAGAACGAAACACGAAACAAAGAGAGAACCAAAGAAAGAAAGAAAGAACGAAAACGACAAACACACGACCGCTGTCAACTCGGCACAACACTGCTCGCTTATTACACCGACGACGACACATCCGGGTCGCCGCGGTCATCATCAATGCAGATGAAGTCCCAGGCTGCAGGGCCGGCTGATGGGCCGCGCCTAATCCAAAGGTCATTAACACCGAGTGTTCCAAGGGCGCACCTTGATTTCTTTGTTGGCCCTCACGCCACGCTCTAGCTACCCGCGGGCCATAGCGCGGGTGCCTGTGTCAGACACGAGTGACCTTTTTTCTTTTCTTTCTCTCTCTCTCTCTCTCTCTCTCTCTCTTTTTTTTTTTTTTTTTTTTGTAAGAGAGGAAAAAAAGTAGCTCCAAATGACAGCCAACTGTTGTGAGTTTGGCGCAGACACGTTGGGTTATTCTCTCACCTGGTGTACAAAAAATTCGCTTTAGGTGCATAGACGTTAGAGAGAGAGAGAGAGAGAGAGAGAGAGAGAGAGAGAGAGAGAGAGAGAAGAGAGAGAGAGAGAGAGAGAGACAGAGGGGGGGGGGGCAGGTGGAATGGACACACACATATACATATATAAAGAGAGAGAGAGAGAGAGAGAGAGAGAGAGACAGAGAGCGGCAAGGGAGGTGGAAAGACAGAGAGAGAGAGAGAGAGAGAGAGAGAGAGAGAGAGAGAGAGAGAGAAACAGAGACAGACAGAGAGGGGATACAGACAGACCCAGAGTAATGCCTCTTTCCTAAAGCACTAGGGTAGCTCCCTAAAGCGCGATTCCCTTCTCAGTATTTCAATCATCCCACAAATGAAGAAAGAAAGAAAGAAAGAAACAAAGAAAGAAAAAAGAAAGAAATGATCCATATTCATCATTCCCTACTCCCAGCACCACCCGAAACCTCTCCCTCCCATGACTTGCTGGGAGCACACTGAAGAAGAACATCAATAATCTCATGCAAGGTAGGCCTGCCTATGCAAGCCTTATTCAGCTTTCCCAAACGACAGCGCAACTTTGGGGGACGGGAGGGGGAGGGGGGGGGGGGAGGTCAGAGGAAGAGTGCGTCCGAGCGATCCCAGAGCGATGAAAACGAAACGATGCACCTTCCTCCGCCAGATGACGAACGGTAGCGGAAGAATCGTGCCGTGACCTGGTCTGACTAAAACGCATATCACTAAGAACTGAAAAATAACCATCCCTCACTCACGTGGGCAAGCATGTGAATCAGCCAGTGCCCCTTGACCTTGCCTGAAGCTAAGCGATCCAGTCTGTCCGGACCACGGCATACATGACTAATCAGAAAAGGAGCACGTTGTTCGGGATCGTGGAACCGTGCCTGCACTTTGACCTGAAAGGTCAAAGGTAATGGGAACCTCTTAAACTTAACCAGAAGGATAAGGTCATAAACCTTAACCGGGAAGATGAAAAGACAGCATGTGGTCCTCAAACCTAACCGAAAAAACGACAAGTCAGCATGAAGTCCTCACCGGAAAGATGAGAAGTCAACATGAAATCCTCAGACCTAACCGGAAAGATGAGAAGTCACCACGCGAGTCCTAAAACCTTACCGGAAAGATCAGAAGTCAATATGAAGTCCTCAAACCTGACCGGAAAGATGAGAAGTCAACATGCAGTCCTAACCGGAAAGATGGAAGTCAACAATAAGCCCTCAAACCTAACCAGAAAGATGAGAAGTCAACAGGAAGTCCTAAAGCTGGGTTAGAAAGATAAGCAGTCAACATGAAGTCCTCAAACTTGACTAAAAATACAAGAAGTCAACATGAAGTTTTAACAGCTTACTAGAACGATCATAAGGCTGTAGAAAGTCCAAAAATGGCTTGACCAAAACAAACAAACAAGACATAAGGAAAGAAAAGAAAAGAAAAGAAAGAAAATTCAACATTAAATCCTTAAACTTTTGGCCAGAGAGACCACAAATCAACAGCGAAGTCTTAAAACTTTTGACCAGAAATATCTCTCATACAAATTGCCTAGAAAGATGAATAGTCGATATGATTTTTTTGGTGGTGTTTGACTAGAAACATGGAAGACAGACATGAACTCCTAAAATGTGACTTTAACGGTTGACTAGGAGTCTGAAAACTTTTAAAAGAAAAATAAGAGAAAGAAAGAACTCCAAAAACGTGACTGGAAAGATGAAAAGTTAACTTAAACTTGTAGAACTTTATTGCTTGTTTGTTTGTTTCTCTGTCTCCAATTCCGTGCCACTTCAGTGGCATCATACCCACGCCGCTCACTCCGGCATCCAGTTCACAGCCATACCCTCGTTTGTTCTATCGCAGGTCCGACACGGCAATCCCCAGCGAGCAGTGAGCGTCAAGCCGTCATGAGGCAACCACTAGAGGAGGTTACTGCACTAATGCCGAGTCACTTCAGTCGTGTTCAATGGTGCCTGTCGTTGCAACAGACGCAGGACACCACCGTCTACTCTACTCCCTACTGACGACAATATTTGCGCAGTCGCAGAGCTGGCGTTAATAAGCGTCCCCCCCCCCTCCCTCTCCTCCTTTGGAGGACGCCACCACATCTGTCCAGCGACAACCCCCATGAACATGCCGATCCCGGTGACCCAGACCCAAACATGCCATGGGCACGGAGGCAGAAAAGAATTCTAAACTGAGGTCACCATGACAGCAAGGCATAAGGGCCACAGATTTAGATATCCTTATAACAATTCAAGCTGATCGATGAGGATTGAGGACGATGGAGATGGTATCATAGACCTTAATTCTGGCCTAGGACTACATGAAAATGGCTTCACTGTCATGCTTTACGTTGTCAACCAAAGTCCGAAAGGTGCATACACCCGGAGTGTTGGGGTCAAAACATTGAGCAATATCTCAGAAACGCACCACTCCAGGGTTTTGAAAACTCGACTGTGCGTTCCCATATGCAGCTGAACCCATAGCAGACCCAGTCCAAGTAGGAGCCGGTCGGGGCAGAATCTTACAAATAGATAACTCTGTTTGGGAATCGAACCCTTGACCTCCCAGCCCTGCATTCCCGACGCTAACTACTGCGCCATGGCGGGTGGTTGAAACTTTTGAAACTTGACCAGAAAAAATGAAAAATAAAAAATAGACTCTTAAACTTTGACCAGAAAGATGGAAAAATAAACATGGGAAATCTTACAATTTGATCAGAAAGGTGAAAAATAAACAGTACTTTAAACCTTGACCGAAAGATGGAAAAATAAACATTTTAACTCTTACATTTGACCAGGAAGGTGAGAAAAACAACATAGACTTTTTAAACCTTGACCAGAAAGATGAAGTTAGTTGCAAAGTGAGCAACCCGCAAGCGGAAATCTAAACAAATTTTAAAAATTATTGAAAAAGCTCCACCGAAAAACGTTGACTAACGAATCACGAGACAAAACACTTGTGATTCGTTTGTTGACGTTTTTCGGCGGAGTTTTATCAATAATGTTTTCAAATTTGTTCAGAAAGATGAAAAATAAACATGAAATTTCCCAAAACTGACCAGAAGGAGGAAAAATTAATATGAAATTCTCCACACCTTGACCAGAAATATGAAATATAGAAAAAAGAACCTTAACACTTGACCAGAAAGATGAAAAAACATGTGTATTTACCAAGAGATGAGGAAAAAAAAAAAACAAAACAAAAAAAAACCCAACAACCATGAATTCCTAGAACGTGACCAGAAGGATGAAAATTAACACGAATTCCTCCTACACCTTGACCAGAAAAATGAAAAATAAGCACGAACTCTTAAAACTTAACCAGAAAGATGAAAAAGGGATGCATGAATTCATATAACTTGACCAGAAAGATGAAAAATAAACATTTAAATTCCCAAAACTTGACCATGAAGATGAAAGACATGCATACTGACCAAAAAAAAGATGAAAAATAAACGCGAATTCCTAGAACCTGACCAGAAGGATGAAAATTAACATGATTTCCTCCTTCACCTTGACCAGAATGATGAAAAATAAGCATGAACTCTTACAACTTGACCAGAAAGATGAAAGGTATGCATGAATTCATATAACTTGACCAGGAAGATGAAAAATAAGCATTAATTCCTAAAACTTGACCAGGAATATGAAAAAAAATCAATGAAGACGAGAGAAAAACATGAAGTCGTAAAACCTAACGAGAAAGATGAAATGTAAATGTTATCCGCTTTTCGATCGGAATATATACGGACAGCTATGCTAACGCCCCTCCCAGTCCCAGACCTATTCAACAAATCAAGTCGCTGTATGATTCATTCGCGGGCGTGCTTTCTTGTGTATGCATGAAAGCTTGTGCGTCTATTAAGGTTTGCGGCAGTGTGTAATTGAGCGTATTAATAACATACAATCACTTTGCCATGGCCGCTGAACTGGCTCAGCTTCATTTCACTCGCTGCTGTATCCATAAAACGGAAACCCCCAGTGACGCCGGCACTGCTCAGTCGTTATCGTGCGAGGGCGGAGAACAGCGCTAACAGATCAGCTTTTTGCATGTGAACAGGTCGGAAATGTACTCCATCCTTGATCCATCACGTAGACTTAAGTCGGCAGATTCCCCAAATCACTTTGGTGTTCTCTCCATAAATACACACTTCTGTTGTCTGATGGGAGCGCGCGGTGTACTTTGGAATGTGGCACTGATAACAACGAAACAAGCGGGAAGAAGAGAACTGGTCGGCTATGCAGTTTCCTCCTATCAGGAAATTCATCAATGGGCAGAAGTCTTGTTTACATACGATCATTTGACTCAAATATCAAACCGATAACCTTAAACTCAATAAAAGAATAACAACAAAGTAGGGTAACTCTTGCTCCCACGATGAAATAAATACATGCCCATAACTCCAAAGGAATGCTGCTTACGACACCGAATCGCCTAGCAGACATGACAACACAGAGCACACAGAACAAACAAGGAAACATCCCACCCAAAAGGATGTTCCAAGCTTGCCTATATACCCCATACTGGACACATCCACACAGCAACAACTTGAGAAATGCAAATACAAATCAACATTTATTCACGACTGGCACAGCCTTTTCCATCTTGGACATAGTCCGACAAGTACACGGACGAACAGTAACAAAATATAGGTAACCTCGGTTTGATTAAAATGAAAGGAATGAATCAATAAAAAGAAGTTCAACCCAAATGGTCGACACCGAAAAGAACAGAACCTCTGAACACAGCCGGCAGTAATGAGAATTGCCCGACAGCCGAGGACAGACACATGGCAGCGGACGAAAAGCAGAGAGACAAAGAGACGCTATCGTGTGGCTGCTGGTTCCGAAAGAACACGGACCCACCACACGTTGGGGGTCATCTTCCTTGACCTCTGAAGGCCGTCACTTGTCACTGATGACGTAGCCACGTCTAACGGAATTCACCATCTTTCTTTCAGGTGGGCTTCCAGATTTCAGATTTCTTGTAAAGGTATTACATTTCAAAAAGGTCTTTGAAATAACTCCGCCAGTCAACATGGACAGACGAATCAACAAGACAAAACACGACGCGTTTTGACCTCTTAAGTCTTCTTAAGGCAAGGTAAACAACACTCAGGGCAACGAAAATGAAGAAAGAGCTATCAGTTTATCTTCTCAAATTAATTTGTCTTGTCTGAAGAAGACTTAAGTGCGTCGTGATTTTGTCTTGCACTTCGTTTGTCCATGTTCATTGGCGGAGTAATTTCAAATACCTTTTAAAACTGGTTTCCATTAGCGACTGTATCCACCTCCCTTTGCAGCCTCCTTGAAACTGGTGTCTACATGGAGGAGGTGGGGGTTGGGGGGATGTTCGGCACTGCTCTCCTCCCACTGCCCCCTTCCCCACCAGGCCACACCCTCTTCCATATATTCCCCACCCCTCGCCCGCCCCTCCTTTCATTTTGACAGTTTTCTTTTGGCAGTGAGCAGGAAGAATGCCCAACATTATAGCACTACACTAAATTTCCCCTTGTCTGATGTGGTCGGCGTAAAACTGGCCATCACAAAAGATGAATTATTGTGTGGGAAAAACAAAACAAAACAAAAAAACAACCAGCTACAATCTCATGTCTAGGGAAATAAGCAGGGACAGTTTCATATTGGCCATTTTCATGCCAAGAGGGCTACACAAACGTTGGCATGCATAAGTAGAAATATTCATCTGAGGAGCGATGCGTTTTCTTTTCTTTCTTTTTTTTCCCTTTAAGTTTTTCTTTTTTTTCTTTCTTTGGTTTGTCTTTTTTCTTTACTGTTTTTTGTTGGTTGTCCGAACTACTTTCTTCCAGCGCCTAGCCAGAGCAGGACAGGGCAGAAGGCTGCAGGCTGGCTCCCTGTTCCCAGCGTAAGACGTGGCGCCAGTCCACACAGACATCACCCAGCTCCTCTTCCCCGCAGGGCCTGTCCCCTCGCACCCCGCGCTCCAGTGGCGCGTGAAATGGCGGGAAATGAAGTTCCGTGAGGCGAAAAGCTAATCTCAGCGACGTGGGAGCCTCTCTTTGGAGTGTAAACGGCCGGAAAGTTTCAGCTCCATCAGGCAGGCTTTTAACCATCTTTGACGGAATATCCTAACCCTGAAGCACGCCCCACCACCCGGCCCCCCCGCCTCTCCCCAGTGAACAGGTTTGGATGCCACTACCACGAGTGGAGTGAGTCTGAGGGGTAGGGGACCACTTCCAGGGATGTTAGGCTGCTCGCAGTTAATGTTCCCCCCACTTCGTTTAGTGCTCTAATGGGAGGAAGCATGTTTTGATTTGGCGCAATGGCACTTCACTTGTTGCACTGACTCTCGCTTCTCCATACGCTCTCTCTCCCTATGGGCAGATTTTACTGTCCTCGGCTCTTGGTAACCCCGGCTCTTGGAGTAACAGTTGGAGGGTCTTCTGTCCGCCCATTTCTACATACAGTAACGGCTGGGAGATCTTCTGCAGGCCCATTCCTACATACAGTAACGAATGGAAGGTCTTCTGTCAGTCCATGTCTACATACAGTAACGGTTGGAGGGTGTTCTGTCAGCCCATTTTTACGGCTTAACACTTTCGCGGCCAACATGTAAAAGAAACAGTTACATGCTCTATTCCAACACAGTTCACGTTCCTCCAGCACGCGTCTTTTACTTCGACGATTCAACAATAACCGTGTAGTTGCAATTTTGTTTTATTCATTTATTGTTCAACACGTTCGATTCATCAACCACTAAATCTACCACAATACCCGCTTCTTGTATGAAAGTCAAAAACCAAATGAGAATTTCCAGCTTATAGAACAGTATTGAATCCACGTCCAGTCTGTGGACTTGGACTTAAATTTGATGTTCACTACTTGGGAATGTCAATGTGTTCTCAACACAATGAGGTTGCTGTCGTGACTTAAACGGTCTAACGCTCGTTTACAACGTCTTCCAAAGGAGGGGAAGGTGGGGGAAGGGAGGGGGGAGGGAAGGGTGTGTGTGTTGTGGGGGGGGGGGGGGGGGAGTGGAACAAAACTGCCCGCTAAGCATCAGACGGTATGACGTGTCAAGATCAATAGTCGTGTGGAGCCCTTACGGGGAAAGGTGGGGCTATTGACGTAGACGTCATCGATTTCACAGGTAGACGGGAGACAGTGCTGACACGGCAGTCGTTACGTTGATTGAGTTCACATCGACACACTTTGTAGTATAGCAGGCCTCCCTTTGTCTCCAACACTATGGATCTGCTTCCTGCCTGTATATATATATATATATGTATATATATATATATATAATATATATATATATATATATATTAATAATATATATATATATACATATATATATATATATATATATATATATATATATACATATATATATATATATATATATATATATATATATATATATGTATATATTATATATATATATATATATATATATATATAATATATATTATATATATATATAATATATAATTATATATATATATATATATATATATATATATATATAATATATATATGATGGATCTGCACCCTGCCTGTGTATGTATGGATCTGCACCCTGCCTGTGTATGTATGGATCTGCACCCTGCCTGTGTATGTATGGATCAGCACCCTGTTTGTGTATATATGGATCAGCACCTTGTTTGTGTATATATGGATCAGCACCCTGTTTGTGTATATATGGATCAGCACCCTGTTCGTGTATGTATG